>LTAT01000004.1:39086603-39110048 GCA_003286495.1 Chlorodrepanis virens | reverse complement strand
GCCCAGTGCTGCTTTTTTTGTTGTTGTTGTTTGCTTGCTTGTTGGTTTTACTTTTTTCAGGTCTGTTTTTCTTCTTTTTTTTTTTTTTTGTTATTTGTTTGCTTGTTTTTCCACTGTAGATCGTGCCTCACATTAGAGAACATAATGTTTGTCAGGATTTAAAATTAGTGACATAGAAAGAGATTTAAAGAACACATCCATGCTTTTATTTAACTTAATTTCAACTGCCTGAATTCTTTTGCAACCAGTCTTAATTCCTACAGGTTTGGTGGTACCGCTAGCAAAAGGGGGACAACATGTTCCTTGTCTGAACAGGGTTTTAGTTAATGTCTCTTGAAAAATATTCTGCTTTTGTAAGGAGAAGCAGATTAAACCTACCCAGTGTTGTACTATCTTTATCTCCCAAAGGGCAAAGAGATAAATACTCTGACATAAATCTTTCCTGCAAGCAACTTAAACTACACAGAATTTCGAACCTGACATCTTTGTCCAAATAGAAAGTGGAACCTCCTGTATATTTTACTTGAATTACTGCTCTTATATGCCTAAATAATTCTGAATTTGATCAGAAGTTCTAGTCAATGAAAATTTAGAAAGGTAAACATGATTTGATTTTAAGTAGAAATAAGTTCCTGACACTCTGCCTGGTCTTAAGGTCACTCAGTCAAGCATCAAGTCCTCAGCTGCAGGAGAAGGACAGCATCTTCATCTTCCCCAGTTACAAGCTACCACAGACACGGGCAACAAAAGGAAACAGAGACAACTCATCACAGCAACAATTGTGAGGTGATACTGTACAAACCCCTAACACTTAGTTGTCCATTATGCAGACAAACTCTTCTCATTTACCCCTGACAACCCATAGCTGGCAATACAGGAGAAAGAACAACTAGCTGGACATGTGGCCTTTGTCCAGTCAAGGGTGAGCACACTACAACACTGCCATCAGAGCATGTTTTTTGTCCCCAATCTGATCTTTTTCATATGCCACATAGTTACCTCCTTGCAGAGTAGCTGCACATTTTATAGTCGTTTTTCAGAAAATGTGAAGATTCTGTCGATTTCTCCTAGTCCAAATACTGCTTTAAAAATAAATAATCACAAATGCCAAGATTTCCAGGAGGGTTGTGGGGGAGTGAGAAGAAAAGCTTAGTATCAGGAAAGTAATGCTTCTCTTCAGTGTTCTAGTTTCAGTGTTCTACTATATGTATAGGAACTTATACAAGGAGAAGCAGGAAGGAGTTTAGTTCTCAGCTGACAGAATTTTAGTAGAAAGTGCTAAAAGATTAGAATACCTTAGACAGGTAAATTAAAAGTTGTACAATCAAAAATGTGTCTCAATGTTATCAGTAGGACATAGTATAAGCCAGCTTCAGGTCACTTTTTATTTTGCTAAATATGTTCAGTGGTTCCTCTTTTTTTTTCTTCTTTTTTTTTTTTTTTTCCTCCAGGATGAGTCTTATAATGAACAGCATAGCCATCATTAAAATTCTTAGCATAGCCATTATTAAAATTCTTAGCTTTCCCTACCTCCTGTTTTTTCTCTTTGTAAGAGCACTAGTAATTTTCATCTGAGTACACTATCAATATTAGGGACACGCCTGGAGCAATGGCACATATAATCCCTCTGCATAAACTACTCAGGTTACACTTACCTGATATTAGTTAGGTCTCTTCTTCCCTTTAGAGAACTAAATCTTCTAACCATGCCTAGTTTCATGATTTTTATTTTCCTTCAAGACAAGCACATCCTCTTACACGTAAGTTTAAAAAGAAAAGTAGCTAACAAACACCCCCAAACTTACTCTAGTTCTTACTTAAAAAAAAATAAAAGAAAAGCTGATTTTATACAACTGTGTGAAAGGTATCAAAGGTAAACACAGAAAAATAGAGTCCAGAGCTGTAGAATTTAAATTTTCTTAATAAAAGTGGATGAAACTGTCAAAAGATATTAAATCAACAAGATTTCTCTTCACAACCTGTGTTTATTTTAACGACAGTGTCACAGTCACATTGCCCAGAAGATGCTGAGTATGATAGCATCCATCAGTGAAGAAGAGAAAAAGATCTCTTAATTGGTCTGATATATATCAGTTAAACAAACAAAAAATAATTCATGTGTGTTTCAGACTTACAATTTCTACATACACACACTGTTTCTGTGGTATGCTTCTGCCATAACATACTGGGTCATTTACAAAGGTTCATACTGTCCAATAAGTCAAAACTACTGAATAGCTGATACTTTCAGTGAATTAACTTGTTCACTGGAGTCAACAAGAACTTGGTTTCAGTTAAACACTGCTACCCACTGTGGTACCCAGGTACCCTGTTCTGCACCCCCTTGGCAGATAGGAAGCATCCCACAGACACCATCCCACCTGGCTGCAGGGACCAGTTGTTGGTACAGATTAAAACCCAGGGGACAGCAAGGGAGAAGAGCAGCAGAAACCACTCTGGGCTTCAGTAAAGCATTTCTCAGCTTGCTCAGGGACTGAAGGGATGGATGCTGTGCAGTGCTGTTCCAAAGGGCAAACAGGCCCTGGAGGATCTGGTCAATCTTCAAGGACACCCTCTTAAAAGCACAACAAGTAGCCTACCCCAGCGTGCATGAAAATAGGAAAGCAAAGAGTGAATTCACAGGTTACACCGGGATGAGCAACAGTGTTCAAGCTTCAGGGCAGCTATTTGTTCAATAGAAGGATGAACCTAAAAGAAGAGTACATTTATTAGTGAGTCCACTGAGTGAGAACACATTTCCTGTTTATCAAATGTAAAAACTGATTCAAATCAATCATTGTACATAAACTCAGCAGTGATGCAAAGTTAACAATGGAAGCAAACAAGCAGAGAATGTGTTTTTACATCCAATACTGAAAATTCATGTAGGAACTTATGTTTGTGGGGTTTTAGGGGGTTTTTTCCAAGCAGTTATGGCCCATCCTCAAAACAAAAACCAAATAGAACAGTACAACTAATTCCTTTCAAATTTGGATGAATTCTATCCTTTGCAGATCTGACTCACTGAGTCAGCTAAGATGAAAAGTAGATGATAAAAAAAAAAACAGAATGAATTTTAAATTGTTAAGTCATGTGTATTCATCAATATTTCTTTTTTCAGCTTTAAGAAATCAAATTATTCAGAAGGCAGACTCAAAATCCATTAGCAGCACTTAAATATGCTGTTATAGAAACTTCTATATAAATGTGGTAAAAAGGTCCTATTTATAATAAGTAGTTAATAACCTAATAAAAGCAAGGAAACAAAAAGGAGAAAAAATATATCACCTTCAATTACAGTCCCAGGAGACTCCCTGGTTTTTCACTTTGACATTATGCTTTCAGTTCACTGTTACAAGATGATAGTTGACTGGTTATACACATAATTTTTTTTTGAAGCTCATCTTCCAATCTCTAAAAAAATACTTTACTTTATAATATCCTCTCTAGAATTACTAGGAAAAAAAGTAATGTTTTGAGGCTTTTTTTTCATTTTTCTGTTTGCATATTTAAGCCAAAAGTCAATTCAACATGACAGCTTCAGTAACTTAGTCCAAAAATGTTAAACTTTGTAATACTGGCGGTGTTCTAAACACTGTTTTATTACAGAGCAGCATGATAAACTGTGTGCCATCCAGGCAACTCCTGCAGTACTGAAGGAGTGACAGACAACTCTACTAGAGGGGATGTGATACTGGACATGATGGTCATCAGCACAAGTAAGCTAATCAGTGACATCAAGACTGGAGACAGCCTGGGCTGCAGTGATCATGCATTGGTGCAGTTTTCAAAGTGTGGACAAAGCTGAACTTGGCAAGGGATGCAAAGAATGAGAGGGGCTTCTTTAGGTATGTCAGTCAGAAAAGTATGGTCAAAGAAAGCACTCTTTGATGAACACAACTGGAAAATTGGTAATGGTAGATGAAGAGAAGGCTAAGGTATCAACAACTTTTTCATCTCGGTCTTCACAGGAAACCTCACTTCCCTCACCTCTTGAATGGAATCATTTCACTCATTTTAAAAAAGGTTAGGAAGGGGTAACCTTAGAATCTGTCAGCCTCATCTCTGTGTCTGGGAAGATCGTGGAATAAATTCTCTTAGGAGCTATGCTGAGGCATATAGAGGACGAGGAGGTGGTTCAAGACAGTCAGCCGAGCGTCACGGAAAGAATGACTGCAACAGTGAACAAGGGAAGAGCTACAAATGTCATCTATCTGGACCTCTGTGCAGCCTTGTTGTGGGTGTTTGTCCCCCACAAACTACTTCTTTATAAATTGAAAAGATATGGATTTGATTAATGGACTGTTCAGTGGATGCAGAATTAGCTGGATGGATGCAGCCAGAATGTAGTAGTCAATAGCTCAAAGAGTAGGTGAAGAGCCGTGACGAGTGGTGTCCCTCAGGGATGCATATTTGGACCAGTACTTTTTCATGTCTTCATCAATGTCATAGAGAGTTGGAGCAGTGCACCCTCAGCAAGTTTGTAGATGACACCAGGCTGAGTGGTGTGACTGACATGCCTGAGGGACGGGATGTCATCCAGAGGGACCTGGACAAGCTTGAGAATGGGCCCATGGGAATCTCATGCAGTTTAACAAGTACAAGTGCAAGCTGCTGCACCTGGATCAGGGCAACTCCTGACTGGATGGGGGAATGAAGAGATTGAGAGCAGCTCTGCTGAGAAAGACTTGGAGGAGAGGTGGATGAAAAGCTGGATGCAAGCTGGCAATGTGCATTTGTAGCTCAGGAAGCCGTCTGCATCCTGGTCTAAATCAAAAGCCAGCAGGTTGAGAGAGGTGATTCTGCCATTCTACTCCAGTTCAATGAGACCCTGCCTAGAGTATTGTGTTCATCTCTGGAGTCTTCAGCACAGAAAAAACATCAACCTTTTAAAATAGGTCCAAAGGAGAGCTGTGAAGATGATCAGAGGAATGGAGCACCTTTCCTGTGAGCAGTCTGAAAGAGGTTGTTCAGCCTGAAGGACAGAAGGCTCTCAGGAGATCTTGTAATGGCTTTTCAGTACTTAAAGGGGGCTTGTAAGAAAAATGGAGACAAACATTTTCATGGCATTTTGCAGTAAGACAAAAGGTAATGGTTTAGACTAGATGAAAGGAAGAAATTTGGTACAATAAGTGTGGTGAAACACTGGAACAGGTTGCCCAGGGAGGTGGAAGATGCACCATTCCCAGAAACTTTTAAAGTCAGACTGGACTCATTGCTGGATGATTGGGCTAGAAGACCTTCAAAGGTCCCTTCCAACAAAAGCAATTCTATGTTTCTATCTAACCAAGTCCATGGCACAACATGCTGAACTTAGGAATCCCAGGGTCTCAGGTTTTAATGTCAGGAATCACTCAAATTCAGAGAGCAATTCAGATATATGTAATCACTGTTGAGAAGTGTCTCACTCTCCCTCCACATAAGAATGAATTGGCAGTGGGAGAACATTTTGATCTTAGGACTACATATCAGATTCTGCTTGGATGGAGTTAATTTTCTTCATAGTGGCCTATACACAGCCTTCACAGTAGTGTTCTGCAGGGAATTTGTGACAAAACCAGTATTGATAAAATTCCAGTGTTTTTACTTCTGCTGAGCACTATGTGCACCTGTCAAGGGCTATTCCCTACCTGCCACCCTACACAATAAGCCTCCTCAGCAGGTAGGCTGGAAGTGCTAAAAATGCCAGGGAACACAACCAGGACAACTGACCCAAACTGGCCAATACCATGTGACTGCCATTCCTCATGGCATCATGCTCAGCAGCAGAACTCAAAGAAAGGAAGATGGGAGAATGTATATGGTTACCACACTTGACTTCCCCAGTAACTGTTACATATGCTGAGGCCCTGCCAAAAACTGGCTCTGTGTCTGCCTGCCAACACAAAGCACTGAATATTTGCCTTTGCTAGTATGCACAGCTTTATTTAACATATTTAACTGTTGTTTTTTCAGTCACTGCATTTTCTTATTTTTACCCTTCCGATTCTTTCACCTTCATTCCACTGACAGGGAGGGAAGTAGTGGCAAGTCCCAGAACTTAAAATTACATTGATATATTTTCTGGTCATCAAAACACCCAGAAGTCTTGTTGAGCTTAAAATAAAACCCACAACATTGCATTTCTTTAGAGGTGTTACACAGGGAGGTTTTCATTTCTCTAAAAAAACCTTAAGAGTAAACAAATAGAGGAAATGATGGCAAGTTATGAAGAAAGCTCCAAGTAAGACCTTGAGAAATATTAGTGAGATCTGCAATAGTTAATGTCTCACAGGTTTTCTCATAGTTCAAACTGCCCATGCCAAAGCCTTTCAAAAGGCATGGCTATGTCACAATTGTGAATAAGAGCTATAAAATGTTAATGTTAGATGTAAATGTAAGTGCTGATAAATATTATTTGTGTTGTCTGAGGCACATATGGGATCTATTAAGTAATAGGACACTGCATATTTCCTTGTTCCCTCAGATGTGTTCATGAAACCAATGCTTTTTTAAATTCATATTTTCTTTCAATCCATCTATAAATATTGTTTTCTTAATGCTAAAAATATCCAAACCCCTAAAAGTCTAAGGCTTAGGAGTTGTACTGCTGGTTTAAAAAATTTCTGTAACACTTTGGAAGCTGTGATTTTAAGAAAATGTGACAGCAACATACTTTGATTAGATTAAGGTTGCGATACCTTTAGTATTTCTACGTTATTTTACCAACATCTGTCCAGATCAAATGTAAAATATTAAATGAAAGGCAGAGACTTTCTTCCTTCTTTCCACTTATTGATCAAGAAGTTATGATTGAATTGTAACTGGCATTTTGCGTAGAAGCTTGAGTAATTTAAATAGCTCTGTACATCCTTCCTACTCCATTCTTCAAAAGAAGTGAGCCAATATCTATTTTTCAGTCCTCCCTCACTCAAAGTAGGATTAGTCAACAAAACATAAAAAAGTGACTCAGGCTATTGAAAAAAAAAAGTTAAAAATCAGTGGGTTTGATAGTCTGTATTCCCTTTCACATAAACACAAGCTTCATTGTAATTTTCTATGCCCCCACACACACTCAAACCCCCACAAAAACACAAATCAACCAACCCTAACACATTTGAGGATATTGTTGTTGGATTTTGCTCCCACACAGAGAAATTCTAATCTCCTTCATTAGAAAAGAGCTATTTTACTTAATGAGAAGTTTCACTGGTGTCACTGGAGATACCAATGAAGCTTACTCAAAATATCAAAACCTGATTCTTAAATCTGGAAAGGGAAAATAAACTGTACAGAATTCCATGAGAAAGGACTCTCAAAGGGCAAATATGGAGGAACGCTGCCCACCTATCAACATCCTGCATCTAACTAATGCAGAAACCTGAAGTATGAAATTATAGGAGGCTTCAGGTAAAGGGACAGCACAAGATGTTTCTTCTCTAAGCACAAAGATGTGTCTTCAACCTTCAAGAGCATTATCATTTAGTCCAGAACTAAAAAATGTGTTTTGTCATTCAGCACCTAACAGACCACATTTGAATGCACACACCATAGCAGGAAGTATCAAAAATACACCGAAAAGGAACACTAAGATAATTTCACTATAAGAGTTTTGAAAAACTGATAATGCATCACATGCTGTGATACAGCTTTCTGGCTCTTGTGGGCAAATGATTGGTCTTCTAAGAATAGGTAGTTCCTTTTCAGTAATCACATCCTGCAGTTATTCTCTGCACAATATGCAAGCCAGAACTGCTAAAAAAGGTTTTCACACCTTTTGCTTCAGTACCTTTCTGGATTGTATGCTGTACTATCTACGGCAACCAGCTGTGCTCACATTGGATATCCTCAGCTAAGCAGGATCAGATTTTGGCACTGCTATTGTTAGCTGTAAGCATTTGTTTGTTTCATTAGTGGCAATTATGCCCACTAGGGACTGCCAAAGTCACAGTGATCCATGAGGTAGATTTAATAAATAAGCTTATATCAGTGAAAAATATTCCATCAAGATGTGAGAAATCCCTGTATTTTAGATTTTCTTGCTTTTCAAAATGTTACAGTTAACTTCTGAACAAGAAAAATCGGAGTTTTTAGACATTTGAGCCTCCAACCTACTTTCAGATTACTTGTGAATATGGAAAAATTATTAAAGAACAATCTGCAAATTTCACCAAAAAATTTCCCATTTCAAGATAAAGAAGCCTTCCTGCTTCTTGTCTACCATGACTCAGCCTTTCAGCTTGCTGACTTGGAATCTGACATAAAAATACTTCTTTGTGTATCTAACAAGAATACAGTGCAAGCTGAAACATTAGGAGTTTTGGCTTCACAAAGCTCAACTATATAGACATCTGGACCTAAAGTTGAAGTTAGCTAAAAAAAAACAATTCCAAAAATCCCCTGTTTTATATTATCCTGGAATAAACCTTGAGATCTGGATGGGAATTAGAACAGACAAATTAGAAAAATCACTGTAAACTGATGAAAGCATCAAGTGCTAAATTCCATCTCAGAAACTCAAAGTCTTCACTTCAGAGAACAGTAGAAGTACTAGCATAGAACTCAAAGAGCAATCCTTTGGCTTCCGAAAATTCCATGCCAGGAAATGTGGGGGGGGAAATGAGAAGACTGGCTGATTTTATACTGATTGAGGTCTTAAATAGTACTGAAACCTTTCACCAGAAACCCACAACTTGTTCAGGACAGGACAGGATGCTCACTGTGCTAAGCACAGTTGGCAAAGGGCATTTCAATTGTCAAACACCAAGTGTTTGTCAAGCATGTTATGACTTCATCCAATACTTTCTGGCCACAGACAGAAGTTAGAAAATATCTCCAGATCCGAATTTTTCTTCCTGAGACCAGCATTACAGAGCTTGGGAATCACTTGGTCTATATGCTTCAGTATTAAATAATAATAAAAGATAAAAGACATCAAAACCACAACCTGAAAATTTTAATTGTATTATTTGAGGAAACCTTGTATTTATAACTCAAGAGCAGATATTGTGGAAGCAATGGAGGATGACACACTGATAACTACTGACAGTTCAGGCTGTCTTCTAATTAAAGAGTTTTGCTGGGACTATTATGTACCTGTAACCCTCACCACAGTATAAGCTTTGATCTCTGCAATCACAATGAAAATTCTGAACCACCAAACCAAACCAGAGTTAGGTGACTAATTTCCATTAACAATCTGAGCCAAAATTATTCTCTTTCTATTAAAAAACCAAGGAAACAAACAAAAAAATCCCTACAAAAACCACCCTCCTCTGCAAAAGAATTAAAAATTAAAAAAAAAAAAAAAAAAGAAAGAAAAACCAAAACCAACTTATTCCTGAACATACCCTATATGTCATGAACTTTGGCAACACCATTTGGGAAAATCTGGTTGTCCTGATGAGCTTCTTAATTCCTACTAAAAAGCACTGAAGCTAATTAGAATCTAGTAAGGGGGGAAAATATCCAAACAATTTTTGTGAGATATATTAAAAAAATAAGTGAAAAAATATATATTTAATTCAAATGTTCCAATGCTGCATCTTAAACTGAATCATATTTTCCTTTTCATGTACAAAAATAATATAAAATGCTTTAAAAAATAGCCACTCCTGTGACTCTCCATAAAAAAGAGTACAAATCTTTTTCCTACTTTATTTACACTTGTATAGTTGCAGGAATTGGAAAGCTCTAAAAAAAATGCTATTTTGGGGAGAATAATCTGTTTCATAAAATATCATCTGGATGGGATATTTATTCAATCCTTTTATAAGAAGAGATTTGGCATCTGAACATTATGTATGACAGACTTCTTTCACACCATCTGTTATCTGTAGCAAATCAGAAAGCATTTCTTCAATATTTTTTTGTGAAAAACTCTCAGTGCAGTTCAGAGCACTTAAAAAAAAAATTTGCTATTTTTTAGAGGAGAAATACTGGCAGTAGCCATTCAGTTCCAGGGCTGAAATACTTTGTTCTTAGGGGATCCTGCTCAACAGTAGGCTAGTTCACAATGAATTAGAAATTTTTAAGGCTACAGAATAGGGAAAAAAAAAAAAACTTGTTTTTTTTCTTTCTAATGTACTCCCTAACTCAATTATCATTCATACAATCTTCATTCACAGAGAAAGTAAACTAGGCTCTAATGAACCATTGCATTAACTCCAGTTGCCCACATTGAACAATTTCTTCAGCTGTTGACTTGATAGCATGAACATTCACTGATACGAAAATGTAACTTTATTTCATAATGTATATTCCTTTTCCCGACTGCAGCTCACTTTTGAATAAATATAAGTTTATCAATAAAACTATAAACCAGAAAAATTGGGAAAAAATTGCCATCACACACACATACAAAACCCTACAAAACACAAAAGCAAAACCAGACCAAACCAAAAAGAAAAAAAAAACCCAAATAAAAAAACCCCAACAAATCAAACAAAACCAAACTATCAAACTGAAACCATACAAAATAAAATCAAAACCAAGAACTCTAAAACATTATTTTTATATTGGGGATTTTTTTTAGATTTTCGAGATGTGTCTATTTTCTCAGCATCATGCTTCAGAAAATTCAACATGTTTCCTTCAATAACACAAAGTTAGATACACAAGTTTTAGGTGTAGAAATTATTCTGAAACAGATTTACTATTCTACTTCCATCTTTGCCATGGCACAAAACAACTACACATCCAGAAGTGCTTTAGCATTTGAAAGTAGTCATAGAATCACAGAATATGCTGAGGTGGAAGGGACCCACAGTGATTATCAAATCCATCTCCTGACCCTGTACAGCACAACCCCAAGACTCACACCATGCCTGAGAGCACAATTTTTGTGCTCTCAATGACAGAGCACTGTCCAAACATTTGAGCTCTGGCAGACTTGATGCTGTGACCAAGCTGGGGAGGAGCTAAAACATTAGACTCATGTTGTTCTTACATAAGTCAGGATGAGACCATAATATTTCCTGGAGCAAAAACTGTAACTAGGAGGGAAATAAAAAGTTGAAAAGCACTGACCTCACATATGATCCGTTTGACCAAATTCGTTTGGTAAAAAATGTTTCTCACTGATAAATTACCTTTTCTAAATTAAATAGTCACTGAAAATTTCTTGGAATTTGGGAAACGAGAATGTAGAATTAGTAGAACAAAAGAGGATCAATGCAGGTTTCTTATCTTTTTTTTTGGTAAGCATTATTAGCCTGACTATGTTTTCCTCTATCAATCAGGGTGGATGCTACTAGTTGATATTCTCTATATATATATATATATGTAGCTGTTCTTAGAAACCAGATTTATTCAATAATTAGCCCCAGACCCTCTCGTCTCCCTACTTATTAGTATCTGGCTGTAGAAGTCCTTGGGTTTTGCAGACACACTTTTCTTGTTGGTACTCAGACCACCTCTTCTTCTGAACACACCTCTCACTCCACAAGAGATGTCTCAGACCTCTGGCTTTCTCAGATGATGACTGCCAGGCTGTCTGCCCCAGAAGGTGAAAGAACCTCCAAATATCTGACTGTCAGACTCCTGGTATCTCCACTCTCTGGTGCCCAAACCTACTCTCTGCTATAACATGCTGCCAGACCTCTTGTCCCATGCAGCAGCTAATTTGGCTTGAAATTGTCTGGTGAAATGCACAGTGCAACACTGAAATTCCCTAGGGAAACATTCACACTCTTTCCAGTTACAGGCATTTAGACCTCAACACACAAACACCACACAGGACCCTGCTGAGGAAAACAGAAATAGCATTTAAGATGCAGAAATGAGAGATTCTGCTGATCAGATCTAGTGCTTAACCAACTCCATTGACCAGAAATCTGTTTACACTGAAGTCCTTTTTCCCTCCCTGTTTCACCCTGCCTCCTTTTCTCCCCATTTGCATGTGCTTGTTCCCCAGTTCACCCCTATTTCTCCCTTTCTCCACCTTTGGTTCTTCTCTAAATATCTTATTGCATCTTTGTCAGTGCCACTACCCTGTTAAAATGTTCTACAGAATTTATTACACAAACCCAAAATGACCCTCCTGCATTCCATCATGAGTCCCATATTCCTTTAGGCAATTAAATACCCTTCAATCTTCAAGGCACTTGAACTCATTAAGATACAGCATCCCTCCACTTACTGTATATTTGCATTTTTGGTGATTAGCCTGTAATTATATTACCTATTAATTATTAGCTTTTATCCTCCTAGAAATCAAGTTGATTGAACTGTGCTCTTTTTCCTGAGACTGACATCAACTTAGCTGGTTTAGATTTCCTTCGCTTTCCTTCTTCACATTTATGTCCCATTGATTCTTAATGCCAACTCTCCCATTTGAGTTATAATTAGAAAGTATTCAATATTAAATATCTTTTAAATCTAAGTGTTTTTTAATCTGCAAGTCAAAGTCCATAGGTTGTTTTTATACCTTCTGGTCCACCTAAATGAGACTTTGAAGGTCTATTTCCAGCTGGATTGATCCCTTGACCTTGACAAAAATTAATGAGAAACTTAGCAAGAACTCCCCCAAACAAGCCTTTCTTCCTTGATTTTTTGAGTTCTTTAGAAGCCCTAAAACGAAACTAATTCCATAACAATTCAGAAATCTTTCAGCAGTAGTATGTTGCATTTCAATATATAGTTTAAAATAAAACAAGTTTGCTTTTTGAAAGCAATTCAAATGCTATTAACAAATTTTGTGGTACTTTTATAAAATAGATATATGAATGCTAGCTTAAGAATTGAATTAAATACACTGCTTTTTCATGAAAAGCAATCTACAGATTCTTTTTGCATTTTTGTGAGTCCTGCAACTTAAAAAGCATTCTGAAAGAATCTGTTGCAAGCCTATAGCATCTGGATGCTATAGGCTGGCAACAGATTCTTTCAGACATAATAGAAAGTCTTATGAAGACTTAAAAAACAGAAATTACAATCACAAGAGGCTGCTTCATGATCCAAAGATGTCTGTAACCAAGATTGTTTTGGGGCATCTAACTTCTTCTCCCCATGCCCTCCAAAAAGTCAACATTTCTTCCAGGTATTTTCCATTAACAATAGTATTTTATCCCTAAGGGGATCCTGCCCCATAAATACTATCAGGTTTTGTCTATCTATTGCCTTAGAAATACATAATCCTTTTCATAGGAAATTTCATATCCTGCAGCAGTATGTCTGTTTTCATTGCCCAGCTCTCTATTTTAGTGCACACACTTCAATTGCTTCTCTGGTCTTGATGAGCTTGCAAATTATACCACGGGCTGTCCTTTTATTATCTATACATGAAACTGAAGTTATAATACAACTAGGCTTCATTTTGACAAAATATATTTGACTCCTTTATATTGTGAGAACGAGGAAACTTTTTTTATTCTTTCTGCATCCAGGCTTTCATACTCATGTAGTCCTGCAGCTGCACCTGCTCATGTTCCTAAGATGATCGCTTCGCATTAGCAATTTTCATTTCTAACTCATTTCCTCAGTGATTCTCCAAACCTTAGGCTATTTAAAAACTGACAAAATCCAAAACATATACTCACACCCAAATGCTGAAACATGAGAATTCATGCCCTCTTCCTCCTCTGCCTAAAGATAAAGGAGAGGCAGATCAGGAATGTGAAACCTTCAATGCAGTTTTGGGACCATTCTTAGCTTCTCTTTCTCCTTCAGAAGTAGGAAAGAATATATATCTTTTTTACTTTAATATAGAGGAAGTCTAGCTTCCCAATAAAGAAATGTTTTGTACCTTATTTGATGGTATATTTTTATATTGATATTTATATGTGTTCCAGGATAATTCATCATTCAAATATAAGCATGACTAAGAATACCCCAAGATATGTTTGCATGAAGTAGAAATTGAAAATTCCTAGGGTGTCTTTTGTCTGTTTAGAGGATTAAAGGAAATCATAAGTTTGCATCAGATAATTTTTCTGAAATTACAAATGTAACATATGAAGAAACACGTATTTTTAACATTCAAGCAGAAAAGTTTTGCTTTCATTCCTAGGAAATACAAAGGTTTTCCAGTAGAACTAACTGAACCTTTTCCTTTATAAGTTGTGACTAGCATAGTTAAATCTAATGTGGGATCTAATCCTCTTTGTTTCCCTGTGGGTCATTCCAACCAGCCATCATGTCACCCACCAGCTCTAGCATGTCTAGACAATATAACCCTTCATTAAGCCACATCACCTCCCTGGAATAACCATTGTTTTCAAGAGAAAAATACAAGTTTCAATACAAGTTTTTAATATCATGACTGTAATGCTTTCATGTTTTCCAGAAAATGTCCAAGCTACTTGCATTTCCTGGAAAACAGGACCATTCTGTCCCCTTTTTTTCACCTCCTGTTGTCATTCATGATTCCTGGATCCCAATTCTCTATCAAGAGAAGCCTTTTTTTCAAAAACTGAAGAAAATTATTCAAAATTTACATAGCTATTCTGTCCATTTTAATATCTGATTTTCACAAAGTTTGTAACTCAAGATCATGGTTGGATCTCAAACCATTTTCAACTCACTACTAAAAGCTTAAGATCAAAGTGCAGATATTGTAGGAAGGACTGAATTGTCAAATCTGTTAGTATATTTAACCCAGTGATAAAATCTTAGCACTCAATAAGCACATTTGTTAGATAAGCAAACAGAATTCCTATGGCTTGACTTCTCTTCCCCTACAATGGTGAAGCTGTATAAGATAAGGCTTAAGTATTTTATTCCTGTTGCTTTCAATAAGTGTCACAGAAACTGGTCAAATTGCTAACTATGAATGGCAAGCCATGGGCTAATAGATACCCTAACGAAAATGTTCAAAATCAAGACAGCATTTACCATAAGAAAACTTGCAAAAAAGTCCTTGGAATAACAGAAAAAGATGGGAATGTATCATTTTGGGGAAGAAAAGCTAAAAAACCTATTTGTTGAATCTACCTCTTATAAGCTATACTCTCTAACATATTCCTATTCCTATTCCTTTTCCTATTCCTATTCCTTTTCCTATTCCTATTCTTTATAACAGATTAAGTGCCTTTCACACCTGAAGAAAAAATTGACTCATATCCAAATAATTTTTATTTGCAAAATTATGGTCACATTATCTTAGATGTATTTTATTAAAACTTCAGAGATTGTAAACAACTTCAAATAAAAATAATCAAACCTCTTGAATGATGTATCAAAAAGATAACCAAGATATCATTATGACTTCTGTGAATATTCCAATGAAATAAAATGAGATAGAATAGCATTTTTTCCTACTGAATGCAACATTTTTTCCTGAAAACCTAAAAATTACTTCCAGCTATGCATATAACACAGAAGCCTACTTCCTTCTAACCTTAATTAAAATGATTTCTTAAAAACAAAAGTAAAAAACCAAATTGTTATAGAAACGACATACAGCATCTTAAGACTATTTTGTGAAATATATAGTCCTATAGCTATGCTGTATAATGGACTTCTTGAAAATGAGGTCTACACACTACCTAGCCCATAAAAATCATACAGTTCTTAATTATTTGATTCTCCAAAGACCAGGTATTATCTGCACACTAATGGGTATCAGGTATTTTAGATATCACTTTTGTGACTGACTGCAAGATAATCTGCAGCTTCTAAGGCAGAGTTTGTAGCCTATAGGTGTGCTTTAAAACTGAGAATGAACCTCGTCATATTTCTAGAAAAAGTTAAGTCTACTAGAAGGAAAATAATTATGGACATAGTAAGCAACTTGCTGGCCTGAAGTCCTTAATCATCTTGAATTTAAAAGAAAGCATAAACACTATACGATAGTCATGGTTTAACTCCAGATGTCAACTAAGACCCACAGAGCCTCTCACTCACTACTCCACAGTGGGATGGGGAGAGCACAGGAAGAGCAAAAGTGAGATTTGTAGATTGAGACAAAAGTTAAATAGAAAAAGCCAAATCAGCAAGCACAAGTAAACCAAAACTTTGAATTCATTTCCCACTTCCCAAAGGGCAGAGAGGTGCTTTCCTGGGTGTGCCTTTCAGCCACACCCAGGAAAGCAGGGCTGCATCACACATCACGGTAACTTGGGAAGACAAACATCACAAACTCTGCATGTGCCCCCCCACTTTCCTCTTCTCCCAGCTGTATATGCTGAACATAGTTCCATATGGAATCGGATATCCTTTTGGTTAGTCAGGGTTTTCTCTCCTGTGTCCACTCCTGAATTGCCATGTACTCCCAGCCTCCTCACTGGTGGGGCAGTGTGAGGAGCAGAAAAGGCCTTAACTCTGTGTGAGGATTGCCCAACAGCAGCAAAAACATCCTTGTGCTATCAACAGTGTTCAGCACAAGTCCAAAGCATGGCTCCATACCAGCTACTACAAAGAAAATAATCCCTGTCAAAACCTGCACAAGTTTATAAGAAAATGCTGAAGAATCCCAGGAATTTTGTTCTGTCTACCTAAAGAATCAATATTCTGAGCACTAGACTCATCCTTCATCTCCTCCAGCTACCAAGACTCAAAATGACAGCTCTTTTCTCACATAAGTCAGTCCTGGCACTCACTTCCCATTTGTAAGTCTATGGATTTCAAGTGCCTGTCTATTGATAATTCTTCCCCACAATATTTTTAAGTGAACAGTGAAGAAGCCTGTATGGTTCTTGCAGCATGATTGCAGATTGCAGAAATGGTCTTGTTCATCAAGAGGGGATCTGGTTCAACTCACAGGCATAGCTTAGCATAAGAACAGGAAAAAGTGTTTCTACAACAGCATTCTTACATTCATATAAAGCTGGTAGGAGGAATGTTGTGCAGCTGGAATATAAATCAGTGTTGGAGATGATCAGAATAGTTCTGTATAGCTGGATAGATGGACATTTTTTTGATTAAACATATTGAGACCAATCACGCTCCTAACACAGGAGTAAAATTTCAGAACATAGTGTAGCAGTTCTTCATTTCCTCTTACAGGAAAAAAAAAAAAAAAACAGTGAATAATAAATGCAGTTCTTGAAATACTTGCTTTGAGATCTTATTTTCTAATTTGTAATCACTTTACAGAAGCAGTCCCCTTCTAAGTCAGCTCAGTAAAGCCTGAGCAAGATTCAATTACTGCAAAATGAGCGTCACAGAGTCATAGAGGAATGTTAAGGGGTTGGCATAGACCTCAAAGAGCCCTCCCTGTCCTGGCTGTGAGCACACACTGCTGGTTCTTGTTCACCCCCAACTCTTTCTCTGCAGGGTGGCTCTCATTTCTCTGCCCAGACTGTGGGTGTGCCTGGGAATGTCCCAGGCGTAGGACCTTGAGTTTCACTTTGCTGAACTTCACAAGGTTTCATGAGCTGTCCTGGTCCCTCTAGATGGTGTTCCTTCCCTCCAGCATGTTGACTGCCCGACAGAATTTGGTGCTGTCAGTGAACTTGCTGAGGGTGCCCTTGATCCCACTGTCTGTGTCACTGACAAGAGGCTAAACAGTATCGGCCCCACTGCTGACCTCCAGGGACATAATTTTTTACTGGATGCAGCGTTTGAATATTCTAGTGCTTCCCATTAAAAGTTTCATTTTAAAGACTTTCTACTTGCTTTCATTTTATCACCTCTTCAGCTATCCTCTTAGGATCAGAGCTAAAATTCCTGAAGCTGATTCTTAAGTATAGGAAACCAAGTCTTTATTTCAGCTGCTAAAGAACCAGACATTTTCCTACTGCAGAGAATCCAAAGCTCCATAGGCAGAGAAGTTCAGTCCAGTTATTCTGCTACCTAATCTAAATAGATTGAAGGCCCTCTTATTTAAAGGGAAATATTCAAATACAGATGGCTAAGTAGCATAAGGTCTAAAATTCCAGTTCTTTTATCTCTCTAAGCATCCACCAACACCAAGAAGAAGTCTGGGCCAATATGAATCACAAAAACTGGACCTTCATATTCATTAGGCCTGAAATTACCTTTTAAGCCAAACTTTTAGGGCAAGCTGCACATTCTGAAGTGCCAGAAAATAAGCTATGCATTTCATACTGCAATGTTATACAAGCTATACAAGTTATACAGTTATACAAGCTGCAATAAAGTGAAAGGTTCCAGAAAAGAATAGCCATTACATTTTACATTTTCAGTCTTGAACTGAAGCAACAATCTCTGAAATATCAAAGATATCATCTTGACTGCACTGCTGGCATATAAACAGTGTATCTGAAGAAGTAATTCAACTCTCCTTAGAAGTTATTTTCATATAGTAGTTCTCGGAGAATTCTCCAATCATGTGAAAGAGTCCATTCAGTTCCTTAAGGGGAAGAGTGGGAAAGAATAAAGTCTCTGTTTGAGGGACAGTTACAAGAAGAAATTAGATTTTTTAAATGGGCTTATTTTCAATAAAATGAATTAAATAAGTGGTTTCTCTTCAATGGGATATGTACATATTAAAAAAAAAAAAGGCTGTAAGTCAGAATACAGAACAAAGTGCAACCTTGTACTCAAACCTGCCGTCCAAACATATTTGCTGCTTGAAGGAAGCTTAGCCCAGGAAGTGGATCCTCAGCCTTACAGAGACTGCTGGAACTCATCTGGCTCTTGAGATACTGCTCCTTGTTGCCCATTGTTGTAACCACGTAAGAATGAAACACACTGCTCAGGGACAATGAGATCAAGGTTGATGATGTGTCTCTGAAGACTCAGGTGAAGAGGACAGGGACCTGTGGGAGATTCCAAATCAAATCAAGGAGAAAGGCTACAGGAGAAACAGATACATCCTGTCAGTGAATCCATTGCTCTCAAGCTGCCAAAGCATTTTGGCTCCTAAAAAACCATAATGATCTTCAAAGAGCAGAATGCTGTCAAGGAACCTGTGATACCACACAAAAATGGGGCAACAAATCAGAAAAGCAAGATGGGATAGTTTTTATAAATGGAGATGGGAGACAGATGGATACATGATTTTCAGGAAAAAGTGAAGAAAAAATATTTCATTCTTCATAAAGGGACAAAAAGAATGCATGGAGCTCTCCTACAGAATGATAATCTGAAACAGGATCTATAAAAGGTAAAAGTGATCTATTAGGGAATGACTGTGGCAGCTACCAAAAAGCAGAAAAAATATACTAAGCATTATTCACTATATACAAACCATCATCCAGACAGCTGGAAGAAGCTCCAATCACAAATCCTCATTCTCATAGAGGAATTTTGCCACTTCGATATCTACTGACAAACCAACACTCTTAAACATACCTAATCCAGAAAGTTTTAAAAGTGTGTTGAGTTATTTTTTCCCCAAAACTTAGGGGATAGACCAGCCAGGAAGGTGTTCTACTACATAGCAAAAACTGGTTAGGGATGTGAGAGTCACTGACAATCTATGCTGCTGTGACCTGTAGATTGAAGAATTAAAGATCTTGAGGTAAGACAGGGAAGCAAGCAGCAGGAGAACAGACAGGGGAAAAAAGCAGCAGGAGAAGGTTCAGACTTCAGAATTGTTTTCAGTCTATTCAGTGAACTGCTGGCAGGATTTCATAAGTTCCACAGAAGATCGAGGAGCTCACAAAGTCTGATTGATCTTCAGGGGTAGCTTCCTTAAAGCAAAAAGATTATCAAAAGAGTGAGCCAAGTTTTGAATCAAATGATCTAAGTGCAAAAAAATGAGCAGTCATACCACAAACTCTCCAGACAGGTTAAAGAACCCCAACTAAGCTCAAATGCAAGGAGAGAGGCTCAAAGAAGTGCAGGTAGCCATATATTTATTACAAGAAAGAACTCAAGGAGCATTTGAAAGGCCAGTGCTTCACTGGAGTGAAAATTGGAAGGATAAGTGAGGGCCAAAGGGAAGGTACTGGTGTACACTGAAGCAAAAAGAAAGCCAAGAAACACCTTGGCTGAGTCGTCAGTGTGATGGGTATTCTAGTAATGAAGCAAAGACTGCTGTATTTGGCCTCTCTTCTTCCTGCAGGTTTTCAGTGACAAGTTGGTGTCCTAAGTCCATATGCTTGCCAGCAGAGCTTGGAGAGGAAGAGTGTGATTAGAAAAAAGTTTGGTTAAGGGCTGCTTGAATAAGATGAACATGTTCAGGTCCGGAGTTTTTAAGCAAATATTCAGCATTGCAGAGTAACCTGACTAAAGTTGTCACAAAGATGTTTCACCAACTTGGAAAGACAGCAGTGAACAGAAGAAGTTCTCAGAATTAGAAAAATCAACTAGAAAAATATCAATTTTATGTCCCAAAGAGAGCCTAGAGAAGGATGTGGGAAACTGGTCAACTGCTCCTCAATTCCCAAGATCACAGGTGCTCTCAAAACAATTTCTAGGCATCTGAAAGGCACAGAATCAGCCTGAACAGATTTACCATGCACAAAGCCTGTACCTGACTAACTTTATCATTTTATGTGATACGAATTGAATTCAGCAATACAACCAGAAAGTAACTAAAACCAGATAGTTAATATTTTAATGTAAGTAGAATCAAAATAAACACTTAGATAATTGGGCTAATTTTCAAATTATCCTTGACAAAAAAATTCCTAATTTCCTTCTTTTAGACTCAGATACCAGCTTCTTGCTGAAATCCCCCAATACTGTTTTAGTTTGCCATAATCTATATCAGCTTTTACAGTAGAGTCAGGACAGGTGTCTCACAGTAACCAAAATATTAGTGTTTACATGCAAGCCATTCATACACTGGAGCTTGTCTCAAACACTTTTCTCCCTCAGTAATAAATACTAGGTTAACAATAGCTAGGGCTAGAATACCTACTTAGCATTAGGATGTTATTTCTATTTGCTCCGTACTTTCAGACATATGATCTACAGCTTTGCTCATTTGCAATGACTAGTCAATTTGTGAACACTTTCTCAAACCTGGCTCAGTTTCTAGCATAGTGCAAGTATTGAATTACATGTATTACTAAGGCTCTACAATCAGCGTGTTTCAGTTTGCATAACATTCTAGAGGAAAAGTAACCCAGTCTTCTCACCCAAATGATTTTCCTCACTTGAAATTTTCAGGCTTTTCTTCCTGCTTCAGATGCTATCACTTTCACTTTGATTTTCCAGTCTCCTTAAGTTTGATTTTTATCACCAGACTTAAACCCAAACAAGTTATTCTCAACCCAAAACAATGAACTTCATTCTAGACAAACTTTTCCTTACTTTGCTTTGACCATATGCCTAGGGACACTTCACCTTGCAAAGGATGTTTTATTACTATCTTTCATCATTTTATTTTTGCACAATTATAACACAGTTTTTCATACCCTAAAGTTCACGCAGTGTGAAAAGGCAAAGAAGATTCTTTTGTGGATTTCCCAAAACTTTCTACAGCATGAATTTTTCTACTAGTGCTCTGCTTCCTCATTTCTCCGTAACAGAACACAGTTATAGCAGGTGTTGCAGGCAGGATGCTCTCGAATGTTGCTTTGGTCAATTTACTAGCCACTCACAGGAGCCTTTGGCCAGAGGTTGGGCACAGGAGCAGGTACTCCAGGGCATAGTTTTCAGTTTTACTGTCAGTCTAATTATAATTACTTTAATTTTCTTCTATTGCAATGACAAAATGGAAAGAGAGAGGAGTGACACTAGGAGTCAATCCAGACAGTCATGGCTCAGGTGTAAAATGGTCTAAAGGCAATCCATACATTTTGAGTGCTTTCCCAGGCAATGGAATGACTAGAAGGAAAGTACTCTGACCAGAAAGAGAATCAGCTTTCTTAATAGCTTTCAATGTAACAGCAGAATATGATTTTATTATTTTCCAGCTCAGAAAGTAGTGTTTATGCCTGAAAAGAGCTATTGCCAGAGATGCAAATAGCTCTCTGAAGTTCATCTGAAAAACATTAAAACTGCTTGAAATTCTTATTTATACACACAGCTGTGATGCAATTACAATGGTTATGCAAAATACAGTAAAAAAATTAGAGTTATAGCAAAAAACATCTACTGGAGTAAATACTCCATCTGTGCAGGATTTCCACACTGTCATTTGTATGAAAAGACTTTTCCAGACCTCCGCCGCTGATCGGAAGTGAGATCCAATTTCTGAGACAGCAGAGGTTTTTAGAGGTATCATGGTAACTGAATTTTTCCTTTAAAGAAAAATATGCGTGGACCATCTCTGTGGTTTGATTTAATATTTTTCATTTATGACTAAGCACTTCCTTTAAGATCCCTTCTTCCATTTTTGTTGATTTGCATTTGAGTACAGAGAGGTTTTCATTTTATTTCTCTAATTGAATAGCATTGATCAGTACACCTGTGACAGTGACTTAGCCCTCTTTATAAAAACTTTTCACTGCAACAATTTAAGTGTGTTGTCTTCTTTTATATCACTTAAATCAACATCTGATAAAAAATTTTCAAAATCTCTGGTCAATTAAGATATCTTCCTTTTTTCTTTTTTTTTTTTTTTGTTTTGTTATATTTTTTAGAATTATATAATTTCCTGAGTAGGAAGGGATCCACAAGTATCATCAAGTCCAATTCCTAGTCCTGCACAGGAAAGCCCCTCACATTTTGCATCTGAAGTCATTGTTCAAAAACTTCTTGAACTCTGCCCGGGCTGTGACCCCTTCCTTGGGGAGCCTGTTCCAGTGCACAAACACCCTCTGGGTGAAGAACCTATTCCTAATAGCCAAGGTAAATCACCCCTTAAACAGCTTCATGCTGTTCACTTGCGTTGTATCACTGGTCATCACAGAGAAGAGATTAATGTCTGCCCCTCCTCTTCTCCTCACAAGGAAGTAGCAGACTGCAATCAAGTCTCCCCTCCGTCTCCTCTTCTCCAGGATAAACAGACAAATGCCCCCAGTGCTCTCTCTCGCACAGCTTCCCCTCAAGGCCCTTCACCATCATTTGAGCTCTCCTCTGGATGCTTTCTAATAGTTTTATATCCTTCTTTGCGCAGCACTCAAGGTGAGGCTGCCCCAGTGCCGAGCAGAGGACAATCCCCTCCCTTCCCTGGCTGGTGATGCCCCCAGGACAGGGCTGGCCCTCCTGGCTGCCAGAGCACTGCTGGCTCAGGTTCAACTTGCCAGTGACCCAGACTCCCAGGTGTCTTTCTGCAATACTGCTCCCCAGCCTCTCATTCTCCAGTCTGTGTGGACATTCAAGGATGACTCATCCCAGGTGCAGAATCTGGCACTTGTTTTTGTTAAACCTCATATGGCTGGTGATTGCCCAGCCCTCTGATTTGTTGAGGTCTCTCTGCAGACCCTTCCCGCCTTTGAGGGAGGTAACAGCTCCTTCCAATTTAATGTTATTGGCAAACTTACTTAGTATTCCTTCAAGTCCTATGTCCAAGTCATTTATGAAGATGTTGAAGAGCACAGGGCCGCGGATGGGGCCCTGTGGAATCCCACTAGTGGCAGGTTGTCAGTCTGATGTCACCTCATTCATTACATACACTCATTACAATGAATTACATTCACTGATGTCACCTCATCTCCTTTGTGCTCAACCTGTGAGCCAGTTGTTCACACATCTCATGATGTGTTTATCCACCTGTGTGCTGGA
>LTAT01000004.1:39044316-39062623 GCA_003286495.1 Chlorodrepanis virens | reverse complement strand
TCTCACAGTGGGATGTTATAGTTCTTATCAGTCATGCAGTGACATTCACATCTGCCTGTTATCAGCAGATGTCTCCCTGGAGGGAGGAGTGGTTGTAGAAAAAGGAAAACTGCCCACTGAACAGAAGACAACTGCCATACAGATGGCAAATAGAATAAGATTTGCTTGGCAATCAAGGACAAGACATAGCCAGGACAGCTGAACCCAACTGGCCAAAGGGATATTCTAGACCATATATTGCCATGCTCAAAAAAAAACCCACCTGGAGGAGCTGGCTGGGGAATACAGCCTGCCACTTAGGGACTGGCTGGGCATGAGGCATTGGGTGGTAAACAATTGCATTGTGCATCACTTAGCTTGCATATTGTCTTAGCATTTTTATAAGTTTCCCTTCCTTTTCTGTGCTGTTAAACTCTTTATCTCAAACCATTAGTTCAATTTTTTTTTCAGATTCTTTCCCTATCCCACAGAGGGAGGTGTAAGCAAATGGCTGTGTGGTGTTCAGCTGCCTGATGGAAAAAACCACAACTACAATTCAGAACATATTTTCAAGTATCAAACTCTATTTAGAAAAGCCACAGGTGATAAATATTTTGTCAGAATCTTTATCCTTATGTTCTTGAGAATGTCTAATGTCAGAGCAAATCAGACTGTATTATACTCAATAGTGTGCCTCGTGAACTTTTCCTTGTCCTGTAGCTTCTGCCTGTCTTTCTCATGTCAGTAAAATCTTTATGGAAGAGCATTCCATGATACAGTCCAAGCAATCCATGTCATTTTTCTCACTTTTCTTACAAATCATTACCTTGATAAACATACTATAGTATTGATAACATCAATGAAGGCTGTAAAGATTACGGCAAAACAAGAACTCTAAGTTGAGACTTACAGAGCAAAAATAAGTTTCTTGTTATTTAAATGTTTATGCAAGAAACTCCAAGGACTATTTTACCCCAGTGTTGCAGAACCAATCTTTATCTCTGCAAGAAGTCTCTGTTTAGATGTGTACCTTGAGTTTACCAGTCTGTCACAAGATAAGGGTCTATGATGATTGACATCATGTAAATACACTAAAACTTCCTGTGGAAGCTTAAATTTAACTCTGAGGAACAGTGCAATTCTTTCAGTACTATTTCAGTAGAAGAGCAATTGCCAAAAATTTCTTATTGAAAAACACAGACTTAGGAAATGAGAAACATGGACACCCATTTTCCAAGGAAAACAAAATCTGAAGCTTCTGTGGTGCTGGAAAATGTTATGTGCATTAACTATGTAACTTTAATTTTATACTGCTTCTGCCTGGTAAAACTAATTAAGATGAATTGATAACAGCTCACTCAGATCATATGTAGTACAACTCAATCTAATAAAATGTTCTTTATAATAATTTACTTTTTGTTTTGGGTGTTTTCCACTTTAAAGACTGCTGTTTATCTTCCACTGCTCAAGTCTATAAAATAATCAACTGCGAACACCATTTTCTAACAATTCATGCATTTATAAAAAGGTATCTGCTAAAAAATTACAATTTAATTTAAATTGAGCTTCATTTTTTTGTAAGCAAGGAGAAGAATAAACCTGATCAGAAGAATAAGACTGATCCTTGACAATCAAAGATTTTAAGAATCATTTGCATAACTTACCCAGATGACTGAACGGGTGTGTAATAAGAAATGCAGTTTACATCTTAATGCTTGTAAAGCTGCCATACTGACTCATTTCTTTCCTTCCATCCTGTGCAAGGCCAGTGCAGTTGCTAAGGTGAATTGCAAGTATTTGACATTAGGAACAGCCTTTTGTAAATCTTTCAATAAAAACCTGTATCTGCCTTTAGCACACTGAGAACAGGATCTGGAATATATTAATCCACCACTATAAATAGATTCCTGTAACACAGCATATCTATTGACTGATAACATTTGTATTGATTTTT
The DNA here is from genome assembly GCA_003286495.1 of Chlorodrepanis virens. NCBI lineage: Eukaryota > Metazoa > Chordata > Aves > Passeriformes > Fringillidae > Chlorodrepanis > Chlorodrepanis virens. The sequence continues at coordinate 39,060,690 of LTAT01000004.1, read as the reverse complement.
TTGATATTGACTATTTTATTTTACCTCAATTTGTATTGCGTTCTTTTAGGAAGGGAGATGAGTTCCAATGGAGCACTTAGAAAGAAGAGAGGGCCGTTTCTGGGGAACTTAGCACTATACATAGGAATATTTAGATGGCAGTATGTGTTACCCACAGCAGCTGAAGAGATAGAAACACTTAGAAAATACACAACTATGTCTCAGAGGCAATCGATTATATTCTAAGAGCTAAAAGAATTTTTTTTCAGCTCACTGCAGATCAAGAAATAAGTTTTGCAGTCTAAAATCAAGCCTAATCATAAAACTTATTATTTTACTTCTAAATTTTTGTTCTCTCTGACCCAGTCCCTGAGATGCCTCCATTTTAAAAGTACCATAATTATTTTAAACTGAATTATATTAATCTTGAAAACTCCTCTGTCATCTTTGTGGAATTTATTAAAAATAAGTCTATATAGGTATGCTGTAACTCTCTGACCAAGCTATGTCCACACTGTTTTGTTAGCATCTCATGACAGACAACAACTAATTTGGACTTCATTCCCTGAATGATGTTATGTCATCAAACTTGGAATAAAGAATTTTTTAAGGTCAGACAGAACTGGTAAAGAAGTCAAAGGAGAGAGAGAGACACTGAAAACTGGTAGAAATTCCAGAGTCCTCACAGTGTCAGTCACTACCAAGGGATTCAAGAACCACATTCTCAAGCCCACTATGAGCAGAAAAAAAGAAAAAAAAAAGAGGAAAAAAAAAAAAAGAACAAAAGAACAACCATGCAACATTTTTGCTGCAGAAAGTCAGGACATCAGAGTTACAAAGCATAAGGTTGTATGGGTACAAAGAGAAGCATATACAGAATATATATAAAATCTGAGGGACAAATAAAAACAGTAGACTACTGCAATTTTCATCTGGCCACATCCAGTCCATATTTTTACATTTTTAACCATCTCAAAATCCCAGCTTCTGGGATCCTAAATTCAAAACCATCTCCACTTTTAATAGGACGAGAGTCTTTTAAAGCAAAAGAAAAATGATACTGACCTTCAGATACCTGTTTTAATTTTTTAATTCTTCTTCCAAAAGAGAAAAAAAAAAAAACAGAAGCATTTGCATTCATATCCTTTCATTATAATATAGGTGTAATGATGACAGAGAAATTTAAAAAGGGGGTCACATTCTTAGTCCCCTATATTTGGGACTAAGAGCATTCTCTTCAGGCTGGTTTAGCCTTAGAGATCTGTGACTGAAAACACTTGCTGGTTTACAAGTTATCCAAATGAGTTAATTTTAAAATGTAGAGACCTGGTATCATAAAACTTTCATTAGAAACATGATTAGCATGGGTGGAAAGAAGTGTTACCTTGAATAATGCCATTAGGCTCACCCATTAAGTGTTTTTATTGGTCATAGAACCAACCACTGGTGGATGAGAATCCTATTTAGCATTGCAACAGCTCACTTCGCCATGCTTCATACACACAAGCTACACACAGAACACATGGAAATTCAACATGGACCCAGGGAGGAATAGCCCGAGGGCAATATTTAAATTTAGAAGGAATTGAAGGAAGAAACACTCAACCTGACTTTTTGTTATCCTGCATAAGTTCTTAACAAAGTATTCTTATTCACTCAGCTGATATTAAGGACCATTTTCTACTGAACCTGCATGGAGCAATGATGACTCAGTGAATGATTGTGCAAATCACACATCAGTATCCCCAAAAGGTATTATACAGCATAAATCCAAGGCTCCTTCCTGTTACAAAAGAACTACTGAGAAAATGAATCAGCCAAGTATCACCTGTTTCCAACATTACAAGTTTTCTACATTTGAAGTATCATTAAACTGCCTTGAAGTTGCATTAAAAAAGTATTTTCAAAATACTTCTATGGTTATTCATAAGGTTGATAGTTCTTTTCTTAGCTGTGTATCAAAACTCTGTTTTAACAGAGCTATGCAGATTATGATAATGACAATACACTGCTGGACTAGAAGCAGATATAATACTTTAATCCTTCATTGTGACACTTGAATAAAAAAAACCCATGGTTTTGGTTTGGTGGCTGCTTGGCTGTCAGGGTAGGATTACACAACTCACACTCCCTGTCCCCAAGCATTTGCAATTCTGAAAAAAAGAAGCTAAGGTCAGAATATGACTGAAGCAGAAGGTGCTGAGAGAATTATAATTTCTTTTTTCTCCCTTGGGAGCAGTATGGCAACTAAATTGTAGCTTTTCTGCTGTTCCATGGCTTCCAGCTCCTCCAATGCTACCCATGCTGGGTGCATTGGTGCAACTGGTTCAACTGGGCTGCTGATTTTGCCCCCAGTGCAAGCTGTCCCCAGGCTCATCTCCATCAAGCCTGGTCTTATACCCTTCAAAACTAATTTACAGCCCTCTCAATCAGCCTGCCAACTCATGGACTGAACTTCTTTCCCGCTTTTTAGACAAGTGAACCCTATCTGCCTCCAACAGGCCCAGTGAACAAGAAAGAAACAAGGAAAAACAAAAATGCATGAACACCTAAAAAAAGTTTCAAACCAAGTTACTGTGCTTATGATTGATACAGAAAACTACAGACAATCTTGCCAAAAAAAATTTCTGATGAAGAAGTGCTGAATACTTTACCCATTTTCTTACAGGTACCTAAATTCAAAGAAACTGTCCCTACATAAGCATAATTTTCATCAACAAAGGCTATTTCTTTAAAGAAAAAGTGGATATAAGGACTTTTAGCTAAAAACTGATACAAAGTGTATTTATATGCAGGATGTTCAAGTGAAATGAGTTAGAGGTAATTAAAACTCTAGCACAATTTAAAAATATTTAAGCATAACAATTTTTTTGTAAATAAAAACCACCTTTAGAAAAGTTTTATATGGCTACTAAGAAGCCTGTAAAGTACAAATATAACTTTGATTATTCTAATAACATTATAGCTATCTAATTAAGTCTGAAATGAACCTGATTTTGTGGCAAAGATTTTTTGTTCTTTGTGTTTATTCCTTTTTTTCTAGTATGTTGATCTAATTTGAATAGTTTCCTTAGATTAGCTAAGATATTACTACATGAGTATTCATTAATCTCTAATTAGCATTTTTAAATCCTTACATTTTGATTTAAACATGCATGAAGTCTAATCTCTGTAACTGCAATTAGAATCGCTAATTTAATAAATTTTGAATTAATGAGTGTATTGTTCTAAAATTGTTTATCATCATATATTTCACAGAAAAATAAGATTAAAAAAAGTTTATGCCAATACATTCTTAGAAGTCTTTTTTTAGCAGCAAGGTGGTCTTGGTCAGTTTTGGCATTTTTAATTATTTTTTTTCTTCTAATTTGATATAAAACCAGCAGTAGCCCCAGTTTATCCAACTATCTCAGTATTACAAAGAGTGATAGACATTTATCAGCTACAGAGGTTATTCTGAAGCCATGAAGTTGTGGCTGTGACATTTCTGCTTATTAGAAAGAACCAAAGAGTTTTATTCCCTTCTGTTAACCAATAACAACTTTTAAAACAATGAGGAGTTTGTACACTGGTGTAGACCTCACTGTACAGATTGGTAGAGTTCTGCTCACTTCCTGTTTTTAAGACAATAAAATTCAGGCCAAATAACAGCAATTTTTTCTATAAAAGTCCTTTTAGATAGAGAAAATCACCAGGGCCAAAAATGGTGTAAATATATATTTAACCTCCAGCTAAGACAATAGAGAAGAGGTGAATTTAAACAGTTAAGTCAGAGCCAGATCTGATATCCACATTTCCTAAAACCAGGTCTGTCTGTTCTCCTCCACCACACCATGGCTGCTATTTACATTTTAGATTTTAACCGAGGACTGAGAAAAATTGAAGTTAACTGTTGCCAACGTATTGGCCAGGAAAGCTCAAAACAGAGGAATAAGTTTAAGGCGCCTGGGTGCTCTGGGTGCTCTCAAGGCGTGCACCTTGTCTTTTGAGCAGCGCAAGGATATACCAAGGAGGTATATCCTGCCGCTTGAGCCTGCAGCTTGAACAGCTCTTCCAGGGGGCCTTCACCGTTTGGATAACTTCTTTGTCACTTGGAAGAGCCCATTTTCTCAACTGGTTGTTTGTGGAGCATGATGATGGTAATAAGGATGAGCTGGTCATTCACGTGTTAGAATTAGCACTTGGGTAGCCCTATATTTCAGTATTAGCGTTGCCAGCAACTGGCCGCAGGCTGAGTGTTTGCAGGCTGAGGACTGAGCTTTATCACAATTGCTACATTTTACTTTTTCTTGACCTGTTTGCAACATTTTTTTTACTTGGTTTTGCTGTGACTTTTTTTAAATTAACCAGGGGTCCTTTGCTAGTTTATTTTTTGCTTCTTTTGTCTTTACATTGTGCAATCACAACTTTATATACAAAGTAGTCACAAATATCTATTCTCTACAAATATATCATCATACAACTAATCTAACAAGGTACATAAAGAAAAGAATACTGGCAGGAAAGCAGAGGCCTTGATTTGTGATTACCTCCACAAATGCAACCTCAAGTTCTGCATGCAGTCTTATCCTCTCAAGCCTTTCTTATCCTGTAGCATTCAAAGTGTGTTCAGACATCACATTTGCTCTGCTTCCCATATCTCTATGAAGCATGAAAAAGGCTCTCCATTAGTGTTTGCACTGCCTCTCCTCCTGAGTTCCTTGCAGCCTTTATTCTGCTTTTGGCTCAAGAGCAGCGAGTTGCAATGTCATCTGAACTGCCCTGGACACTGCTCAGGAGCCTACAGACAAATATACAGCACAAGCCCTCCTATAGCTGGGTGTCTTCATTTGTCTTTGCTGTTGAACAGTATGCAACACTTCAGCTTGTATTAAACAGCCAAAGGATATTAAAGGACATTCTGTTGATGAACAAGATTAAGCTCCAACTTACATAGGTAGGGAGTTGGAGTGAATTTTTCCAGGGTTTATAATTGTTTTTTTGTACTTTGTCATGATAATGCTTGCATTAGGGAGTTTTGAAATTGTTCAGTAGACCAATTCTTAAGAGAAGAGTGAGTGAAGGGAAAAGTTGGGGAGTTTAACTAACACTTTAGGGTGAAAACTAGCTCTTTTCTCATTCAATGTTTTCTATAATAAAAAAAAATATGACAACTAGAAGTATCTTAATTGAAAATGTTTCCATTAATATTTCAGCTAAGCTTCACAGCAAGACGTACCTCTTCACAAGTACATGAAGAGGTTGTTAAAAATGCTTGCAATGTAATGGTTTTGCTGATAACAGTAAAATGTGCATCTGAGCTCAACAGGATTGATTCAAGTACAAGGCACGTTGCCGAAGGTGTGTGAAAGTCAAACTAGTCAAAAACATGTAAATTAATACTTCAATCAGCTTAGCATAAATTTAATCCAAAATCTTGTTAGAAATTTGTGAACCCAGCCTCCCTCCATCTGCAGTGAACTTGAAGAATTTAGCTAACAAAAGCTCCTTTATTCTCTGTGTGAGTCCTGCATATTTTGTAGGATTTCATTCAATTCTTCAAAAACTTTGAAAATCCATAATAAACAGCATAGATACTATACTGAAATAATGCAAACACTGTCTGAAGTGTTTGAGAATCTCAAACTGAGAAACCTCACAGCATTGAGAATCCTTATAGCATCTTCCAAAAATTGACACAAAGCTCAACTTAGATGTGCAAGACTTAGATGTGTCTGATTAAAACTGCTTATATTAAACATTTTATCAAAACCTCTTATATTTTCCTTGTTCTTAGCCTTGGGTGTGTGAGAGGTGGAGATTCCTTGAATAAGGGAGGCTGAAGAATGTATTTTTTAATAGAAAATTCTTGTGCTGTCTTTGAAAGACACAATGTTAGCAGATCCTGTATTTTCTCCTAACTATACTATGAAAGTGTAGATAGTCATCACAATTGCTGTTAAAATTCAAATTTCTTGCCCAGTTTCAACGCAGCCCTCACAACAATATCTTGATGCCTCAGATAGATTTACTCATTTTGTGCATGTACACAACATAGATGACACAAAGATTATAAATATCATCTTTAGTAAAATAAAGGAAACAAAAGCACAGGTGCCAAGAACAAGACCAACAAAAGGACCAGCATGTCTCTAGATTGGACATTATGCAATATTTTCTAGGAATTGGTTTTTTTAGCTCCCCTTTTTGGAAAAGCATTGTTGTGGTTATAACTATCAGATATGGGAGGTCTGGCTCTTCAGTTACTGTTTTCCCAACTTGCACACACTGAGGTGACTCCAATACTCCAGAAATGTGTTGTGTGAAGGAGCAAGCACTTTTAGACTGGCTTATAATATATTTCCAAACTTAGGACGCAGCCCTCTAACCTCTATGGCCAACCACATAAGCTTAATGAAGGTGAATTTTGTACTTCTATGTTTATGTTTGATAATGCTGCATCTTAGACAAAAGCAAGGAAAACCAGGATGGCTGTAGAAGAACTCTCTCTCCACTCCAACCTTTCTTCACCTCCCATCATAAGCAAAGCCATGGAAAGGTGTTACTGGTCCCTAAAGGAATGTAACCTTGAGCATTTGACATTTAAAGACTAAAATAGAGCATACATCCTTGGATTTTGGCAGGAAGTAGGACAAATAAGAAAATGCAATTCCAGTTATGACCCGACAGTTATAGCATCTAAGAAAGAAGAGAGAAATCACTCGAACATCATCTCTCAAAGCTCAGAACAAGACTAAATCAACATTTCTACTTAAATCATAGACTAATTCATTGTGGTAAGATCACCTGGGCTGAAATTAGAGAAAACTGGGCAGATATATTTACATTCCAGCAGAAGTTATAACTTGATCCTGTAATCCCATATATAGGATGAAAGCCCCCTGAAATGTTTTCATTTTTAAATTTACTTCTCACGATGTTTTGCTATCACAGACTCAGCAAAGGTAAGTTATTTTGAAATTTAAAATGTCGTCTCACATTTTCATATCACTATTCCCCAAGGCATTGATGGATGCCATAGAATTGTGTCAGTGTGAATCAGCTGCAACATGTGGATGATTATACTTTCATTCCACTTGAGTTTTGGGCTAGATAACTAGGCCTCAAACTGTGTAAGTATTTAAATCCCTCCCAGAAAGCAGTTCATATTGCTGATTTACCACCCTAGCAGTACTTATAATACAAGTATTGACATGGGTTCACACATAAATTGTTTAGGAAAACATTTGGTGCCCAAGTTGACTGCATATATTCCAGGAGATATTAGTTGCATTGCAGTATCTCAGTGTATAGCACCCCTGGAAAGAGAAATATGATTAAAAGAGTAGTGTGTGTCAACCTCAACAGTTCTAACAAAAGCCATAGCTATTATTAGAAACAAAGCTAGGAATGCTGCAGACCCTTATGAACAATGAAACATCATCAGCTCCTGCTATTTGTCATACCATGACCCAATGCAGTGTAAGATCAATACAGTAGGCACTGAATCTCTGGGGAAAGATTTCAGTGCAAAACATAGTGATTTCTCTGTGGAGGTAACCAACCACATGAAGAATGTGCTGTTAAATCAAAAACCCTCTTCATCATGGACAGAAGATGAAAAGTAGAACTTTGTGCTATTCAGTTCTACTTTATTTGGCAAAAAAAAAATGAAAGATTACTTTAAACTACAGGAACAGTAGAGGTTTTCTTCAATGAGCAAGGATTTTTGAGTCAGCAAATAATGATTAGAGAAATTTTTGGAGAGACTGATTTTTCCCAGTAGCTTTTATAGTGCATTCAAAAAGTGCAAGTCACAAGGCTACACCTGATTATTTGAGAGATAGATTTAGAAACTGTAAATGACAACAGCCATTCAATAAGAATGAGGCAAGATATTTGCATTCATGTATCATGAAGAACCTTCATCATTGAGAAATGTAAACACCAAAATTAAAGCTGAATGGTCATCATGGTCTTCAATATTTTGAGCCAATGCTACTGGTAATTTTGAGTACAGCCCTGCACTCATTTACCTTTTACAAAATTGAAAGGGGAGTAAAAGGTTAAGTTTACACACTTACCCATTCACTAACAGTTGAACACCATGCCTGGTTTAATTTCCAAGTTTTGATACACTGTTTATCAGACTGTTTTGGCTACAATACTAGGCATCTTTTGCTATGTTAACTCTGATATTTAAAACCTTGCTGATTCTAGTTAATGAACGAAGGCATCCATCTCATCTTTGTGATTTGCATCCAAACCTTCTACTTATGTTTTTTCCAAACAGTACCTCACTTTAGTAATTGCTATACAAGACTTAATTGCTAATTTTATAATGATTTATTTACAACAAACAAAGTGATTGACAAATCACACAAATCCTCAATATATTAATTTTTGCAAGAGCTTTAACATGCAATGTGCCCTTGAATACATTTTTGTGGTGTGGAATTTGAGAACTGAAAATACAACAAAAGGATGTTTGGAAGGAATGGATCCACGGTTTTTTAAAGCTTTGAAAAGTGAGGTTCAAGTAGTGACTAATGGACAAACTGTTGTTTGTCCATTAGTCAGAACTTGGATTCACCTAGAGTTAAATAAAAATTGGTGAAACAAAGTTGCTGAAGAACAGCAAAGAGAAAATAATCTTGCAGAGAATAAGAATGTGCAACAAGAATGACTGAAGTTTTTTCTTACTAAAAATGGTAGATTGAGATTGGTTAGTAAGGAAAATATAATATGAAGGTAAAATTGTGATTAAAAAATAAATAAACCTGTAAAAGAACAATAGCTTCATCAAAACAGTTATCTCCCACAGAGTTTAAACCTTCAATACACCTAATGTTCTGCTGTTTCCAGTGAAAGTATGCTGTCTTACATATAGAATCAACAGTGGAGTAGGCAAGCCAGGGAGGGAACATCAGTTGTGGCTACTGATAACCTAGGGAACTACTCATCCACCTCTGCCAACCCCATGGGCTCTCCAGAGGAATTGAGCATATTTTTGCAATGTCAGGAATGTACTCACAGAAGGAGATTTTTTTAAAAGGTGCATTATTTTATTATGTTTATTATCTGGGAACCTATTAAAAATTAGTCATTGCTTTCATCAATTAAAAAAAAATATTGAATATGTGTGGATGTGGCAGGAAGTCTAGTCTAGGGGTTAAGAAATTCCTTTATTTACCAAGATATAATCTATAAATGCATTTTTTAGTTTCTGAAACAAAGCTATCTTAGGGATGCATCTGCTAGCTTAAGAGACAGGCTGTTGTATGCAGGTTTAACCACAGAGCTGTCAGACCCACCCTGCTGTGGCTCCTGCTTGTAAGGGCTTTTGCATATTGGTTCTATGACTGCCAGTTGAACAAAGCTAGCTTAAAACCAGCAGGGTCCAGGTGCTTGTAAATATAGACAAAGTCACCCAAGAAAGAAAGAAACACTGTCTCTAGCCCCTATAAGACCAGCTGGGGTGTGTAAAGTTGCACAAGTCTTTTTCCAGATCTAGATCCCAGCTATTTGTTCAGAGACATGGATTCTTATAGTAGAGATTAATCCTTTGATTCCTGTTTGAAACCATATATTTCTAAACACACTGATAGAGTAGTAGATACAGCCAGTAGGGAAATAGTTTAGATAAAGTAAGGTTGAGCATTTGCACAAATGTCTTATAGTCACAAACATGAGCAAATTTAGCTCTTCATGCATATCTAAAACTAAAAGCACAAACCCATGAAACTTGCTTGCATTCTCTTAGTAGCACAACAGCAGTTAGAAGTTCAACACCAATGACTTCAGATTTTTTCTTCAACTTCAAACAGGCTTCATACCGAGAAAGATGGATTTTTTTTGTCAGCCTTGAAACCACTCAAACAGAAAGAAAAGTTCACAGCCTAGCACAACACCAGCCCAAACCAACTCAGTATTAAAACAGAGAATACAAAACACAAGCCACTGTCTTTTATACTTACTTAAGCAGCACTACTTCAAAGAAGTCTTTATGGTTCACTCCTGAAGTTTCTCATTCCTTCTTCAGGATCTCAGCCACCACTCACTCTCATCATAAATGCCAGACCAGTTTTGACAGATTCAAATCCCAGGGGAAACCTGCACTACACTTTGCCCACACAGTCTTAGCAGGAAACCTGTCATGAAAGTCAGGTCTTCCTCCCACACTATATTTCAAAGAAAAAAACACAGTTTTGTCTAAAATAAATAAATAGATTTTCAAAAACCAATAATAAATGTCTTATTTGAATTTTCATATGTGACGAACAGAAACTGGATTCACCTCTTTTTTTAATGTACAGAATGAGCAGTGTGCCAACCTACTCTTTCCTTTTTAAGTAATTGGAGACATCTGGGTTACCATTTGCTAATGGAAAATAATCAACCAATTTATACTTTGTCAACAGATATGTTTTTATTTGCTAAGAGGCTTGTTGAATGCATTTTTGTTGCATTATATAGAAAAAAACACAAGGCAGTTATCTTACTGAGAAGGCATTGGATTTTATTTTAAAGTCTTTTATATTTTCTGTCTTTTCTATATAGCAGTAACATTTCTTGATCTTTTCTATTGAGTGTTTTCTTGAATATTGCAGCATTATCTACTGTGTCTGTCTTAGATAATAGTACTCTACTATAAAATAGAAGATTAATAAAATATTGGGCTGGTTTTTTTCCAGCCCAAACTCTTCATATAAGGATATAATTTCAAGAAAATAATTTATTCTTACCATATAGACTGCAACAGGAACCATATCTGCCTTTATTCTGAACTGAAAAATGGTATAATATCCAAAAATTCATTAAACACATATGGTAACACCAGTTAAAACAAAACAAAAAAAAAGATACTCAATAACAAAAAAAATTACTCAATATTCCTTATGCCTATTGACTCAGAGGGACTGTGAATCAAAATCAGGACAATGTTTTGTCGATTTCTGGGGGGACAGTATATCTAGAAACAATTAACTGAGGGCAGGGAGAGAAATGGAGAAGAGGAACTTAAACAATACAGGCTATTTTACCAACATATTATTTGATGGTTTGGATGATTTATAGTGAATTCTACTTCTTGAAGATCTACTTCAGTTCTTATTTTTTCTACTGTCACTGAAATTTCTTAAAAGCTCTGGATAACCAGCTATCTTATGGCAGCTCAAATGGACCATGTGCTGCCTTTTGCCTTTTGAAAATAAAGTCCTTTCCAGAGGATAACTTCACAATATTTAAAATCTGTGCTAAATTATGCAAATCTACCAGGTTTATCACTATTATAAATTGTATAAAACATTGTGGATTCAAAGTACGCTTCTGTGAACACAGCTTTATAGTACAGTAGCAACTCGAGGCAACAGAGTTCACTCTTTAATTTTTTACTTGAACTGAATACACAGTAGAAGTTCCTTTCCTGAATATATCTATGGCTGAAGCAGAATTTATGTAAAATTCCCAAATGCCTTGCAACCAGCAGTAAAAAAGATAACTTCTATTTTTGATCCTGCCAGTACCACCTAGAGACACAGATCCTCCACAAACAGATCTATTAATACTTCCTAGAGACCAACCAGATCAAAAGTGAGTTGGCAAGTACTGGAGATACACATAGTTACTCTTTAGGAAATGTTTAAGGAATGAAACAGGAAAGCAGGAGATCAGAGTTGGAGGCTAGGGAGCAGCAATATGCACGATGTATCAGTAAGCATTAAGAATGATGGATAGCTGAGCCCTTCTGAATTCAGGAGCTATCTGCACAGCTTGTAGTATTCACTGCTGCTGAGGATATAATTCATTTCATTAAGTTTGTAAACCTGTATGCATGATAAAGGAACAGAATTAAGGGTTTACTGTTGTAAGCAAACCATTCCTTCTAGAATGAACAGTAGTTGCACTAAGTTTGTATATGCAGCATTTTTATTTTGTTTACTCCTTTATATTCGCATAATACTGTAGTAGATGTGGCAGCTGACTTGGAGTTCCTTTATCTGCAACTCTGCTGTTTAAATATAGTTATTTATTTCCTGCAGAAGTTTGGTGCTTTTTGATTTTTTTTTTAAAGTAAACTAGCTAATAATAATCTCTGGTTATTAATTTTGGAAACGTGATTAAGGTCAAAAGAAAAAAAAGACAAAGAAAATTATCTTTGACCTACATTACAGCCACTCATGCGAGTGTATGGTTCATTCATAATTCACTGTATGAACAATCAAAGGCAGTCCTGAAGTTTATCTTGCACAAAGGTGAGAAAGAAAAACTGGTGGGAGTGCAATTAAACTAAAAGCTTTTAAATAGAAATAAGATCCATAATAAAATAATGATGTTTTCATTCTTATTACTCCCTTATATCTTGTCTAAGTTGAATTTACTATCATTTAGCATATCTTGGAGCAAGAAGGCAAGTTCCAATTATTAAAAGCAATTTCACTGGGTGTGATGATAGAAACAGATTTTTCTGTGCTGTCAGATACGTATGTGTGATCATATGCCACAAAATGGGAAAACTGATTGCTTTGCTGACATACTGCAGGGTGAATTGCAGTTAGTTTGTTGTAATTCACATAGGAAAGTGGAATGTAGAACCTTTCAATTTTTAGATCATCACATTAAGGAACAGATTTGTCTTTTCCCTAAAAAAATATACTGTCTTCGGTCTAAAACTTAATGCACCTAAACATTTCATATCATTGAGGCTGTTTATAAATATTTTGGGCTTAGTTAATATTTTATTAGTAAGAATTAGTTGCATTGCAAAATGTCAGCCAGCATTAATATTGTAGTGGGCAAAGATTTATTGCCAAGAAGTCCAAAACCATCCTGCCTTGTACAAGAAATAGAATGGCCAGCAGGACCAGGGAAGTGATCATCCCCCTCTGCTCAGCACCAGTGAGGGCAAATCCTAAATCCTGTGATCAGTTTCGGGCCCCTCAATGCAAGAAAGAAATTGAGGTGCTGAAGTGTGTCCATAGAAGGACAGCAGAGCTGGTTAAGGGTCAGTAACACAAGTCTGATGAGAAGGGGCTGAGGGATCTGGGGTTGTTCAGCCTGGAAAAAAGAAGGCTCAGGGGAAGCCTTAATGCTCTCTACAAATACCTGAAAGGAGCCTGTGGCCAGCTGAGGGGTGGTCTCGTTTCCCAGACAACAAGTGACAGGACAAGAGGAAATGGCCTCAGGTTTCATCAGGGTAGGTTTAGATTTGATACTAGGAAAAACTTCCTCACTGAAAGGGTTGTCAAATATTGGAACACAGTACACAAGGAAGCAGGGAAGCTACCATTCCTGTAGGTATTTAAAAAATGTGTAGCTGCGCTTTAGCGGTGGACTTGGCAGCACTGGGTTAACTGTTGGACTTGATGATCATAAAGGTCTTCTCCAGCATAAATGACTTCATGATTCCATGACCTTACTGTATAAATTTTGAAAGAGATGTTAATAGCAATTATTGATACCAAAGGAGTCACAGCCTATCGGATCACATCAGTAGGAAAAAAAAAAAAAAAAAAGGGAAAAAAAAGAAAGCAAAAGGTGAAATATTATTTCTCAGAATAGAAAGTTCAGCTGGTAGAGATGGGACAATATCAGCTGATGAGCTGGCAGAAAAAATAGCAGAAGACACTGCAATAAAGCAAGAGACACCAAGTTAAAGTATGTGCTGGGTGTAGTTGCAAATGATGTTGTATGTAAGAAAACAGGATGAGATTAATAGCTAGTTCACTAGCTAGGCCAATGTCCTGGGTTGCAGTAGTGCAACCAACTTAATTTTGAGATTGAGATTTATTTTAAAAATAAACTTTTTTTGAAATAGTTGTCTGTATCACCCCTGTGTTTTCCTGTACACAACCTGCAAATCTAGTTGCCTCAAACTTCCAACTACTTTAACTCAGATCCCATGTGTTATTGCAAAGACTCCTACAGAATGGTGGTGTCAGCTCTTGCTCCTCTTTGGCACTCTTCAAATACTATCACAGTCACTTTCAAACTATTTGAGTTTTCAGACTAACACCAGGGAGAGATTAGAGGCTCTTTTCAGCTCTGTTTTAAAATACCATTTGCAGGAGTTGAGCTTGCCATCTGGTGCTGAGAATTTCTCCATGGTATTTGCTTCATAATGCTGCCAGTCAGTACTGCTGAGCAGAGAGGAGAAACACCAGTGTATCACTCAAGCCACATACATTTCTGATTAGGCCTCTTCCATAGATGGTAAAGCAGAACACCAGCTTTCCTGTTCCACTCATCTCTCATGAAATGCTATTTGTGTTCTGGTGATGCTTGTAATGACCTTTTATTATCCAACATGTGCTTTTAGCACCATGACACTAACTACAGTTTATGATTTTCCTATATGCTTCCAAAAGACACAATTTCTTCGAAACCTGTAAATTGTACATATTTTTTTGTTGATTTTAAAAAAAAGAAACTGGAATTTATGCAACGTGCTCATGCCTAGCTCTAGGGAGGAACTAAGTGCTTTAAAGTCAGAAATATCTTTCAAAAATGCAAATTAAGAACAGACTCATAAAAGCTGTAAGTTATAGAGCATGGCATAATCATGGAAGGAACAGTTTTCCAGCTCCAGTGTTGCCGAACAGCTAGCATTTCTTTCCACCTGTTTTTCCTTCCACTCTGCTTATCGGGTCATTTGATTTTAGGACCATTAGTCTTACAGTTTAGAAGGACATTAATGCCAATTCTTGAGTCCCTCTCTGAAATCTCTGCTAGTTCTTCACAAGCCACTGACAACTTAAGGCCTTTGTTGACTCAAGATCAACATAATTACAAGACTAACAAGAAAAGAAGACTTAGGGCTTAGGAGAAATCTTTCTATAAGAACAAAAAAAGTAGCACTCAAATGTCCACCCGGAAAGTCCTGCACATCTTAGAATAAATTAATGCATCCAGAAAATGGATACAAGCATTTATTTCGCCTATTTCTGCTTTTAGAACCAGGAAAAAAAAATCAGTAGTCCCTTTCACAAGGAAAAGGTTATACAGCGTCTTGTAAAAGCCTCTCTTCTTTTTGTTGTGATAAAGTATTGTCAGTTCATAAATTAAAAAAAAAATCACTCTACCTCTATGAGATTGAAAATCAGAGCTTCTGGAAAATTTAAGGCTAAGACCCTAAATTACACTTTCAACTTCTCTTTGAAGTAAAAATCCCCAGAAGATTTCCACAGCTGCCTCTCACCCTAGTGAAAAAAGTAACTTAGAGCATAGATAGTGTGTAATTATTTGGTCTAATGAGTGCAAACAATCCAGACAAAGCAAGAACAGGTAATACAAAACATTTATAAAACAACCGAAGTATTTCAGAATTACTTTTGAAAACACAAGCTTACCAGAAAAACAATAGACAAATAACATTTTATGTCACATAGATAGCATTCCTCATTGCACTACGCATGCATGCTGTCCAGCCTGCATACTCAAGAGTCTTGACCCTTTCTAAAAGGTTAAGAAATGATAATCTTTTTTTTGTTTAAGAAAATTATAGAAAAATTGGGTTGAGGACAGAATAACAGCCCAAAAGTCTTCAGAACTACTGTAATCACTTTCAACAACATTAAAAACATAAAGATTAAATAAAAATAGAGCAGTGACTAAATGCTGTTCTAAAAGAGCTAGTGAAGTTCACCACTAGAGGGTGGCACTACAGAAAAACAGCGGTTGTATTAAGAAGAGACAACTCTCCATATAACTCCATCAGTAGAAACTGGTGCGATACTGAGGCTTCACACTGTCTTTGGACCATAATGGAGTAAGCACTTTGACATGACCATGCCTCTGACCTTTTCTTTGGTGCAAGTTTCCCAAAGATTAAAATGTCCTTAAAATTAAAACAAAAACCAACCAAAACCAAAACAAAAAAACAAACCCCACACATATTTTATTAGAATAGAGAGAGTGCTTTGCCTTTTATACAGACACTCAGAATGACTAATCAACCAAACAAAAAATTATTATACACTTGCAGCCATGTAGACCAAGGTACACCAGGAGCATGATGAACGGCTGGCTTTTAGACACCTCTCAGGACTTTCTTTCTTTCACAAGCTCTCTTCCTTCAAGAACACAGCAGCAGGCAGATGTCTGCTCTCCTAAAAGACAGTATAACATAGATGTAGCATTATGCATCACAAAGTCTTTACTATATCAGTAATGATAGGTGTGGGCAACTCTGGCCTGCCAGAGAGTAGCCTAGGGGTGCACAAAAAGTTGGAAGACAACGTAGCCAGGACAGATGATCTCGACTAACTGAAGGCATATTCTGTTCCATACCGTGTGGTGCCATTCTCCATCAAAAAATTGGTAGGTAAGTTTGCTTGGGCTACAATGCTCAAGCATTGCAGGCATTGGTGGGGCATGGGTTTGGCTTTCTTTCTTTTTTTTTTTTTTCTTTTTTTTTTT
>LTAT01000004.1:38998484-39024786 GCA_003286495.1 Chlorodrepanis virens | reverse complement strand
TTATTTTCTTTTTTATTTTTTAGTATTCTTTAGATTTGTTTTCACTTTTTGTTTCCTCTTTTTCTATTTTCTTCTACCTTTCTCATAATTTTCTTTTTAATTATTTCTAAAATGTCATGAGTCACCTTCTAAAATTATTGGTCTCCCACTGTTTCCCTGCTTTCCCGTTCTACATTTACAAGATTCATATTTCCACTTTCTCCCTTTGTTTTGTTCTGTGGAACAAGTAGCTTATTTGTTATGGCACTTTTTCTTCTTTTTCTTCAAGGCTTGGGGAACTTTGGCTAAATTTGTGTTATGATACTGTAGAGCTCTGTTGGCTCAATGTGTGTTATGACTTTCTGAAGGGCAGTGCACGCTGAATGTCCCTCCTGTTGCTGCTGATAAAGCAAAACAGCAGTGCTAAGAGACTGGATTTTACAAGACCAAAGAAAACCTGTTTGATAGAATTCAGGAGCCAAAATTTTTATTTTTTCCTGAAAATTTCAGAATCATTATGGGTTCACTTTAAACTAAATACACATTATTATCTATGAAGACTCCTTCTAAAAATTTTTCTGAATATGTAGGGACTGAATTCTTTCTAAAACTCTGACCATTAACACCACAAATGAAGGTTTATTTTCTCCACTACATTTCCTTCAAAGTCCATACATCTGCAAGTCTTTAGAAAGTGATTTATTTGCACTAAACAGTGTGGTTGTAAAAGCAAGCCACACATTAAACAATTCATCAAAAAATAAAAACTGCAACAGTCGTCAGGGGACTGTCTTTAGAGATGTAATATAGAAAGGTGGAAAGGTGATGTTCAAAGGGTAGAACTGTAAAATGTAACAGTAGCTCATTTTCATTTTTCTTTAAAACTGCTATAATCCTACTTTAATACACACTTATTTCCTGAGCTTATGTCTGTATTTGTAGTGCTTATTTTTGAAACTCTGGTTCCAGGCATAGCTGAGGAATCTAAAACTACACAGAATCTACTTTTCCATTTCAGTGAAGTATATCACCACTCTCCTGTTGAGGTAGCCATCACTGTTAGCATGTTACAAAGAGCCCCTTATTTGCTGCTGAGAGTGGGTATGGAATGTCCTATGGCTACAGCATCCCAAGGAGGCGTGTGCATGGGAGGCATGGTGTGCATGGGAGGCATGGTGTGCATGTCCTGCAGCGCAGCACGAGCCAGTCAACACCTCCTGACTTCATACATCCACAGACAACTCCAAATGGATTTCTCTGTAATGTTTGGTCTGCTGTGAATGGAAGTACATTACTTGGTAATTTGCATATAAACAGAACATCAGCTTTCTGTAAAAATTGGACTGACCCTATTACTGCTACATGAAGCGCATTTACCTAAACATTGTTTCTTGATATTTTTGTAGAATGTTAAATATAGCCATAATTACTGATCACAAAATCTAATTTTCTGCTTGAATTAAACTTTTGCACAACAGGTTTTTTTTTTCTTTTTTAATTCACAAGACAGTAATTTATTATTTGGAAAATTAAGGTGTCTCATATTTTTCAACATTCTTTTTCAGCAAAAGCCTCATTTAAAATCATTGATTATTCTGCCCAAAGAAAATTTCAGGATGGATTTTCACATCACTGCTGGTGCCTTTCCTGAATGGCCTGGTACATGGTCAGGTGAGGTCACATTTTTGGAGGAATCTTCTGTGAAGATCTCTATCTAATAAACCAATACAGTGTTCTTAGCCTCCAGACTGCAAATCTTTGAAAACATAAAACTTCAACTGCTTAAAACCATACAACCACATTTAGAGGAAGAATTGATAATGTGCTAAATTATTTATTAGGAATAATATTTCCTTTTATTTCTACACTAATGACCTAATAAGCAGAGACCTAGAATATGATCAATCAGATATGTATAGAACAATTTGTATGTATGTACATATTTATACTTTCCTGTTTTGTCTTGTTACAGTCTATCCCAGCATATAATGCCTTTCATATACAGAAAACGTATTTAACAATTACCTTTTTTAAAATATTCTCTTAAATTAGTCATTTACCCAGAGAAACAAGGATTCCTTGTTGACTGATATATTACAAAATACCAATGAGATACAGTTTTAATAAGAATGAGAGCTTGGAGACCATCAAAGAACAGCTATCCTTGGAGCAGAAAAAAATGTTTCTTAACCTCTAAGACTGTTTGAACCTTATTGTCAAAGACAACATAATCAACTTAAGATCATGATTCTCAAATTAAGAATGTAATTTAAATATATATTTCAATACAGAACCAAATGCCAGAGTTACTAGAAAACATGAGGTTCTTTATCAATTAAATCAAGAACTGGATGCTGTTGTAAATTAGCTGAGTAAGATGCCGAGATAAGAATGAAAATTTCACTGGATTGTTTATCAGTCAGGTTGTAGAAAATTTCTCTTCACCTTTACATTGACTGTACCATTTCTAACAGATGTGCTTTATGATTCTAGATAAGCTATGGAAGTTCCAAATTACAGGTGAATGTGCAAGAGTCCATAACTCTGAAACCAAGAAGGATTCTTAAGAGAAAAAATTACATTCAAGTCTTGAGTTCTACCTTTAATTAGAAATATATTTAAGCCTGCAGTGCAGCTCAATGAAATGGAAAAATCCCTTGCTGACAAATAGGTCAACAAATCCAAACCATCTATGCTCATGTAGTAGAGATCTTTATTTCCATAATATTGGAAGACTGACTGTGTCTTCAAGGATGTAACCCCATAATATTGGAAGACTGACTTCAAGGATGTAATCCAAATTTAAAGAATTAGTGGAATATGTTATGGCATCAGAGAATGGGAGCCTGGAATAGTGAGAATGGAAAGGGCAAAAATAGATTTGTAGAGGTTAATCCACAACAAGAACAAACACACGCCCTTGGACGAAGTATCACAGCACTCATTATAATAATAAGAGAGGGTATTGTAAATTACAGCCAAGATTTCGGACAAGGTCCATTACTGAAAATAAATCCTCAAAAACACCATAAAATAGAAAAGAATGAATGGATTTCTGAAGCAATAAAAACATTCAATAAGTTGCCTGATGACACGGCTTTTCAGAGCATGCATTACAGAAGTACATGTATACATTTAGAAACTTAACTGGGTAATATCAGTATTAAAAAACCGTTTTAAACCAGAATTTCAAAATCTTTTCAATAACACTTGATCAAAATATCAATTCCTAAGCCTGCATAATTATTAAAAAATTTAACATTTTATAGTTAAATAAATATTGGAACACTTCTTCTTGGAAATTTAAATTCACTATTTTTAACTGGCATTACAGAGTTTGAAAGACATGTAGGTTTTGTCACATATTATGCATGCACATCTATGAATTATTGGAGTAATCAGCAGTGAATTGGAAATACATCATTTGGAGGCTCCCATAACACTGTAGAAACAGGAGTGCTATCCCTTGGCAGAAACAAATATGGCAATAAATAATGAGCATAGCATCACTTCTTGTATTTTGATATGTACTTGATAATTATTTGGAGCCTAAAACTGACAGATAAATATTTATCAGTTATTTAAGGAACAGAGAAGACCATTATGTTCTATTTAGTTTGACATTCTGTGTAATGAAGGTCACACATCTTCACTCTGAGAAAATACATATCAGAGATAAGAATACTACAGAATACAGATTTACAACATTGTGACAGATTATTTTGGAAAGACAGAAGAGTTAAAGAATATTATATCTGCATGTGATATATATTAGAGGTACATAGATGTTTCAAAGTAATGAATGCACTGTTTCACTGCCATGGTCATTGTTGATGGTAATTAATGCAAACATTTTAAGCCAGAAGAATTCTTGTGATAGTTTTGACCCTGGGAAATGAGGACTATACTTATACCCACAGGCATGACCTACAGTGAATGTAAAGGATGCCAAGAGGAAACTGTAATCTCAGGTCACAGAATGAATTCACACCATTCCAACCAGCCCTGACATGAAGAAAGGACATAATGAAACAGACTGACTAAACTCAATCTGCATTAAAGATCTGGTTGGGATGATGAAATAAACTATACCTATTTTATGCTATCAGGCTTAATGAGACAAAAGAAATCTGCAGGAGTAGAACAGTAGTAAAGTTCATAAACCTGCTGGGCATAATCACAGTGAGTTATAAATGGGTGTTCTGAAAGGAAAGGAACATAATGCCACACTTGAAAAAGATTACCAAGAACTTGACATTCAGTATTTGTTCTGAGAAGATCAGCAGTATCATTAATCTAATAATTATGGCACAAATACTTTTGGCATTGTGTAAAAACACAAATCTGCATCAGTTAATGAGAGAATTGTTGGAAGGTTATTTGGGCACTACAGAAATATTTTTCCTATAATGTGTTTCCATTTGAGTGTACTTCTATGAAATTATAATAATTAGGGTCAGATATTTTGGTACCAAATTGAAATTAAATTGCCTTAATGTAATTTGCAAAGTCAGATTCTGGGTATTGGTTACCAACTGCCAGGCAGAATTAGTGCTTTCTGACAAATGAAAAAAATACCATACTCAGAGTTCTCTGAAACTAACCATGGAGAGACCACAATTTGCTGCATCAATGAACAGAATAGGCCATTTTATTTTTTTTTTTTTTCATTTACCTCCTTACCCCACATCATTTTGAATGAAGCAAGAAAATGAACACTCCTTGCAGGAGAACCGAGTTCATAACTGTCACAAACACTGGAAGTCAGCATGATAATGAGCCAATTTGTGTGGAAATGAACTCATTAATGCTAATGTTTTGCTGACTCCCAACTGATTCACAAACTCCTTAACAAAAATCAAAACAGAAGAAGGAGGGGAGGTTCATGAATTTTGGAACTGTTGTGTGAAGAAATAAATGTGTCTCTTCCTTATTCATATTCCAATTTCAGTGATCTACTCTGTGCTCTAATCATCCCATCCCAGAATACAGTCTGGAGAATATCATTTTGTGTAGAAGATATTATAGCTGAATTCTAGAAATGCCCACTAGGTAGAAAAGAAAGTATGGATTACTTCTATTTTTTAATTCATTTCTAACAAAACACCTCTTTACTTTCAAATGAATAGTCTTTCCAACCTGAAGAAAATAGAAGTTTTTATATAAGAAATCTCAAAAACAATTCTGCAAGATATTGATTCTCATACAACACTTCAGATGTATACACAAATCTGTCCTTAATGCAAATGATGCTTTTACTAAGGTAATTTCCAGGTAGAGTATACAGGTATCACCAGTAATTTCTACATCCAACCCATGCATTTCAAATTCAACATACTTTTTTTCCCTTAAAATAAACCCACAAAAACCCACAGAACAGCTGAGGTACAAAGGTAAAACATGAAGTTTTGTTATCTCAGAGGAGTATTGAGAGTTTTATCACTACAAGCTGCAAAATCTTAGAAAGCTTCCAGTGCACAGCATATTCGAAGAGCTGGAGGTCACAAGGTATGTGCAGTTCAGATAAACATCTCAACTCTTAACTCAGAAAGATTAGACTGTAAATCTTGCTTGAGTGCTTGAATAAGGAACCGCAGAAGTGCATCACATGAAGTTACAACTATTTTATGAAGATTAGAATAAATTTTTGAGACTTATGAAGACAAATTTGCATTGCGTTTATTTTTAAATTGATATTTATTAGATTAGGTTAAGATGATGCAGGGTTCAATTAACATTTAGTAATTTATAATTATTTTATCTTCTCTAATTCATACTTAAAAGCTCTAATTAATTAAAATTTTAGAAAATCATTCTTCTTGATTATGCCAATTACTTCAGTCAAAACTGCACTACCATTTATTTTTATAGGACCATAGTCAGTACAATTAATTGTATTTCTTTGCTACTGAGCTACATATCTAGCATAAGAAAGCTAAATTAATTTAGCAAATATACTTATTTTATTTCCTAACCAATATTCAACATTTATAATAATTTTCTAAATGTGACAGCTCTACAGTGATGCTATCTATTACAGAATCTATTCAAATTAATAATTTTTTATGGGTTTTGGTTGCTTGGTTGTTTTGGTTTTTCTTACATCAAAACACCTCGAGTGTATCAAAATTCTTTGAGTTAATATCTAAAGTGAGACATCTAGGATCATGACCACCTCCTAGACAGAAACCTAGCATTACCAAACAATTCTTTATTTATTTGCCAAGGTAAAATATTACAATTTTCTTTTTCTATTCAGCCTAGAAATTCCAAAATTGTCAACTTGTTGATGATCTAAATGAAGAAGATTAAACAGTGTACTTAAGGGAAGTAAATGGCAGTGACATAATTATATGTAATTTAATTTCTTTTTTTTTGTGGTTCCTTAAGGCTAGTTTTTAATGATTGGAATAACAGTCATTGGCACTGTACTGTTGTGCTGCTGAACAGTCATGCCAGAAAATATTCTGACCCTGCAGCATAGCTCTGAGATAACTCAGTTAATTTTAAGCAAGTAGTACCATAAAGTAGATAAAGGAAGACATCCAGGGTCCATAAAGGCTGTTGTTTTTATAATCAAAATAAGATAATTTTATTCCAGTGGAAGCATCTCTCTACTATATTTTATTTACATACCTGAGAGATATTTGAATCATATTTTCTTTCACTCTAGAAGAGAAATCAAATGGCAACTATATTTGCACCAATCAACCTTACACATTGAGGACATGACTTGCTCTCAAGATCAGTGTTTTCTAACAACTGTCCCAAAACCAAGCAGGTTGTAAATCACATTACTTTAACTAACAACTTGCATTTAGACCCTGCCACTAGACCTCAAAAGACTTTTTCCTCAAAACCTGGGTTTCCCCACCATTTCCATCATGTGGCAAAAGACCAGCAGAAGGGAAACATGTAGTCAAAAGTCACTAGAGTACTGCAGACAGAACAGGGAGCATGGCTTGCAGCCGGTTTTCTGCCTGCTTTCTTTTTTAAGGAGAGGGAATTTTTGGACACTGTAACCTGAAATGTGATTATTTTGATAGCAAAAACATTTCCTGGAGCAGAGAGCTGCAAAGGGTCACCTGTGTGCAAAAGTGGTTTACTCAGGAGCAAAAGCTATCAAGAAATACTTTTTCCCCAAAGTGCTCTCATTGTAATTTTATCTGTCAATACTAGATGAATATGTGACCACACACTTTATTCACTCAGCAACAGACAGGTAATGATCAGTGGATTTATGTTATTCTTTCCAGTTTGATTTGTATGCTGTGTGACATTCAGCTTTTGCAGCACAGAATGGGTGGAAAAAAAAAAAAAAAAAGCTAAATTCCATTTCTGGGAGCTCCTGAATTCTATTGCATTTCAATGAAGATTCACCTGCACATAGAGCAGCTGATATACAGAAGCATATTTTGCCCAGCTGGAACACATTAAAATATAAAATGTTATTTCAATGATCAGTTTCTCCCCTGTGCAGAGAAATATGTCCCAGATAAGGTTCAAAAACACATATTTTTGCACTAGAGCAGATACAGCAGTTTATGCAGATGGATAAAAGAACTATAATAATCTTGTTAGGAGAAGTTATATCATAGATGGAATTTCTTTGAGTATTTAGGCCTTTATTTATAATCTTCATAAATCACCTGAGCAGACAATCCTACTTTGAAAAGCTTAAACTTGCTGACAAACCAAAACTGCAAACACTGAAAAGAGTAGAATCAAGAGTTAAGTAAGCAGTTCCCACAGTAGAGAGTGAAAAGAATTGGATTATTATGTGCACCAGATGACTACTGTCATATTAAAATAGCATTGAAACATCTGAAAACCACTGTTTGCTTAAAAAGAGAAAATAGGTGGGCACAGCATGAGCTCTATCTATCAACATTCCCCCCATGAAGGGGCTGGGGTGGGCAATATCCTGGAAAGGGACACAACCAGGCCAGCTGACCCAAATTAACCAAAGAGATATTCCTTACTATACAGTGTCAGCTCAGATATAAAAGCTGAGGGAAGGGGAAGGGAGCAGAGGGTTTGCTAAGGGAGCAAATATTTTACAGTATTTGCTTTCTGGAGCAGCTGCTATGCCTGCAGAAGCCCTGCTTCCCAGGAAGTGTCTGAGCATCGCTTGCTGATGGAAAGTGGAGATTAATTTTTTCCCCCATAGCTTATCCATGTGCAAGCTTTCTTTTCTTTTTCTTCTTTTTTTCTTCTTTAGCTAACTGCCTTATCTCAACCTGCTAGTTCTTCTCCATCTTATTTTTCACTCCCCTGTCCCACTGAGAAGGGGAGTGATAGAGTGGCTTGGAGGGCACGTGGCATCCAGCCAAGGTGAACCCACTACAGTGACTACCATTAACATATAAACAAAGAACAGTACCAGAAGTTTTGTCTCTGTCCCTTTTACCTACTGTTAAAGAACAAACATCTGTCTGCATGACACAGAATTGTCAAAGGAAAAGCCATGTGAAAGCCTCAGATACACCAAGCAAAAACCATTTTAATAGAAACCATTTTTCTGCTTGTATTTAGAATCATTCAGATAGTCTTTTTCTTATAAATACTTTTCATTCTTCTAAACTAAATGAAAAATATGTAACCAAGTGACTGTAAATAAATAAATAGCACACACACCTCATTCATCTCTGGTGTGTTCAGAAATACGAGAATAAAACAAACTTAGATTTTGAAAATATCAGAAATTTTGTTCCATCCACACAAAATATAGCCTTCTGAAACTGCTCTATAACTCCAGTGGTTTGACAGGAAAAAAAAAATCACCACCCTTTACAGAAACATTCAATGAAATAATTTTGTTTCCACTTGGAAAGATCACTTATCATGCTCTCTTTATCAAAGCTGTAATTTTCTTTGCCTTGTACCTAATTAATTTAAACTTGCCTTATACAGTTCTTGAATGGCAGTCCTTAACACATATTTTAAACTAAGGAAGATAATGGACAATCATACTGCCTCTCTAAGGATTTCCATACGTAGAGAAGACCATTTGCAGAAATTTAGGGTGTAAGTTTATAGCAGTCATCACTTCTCATTAGTCTCACTGCAAACACTCGGTGCGCTGTACCCATGGGGTGTCAGACCACACTTGGAGTGGAGTAAATGGCCCCATGGAGTAAAGTGGAGTAAATGGCCCCATGAAAAAGGCACCTAGCAGGTAGAATAATTTTTCAGGCTGGTAGTCAGTAGTGAGTCTCTGTTTGGTCTGTACTGCTGAGCTATATTGGACAAAAACTGGTAGAAATTCTCCCCAAATTGTGGACATTGCAGAAATGCCCTCATCTCCTCTGAGAAGTTCTCCAGGCTGGTAATTTCATAAATAGTCCCAAGTTGACTGCATATTTTGGACAGCTGTTATTATTACAGGGGTGAGTATTTTCCAACTAATTTTCTTAACTTCTTTATATCTCTGTAGGCATCCAGGAAAGCTAGAAGTAAAAAGACCAACCAACCATACAACCAAACAAACAAAAAACCAAAGAAAACAGCAACAGTGAAAAAAACCACAAACAATCCTCATTCTTTTTATTTTATCCTCCTCTTCTCTGTATATTGGTTCCCATGTTGCATTCTTAATAGTGAACTGAATGATATATGCCATTTCCTCAAATTTAATTCTCTACAGAAATGCAAAATAAAGGTAGAGGGAAAAGGAGAAATAAGCATCTAGTTGTAACTGAATCTATAGACCTCCTTCAGTCCTTCAGGAGTGTTCAGCTGTCTGAAGTTTATCACAGCAGCCAATGATCAAATACCAGCAGGCTCCTTAGGTGATACTTAAGGATTAAACAGATAATCTGATTCACATCCTTTGGACGGATTTTGATGCCTAAGACTGACACTATTCTTCATCAAGATTCCTCCTAGAGATCTACAATCCTCATAGATCCTAGTCCCATTTGAGCTCAGTTTTCCCTTTTAAATCTTCTTTTTAGCCTTGGCACATTCAGAAGTTTTGGCAAGAAGGATCTATTCAGGATCTATTTAATTACTCAGTCCTTTCTTCCTTGATATGAAAATGAGAAAACTTTACAATGACTCAAGTGTATTTCAAAGGACAAAACTATATAAAGAAAAATACCCATATTTGAACCTAATATACTGGTTCCACCTCTGTGCAGCCTGTGCCATTCACAAATACAGTCCTTATTCCCTATTTCAGAAATTATCAACAGGACAGTGATTTTTATGGAAGTTATGATGGTAAAATTATACATATTGAGGAAACATTGTGCTTTCAAAGTGTGTTTTTGCATTGCTATTCTATGAGACATTGAGAATTACTTTTCCTCTAGTCAAAGGAACCAGAAGGCTCCCAGGTCCTTCTGAGGCTTTGATCTTGTGTTATTTTTTATTTCTGAGTCATGATTTACCTCTTGAAATCAGTTGCTGCTAGTATTAAATCAGTAGAGGTTTTGCTCTGAAATGATGTCACTATCAAGAATAAAATATAGACTTCTTTTCATTTACCAGAAGCAGCAATAAATGAGCCACAATCTTTTCTTGCTTTCTATCATGGTCTACTAAGGTAAATAACGTAAAATTAAAAAAAAATCAAAATAAATATTTCAAAAATACTTTGGTTTTATTTTTTAAAGTACCTTTATGAAGAGATTGAATTTTACAATGGTTAAAAAATACCATTTTGCTGTGCAAAACTAATCTCAGAGTCTTTTTAAATTGGTTTAGCAAACTTGCAACTTATGTGCTTTCTACTCAAAATCTATCCACAAGTAATTTGGCTTAATTTGTAAAACATCACAGTCAGATTTCCAACTGCTTCACAGCCATTACTTGTTTATTTATTTTTTAATAAAAATAATAGAGATCAGTTCCTAAGGGAAAAGAGAAAAAAACAAGCAGTTGTTAATGAAAATTACTGTATATGGTTAAGCTAGAACTCAGTTAAAGCCTCGTAGTTTTCTGTAGGAAGAAGAGGTCAGCAGGTGATAGCATCCACATTCTATTGGGGCCACACTGTTGTGCCTGCAGTCAGAATATCACGAGTTCATAGAGATTAAAACTTTAAAAACTTTTCCCAAAATAAAGCTGATAGAGTTTCTCAGCCTCAAACCTAGTGTTTTTGAAAACTCTCTGTATTCCTAAACCACAAAATGTATCTTAAGAATAAGTAAGCGTGACACAGTTCTGAATCCGAATTCACCAGAACAAATTTTAAATGCATTAAAATAATTGTTAAAGTTATTATTTATCATTATAAGAAGTGTTAGATGAAAAGCAGCTAATTAGTGTTATGAAACAAAATCATAGCTCTAGTTTGAAAATTAATCCTACTAGCCTTCTTCACTAAGAATTAATATTTCTTTCTTCACTGAGTATTTCTAATAAATAAAGAATTATTACTTTATGTATCTGGCCTCCATCATACTTTCTTATATAAGAGTAGTCTTCTGTGAAATATGGGGATTGGCAGGGAGATGGCACGAACATAACTGTATCCAAGATATCTTCCTTAACTTTTTATATTTACACTACTAACATTTGAAATATTAAAATGAAGACATTTATAAATTATTTGTCTTGTAAATTATTTAACATCTGAAGAATTTAAGAAGAGATGCAACATAATTGTTGTTTCTGTCTCTTCTAGAAACTGTTAGTTAAATCATTGGGAGTCAGCTTATTGGTTCCAGTTGATTTTGTATCAGTCCCTAAGATACTCAAAACAACTAACAAATCAAATTTTATCCTAATGCTTCCCTTCACATTTTGTTAATTAATTATGTTTATTTTAAACTTCACAAATGAGATTAAAGCTCCATTTTAACCAAACAAATGCTATAGACTTAAGTGAAGCTTGACTCTGAGTTTGCTACAAATACTTCTAGGAAACACAGAGAGTAGTAACAACAAAATTTCATCATGATCTGAGCAGTCACTATGATTGAGTGACAAAATGAAGTCAATGGGTTTGCATCAATAACTCACCTAACCCATAGGAATGTGCAGGATATTCAATATACTGTCTTCCTACATCACAAGATTTACAGAAACACTTGCCTAAGTAATTTTATGCTTATTCACTTGGGAAAACAGGCAAAGATTAAAGACTAACAGGCTGTCAAATGTATTTTTCCTTTACTTTAATATTTTCCATCCTCTAGTCCTCTGGAAAACAACATCAGTGAAATCATTAGAACTCCATTTATTCTTCTGCCTAAAGAATGACTAAGTTTATTTCTTAGTTTGACACAATTAATTAACTATTTAAATATTGTCAAGTGAAGGATTAGAATGGCAATACTTGGCCTCAAGCAAATTTCACCTTTGGTTTTAAGTCCTTGCAGTACCTGCATATAATATTGCTATTGACATGTTAGCTATAGCTTAAGGAATAGTGAAAATTTCAGAGAAATTAATTATGACTTCCCATTCAGAAGCTGGCAAAAAAGAGTTAATTAGTACCTTTTCTCTCAAGATAAAAAATTTTAAGAATGCCTATGAACTTTCAAATAATTAATTGAATTGTATGTTACCTACAATATCTGATTTATTGAAAGAAGGATATTTTTTAAAGGATTTTGAATTGAAAGCTGCATTCCTACACATTTTCCATCAAAGTCCATTTTTTGAGTTTTGAAAATTTAAGTCTTCAATTAAAAATTCCAGCTTTATAAAATCTGAAAATAGTTTTATAAAATCTGAAAGGAGCTATGGAGTGCAAGAGAGGGAAGCTGCCAGCAAGCCTCGGCTACAGAACTGACTGACAGCGTCAAGTGGCTTCCTTGGGGCAATGTGTTAACCAGCCACTTGTCAAATTTCTACAGTGTAAAAGGTATATAAGAGACCCAGTCTCAAATGTGCCCCATATATTATCCCAGAACCATAATCAGAATTCTAAAGAAAATCAAGAATTCAAGCCTTAAAATTGCAGATTTCATTAGGGAAAAAAAAAGTAATATTTTTTAAAAAGAAATATTTTTTGCAATCTCTTGTTGTAAGAGATTAAATATCTCTTACATATCACATAAATATCATATATTTTGCTAACTTGTATTTATTTGTAAGACAATATCCTCTCCTTTGGAAATTTCTAGCAGAATCCAGTTCAAGAAGATTTAAAAGCTTACATCAATGGATAATTGTATGATATATATTAGCCTCAAAATAACTATAATAAAGAGAAAGGGATTTTCCTTAGGTTTGAGAGCAGCAGGGAAGTATTGACGAACTGGTCACCTGTGGTACAGATCAAAGTTATTAAAAAATGCAGTGAGTTACATATTATTGGCAAGGATAGGAAAATACATTCAAGATATTCATTAAACAGTTATTTTGCAGGGAGATATTTCCCAGTGCTCACTAGGGGAATGATTTAGGTACCCTGTAAAGAGGTATGGGAAGACCATGTTAGTTTAGATAGTTTCTAGTGAAATGAAAGCTGGCAAAACACTGTTAAGGAAAGTACTAAAGAATAACACAAGTACACAGTTAAGTAAATCCTAAAATAGTATGCAGAAGCACACACTGATAATGAATTAATCTAATTTAATTTATAATCCTCGTGAGTAAAAATGATGATGCATTTTAATGGTCTGTGGTACAGGACTCATTCCACTTTCTGAGAGCATCTAGGAGTTTTATTTCTTAAATATACCATCAATGCAAAAAACTTGGGATATTGGCAACATCCATGGCATTTTGTCTTTCTAGAGTGTTTTAGATATATCAATTTTGTTTTTCACTACATGTCATAGGTTCATTGCAAAACGTAAATTTAGTCTGTGTTCTGCAAGTCCTTCTACATCTAAATTTCTATTACATGCACTTACAGAATTTTGGATGGTATGGTGCTATTCAGTTCTGTCTTCCTGGGTGTGGAAAACTTCCTTGAAAAATTTCTAAACGTACTCTAGATTGTACCTGTCTGTAAGTGCATCACCCTGGAAACAAAATCACAATGTGATCACTCCTATTTCATATGTGATGCTAAAAATAGTTACCAAAAAATCCACAACGTCTTTCAGTGCATTGAATCTTTGTTTGTTTGTTTGGGTATTTTTATAATTTAGGAAGGTTAAAATGGGAACAAATACAACTAACAATTACTGCAGCTACTCAGCTGAATTACTGCATTTGCTAACAGTTTTGCTTCATCTTTCAGCTGAATCATTGTTCTGTATGGACAAAATTAAATAGCCTTTCCTCACAAAGACAACAAAACCAACTTTTTCACCTCTGAGCATGTAGTGAGATTGAACTCAGTTCTTACATAAATGCATTTCAAATGTTTAATTCTTTCTAAAATTTATAGTGGGACAAGTTAGTGAAAAAAATATTTTAGGAATGGACCATCGCCACTGTAGAATATGAAGTTACCTGATAGAGCCCTTTCTGCCTCCCACAGGCTAAGCTGTTTTGCATAGCACTGCAGCTGCCTGCAGAGGCAGATGATCCATCACCTCCTCAGCGGGTGGTATAGAAAATAAGAAACCATAAGATGGAAAAGGAACAATAATAACTGTAATAATAGCTGCAAGAAAACCCTCCCAATAATAGTAAGTATTTGCAAGGCAAGGATAATGTGTTCTAGCTCAAACTTGCTGAGTTTACAAGCCTTACGAGGCTGTATTTTGACACATGCTGAGATTTAAACCATTCAGCAAAGGATAAGGAAAGATATGACTTTCTGCAAGACCTTTTCACAGACCCTGGCGGTAAATTGAATATATATGCTGATTTCAAATAGACTTAAACACTCTGCCCACATCCAAAAGAGAACTCAAAACTTAAGAAACAACATTAAAGCTACAAAGATGAAGTTGAATTAATTTTTATCCATCTCTGATGGTTTGTTTTCCCAGTTTCTTCAAGAAAGTCTCACCAGTACACATTTGCAGAAGGAACAGACCTGCATTCTATTTTATGCTCTCAATGTGTCAGATCACGATTAGCTCTAAAGAATCCACTCTGCTACTTTGTTCCCTGTTAATTTATCATAAAGCAGTAGCTCAACAACCTCACGAGAGTTACACATTCCCACAAGTGTGACAATATAAGAAAGTAGAGTTCAGATACAAGTAGGAAGAAGAGGAAGGGTGAATTCTGTCTTTCTTGAATGGTTTCAAGGATACCTCCAGGTAATGTTGCTTGGTGTTTCTTAGTTCATTTGCGTCTGTTCTGTGACTACTTAATGGATAATAAAAAAGGCCTATGTTAGAAGCCTAAAATCACTATCTGGAGTTTTATTTCCCTTGCTTGAATGATGAAATTGTTCAGCAGTTTATTCAGAATGCTATGATGTTCTGAAGTCCATAGGAATTTCAGCAATTACCAGCAGTTTTTCATCTCATTGAACTTCCAGGGAAGTTATAATGAACACAAATTCATAGATTATTGTTCCAAGTTTTACAGCCTAGGCCAGTGACTAATAAAATTGAGAATTGATTAATAAAATTGAGAATAGATGTGCAGTTATTGGAGAGTTTTCTTTTGTTCTTGAAGATATTTAATTTCATAATAATTACAAACAAAAGGCAAAAGAAAAACCAAAAGTAGTACTAGTTACTAATGGTGTCATGCAAGATTTGCCTTTGATATTAAAATATGCTTGTGTTATGTGTCATAGAATTGGAAGAAACTTCATACATGGTCTAGTTCATTCTCCAATCCAACATATACATAAATAATTTAAAATAATTTGGGTGTAAAAACTTTAGATGATGAATATTCAAAAATGTCAAGGAAACCTGATCCAGAGCTTACCCTAAACTATTACAGGATATTTCGTGTAAGGAGCTCTTGGATTAACTGTCATGATCCAGTATTGGTTTTCTGTACTCATATCAGAGAAAAGTATCATGGTAGTATCTTGCCAGTAACTTAAAAAGAGAAAAAGTTACAAGAATTCATGAGATACTGTTACAGTTTCAACCAATTATAAAAGTTCAAGATTGTCTAAACTCTGAAGAAAATCTTTATCCCTTCCTTAAACTGGATTTGTTATAGCTGAGACAACAGCTTGCTCTGGTGTTACACTGAGACTTACTGAAACTGGGAGAAACACTGATAAAGCACAAAGTCTTGGAGAACAACACAGCAAGAAAAGGGTGGAAAAGACAGGATAAAGTGCAAAAGTTACCCAAACAACCTCATGTACTCACAATGTTGTTTGACAAACAGTCATAAAGAATTGTCTCTGACTTTCATAAAAAGGAAATATACCTATTTGGTTACTGCTGAGTATTCTCTAGTTCTGTAGAATTCTTACTTCTCTTTGGAACCGTAAGGAACTGAAAACTTAAAAAAAATATCACCTTTTTCACTGGGCATTTTAGAATAAATCTGAAAAAAACAGCAAGTCACAGTTGGCTGCTTTGGCTGCTTTAGTGATGTGGTGTGATTTCAAACATACTCTCCAACATCTAACACCTGCAAAGAAAAGGAGTGGTTGAGACACCAAAAGAAATCACTGAGAAAAATTGAAAATTAAAGGAATGCCTGTATTAAACATGCTTATGACACAAGTACAGGTCAAGCCAAGTTCAGAAGACTAAATGAACTGCTGAAAGAATATTGCTGCCAAACTTAGGCACTCCTTTTGAAAGGACAACAAGCCAGATGTGACCCTCTTTTTTTAAAATGTCTAAATAACACCTGACATTTTCCCACATGCAATCTCTGAGAAAAATCCTAATAAAATGAATGAGAGAAATATGAGAGAATCAATGTTGCTACTGAACATTGTGCTGCCCTGCCTCCAATGCTTGACACCAGCAAAAGTTTGTTTGTATAAAAGAACAAGTCATTTCCTTCAGCTCTGTGGCCAGCTGAATTTCAATGTCCAGTCTTAGACGGACATTGAGTCAAGAATGAGCTTCATAATTGTGAGTAGTTACTTAAAGGGATGGTTCCAAAGACTAATAAAAACTTCATAAATGTAATAGATTAGATAAAAAGCACATCGAAACAAAAGACAAACAGGCTGGAAAAATAGCAAACTTGCCAAATTCTCCTTGATGATTTTGTATTTTCTTTTTAATTCACACAGGAAAAGTAGTTTACAGTAACCAGCTGGAAGACATGAGGCTAGAAGAAAAAACATAATAGGATGTAACGAGGAATAATACTTAATCTTTTTTCCTTATGGCAGCAAATTCCATAGTCAGCACTGAAGAAAGTGACTCTTTGATTATGTGTCAGTATTCTTTGAAGCAAAATAAATCAGCTTACACCATTCTGCAGCAGCTGGGCTACTTTGGGTGCCTCCCTTTACATATATCTGAGCTATAGCTGTCCTCCAGTGCACACAGTGAAAACCCACTTGAAAAATATACTAGTAATGGCCTTTAAAAAAGCTCCAGATATTTTAAAGATATTAAAATAAAATTATGTCTTTCATCAAGTTACTTCTGTGGTTTACATATGTTCAGATGTTGAAATTTACATTGCCCACATCCATCTCCTTCAAATAATTTTTTTTTTTAACTTCTGGGAGCTGAAACTTTTGTATAGGAGGATTCAATTCTATTTTTGCTTGATACTCTTTCTAAATAAAAAGTCCTGTGATTTATTAATTGCAAAGTAAGCCTATTAAGTGTCAAAGGTTGAGAAATGAGAAATACTGGTACACTCATCAAAATATTTCTAGTTGGGACATGTTGTGTTACAGTTTAAAAAAAGATTAATTGAACAGGATAATTGATAGTGACTACTTTTAGATAAACTGATTGTAATCTAACTTGTTTGTATAGGATGTTTTAGGGGAGGATTGAGAGAAAGCTATTTAATAAGTACAGTTGTCCTTGTAGTAGCATGTAGTTTCTTTTAAAAATCACTTCTGTATTTATGTTTGGTATCTTTACTATTAACAATGATTAGGAAAATAATCCATTATAACTATGATGAAAATAAAATTGATCACAAATTTTTATGTAGTGCTCATGGACATTATTTCTAGATCAGTGGAATGTGTCAGCTTTTGCTGATATTACAAAGTAGAAAGTAGCTCTGAACATTCAATAATAGTTCTCTGCTAGAGAACTACATAAAAGATTTCCTTTATAGTCCAGACTAGAAAATCTCTTGTGGTTATTGTTTGCATCTCTGTGATAATCATATTTGCCATAAGATATTTTCTTCAGGAATTTATTTTATGAGTGATAAGTATAGAGTATGAAGTATCAGATCTTAAATTTTCTTACACCCTTCAATTTTCTTGCAGATAAAGCATTTACTGAAATCTCAAAATTGGTGAATTTGACTGATGAATTTAGACAAAAGGGCTTGTACACTCCTGGACTCACTTTCATTAGCTCTTGTTCTCCAAAGCTATGTGGGACTTTGACATCACAGAGAAATGGAAAATGGGTTTAATTTTTTTCTCTATTTTTTCTCTAAACAACAGGTTGCTGAGATAAAAAGTTCTAATACTCAGATAATCTATATTATTCAAGTGAGAATAGTAATTCTATTCATGTTTGGGGAAGGGATTTTCTAATTTGGAACGTTCATGGGGTTTTTTTTAGTTTTTGGGTCTTTTTTTTTATTTCTACTTGCTGTACTTTGCCCAGCAACTCACAAAATCACAACATGACTAGGTTGGAAGAGACCTTTATGATCACTGAGTCCAACCCATATCCTAACACCTCAACTAAACCATGGCTCCCAGTGCCACATTCAATCTTTTTTAAAACACATACAGGGATTATGAATCCACCACTTTCCCGGGCAGACAATTCCAGCACTTTACCACTCTCTTTTGTAAAAATCTTTTTCCTAATATCCAACCTGTATTTCCCTTGGCACAGGTTAAGACTGTGTCCTCTTGTTCTGTCAGTTGCTTCCCGGTGAAAGAGACAAACCCCCACCTGACTACAACCACCTTTCAGGAATTTGTAGAGAGTGATAAGGTCACCTCTGAGTCTCCTTTTCTCCAGGCTAAGCACCCCCAGCTCCCTCAGTTGTTCCTCACAGTGTTTGTGTTCCAAGCCCCTCACCAGCCTTGTTGCCTCCTCTGGATGTGCTCGAGCCTCTCAATGTCCTTCCCAAACTGAGAGCTGGAGCTCTAGACCCCACTAGCTTGATAGACTTCTTCTGAACTAATTCCAGTTTATCAATG
This sequence comes from Chlorodrepanis virens, assembly GCA_003286495.1. Classification (NCBI taxonomy): domain Eukaryota; kingdom Metazoa; phylum Chordata; class Aves; order Passeriformes; family Fringillidae; genus Chlorodrepanis; species Chlorodrepanis virens. Next base: position 39,005,705 of record LTAT01000004.1, on the reverse strand, counting down.
TCTATCCCCTGTGGGGAACTCAACACTGGATGCAGTATTTATAAGTACTCTCAGAGTGTTGAACAGAACCTGTCTCCTCCATCTCCTGCCTGTGGTCTTGTTGATACATGCTGGTAAGATGGTCATTTGAATGAGCATCTAGAATACTCTATCCAACACACTACAATGTCTGGTTCTGTATATTCTTTCTTATTCCTCTATACTATGTTTAATATTTTCTTTTTTTTTCTTCATTGCCCAATATAACATACTTGTATTTTGCCACTAATCCAAACTGCACTGCGACTTGAAATCAATCAATAGTTTTGAAAAGAGATCTCACTCTCTTCTGAGATAAAAAACTATCCTGAAGCTTTAGTCTAATCATAAGATAATGGTATTACGGATAGTTCATGGCAGCAATAGAATGATGGACTGATGATCACACAATACTGTGATAATTTTCTGTGACATATTTAACCCTTAAGCATCTCAAAGGGCCTTTAAAATAATTTACATTCTGCACACAAGGATAATTTCATCGATCCATGTTTATTAGCTGTGCAGCAACACTTCAGTTTAGGACAGGAATTAAAGGCCATTTCCAGACTAAAATGCAAAGTGAATATACTCATAAAACAACTGTCAATAATTCAAACTTCCTTCTTTTAGTTGTCTACCTACAGCAAGGCATCATTCATAAAATATTAGCATTAGTATTAGTGTCTGGATGCAAAACTGAAATTGGACTTACCCTCCCTGTGCTCACAAAAATACTTTTAGCTAGAATATATAAGCAAAGAAGGATTTTAGATACATTTTTGCAGCTTGTAATTGCAACCACATTAAAAAACATGGTCAATTTTCATTTAAATATTAATATTCGTAATGTAAGGGATTACTTCCTTGGGAATATGGATCAGTTAAAATCATGTGTTTCCAGTGGGAATTCATCTCAGAATTTTAGAGTAAAATTTTTCAAGTTAGATGAACAATTCCAGAAAATAATACAGAAATTTATCTCATTTTCAACACAGATTTTTTTCCAAAAATTGTGCTTCATCACCTATTTTCCTTTTCTAAATTTGTGTTAAGCACTTTTTTTTTTTTCTGTTTTCCTATGATACTGGTTGAATAACCAGTGATCACTAGGAGTTTATGTTGGTTTATGGGTGTTATTTTTCCTTTTGCTTACATTCACTGATACATTGTATCAAAGCACTTATAAACTCATCAACTAGTATTTCAGCATTTTTTAATTCACATAAGAACCCTCCAAATTTTTCACAAAACCTTTTTTTTTTTCCTGAAACAGATACCAGCGAAGTATGATGTATTCTAAGGAACTCACATTGCATAAATCCACAACAGGCTTTCCAAGCAATTTTTTTTCATAATATTTTGGAGGTAGGCTTTGTTAGATAGAAGATGTTCTTCTCCTGAACTTTTAAATCAAAAGTACAGACAGGAAGATTTATCATAAGATAGTCAAGACATCACATGGGGACAACAGCAGTCATTAGATCATTATTACTTTGATATATCCCTTTTCTGATGCCCAAAGCTCACACAGTAGAAGGAAGCACAACAAACATGCTTTCTTAGGACGGATGAGTAGTACAGCTTAGTGGGGATCTCTCCTTAGTTTAGCTTCTCAGGAATTTAATTCTTCCTCGCACAGGAATATGCCACAGGGAATACTCTGTAGTGAATTTCTACAGATAAATCTGTAGAGTAAATAAAACTTTTGAGTGACTTTGAGATTGTCACTTAGATAGTAATATTAATTTGCCTGTAAGAGTAAGAGATTATTAATCCTTAAATAATTAGGGGTTTTGGGGGTATCGTAGAGAGCGTAGCCTATGAAAATTTCTTAGAAGTCAAAAGCTTAGGCTTTGTGTAAATTAGTCAATGACTTAGAAGTCAGTTATCTGTTGTTTACATGTACAACACAACTGTTAACTTTGTTTTCTGCCTTATCAGGCAACAGACTATTTGTAATAGTTATTGGCTGCTGTAGCAATGATTTTGAGAAAGATTTCTGGGGCAAAGCATCCCAATAACTTCTCCAAAAGGTCTTCTATGAGCACTTATCACTTCTGTAACTGTAGTCTGTGTGGCTCTTTGCAGGATGAATGCTTTGTGTTTGATCACAAAGACTTGACCCAAGCTAACCCAAATATAGATGCTTCCCTGTTTTCAGTAGCTTTTTTTTTTTGTGTGTGTGTGTGTCTATCTCAACAAATAATTTGTATAGATTTTTTTTTTTTTGGTGGAAGATTTGAATAACAAAAAATGTATTACTGCTCTTGTCAAGCACATAAACAGAATTGGTTAGTTTAGAAAAGGCCTTTAAGATCATCAAAACCAACTATTAATTCAGCACTGCCAAGTCCATCCTTAAACCATGTTTCTAAGTGACCCTCCTACAAGGCCTCTTAGTGCCTCCAAGGAGGGTAACTCCACCACTTACTTGGGCAGCCTGTTCAAATGCTTGACAACATTTTCTGTAAAGAGATTTTTCATAACAGCCCAAGTAAACTTCCTCTGGTACAACTTGAAGACATTTCCTCTTGTCCTGTCGCTTGTTGCTTAGGAGAAGAGACCAATCCCCAACATCCTTTCAGGTAGTTGTAAAGAGCAAGAAGGTCACCCTTAAGCCTCCTGCCTAAGCAACCCCAGCTCCTCAGCCTCGAAACACTTGCACTCTGAACCCTTTACCAGCTCTGCTGACCTTCTCTGGACATGCTCCAGCACATCATTGTCTTTCTTAATTATATATTGATTAGTATTCCAGACAACCAGAAATTGCTATAATTCTGTTACATTTACACTGACTACTTTACCCTTTAAACTTCAGTATTATCTTTTCTAAGGCTAGCCTGTATTACTTTCTAAATATTTTCAAATATTTTTTTTAAATAGTATAAGTGGGCTTTGAAATATCTTCTATTATTATATTTGACACTTGTGAGCTTAATATTCAGGTCTTGTTTATCAAATTGTTTAACTTACAAGAAAGATGGGCAAAGATTATTTACAGAGGCATGCAGTGACATGGACAAGGGGCAATGGCTTAGAAGTGGAAGAGAAAAGTTTAAATTAGATACCAGGAAAATATTCTTCATTTTGAAGGAGGAGAAGCACTAGAATGAGTTGAATGAGCTGTCCAGAGAAGCTGTGGATGTCACATCTTTGCAAGAATTCAAAGGCCAGGTTGGATGGAGCCCTGAGCAATGTGGTCTAGTGGAAGGTGTTCCTGTCCTTGGCAGGGGGAGTGGAAGTAGATGATCTCTAAGGTCCTTCTAGCTCACACCCTTTAGGGATTATATGACCTTTTAAAAATATTTTAAATAAATATTTAAAAATATGGCTAAATTTATGGTGAATTTTTTTTTCTTTTTTCTTTTTTCTTTTCTCTTTTTTTTGGTAGAATATTATCACTGGTTTATTGCAGTTATGGTACAGAAATACTTACAACAACTGAGTTACTTAAATGCTCTTATTTAATCTGATTTTGTAACATATCATCTTTACCTAGTGCAATGGCTTTGCCAAGATTTGCATAGTCCATGATGAGATTCCAGAAGTACACATGGAACAGCAGACATTTTCACATCCCAGGTGTCCTTAGACTACAGCTTTGTGATTTTTGTTATCCTACCTTGAGATTTATGGTTGGTGACATCTTTTTTTTATTTTCTACCACTTGACAATCAGTTTTTAATTGCTATCACAATTTTATAACTGTATGGATTATGTTACAATCTTACAATCTTGTCAAATTGTTGTTTGTATTTGAGAATGTAATTTTCATTCTCTATTCTATCTGCGACCTTTTTTGTTGATTTGTTGTTTTGGGTTTGGTTTTTTTTTTTTAAGTCATTGCTTATATTTTTTTTCAGCTTCAGTAAAAATGACTCAAATATATAATTGTATATGTGCACAATGTATTTATTACTGAATGAAACTGTCTTTTATTCACTGACACTAAGCATGATCAAATAACAGCCCTGAATTCCACTAAGTGACTATAAACTTTAAATCCAGTGGCAAATTAAGCTGTCATGGTGACCATAAGAATAACAGGTCTGGACAGCTTCTATGCTTTCAGATTTTTCATTGTTCAAAGAAAATATTAGAGCTATGGTTGATATCACTTTCACTCCCTTTTTTTTTTTTAGGGAAAATAGTGTAGTCTCATTTTTCCAACCATTTGTGTCCTAATATTACTTTGTTAACTTCAGATGTTTCTCAGTTTCTCTTTCTATTATATAAGAAAGAAAATAATTTCTATGATCTGACTTCAGACCATATTTTTTTTGGTTGCTCAGATAATTTGATGGAATCCACAAAGGTAAATCAAAGGTAAGAGGGACAATCACTTTTATTCACCAAATCATATTACAACTGCTGTGAGCCACAGAGGGTATAACAAAGACTAGCACTGAACTATTACTGTGTATTCTCTTTCAAGTTAACTTCACATAATGCTTCTGAAAATCCTTGGGATACTGAACTATGCTTCAACAAAGTGTTTATTTCTATCTCCTTTATTTTTTTTTTTTTTTAATTTGTGATGTTGATACTTAGACTTGCTTGAGAAAAAAAAAAAAGTGGCCTGTGCTCTTAGTGAAATTAGAGATTCCGCATTGCTTCTTTAAAAACTCCTACAGATATTTTCCACATAAAAAGATAAAAGGAGAGTTACCAAATAGGTTTTTGCTCGTCATAGAAAAGGACTTGTAGTTCCTATTCCCAAGTGGTATCATTGGGGACTTTAACAATTCAGGAAAGAGAAATACTAGATGAGCATTATGTGTTCCATTAGATGATTTGACAGGGTAATATTTATGTCATGCAATTCTTCTCAGGTATCTGACAGTCTGGGTTCAATAAAGGAAAATACCTGTTTCTTAAAAGTTTGACATATAAATAGAAGTTTTTGTCTGACGGTCCAGCATTTCCCTCCTGCAGCCATCAGTTCTGAAATTAAAAGTATAATTGCAATCAAATTACAATTCTTAGTCTAAAAATCAGAATCTTTCTTGACTATGTATTTGTGAAATAGACTGCATACATAGGTATTTGAGTAAAATTAGGGCAATTTTAGTTTCCAGCATACTCCTGGAGAAGCTGGCAGCCCACAGCTTGAACAGGAGCAGTCTTTGCTGGGTTCTGAACTGGCTGGATGGCCGGGCCCTGAGAGTGGTGGTGAGCAGTGCTGCATCCAGCTGGGGTCAGTCAGCAGTGGTGTCCTCAGGGCTCTGTGCTGAGACCAGTTCTGTTTAACATCTTTATTGATGACATGGATGAGGGGATTGAGTCTTTAATCAGTAAATTTGCAGATGACACAAAGCTGGAAGAGTGTGTCGATCTGTTGGAAGGTAGGAGGGCTCTGCAGAGAGTCCTGGAATGGTTGGATGGATGGGCAGAGTCCAATAAGATGAAGTTTAATAAGTCCAAGTGCTAACCAAGTCCTGCATTTTGGCCACAATAAATAATATTAGTGAAAACCTTCAATATTAGAAAAGGCTTCCCAGGGAGGCTGCGCAGTCTTTATCTTTGGAGATTTTCAAAGTCTGATACATAAAGCTCTTAGAAAGTTGGTGTGAATTCAGTCTTGGTCAAGGAGACTGTGCCAGAGACCTCCTGAAATCCCTTCCCTCTGTAAGGGTTCAATGATAAAGGCACAGTCAGAATCACAGCACAGAGCAATGAACTCCTTAGATATCCACACACACTCACCAATTCCTTCAAGTTCTTGACATTGCCAATCAGATCATAAAGTCTATTAGGGATGTGAGGTGGTCTGCTGCAATGTGAGAGTACATGATGGAGATCTTTAGAAAACCCTCTCAGGTTAAGGAATGAGCAGAAGAAAGAGTGAACTTTATCCCAGGAAAACAGACAAACAAAACGAATCAAATGTTGTTGTTTGGTACTGTCCAAATGCCAGGCACCCATGAAAGCAGCTCATTCACCCTGCCCTGCTGCCGCTGGGCTGGGAAGAGAAAAATTTAACAAAGATTCACAAGTGGAAATAATGTACAAAAAAGCACACCATGAAAAGCAAGGTCCATAAAGGAGAAGAGGAATCATGCAAATTTATTAAAATTAGGGGAGAGAGTCTAGAGGGGCACATGCCTGTGTGGTTTTCCCTCTCGGGGTTTTGGAGGACAAAGTCTCCTTTTATCCTAAACTCCCAGCCACATGTTGCCCTCTTCCTTTCCCCATTGATTGAGGTAAAAACTACAGCCTTCCCAAACCACCTACCACATATACCCCCTTGAACCTACTATTTTACCCCAAAGTTCAGAGGTTCACAGAAGTTCGGGCTTGTGCAGACCTGCTTGACTGTTTCAGGAGCCAAGGTGTCTGGGCTCTGTAACAAACCTGCTGCTATAAGTTAGTAGAGACACTGAGAACCATTTCAAATACATTAACACCCATCCCTTCACCCATAGTATTGTTTGTAAAGACATTAGCACTTTGTTTCCTATTGATTAGGACTCTAAGAGTAAAACAGGCTCAACTTAGAGGTACAAAGTGAGATTATTACAAATAAAATCAGAGGAGGAAAATAAATAAAGCAAGCCCTTAAAAACACTTTTTCTTCCCTGAACCCCTCCCTTCTTCCCACTGACTGAGCTGGGAGACAGGGAGTAGGGATTTGGGTCAGTTCATCACCCAAGGGTTTTGTCTGCTGCTCAGGAAGAGGAGCCCTTCCCCTGCTGCACTGTTGGGTCCCTCCCATGGGAGACAGCTCTCCATGAACTTCTCCAGCATGGCTGCAATCTCATGAACAGCTGTCCTGACAAAACTGCTGCAAAATGAGTCCCTCCCAAGGGCAAACAGTCCTCCTAAAACTCCTGCGGCATGGGTCACTCTTCCACGGGGTGCAGTCCTCCAAGGCCAGGCTGCTCCAGCCTGGAAGGAGGGCCCCCCTCTCCACTGGGTCTCCCACTGGATCACAGCCTCCTCCAGGCACCCACCCACTCCAGCACAGGCACCTCCCCCATGGGCTGTGGGTGGATCTCTGCATCCCCCATGGATCCCCCTGGGCTGCAGGGCACAGCTGCTCCACCATGGTCTCACCACAGCCTGCAGAGGAACCTCAGCTCTGGTGCCTGGAGCACCTCCTGCCCCTCCTTCTGCACTGACCTTGCTGTCTCCATGTGGTTTCCCTCACATGTTCTCACCTCCTTCTCTTCTCTGTCTGGAATTAAAACTGTGTGCCAC
>LTAT01000004.1:38983686-38993970 GCA_003286495.1 Chlorodrepanis virens | reverse complement strand
ATCACTGCTGCACTCCCTCATGGCCTTTCCTGTAAGGCAGAAGGGGAATTGCCCTGACAATTAGAGTCTGGTGCTTTGTGAGATTCAGTCACTTATCCGTGATGCTGCAAACAATATTTAAACTCCTGTCCCACTGCAAGCCATCCAGCTGAACTGGATGGCTTGTGAGATTTTGTGTTGTGCACAGATGACCTGCATTCATAATATGAGGAGAGTGGACAGCTATGTTATAGTTATATGCATCTATGTTACAGTTATGCATATCTTTACACAGTTTTACAATGGTTAACATTAAATTTGTCTGCCCAGGGACAGGCATTGGAGATCCATCATCATGAAGCTCAGATAGATATATTTTATTCTATTTTACCTAAGTAGCTCCAATAGAATGTTCATATTCAACAAAAGAGTTTCTTCCTGATGTTTAAATATTTTGTAGATCAAGACCTTAATTAATCCTATGCCAAACACTTATATTTAAATCCAACTATGGATAAGAGCTTAAACAATTTTATTTTATCTTCACAGAAGCATTAAATTGTTTATATTAGACAAGACCTTTAAGATCAAGTCTGAAGTGTGTAACTAACTAACCCCTTTTTATAGTTTTAAAAATGCCAATATTAAATAATGCAGTCTTTCTCAAAATAAAAATAAGTCATTTTACAATGAAAGACTAAAATAAAAAATAAAAAACCTGAAACAAATTATTATTTTTCAAAAATTCCTAATAAACTTCTTTCACATTTTTTAAGCTCTCTCTACTGGGTATTTTTTAAAGACCAAACAGAAGACACACATGACATGATTTAAGTCTTTCTGGAAGATTTTTTCAACTAGTAAAGTGATTGCAAGTTCTGTGTCCGTCTTACAAATCATCTGTTTACAAAAAGCATGAAATCATCTTCCTATTACCTATCTGTATTTCTGAAAGGGACCTCAAGAAATCTCTACATTTCCCAAAATAGCTAAATTTACATAAGATATCAGTAAATGATTGAATCCTCTTATTTATCTTTTTTTTTTTTTTATTGCAGGGGGAAAATTGTCATTTCATCCAGGCCTACTCTGTTGCTATGGGCTTTTTACCTAAGGAGTGTTATCTAGAAGTCTCTTGGAGTTATCTAGTCTCTAGTCCTGATTTTCTTTTAAATGTCAGGATTTATATACAAAACTTATTTCCCACAACTAACAAAGAGCCCTGTTACTCCCATGAGTTTGTATGCAGCTCAGTCAGATGAAGAAGAAGATATTAATGTCTGAAGAAGTATTTTTCCATGTGGTCTCATATGTTAGAAAACAGGGGTGAAAGATGAAATGCAATTTAATCCTTTGTTAGGATTTTGGATGGATAGAATGAGATTTTGGATGGGATTAGGGTTTTGGATGGTGGGATAGAATAAGATTTCTTCATAATAGCTGGTAGGCAGCTGTGTTTTGGATTGTGCTGGGAACTGGTTGGTAAAACAAGGATGTTTTCATTATTGCTGAGCAGGGCCAGGCCAAGAGCCAAGACCTTTTCTGCTTTTCACCCCACTGCACAGCAAATAGACTGGGGCACACAAGAAGTTGGAAAGGGAACACTGCCAGGACAGCTGACCACAACCATAACATAAGATGTCATGCTTAGCATATACAGCTGCAGGAGAGGTTCATACTGAGGACTACTGCCTGGGAATTGGCTGGGCATGTGTTGGTTGGTGGTGAGAAATTGTTTTAATTTGCATTACTTTTCTTTCCTTTTCTGTTTTTTTTTTCGATAATAATAATAATAATAATAATAATTATACCTGTGTTTTTCTCAACCCATTAGTTTTCTCTCTTTTACACTTCTGATTCTCTCCCTTCCCACTAGGGCAGAGGAGTGAGCAAGTGGCTGTGTGGTGTTTAGTTGTTTCCTGGTCTTAAATGCTGACACTATTAATCACAATAAAAATTAATGCGTTTGCACAATTCAAAATGATAATTTAGTTATAACAACATGAAATGCAATTGTTTGGGTTTGTATAAAGCACTGTTTTCTTCTGGTAATTCTTTGTTTAGATATCGGTAGATCAGTTTTATTTCTAAACAGAAACATTGAATTTTGCTCTCTTTTTACATTAGTGAGCACATTTGGGGTTTTTTACCCCTTTTGTCATTCCAATGTATTGGAGAGAATCAGATTTACACTTTTCTAGGAATCAAAATTTACAAAGACAAAACACTTTGTGCAATAGTTATTACTTGGAAAGTGCAACATCTTGTTTAGAAATGATATTAACCGAAGTGAACAAGTGATTGTACTAAAGCAAAAAGACATTACTATGATGCCTGTTATTAGAGATCAAGAAAATGCTTCTGGGCACTGTACCTCTAGCATGGTTTCAAAAGTCACCATTTCTTACATTCTATTTTAAGTATTCATAACTGAATCTGTTTACACAAAATATAAATGACGATAGCAAAAGACAGTTCTTTTTGCTAAAGGGTAATAAGAATTGGTGGAGGTTATCCAGTTGTCACATCTGATTGCAGCAATCCTTTCCTGTTTTAAGAATGTGTATAATTGCCACAAGTTCACAGAGACTCCTGAATTTTAGGATCTCCTCCCATTCTACTGTTGCTTTCCACTTGTATATTGCTGTTTCTTCCCAGCACAGACATCTTTCCACCATCTGGACATACTTCCAGCCACATTTGGCATCTTTGGACCTGCTTTGCTGCCCCATGCCTTGAAAATGCCTAAACCTGTGGTACTCAGTAAACTCTACTTTTCCAGGATGCTCCCCACAGTCTATTAGGCAAAAAAGGATATATCAATGAGGCTGGAAAGTCTTAGGGGCTTTCCTCTAACATTTAATTGTGGCAAGAATATTAATAAGGGCATCATACTGAGGACTGCAGGTAAATGACTGGTTTTGGTTTAAGCAAATTCAGCTAACTGAGAAGGACATGGAACAAGACGTATCATGAGAAACTGCTGGACAGGACAGAAACTCTAAGCTGTGAGAAACTTGCTGAATTATAGATGGTGCTGTGAGGGACAGCTGGGTATCACAAGTGGTTAAGGAGAAGCTGTGGGCAAAGCGACCCAACTTCACAGACAGTTGGAGGAAAGCATTATGAAAAGTTTTGGGAGCAGAGTCTTGCAAGGCCGGTTCCACAGGTAGGGCTGACATTGCCAAAGCAACACTGTCATAAATACTTATGGAAAATAGATTAAATAGAGCAGGTTTCATAGCTAAGCAGATTGTGGTGGAGACAGAGAGGTAAGACAATAGTGAAAATTAAAGTCAGGAAATGACAAAAAGAATAACAATGAAGAATAACCATGTCATGCACTGGTTTTGTCTGGGGGCACCTGCTGGCAGCCTTGGGCATAACCAGTACCCTGAGCAACCAGAGAAACAGACCCTTTTTTAACAACCACACCAAAAGTGCCAGACTGGTCACAAGGGCCACGGACGGTGGAGCAGACCCTTTCCCAGGAACACATGGATTGACAACTCAAGCATCCTGGTGTCCTCACATCAAGGACTGCTGCAGAAGTGGTGGCACCAGTAACAGACCACCACTTCATACCACACAGCAGCAATCCTTGCACTTATATTAAGACATAAAACTTTCTTCTAGCTCTTGACAGAGAACATATGAGGGAGGAAACAAAATGTATTTGAGAACAGCAATGGATATAAACTAGCCAGTTCATCAAATACAATCTGCTGACACAAGCAAAGTCCATCACAAAAGTCAGATGCTGAGATGAGTAATGTGGGCCAGGACACTACTAATTTATATGTCAGTGTCACTAGAAGAGTAACATGAAAGCTCCACAAATATTTCAGGAAAGGGTAATTTGAAACTGCTACCATGTGGAACAGTCATCATCACAGCGCATTTACTGAAACAGGGACTTTTTTTCTTGATATGTATAATTCTGGCCTAAAATAGCTTAAAATGCTTCCAGAACCACTGCATGTTTCTGTATTATTTCTAGAGCACAAGCCAAAGGAGAAATTAAAGCAAAAGTTTCACATCAGATGTACAATTCATATGTTTTTGGGGTAAGGTCTCCATCATGAAAATGGAGATTTCAGGGAAGGAGTTGTGGTTTTGGTGACTTTTTTTTTTTTTAAATCAAATGAACTTCAATATCTACATATTTATTTACATCCCCTCAAACTTTTCCATTCTCCAAAGAGATGTAAAGCTATAGATCTCTTTATTTCAATACATATACAGGTGATTAAATATAGATTGGGACTTTGTTTTGCTAGGTGGATTTAAATCCAATCAAAAGAAGCAAAATAATTACAGTACTGGAAGGTATAACATTCAAATTTTTGTCCTTCTGCATTCATTTAACAGCACTATATATGTTTAAACTATCAATTTTTTATCTCAAACTTTTTATTACATCTCCTCTAGGAAAATTACTAGAATCGGTTGTCATGTTTTGGCATAAAAGGTAAAAACATAGGGCCATGTTTTCTTGTTATTTTGAATGGATGATACTGGTCCAATAAACTTATAGTTTTGTGTCCGAATGAGTTTTTTCTGAGGTGTTTTTTTTTTTTTTTGGTTTGTTTTGGTTTGGTTTTGGGGTTTTTTTCCTACTTAAGAAAAAAAAAAAAACAAGAAAATAAAGATCATAAAAACTGTTAAAGGCAGGATATCAATAAATTCATGCAAAGAATTTTACAGACAGAGATTCTGTCTGCTGGCCATGAAAAAAAATCTGAATAAGACATAAGGCATTCAAGCAGACATCCTATAAGGTATTTGTCAAAGAGTTAAAGAGCTTCACATTGATGTATTTGCTCGCTGCTATAACTGCTTTTGAAATATGCACTCCACTAGAGCCAAATGCCGTCCAACAGAGCAAATCCCATGTGTGTGTTTCTGTGTACACATATTCACATACACAAAGCAATAGGCAGGTTGGCTACAGAATTCTGAGATTAATAATAATGATTTTTTTTTTTCCTCAGAAAATGCATGTTTTCAAAGCAATAATGGTGAGAGCTATTAGACTGAGCTCACTAGGAAAATCTGCAGGTGTGACTAACCATGATCAAATAGCATGTGGAACTCAAATACTTTCCAGCTTCTGGAAATAGTACAGTGTAGGACATGGACATGCTGACAGCATGAAGAAAAACAAATCCAGAGACAAACAATAAAGAAGACTCATGGAAACCTGGAATTGTTTATGACCTCTAAGATCTAAATGACCTCTAAGATCATCAAGTCCAACCATTAACCCAACACTGCCAAGTCCACCATTAAGCCATGTACCCAAAGGCCACATCTACACCTCATCACAGTATGTCCAGACTGGTGACTCTACCACTTACCTGGACAGCCTATTCCAGTGTTTGACAACCCTTTTGTTGAAGAAATTCTACTGATATACAATGTAAACCTCCCCTGGAGCAAATTGAGCACTTCCTCTCTTGTCCTATTGCTCGTTTCTTGGGAAACGAGACTGATCCCCCTCCTTTCAGTTAGTTCCAGGCAGTGAGTCCTTTTCCCCAGGCTAAACACTCCAGCTCCCTCAGCTGATCCTCATAAGACTTGTGCCCCTGGCCCTTCACCAGCTCTGTTGCCCTTGTCTGGATACACTCCAGCCTCTCCATGTCTTTCTTGTAGTGAGCAGCTCAAAACTCAGCTGGAAAAGACCTTTGAGATCATCAAGTCCAACCTATGACCTGGCATCACCTTATCAACTAAACCACAGCAGAGTGCCACATCCAGACTTTTTAAAATACCTCCAGGGACAGTGACTCCTCCAACCCCCGACCATCCCATTCCAATGCCCAATCACTCTTTCAGTAAAGAATTTTTTCCTACTGTCTAGCCTAAATTTTCCCTGGTACAGCTTAAGACTGTCCTCTCATCCTTATTAGTCATTGCCTGGGAAAAGAGACTGACACCCACATGGCTCCCCCTCCTTTCAGAAAGTTGTAGAGAGCAATAAGGTTTCTTCTGAGCCTCCTTTTTCCAGGCTAAACAACTCCAGCTCTCTCAGCTGCTCTTCACAGGGCTCGTGTTCCAGACCCTTCACCCGCCTTGTTGTTCTTCTCTGGATGCATTCAAGCAACTCAACATCCTTCCTAAATTGAGGGCCCAGAACTGGACACAGCAGTTATTCATGGTGCACCCTCACCAGTGCTGCCCAAGTCCTGCTGGCCACAGTATTGCTGATCCAAGCAAGCCCTCCTGGCCACCTGGGCACTTGCTGGCTCATGTTCAACTGGCTGTTGACCAGCACCCCCAGGTCCTTTTCTGCTGGGCAGTCTTTCAGCTGCTCTGTCCGCAGAGTAGCGCTGTAGGAGGTTGTTGAGAACTGAGGGCAGGACCCTGCACCTGGTCTAATTGAGCCTCATAGAAGATTGACCTTGGCCCATCCATCCAGCCAGTCCAGATCCCTCTGCAGAGCTTTCCTACTCTCCAGCAGACCAACATTCTTACTCAAGTCAGTGTCACCTGCAAACTTTATGGGGGTGCACTGAATCCCCTTTTGCAGATCATCAATCAAGGTATTAAAGAGGGCTGGCCAAATACTGAGCCCTGGGGAACACCATAGGCCTCCAAGTGAATGTAGCACCATTCACCAGCAGTGTCTTGGCCCCAATACCCAGCCAGTTCTTAACCCAGGGAAGACTGTACAGTCCAAGCTATGGGCTGCCAGCTTCCTCAGGAAAATGCTGTGGGAAACAGTGTAAAAGGCTTTACTGAAGTCCAAGTAGACAACATCCACAGCTTTTCCCTCATTCACTAAGCAGGTAACCTTGCCATAGAAAGAGATCAGGTTGGTCAAGCAGGACCTGCCTTTGATAAACCTATGCTGGCTGAACCTGATCCCCTGGTGTCTTGCACATTTCATGTGATGGCGCTCAAGATGATCAGACCCGTGACCTTCCCTAGCACTGAGGTCAGACTGCCCAGCCTGTGATTCCCTGGATCCTACTTCTGGTCGTTCTTACAGATGGGTGTCGAATTTGCTAGCCTCCAATCAACTGTGACTTCCCCAGTTATCCAGGACTGCTAGTAAAGAATTGAAAGTTATCGTTGAGCTCTTCTATCAGCTCTCTGATAGAATATTCTCAGGTGGATCACATTCAGACCCACAGTTTTCTATATTTCTAAGGAGTGTAGTAGATCACTGACCACTTCCCCTTGTATTATAGGGGCTTCATTTTGCTCATATAATCTTATCCATTTGCAAGTGTTTATTTTATTTACCTTCAGAAACAGAGCTTTTACCTTGCTTGCAATTTGTCAAACTGTAAACAAAATTGAAAGCCCACATCATAAAAAGGTCTGATACAAATCAAAAACCTGTTATGTATTGAAAAAATTAATAAAAAAAAAAAGAGATTTACGTGTTTGTCTTATCTCCTGGGGTCCTGTCTGCAGCTGGTTATTTGTAGCTACAGTTTCTGTGGTTTTTCTTTGCGACCCAAATACTTATTTATGCTAGTGAGAAATAACCTCTAGTTGGTGAGGATAGCAGTTGTTCTAGGAAGACAGAGCATTATTTACTCCAGATTTGCCATCCGGACTGTCTGGAGAGAACCAAATAAGCTACCAGTTTGTCAAGAACATACAGCAAAACAAAAGAAAATGTCCAAAATAAGGTGAAAGGGAAAGAACTGTCAGGAAAAAAGTTGCTTCTGTAGAACCTCATAAGCCTGATGCCTTGTTTTTGTTGTTGAAGTTCTGCTCTGTAAGAAAATGTATTGCGATATCTCTGAAAAGTACTGCAATTTATAAGCTATCCATGCTGCACAGACCAGCCCTGTGACAGGCTAATAGACACTACTGTTAGGGGAATTATTTAGCCACTAATAATAAACACTACTGTTAGGGGAATTATTTAGTCTAGTAGAATATGATATACATAAGAATAATGTAACTTAGATTGGGCCATATCATATGTTATTATTCCACTTAATATCTTAAATAATACCCATCTTCCAGTGTTTTCTTACCCTTCACATGTTAATGGTCTTTCTTCAGCCGGCCAATCTATGCATAGTTAACTATTCTAATATTTCCTCATCTCCCTGGCTGTTTTTAACCCTCTTCTCTGAAATCTCTTCAACATTTTTCTGGCAACATTTATGTTGTAAATGTGCCGTACATTTAATGCAGCATTGGAATATATTCACATTGCAGTCGACCAGAAAAGAAAAATCTCTGTGGCATGATACCTTTTTAAGAATTTTCTGCCAAATTGTGTAAGCCATTTTTGCTACAATTTGCATTCTCCATATTAGCTTGTTGTACCTGTGACCACATTTCTTTCTTCATTATTGCTTCCTAGATTTATGAGGTATTAATTTTTCAAAGACGCACATGATAGCCAGCATCAAGTAGAGACGTGTTGCGCTCCATTACAACAGGCTGTAGGGTGGGGAAGAAGTGCAGGCAATGGCTCATTGAGAGTAGAAATTCATTTATTTCTTACATTTTGGAACCATTCAGGAATAATGGAACACTTTTATCTCTTTTCAGAGAATCATAGACACATATAATTGTTAAGGTTGGAAGGGATCTTAAAGATCATTCAACTACCTTGCCATATGCAGGGACACGTTCCTCTAGACCAGGTTATTCAGAACCCCTTCCAGCCTGATTTTCAACACCTCCAGGGATGGGGCATCTTAAAGAGACATACAGAAAGAGAATAAATTTTGTATGCCAAATTCTAACTGAGCCTTTTCTTCAGGAGTCCCTTCCTGTTTCTGGATGATGTTGTCAGTCAGCAGACAAAGCATCAAAAATCAGTTTCTAAAGAGAATTTCCTCTGCTCTCCTTTGCAGATAAGTAAATTCTTCCATGCTTCAAAAACCTAAATGAATATTCAAAATATTGGTGCCTATCCTGGAAAAAAAACTAGTCTAGATATAAATTTTCACAGACTTAACTTTGCCCATGTGAGGTCCTTGCCAGTCTCCATCAGCATTTTTATATTCTGTTTTACAATCTGAGTAATCTGATGAATGAAAAACTGCCATTATTGATCACTGAGGCTGTTGCAGGCTGAGGCAATAAAAAGGATTTCAGTGAAGAGGATGAATGAATTAGGTGCTCTGAAGGCTTTAGCTGATCCTCCCCACTTTACTTAGCCACTGCTTCTGCAATTCTTCCTTTATCCCACTTTGGTAGTGGAAATTGCATAGTTCTGAGTGCTGTGGAATGCCTTAACATTTCCACAAATCCTCTAACACCTGAAAAATATGTGTCTTTTCTCTGTACTTTATAAGCCTCACTTTAGTCACATCACTGTACCCCTAAGACTCAATTTGCACCTTTAGCACAAATATTCTTCTGCCAGGGCTCCAAGGGAAGCATCCTTGCATTACATTCATGTCATTTTTCAAGTGTGATCCTGACCATGCAATCTTTGCAAAACCAGTGTAACATTATTTAATGGATTGTTCTGTTCTCATTAAAATATTTTTCCTTTCATTTGCCTTTCATATTAAATAAGGTCTGCCCACAGATGAGGAGACAGTCAATTGCCAGATGCTAAATACCTAGCCCAAGGATATTGTATGTGTGAAAATGAAGCTGACTGGGCATGTTGCTCACACAAATCCGAGTGCTGTAGTTGCTCAGCTCTTTTGGCTAACATTCACACTGCTGCAGCTTTACATACTCAGTAAAGTGCAACTTCTGTCTTCATGTTTCAGTTGGAGTCCAAGTGCACCCCAGCCTATTTGGGTGGCAGACTGAAAGTACTTTGAAAATTTAATCTGTTGTAAGCCTTCATGCCTTTCCAAACACAAAATAATCAATGTACTGCTTTTTATTCTCCCTTGTATCCAGTTTTGCTGCAAATGAAAAAATTAATCTAAAGGCACCCCTTCTGCAAAACTGATTTTAATCAAGAAGTGATTAGTAGCTGCATGTAAGCAGTGTCAGGTAGAGGAGGGATTCCCAGCATTCATCCTGTTCCACATATGGAAGCACAACATGAACATCAGTCTCATGTGCTGATCCACAGCAGGCAAAGATTGCTGCACACAGCTGTTCTTCTGTGAAATGTTTGCACTTCAAATGTGCACCCTGGTTGTCTTTATTCTGATTCTAGGAAACCACCATTCAGTCCTTTTTGGGATGCTTTTGGGTGGAAGCTGGGAAAAAAAGCTATACCATCACAAATACAGTCTTGGCAGGCTTCCCCACTGGTTTGAGTTTTTTTGGTTGTAGGTTTTTTTTTTGTTTTGTTTTTGTTTGTTTGGGTTTTTTTGTTTGTTTTGTTTTGTTNTTTGTTTGTTTGTTTTGTTT
>LTAT01000004.1:38939171-38959156 GCA_003286495.1 Chlorodrepanis virens | reverse complement strand
TATATATATATATATATATATATACACACACACACATATATAATTTAACCTATTTTATCAACCTCATCTTTTAAGAATCTGTGATCTGACTCAAAGCACATTGTTGTTCATTAGAGTATTTCCATTGACTTTGGCTAAACTGGATTTGATATACGTTTATACTAATGAATTTCTCAGAAGGAAAAATGTTTATGTTCTGTTTATGTTCTGGCTTTCCCATGCTCTGCTTTTAAGATTGTCTTTTCCCTCCAGCTTTGTCATTAATCAATAGCCAAGCATAAAATGTGCTTTCTTTTCCATTTTTGGGAATTTGTTGAACTTCAAATTTTCCCATAAGGGTAAAAAGTCAAAATCTAGGCAACCTAGGAAGAAACCCTCAAACCCTTGGATCATTCAATCAGCTTTAGGATTCTTCAAATATTTAATTTAGTAATGATTGTTTCTATTCTACAATAATTAATTAAAATTCTCTCAGGGACTGAGGTAGCTAATTCAGAACCATCTGCTGCAGAAATTTGTTGTCTGTGTCTCTGTGTGAGCAGGACTGTGATCCCAGAGGCTCATATATCCAGGTGCAAGCAACTGAAGAGATTTGTATCCAAGGAAGGCTGATGAGAAGGCTGAGTGGCCAAGCCCAGCAGCTGAAGGGATCCAGGCTGTACATCTATAGAAAGATAGATGTGTATTTCCCACTATTTGTCCTTCATCCTGATAAGCCAGAGGGGTCAACAGGATGAGGTCACTCACTGGTGCTGTTTGTGTTCATGTGAGTGGTGGTCATGTCTGTCTATGTTGACCAGAATAGAGAGAAATGTTTTTATAGGTGAATTTGTACGTGCTGCCATTGGCAATGCATCCTCAGCCTTGCTACTGGTTGGATCAGCACACAGGGACCTGTTGCAGTCTCACCTGGAATAACGTTGTTCAATTTGTCATCCCCAAACAAAGCCAAAAACAAATAAATTTTGTTTTCATCCATCACTAGAGTACTGAAGCCATTGTAACATCTAATAACTAAGAATCACTCACTACTAAAAATATCTCGTCCATATAGGGAATATAATTAATAATTTTTGTATTTTGAAACTATACAATCCTATCAGATTATCAAGGAAACAAAACCCCACAGACTCTTTTTATAAACTGTATGTTTTCAGAAATTTTCAGAAATAGAAAATTTGTACATCCTTTAGCCCCTAAAAAATCCTGGCTTGTCCTTGCATTAAAAAAGAAATATTATTTCACTGGAATTTAAATAAAGTATTGTTACTCAAGAGACTTAATTGGTAGATAGTATCATGCATGGGAAAGGCAAATAAATTTACTGTTTGCTGCACTTTGTCTTTTATGGTTATAAATATTCAGCAATGGAAAAATCAAAACAAAGCTTGTACATAAGAATAGCTGAAGCAGCCATTTCCCTTCATTATAAACCACAAAAAATAAATCTGATACTGTTAGATATTTCATGCCATTATAATTATTAATTTTTAAAGCAGATGTAGGCTTATCAAGTAATTAGATTTCTAATTTTTGGTATTTTTTCCCTAAACTGAACATGAGTTCTTTTTCCCCACAAAGTCCAGAGTCCCCTAGTTTCTTAATTAAATTGGAAATTCCCGGTCATCCCATTTCATTTCACAGGAATAGCTTACACTAGCTTTAATAGTGAATACAAGGAATACTGTTTTAAGACATTTTAGATAGAGACAGATTAATGCTGGTAAATGCAGCCTTAGTCTCCCTATTGCAATGCTGAAGCCATGAGGAAAGGGAAGATGATACAGACACACAAACCAGGTAAATCTGAGCCAGCTTGAGTCTAAGTAGAGTACAGCAGGTAAACAGGTGCTGCCATCAAACAAGCAAGCCTCTCCCAGGTCAGCGCTCCTTAACTCTGTTGCAGTACTTATTCGGGGGGGACTGTGCTCTTCCAGATCCAAACCAAAAAGTTTGCATTATGTTGCAAGGAAATACAGCAATTTGGGTATTTACTTGGATTAAGGGTCTTTGCACTGTGTTCCATTGTGTGATGTAGACTTACAATAAACATGCAGTCTTGAAAGGACTTTATATTTTTCTCATTATCCAGCCAAGAGTAGGAAATGGCACTGGGCAGAAGTGGAAGCCTTTTCTGCTATGGTGAACATGGTTGCCATATTATTTTCTCTTACCACTATCATTATTCCATTGAATTTCTAATAGCTGCTCCCAATTTACCCTACTTTGAGAGCGGCTTGGCTCCTAAATATGCCATTTCACTTTCCTCAGCAGCAGGAGCTTTCCATGATGTACTAAAATCCCATTTTGCCTCCCTTTTCTTTCTGGCAGCATGCTGTGTCCATCAGCTATCTAAAAGCTTCTATCCCAGAGGAGACTGCATTTCATTAGTAATGTACTGTGTAGTTATATAGTTCAAATCTGGTCTGAAGATAAAAATATTAATAATTGGATCAGTAGTGGTTTGAATTCTTTATGGTCTCTATTCCGATTCCATCCTCTTCTCTCTCTGCAGTATGAGGATGTGCATGAATCTCTGGCATAATACTCCTCCTGTCATGAGCTAGCAACAAAACTCTACAGGGTTTCTAGAGACAATTTAATTTTTTGAAACAAGTTTTTACTTCATTGCCCCACTCTCAGGGAGCTTCATACCCATAGAAGCCACCAGCCTCTGTTCGGGACTTAATAGGAAGTCTTTGTCAAGACACAGATCAATGTCAATGAGATAATGATTACTGCTGTCACACTACTCATTTTTAAATTTGAAATCTGGACTGTCTTTTTTTTTTGGTGCACTGTGTGCAAGAAACTAAATTTTTTGTGTGATCAAGGTTGGTACTGCTTGATAAAACATTTAGGGCTTCTTAGAGGCACCTTCAAAAGAAACTATTACTGAACTAATGAGGTGCCAGTGATTGAACTTGTTCACTTCCCATCTCCATGATGTCACTCTGATGAACAAGTCAACACTGGAATGTGGCTAGTAGTTAATGGAATCAAATTTTGTCTTGGCATGCATCTGTCCTTCTATATTTAGCTGACTTCCCTGTATTCAATTTTTTAATAATAGCTAAAGTTTAAAAAGAAACTCTTAATAGAATAAGATATTTCTATGATAATAAGCATTCTGACATTGTTGGCACTTCAATTCTTTAGCAAAGCCATTAATATTAATTTACCTGGGTCACTACCCAAACCTTTTCTTATATTACAGCTTTCTAGAGATAGTTATAGAGATAGAGATAGTATTTTACTACAGATTTAAATAAATAAATAAATATTCTTCTTAAGAGAGAACTTGAACCTTAAAAGAAAGGTAATTTCCTAAGTCCTGCCACTGATTTTTTTTTTTTTAGTTACCATGAACAAGTTAATTAATTTACCATGTTTTACAACCTCTCTTTAAAACAGAAATTGCATGTCCTTTGTACATTCCCTCCATTTAGAAAGAAAGCAGCATCCTTTGCTGTATATTTTTAGAGTAGACAAAACAATTACATGCTTATCTCTCACATTTCAGTTAAATTCTAAAGGTGTTATTGAAATGCAAAAATTCAATAAAATAATTCATGGTCAACTTGTACACCAAGAACTTACTCTGTTTCTTTCTTTTTCTGCTGTTTTTGAGTAATAACACTAAACTATAATTGACATTAATCTGCTATCAGCACTATAGGGAGCTTGGTGGAGCTTGGGTGCACAACATATATGGGTACAATCACACCCATACTCTCATATTGCATGAGTCTCTGTTCCTTTCTCTCATTCTTTCTCTTATCAAAACATGATAACACAATGTCAACTGCAAAGTGTTGGAGCAGCCTCAAAAAAGCAGGAAAAGATTCTCCTGAGACAGGAAGGGAAGAGTTCTCTGTACCACAATCAGAAAAAAAGCTTTTCTTTGGCCATTATTATCCCTAGATCTGAGGGGAAATGTTCTACTTTCTTTACCACTTTTAGCAGCCTTTTTTTCCCCCTGTAGACAAATCACACACGAATTTAAAGGATTAAGTCTGGAGAGGAGCCACTAAGCTGATCAGAGGGCTGGAGCACCTCTCCATGAAGATGGGCTGAGATAATTGGGTTTGTTAAGCCCAAGTGGAGAAGTGAATATTCCAGTGACACATTAGAACAGCTTTCCATAGGTAAAGGGGGCCTGCAAGAAGCTTAGAGTGGGATGTTACAAAAGGGTGGGTAGTGATAGGATGATGAGGAATGACTTTAAGCTGAAGGAGAATAATTTTAGGTTACATATTAAGAAGAAATTCTTTATGGTGGAGGTAATGAGGCACTAGAACAGGTTGCCCACAGAGGTTGTGGACTCCCTGTCCCTGGAGACCAGACTGGATAGACGTCTGAGTATCCTGTTTTAGTGTAAGGTGTCCCTGCCCATGGCAGGGGTTTTGGAGCTAGGTGGCCTTTCTGATCCCTTCCAATTCAAACCATTCAGTGGTTCTATAATTCTGCCATAGGTGGCCCTTTGCTCTTCTTATTCCTGTCTTCCCACCCCAATACTGATGAAATGTGCAGGTCCTGCTAATAAACTAGAGGATGACTGTAGCATGGAATGATTTCTTTCCAGGAGGGCTGACATAAGAGAACATTAATTATAAGCTTACATTCTCAGTTTGGTGTGGATTCCAAAAGATATAGAAAAAAGTCATAATTCCAAAGATTTAGCAGGATTGTGCTACAAATCAAACTTTTTCCACCAGTTTTCTTAACACTGTTGTAGTAAGAAAAGAAAAGGAAATATGAATTTTGAAATTACATAGTGCAATTGTGTACCTGGATATGATAGAATAAATGAAATGCCTTGTTTAATCTACCTTCTCCAGTAAGGTAAGTATGCAAATCCCAACATGCTGTTTTATCTCCTTTAATGACACCAAGTCAATGCTTGGCAGTTATTCTCACACTTTTTTTTTTTTTTTTAATTTTCTATATTTTATTTTTCAGCAGTTTCCTTCTTTTTCCCAGAAGTTTGCCAATCACGTGACTGCAAACATATTAAACCGCCCCCCCCCCCAAAACTAATAATCTGCTAACATTTTTTCATTGATCCTATATGGTGCTGACATTTGAGTTTGTGCATGCCAACAATTTTATTCTGCTGATTTTAAATTTTGCATTCATGGAAGAAAAATATCCATTGTAAGAAAAGTGCTGCTAATGTGGCAAACCTTCAGGCCTTTTTTCCTTGTTCTATTTCACTCTTGGAAGAGAAGTTGCTAATAGTTCTGTTTCATATGAAGTTTTTGGTGTTTGAGAGACTTTTCTGCCATTTACACTTCAGGAAGAGTCAGTGTCTATTGTCATGAACAAAAAACCAGTAATGATTTCTAGGAATAAAGTCCTTGAATGAATGGCTGGACTTTGATTGGTGCTGGACCAAAATGTTCCTGTTGTTGAGTATGATGGAAAGTGTGTGTTGGGAGCATCATTTACTTGTTGGTGGACATGTTTTTGTGAGGAAAGTTCAGCCAAAATACTGCTTCTGAGAAGGGGGTCTCCTGTTCCCCTTTGTCACCTTTCTCCTCATTATTTGCAGCTTGAATCAGGTCTGCTAAGAAATGTAAGAGGACAAGAAACATCACTTTATTTGGTTTACTGAACTGAATTTCTGAACAATTTTAGTTCAGAAGTGTCTTATGAGAACAACAGCAGGACTTAGCTCAGGGTACATGGGGGAAAGAGGAAAAAATGAATTGTGCCTGAAAAGGCGCCTCCATCTGAAAGCCTCACTAAGATAAAAGGACCAGAAAATGCCAGAGTGGTGGGGGTGTGAAGGAAGATGGGGGAGGAGTGACAAATAGTAGAAATCTAATCATTTGATCTAGTATAATGAGACCATTATCTAACATGTATTGATTAAAAACAAAGTGACACATTAGTAGAATTATGTATATTCAATCAAGATGGTAATTCCTTTTTGTAGAAAAAAATCAATGAATTTTCTCCTACCCACTTCAAAACACAAAAAGACATGTTTATAATCATCTTTTTCTATCTAACATGTGACAACATGACTGTGGACCAATAGTGGCTTAGTATGGTTCTTCCCCTCTTCTCTACAGCATCTGCTTAGGGCTTTTCCCCCCCTTATTATTTTTGTATTGGGAAAAGTCTCCTGTGGTGAAATTCATCCCAATACAAAACACTAGAACAAGCTCTGTGCAGCTCCTGCCTATGGTGTCTTCTGAAGAATAGATGTAAAGGACCAGCAAGAGAGGGTCAGACATGTTCATTGCTCCAAAGCTTTAGCTTTCAAATTTTAAAAGAAAATATAAATCTCTGTTACATCTATTAGAAGTAAAATTAAAGCCTTCCCCCTTTATGACAATGTATTTATTTCACAGATTATACCCAAGTATGGAAAAGCAAATCCACTAATTTCTGGGACGTGAAGTTTTCCCCTTAATTTCATTTATGTCTTCATTTTCTCACACACATGTATTTATAGCTGTGTGTGAGGATAGAGAAGATTTCAGCAATCAGCTAAATAAATCACAGAGAACATCCCTACTTGGAAGGACTTTGAGCAAAATGATGGCATTGTCAGGAATTACTTTTATTTTCTCAATAAGGGAGGAAATTTGCACCACCTTTGGTTATATATTATTTATTCTGTGGTCTGACATACTGTCTATGCTGTAATCAAGCTAAGTGAAGAGTACTACTATCACTAGCTCTCATCACGGTCCATCCCTCAGTGGAAGGTCAATACCATCACAGAATGGTTTTTCTCCTCAGATCTGCCAGATCAGCTGTGCACTTGGTCATTCTTACACCAGCTCAACCAAAACTGTCAGCAGTATCTACCATCAGTCCAGGATGTTTCAGACTTGCCAGAGCTACATCTGTCCTCCTCAGAAGAACTATTTTTCACTTATATTAATCAAAAAAGTAACCCAAAACTAGCACTCTTCTGCGTCCAGTTAAATTTATAAGGTGCGTTTTGGAATTTTGCCTAATAGATATTCATACTAATCAGATTCTCCTGCTTTTTGGACACTGATAGTCAAAGGCAGTTTTAATTTCAGCTATGTGAAAGACTTATGTTTCCAAATATGCACTCATCTTAACTAGGGAGCTGCTTAAAGAATTCTTACAATCCATGTACATGTGTTCCCTCTTTCTTTAGAGACGTTAAGGGATAGTAATGAAATTATTTCTGGTCACATTACTGACAAAGATTAAAATGGGAAACATTGTAATTTGAAGCTGCATTTATGTCAGACCTCCCAGCTTGTTCTTCCCCTATAGATACAAATTTGGAACCTACACTTAGAATATATCTGTTTATCTCTTTCACTCTCAGCAACTGCGAAAAGCTTTGACCTCTCAAAGGCGGCAGTAAATAGAAATACATTTAGATGCATGGCTCATCAGTATGGGTCCAAAGCTCACATTCAATCAAAGGCTAAAATAAAACTTCACATACTGTTTTCTCTACTGGTATATATACTGATTTCTCAGTGTGTTGCCTCTGTATTATATTTTAAAAGGAAACTTGGTTTTTGCTGCTTTTGTAAGCAATCGAGGGGCGCTTGCCACTCAAGGACCTTTTGTGAAATATGCAGCAATCTGCCATAGATTGTAAACGGGGGCCTTGACTTTTTCTTGGCCTGTTGAACTATCTTGATGATATGGATAGCTTTTATTTTGTTGCAAAATAACTTCAAGATGGAGAAAAGTTTCAGGAAAATGTAGAAAGTCTATATAAAGTTTCAAGGAAAATGAAAGGGAAGAAAAGGAGTCTGGCAAGACCACCTAGAGTTGATATTCTTACTACTAATGTTGCTCCTGTACAACATGATCTAGTGTCCTGCACACTTGAGACTATTTGACAGTGCTTTGGTTCTTGAAGGATCACAGGTGTCACTCTGAAATCAACTACTATTTGTCATAAAAGGAGCATCTGTATAATAAGAAATCCCCCAGACATTTAACATCTGTATCTCTATGCTTAGCCAGACAATAAACTTTGAATTTTCTAACGTAATTCTCAGAAGCTTGTTGCAAGTTAAGGAAACTGCCCAAGGGAAGCTGTGATTAAAAAATGCAGCTCTCTTCAATGGCTATAACAAAGAAGCAGTCTGATAAAACATATTTTAATTCTTCATAGTTGAGAGTGATATGGAGTAGTCAAGTTTGCAAAAAAAAAATAAAAATCTTTAGAGACTGTTTGCACCAGATGCACAGTCCTGTCCAATGATGCCTGAAACTAACTCTTCACCAGAAAATGCATGTCAGAATGGCTCTTTCCTTGCACTGTTAAAATGAAATAGTTGTCCAATAACAAGCCATACCCGGAAGGAAAAAAAATAAAAAAGTGGTGTTGATGGATGCCTTGGATATCAGTGGTTGCCTTTGAAGAATTAAAATATATATTTTATCTTATTCTTCAGAAGTTGAGCCTGAAAAAGAAATACAATGATAGAAACTATTAGCATGTTGACAGTAGTGCAAATTATATTAATCTAGCTCATGAAAAGTTGTTCAAAAGTAGCAACAGACTGTACTGTTGAGAGAACAGGAATATTCAAGGATATTCAGCTGTGTTCCCCTCACAGAAATGTAATCAGTCAGGCAATTTTCTGCCCATGGATAACTCAGCAGGTATGCCACTCTTGTACCATGTGTCAGCAGCTATATTATTATTCACTCTATGGCTGTCATGGAGATGCTGTGGCAGAAATGCCATGCTGATATTTTTCTTAATGTTATGAGGTTTCCTGACAGAAGCCAAAATCATTTAAAGAAAGATATTATATGGAAATAAACCTCTGAGTCTGGCATATAAAGAAACCTGAGTATTCTTGAAGGCATTAGCCTAATATAAACACTGGCTGTTGTCATTCATGAATTTGGTCTAAAGTAGCGTTTAGGCCAGATGCAGCAGAACAATTCATTTTACATGATTTTTATATATTCTCCTTTCACCTCAGATAAAAAATATTAAAATATAAAATTAAGACTGCTTCTAACATACAATAATCATTGCTATATTTAGTCAGCTTTTTGAATAAAAACAAAACAAAAAAACCCCTCAACCTCTGTAATTCTTTTTATAGTACTATATTTCATGAGATTTTAAGGTAGGGTTGATTGATCTTTCTCTAACAGAGATCTTGTGTGCCTTATGAGTGGAAACCTTCTGGTACAAAATCTCTGGTGTGAAATAAATAATGGGGAACATGTAGGTGACATTTTGCAAGGTCAGGTTTCCAACCTGTTACTATAATTTAAAAGGTAATTCCTCCATTCTTTTCTATTCATTGCTGTTTGGCTATTGCAAATGTTCTCACATGTGAAATTAATTCACACTTGCCCTTTATTTGAAAAGGAAAAAAAAATAAAGGGAAAATAATAGCCATATACTAGATATTTCGAAGCTGCTTCCTCTATTACACACACTCAGATAAAGCAGGAGTAAATCCAAAGTAATCTATACAGTGACATTGGTATGAGCAATATGTTGTCGATTAAATAAATAACTGGAAATGTAATTTAAAAAAATGCATAATAGAAAACAAAATTTATTTTAAAAAACCCACAAAGTTCTATTTATTCTATATGCTAATGTTTCTCTTTTAGGCAAAAGTTTTGGCTTGACAAGAAAATATACCTGTGAAGAACTCCCCTCAAGTTAAGTGAAATACTTCCATCATGACTTTGCATCTTCTCAGTGGGCAAGGATTGAACTCTCAGGAGTGGGAGCATCGTCCCAGGCTCTGTCATCAGCCTTCAATGATGGTCCTCTAAGTATCACCAAACTGGGAGATTGGGAGGTCTGAGAAGTGTTCCCCCCAGAGAGAGGGGCTGGTGCAGTCCTCTGGGGCCCAAAAGGGTTCAAAGGGCCCCACTTGGAAACACTGTTCATAAGGTTGTAAGTTGTTTGGCTTTAGTTAGCAGTAAATTTCCACCCTAGCTCCAGGTTGGATCAGTACTTGCTGGAATTTTCCATAAAAAGTCCAGTAACAATAATACTATCTTGAAACATCCAGCAGTCTACTGATTATTTTTTGGCCCTAGTGAGGTCAATGATAACTGTCCTTGTATTTCCCCCATGGTCTACAAAACATGAGGCAGCTGATATAGAGATGAAACTATAGGATGACAGCAAGCATGTATCACATTGGCCCAACTCAGCAAGATCAGGAAAGAACCTGCAAATGATTGCTTTTGAAAATCCTAGATCAAAATGGCATGAGAAATTTGAAGAATGTATAAATAAGAATTTTCAGTTCTCGCTACTGGGTTTCCTTGGAAAAACTATGAAATACTCAACATTTTTTCAAAATGCATATTATTTGGCCCCAAAAATATAAATGAGGCAATCTCTTTATCTTTATTCCCCCTAGTTTTAACAGATTTCATTTTTGTACTCCTCAGATATATCCAGTTGAATTGAATAAGTCTTTAAATTCAGACAGGAAAAATGTACCAATTTCAGAATTTAACACAGCAAGTACAGGGGTTTTCTGACATAAGCCTAATCTGTAAAAAATATCTTGAAACAAAAGCATATTGAAGTTCAATGATTCTTGGACTAGCATATTCACTTCTAAACTGAAAAAAAAAAACCATTAAAAAAAAAAGTACATTAAAAAAAAGTAAAAAAAAGCAAAACAATAGACAAGGGAAGGGGAAAAAACCCAAGAAACTGGAATCGCCCATGGGCTGTAGGATTTGTGAGTTTCCCCCAGTGAGTGTTAAAGGAGAGAATAATTTTCACTTGCTATTGAAATGTTGATACCAATATTCCTGAAGGTGATAACTGTCCCATTGTACTGTTACAGCATTCCCACTGCTTTGTTTCTTTTGTGTTAACAACAAAAAATCTAAAGTAAAATGCAAACAGATAAGACTGATTCTGCCTGGAAAGAAATCAGGTAAGAAAATGGTAGCACCATTCAGGGAAGCAACTAAACAGGGAAGAACAGTCCACAGTCAAAAAAGTAAAGAGTAAAAAAAGAGATAGAGAATATCCTGTGTCTTTGGGCACAGAAACCTCCTCTCTCTCAACAGCAAAACAGTTTTGGTTTTTTTGGGTTTTTTTTGGTGATGAAATTCAGCTCTTTTCATTGGAATTGAAAACACAAGGGAGAGGGCAGTTTGTGTTTTAAATTAAAGCTTATTCCTCACTGTGTAAAAGACCCTGTCTAGTCTATTAAAGTAATTTAGAATAATTCTTCCTATTATGAAGTAAATCTAGACTGCCACTAGTAGTAAATGTCAGAGTTGCACTTACTATCCTTGTCAAGAAACACACCACTGAGTGGTAAAGAGACAGGCAGTAGTTTTGGGTTTTTTTTTAAGGTGACAAAATTAGTGTCCTTTGTAAAGGTAATTCATAGTAACAAAAAAAAATCAGTAATTCAAAGCCTGAAAAAGCCTGATATAGATCTAGATCCAGGTGAACAGACAGATACAAATGAATATACAGATAATTAGAATAAAGATACAAAGAATATAGGACTAAAGGTGTAAGTGGAAATAATTTATTTTTCTTTCACAAAATTTCCCATTGAAGTCAGTTATAATATGTAGTTTGGTGCTTGTGACACATCATTTTTTTATAATTCAGTATTAAAAGTGAGGAAATCACAGAAATTATCTCATGTGATTCTCTCCAGAAGAGATTCAAAAACTAGTCACAACAAGATAAAAGGGAACAGTCTAATTGAAGACTTAACATGATTAGATTTTAGGATCTATTAGACAAAATAAATGGGCTATTTTTCCACAATGAAAGAGCCAATCTAGAAGGTGCAAAGATTCCCTCCCTCAGTATTTTTGCTTTTTCCAATATCAAATCTATTTTTTTTTATAGATTTATATTTCAGACCCATCTGGCAAGACACAGGCATGGCAGAATCTGTAATCTAAGAATAACTTCCACTGAAATAGACGGAACAGTTTGTTTAACAATGTCAATACACTGTCCCTGTTTAACTTCTCTGTGATGTTGCGACTTTACTGTTTATATATAAGAACAAAGGAGCTTTTGACTTTTGTGACAATTGTCCAGAGTTCCATATTGGCAGTATAATCCGTAGATACTGCCAGGGGGTGGCTCTTACTGTTTCTCTTCACCCATCTGTCTCCTTTTCTTAAGCCATCATAGACTGATTTTCTGAGTTGAAAGGAAAATTAAGTATTTTGCACTTTCTTCAGTGATTGTGTAAGGCCCAAGATTGTTAAGGCTCCCAACATTCTTCACAGAGACTCCAGGTCTTGATCACTGCCTGGTATCTGCATCAGGACTCATAGAACCAAGGATACCAACCACAGACTAGTGAAGGCACACAGCAGTTACTAAAGCAGTTTGATGTTGCCCTTCCCAGTGTAAAATAGAAAATTCCAAAACATTCAAGGAAGGGTAAGTGAAAAAAACAAACGAGAGGACAAAAAGCTGCCAATATCTCAAGCATTTAACAGAATAATTTAATTTGTTACAGAAAGATGCAATTTGAAAAAACCCGCTTGGAAACTTAAAAAGTATCTCTAAAACATTCATGTGCTAATACCAGCAATAGTATTTTTATTCCCAAAATTATGATTACAGAGAAGCAGGATGCAAACAGAATTTCTTCACGATGAAAAAGAAAAATAAAACCCGAAACCCAACTTTGAGTCTCATTCTGTGTGTTTGTAGTTGATTTTCAGCTTCATTTCTTCCTCTCTCACTTTCTCTTTTAGAACAAAATAATAAGAGGAAATTTTACACTCATTTATATGTCCAAGTCAGGTTCTTTGACAGTGACTCGGTATTAAAAGGTCATTTGTGTATCATTGTCTTTGAAATGTAGACAACTGTTGATCAAAATACATAGAAATAGTTCTTTGTAAAGCACCAGCTAATATTTCCCCCAATGACTTCTGGATCGCTCACTATTTCTGCTTTTATAAAAGCAGGAGCATAAAGACTAATGAGCCACTGATACTTGAATAATACAGCCTGGTGGGACAGAATCAATGGTAGCTTAATCCTTATTGCTTCTTACTGCATTTGCTGCCTAAAGCAGCCTGAGAACAGCCTTGAAGCAGCTGCAGAGATTATGTACTTTTGAACTGAGCAGAGTAACCTTCTTCATCTCTGTTGAGAATTCAAATTTTCATTTAGTAGCAGAGTTGTTACTTTCCCCATACTTTAATGTTCAAAAGAATAAAAAAATTAACTCAAGATTTGAATTAGTCCCAAACAACTTGATTCAAAATAATAGACCTGTAAGCGCACCAAGGAAAATACAGGTTGGATAACAGGAAGAAGTTTTTTTACAGAAAAGAGTGATAAAGTATTGGAATGGTCTGCCTGAGCAGGTGGTGGAGTCACCATCCCTGGATGTGTTTAAGAAAAGACTGGGTGTGGCACTCAGTGCCATGGTTTAGTTGAGATGTTAGGGCATGGGTTGGACCCAATGAACTTTAAGGTCTCTTCAAACCTAGTAAAAAAAAAAAAAAAAAAAAAAAACTCAACAAACAAAAACAAATCAAAAAAAAAAAACAACTGCAGGTCTGAATTCAGAATTTTAGAAAACACATATATATATATATAGTACCAGAGATAGGAAGAATCAGATGGTAAAAAGCTTTAGTAGCATGAAAGAAGAATTGCAGTTTTCAAAATATGGTGAAAGTTTTGTGGTTTTTATTAAAAGAAAGAAGGTTTTGAGAAGAAAACAAGCATAATTTTGTGAAGCAGTTCATGTTTGTTTGTTTTTTTTTAAGCAGAAATACAATTTTTCAAAAGTGAAGTCTTACAATTTTTAATGCACAATAAAACAATACATAGCTTCTTCATTTCAGGCAATTAGTGGAATATGTCCCTTCTTCTCTTCTTTTTTTTTTTTTTCCTCGTGCCTATCCTTTAGGTTAGAAAATTTTAATCAGCTTCACCTCTTTAGTACAGACCAATGTAATATAGGTGTCTAAAAATCACAGCAAAATCATATGGAAATGCTGATGGGATTTCAGGAATGGAAAAAAAATCTTGAAATGGTTTTCCTCATAAAATTTTCCAAAATGTTCACAGTTTGATAGGATATTATCTTAAACCTACCTTGAAAGGAGAAACCATATATAAATCTTCATCTTTCCTGTTTGTTTTAAATGCTGAATATGACATAAGGTGCTCAGGACTATGTGCTCTGCGATGAGTTCCTCATCTCTCTTTGGGTGAATGCATGGGCTTTTTTTCAAGGAAACATTACTCACTATAAATATTTTTTTTAAATGTCATCATTCGAATAATCTTCATTTTCATTTTATGCTGCCTCTAGGTCTCTTTTCCTAGTTAGATTAACTCAGCTATTCACACTGTAAAGCTATCAGTTGTGCCATATGAAAGTACTTTGCAAACCTCCCCTAATTGCTTTTGTAAATGTCACACCTTTCTGCAGAGTATCTTTTTACCTAAAGCAAATATTTCATTTTGATCAGTCACGCTTTACTCACTGCAAATTTCAGTGAACTTGTGGCTGTTGGACATAAATGTGAAAATAGTTTTGTCCTGAGATCTTGCTGAGTGTTGTTAAGGCATGTTAAAATATGCCCTTTATTCATTAAACCAACTGTAAGGCTAGGGATTGCTTACAGAAGTATTTCAATATCATTATTGTGTTTTGAACCTCTAAAAGGTAACTAATCCATTACAAGCCTGTAAAATAGCAATTAAGTCATGCTAGCATCTGCAAAGTGCTCTCTCCCTTATCCCTGGCATTTCAGTTCAAGAAGGGCACATCACCTGTTCAGTTAGAGTTCACATAGTAGTATCTGGAAGATATTTACCTATTTGGAGTGTATTATATACAGAGAAGTCATCCTTTTGCTCAACAAACCACCATTATTAATAAACCAAGACACTCTATCTGTCTTGATTATGTTTATGCATTTGACTGGTTCTTTATTTACCTGCTTCTTTACTTACTGAAGGTAGCAGTGAATGAATTTCACACTGTCTAGTGAAATTCCATACTGGCTAGTGAAACAGCCAGGAGACTGTCACAATTAAATCATTCAGACTCAATTTGTGCAGCACCTACGGCAAAGCCCAGACAAGTTCACAGCTTCTGTCCTGGCCTGTGGCTGTAGGCAGCATCTATGGTAGCCATCTGTCCCTCTTAAACACTGATGGAAGGGGGAAAGAAACTGGCACAGAAAGAGGGTTCGGGATCATCCTTGGTGTATTTTGATACTGAGACAGTGAGACCCTTCATTGAGTCAGTGTCACTCTTCATTGAAGCTTCAATGCTCACTTAGTTAATTTGTGCTTTCCTCCAATTTAATAAGAGTTCCATTTAAAGGCAGAGTAGACCTTGAAATGGCCTCTTTTGATTCATATAAGATATATTTTCTTCTAAGCATCCATGCACAATATTTTGCTATACAGTCTCTGAGCAGTATGACACCCTCTTTCAAAGCAATAGGAATTCTTTGGTATTTCATCAGATTCAACACTTTTAGCCTTTCTATTCCTATGTGAACATATTTTTCAAAATTATATACAACTTTTTTATATTCTTAACTGCTAATTTCTTTTGATGCTTTTCAGCATCAGTGAAATTACAGTTAAAATAGGAACTACTCAGCTAGTGAGTTCACCTTTATAACTAAGATGATTGGTCAGAAATTCTGTTTGTTACCTAAAACTGACATTTGAAAATATGATAGGAAATAGAATTTGGAAAATGAAAAAAATAAATGCAATCCTAAATACAGTAAGAAGAAATCTGATAGTTTCTATAGATTTTAAAATGGAGACCTTTTTCTCTGACAATTATGAAGAGTGTTAAAAAAAATTGTTTATTTTATGTTTATTTTTTTTGCTATTATTTATCTAATAGTTTAAAACGAAAAGTCAGTCTATGTCCTGAAAATATTTAAGTGAGAAATTTCAAACATTTCAAGATATTTTTTATAGGAACATTTTCAAAAGGAAATTTCACCAAACCCAGGTCACATATTATTTTTTGTTCCAGTGAACCTGAAGACTTTAATTGCTAATTTTATTTCACTTTTGTTATACAATACTTTACTAATAAAATTATTTATGATGTTATCTATTTTTTATTCTATAGTAATACTCTGAAAAGTGAATGCTTAAACTTTAGACATTATGTAAAATCCTGAAAATACATTACTTTATTACTGCAATGGAAAAACAATTGACTACCATTGTCATACCAAATATATATTTCAGAAGATTCATTTCTATTGATTTTTCTACTGAACAATTCTGTGTGAAACGTATACAAATGCCTGCCTTTCTACCAATATATGTACACATATATTCATATTAAGTATAATTTTACATGTCTTTTTCATACTCTAGCATTCTACCTATGTACAATGTGTAGTACTTTTGTACTTTTTGGTAATTGGTATCAAGGCTTTTTTGAAGTAACTTGGCTTCTTTAACTCATTCATGCAATATTTTTACATGTTTCTTATAGGAAGTTTAATGAGGCAACATTTTAACCATTGAGAATTTTCCAGTAATAGAGTTTGTAAATATTAGTATATCTCTTTTTCTGTATGTTTTTCAACAATAATCTGAAATGCAAGCATTCAATTACATAGATATGTGAGTCATATGTCTTTGCCTTACCTACACTATTTGCTGATTTTGATTTTTACTGCACTTTGTGTTTCTGTTAAACTACTGGATTTTTTCCTGAGTGTCTCATGGCTTATACAGGTATCCCATTTTATTGGAGTGGTTTTCAGGTTATTGGCTTGAAAGACATATGGGATTTTCTCATAAATGTCTGTCCTTTCCAAAGCCTCTCATACTTTCCTCTTTATTGCAATTCTGGCTGTGTCCCCAGACCATACGTTCTGAAGATATCTCTGAAACTCTTCTTAAAGTTCCTTTTTTTTTTTTTCGTGTTGAGACAAATCTCATTGCTCATCTCTCTTCATTTATTCCTATTTTACATTTTCTGTGGAAATTCACTTCACTGAAAAATTGTCACAGACCTGAAAGGAAAACAAGCTAGTACTTGTGCAATATTTTACAAGGTCTGTAGTGATATCCAGGGGAAAACCAGCCTCCAACAGTGGCTTTATTCATCTCCTTTAATAATGGGTTTCACTTCAGGTGTAATTTTTATGTATCTTGAAGAACCTTTTAAAATCAATTACACAACTCCCCAGCAGTTCTTTTCCTTGACCTCAGTATAAAATGCGGTGAAATGCTTGAGGAGGCAGTTCAGTGTTAGCAATATTTTATAATAGTTTTATATCTTGTGTTTGGATCTTCTATTGAAAGATAAGTGAAATCCTGGTACCAAAAGATGATAAAAAGGATGATGAAATGGTAACTTTATTCTCTGTAACAGCAATATTCTACCCACAGCTCACACAGCTGAATTTATAGCATGAGGGCAGAAATAGCTTTGGATCATAAATTATTAGTGGGGGTTTGTAGCCCCTTTTCTACCATATGAGTCACTGGCTCAATGCAATCACCAGAAGTCAGTAAGTTTGATTTTGTGAAAATATTTTTCTGAAAATACAATTATGACCAGAATTCTCCAAATGCTGGAGGTGGAACAGCTGAAAAGGATATAGGTTCTCTGTGTGAATAGAATTTTGCAGATGATGATGATTTAAGTTTTCAAAATGCAACTAATTCTTTGGACAGAAGCAACAGAGAGAAGGGACAAAGAGTACAATTGTTGCAACAGTTTTGCTACTGAAAAGCATCTAAGGGTCCTTCAGACCCTTATGTACCTAAAATTCTTTTGGGCAGCTCCATCCTCTTATCAATTGGTCCCTAAAATGCAGGAGCATAAACAGAGACTTGCCATGCAGAGTTTCTGTAAGTCACCTTTCTATCAGACAGCAGAGTGAGAATAAAAATGAAATTATAAAGGGATCATTCACACAGAGGTAAGGTCCAAAAAAGTATGACTTTTTGTACAATAACTTGCATCAATGTAGGTAAATTTATATTCATATTGATTTTAACAGTGTTCTATATGAAAAAGTCTCCTCCAAAAATAAAATCCCCAATGAACTCGGATGCTAACAAATCGAGATGAATTTAGCATTATGTAAGATTCATAGCTTATAGATGAAAAAATAGTGCATAATCTAAAAACATATGCTGCTTTGACTGCTTTAAAGAGTAAGAGTTTCAGCAGTAGATAATGTGACATAAAGTCTTATGCCACTTATTTATATGGGATTTTTCAAAAGTTTTGCATTTGTATATGAAAAGAGTATATTTAGTATTTTTATTTAGTCATAAAAAACTGAGCACATGTTTTGATATATTGGAGAAGCATGCTTTTTTTTGCTTTGTTTTGTTTTGCTTTGTTCAAATAATTATAATTTATTTTTTCAATCTGACAGCAGAACCAGAGAAATTTTTTATTTATATTTTGAAGGCAATTCTTGAAACTAAAACTACTTAAATCTCCCTTTTTAGCAAAAAAAATCCTGAAAGCTTGAATTTTGCATTTCAAAGGAAAATAATTTCAAAAACTGAAACCGAAGCAGTAATGTATGCTTTTATTTTATTTTATTTTCCATTTTTGTTTTTTAATTTGTTTAATAGCAGTTTTATAGTTCTACATTCAAGAAACCCAAGAATGATTTGGAAGGATATGAACCAATTTTATGACAAAAAAAAATTGTAAGATTAAATACTAGTAATTGTGATGTCTAACTGTTGTTTATTAGACTGAGAGCCAAAAGGATCAAAGAGATCAAAGTGAAATAGCTGCATTAAGGCACTTTAACTAAAAACTCTTTCCCACCTTGTTCTTTCCTGTTCCTCACACCTGGGTGAAAAGATTGTGATTGTATATCTGCATAACCAGCCACATGAAAGCACACACACACACACACACAAACACACACACACACACACACGTATATTTTGCTCAGCTGGTCACGGCATGGTGCTAACACCATAGTTGTGGGTTCAAACCCTGTATGGGCCATTCACATAAGAGTTGGACTTCATGATCCTTGTGGGTCCCTTCCAACTCAGAATATTCTGTGTATTATTCTGCGTGTGATTTTCCTGCTGTGAGAGACTGGAATGTAACTGGTCAATGACTCAAAACAGTCGGCCATTTGCAGAGGTGGCAGGGTGCTTTGCCAGGGTTTGTATCACCCTCCCTCCCCCCAAAAACCGAAGGGGAGGAGGAGAGATTTTGGATGTGTAGTGGCAAAACCTCTGGCCCACTAAAGACAGAGAGGGTGACCACCCACTACCAGATGCTACAGACTGGGGTTTGAGCAACCAGGGGGACCACAACCAATGAGGAAACAGGGAAAGGAGAAACCAAGGTAAGTTGGGACATATGGCAAAAGGAACTGGGATAGATCATTAAGAGTCCATAAGGAACAGAGAGAGTCCATGAGGAAGACATTTCTATCTGCCCAGGTGGGGGGAACAGTATGGTAAGTCTCTCTGAGTGAGGGCTCTGGGGATTTCCCTGAGGGGGAAGGAATCAGAGGATTCCACATCGGTCCAAGAGGGACAAATACTTTACTTTCATAAAAAATGAAGAGACATATCAGCAACACTGCAAATCCACAATGTTCCCCTATGAAAGGAGAATCTACTTGGGATACATTTTAAAAGAGATGGTTGACATATCTAGATCACTGACTGAAAATACACATTACTTTCCACAAGACTACGTTCACAACAAATATTCAGAAAATAAAATAATTTTTTTCATCACAAGTTAACCAAAAAAAACCTACCAAGTTAAAAGTCAGGATATAAAACACCATAAAACATCACAAAACACATGTATGTATTTGCATGAATTATTAACATATTTTATGCCAATAGTGAATAAACAAATTCATTATGGAGGGAGATCCTTATAGGACTCTCACCTTTAAATACAAATGAAGACCTTGCTTGATTGTACATGAGTCACAGTGGATTGTAATTCTTCTCTTCCTAATTAAACTGATTTTTTAATTTCATTTGATATGCAAAGATT
>LTAT01000004.1:38908917-38939161 GCA_003286495.1 Chlorodrepanis virens | reverse complement strand
CTGATTTTTTAATTTCATTTGATATGCAAAGATTTGCATCATCCTCTGCAGTCCCCTGGTTTATTACTGATCTCCTAGCATAGAAAAAGAGCCAATAGAAGAAATAGGGGAAAATGACTACAACATAGAATGAGAATGCTGTCTTTTCAAGCGACTTTACTGCAATATTTATGTTAAAACATCAGTCTCTGAATATCATAATTCTATAGCACAAAAATATTTTAGGCTTCTGTAAATATGAATCTAATAAGATCAAGACTGATCTATCTTTATTGGATATTAAACCAGACCAGTTTTATGAGCTGGGTGTATCAACTGGTTGTGCAAGTGGCCCTCCTGGAGCTAACCAGTAGAGATCGTTGCCTTCTTGAGTTGGCAAGACCAGCCTGGTGGTCTGCACCAGCAAATGTGGCTTAGCCCAACAAAGGATATAAAAACTGAAGAAAAATTAACACAGACTTTGAAGAGGTCAATGGACTTAAGCTGGCTTCAGCCTGTTGTTCCTCTCTAGTGACTGGGAATGCCCAGCATCAGGATGATGAACATGCAGAGAGACCAGTAATGGGAAGGAGATTTGTACGGATTCACCTGTATGTTACAACTGCTATGTGCCTGTAATATGCTCTCAGTACACTGCTTGTGTACCTTTCTTAATGCAAAATACTGTGTAATGGCACAAATTTGGTATTACAGGTTAAATCCTCTTCATTCAGTGGAGGGTTTCTCTGAAAGATCTAGAAGCTAGAGACAGAGCACTGGACACTGACAGAAGAATATATATCTTACAAGGTGTTATTTCTTTTATTCAGCTGAGTATGTTCTAATTCTATCAGGAAATCTTCAGTAAGCCTAAGGCAGAGGTAGCCGTTTCTATTCTGTTTTGAACCTGTTCTGAATTTCTCCTGTAGCATTACCCTCAATTTGATCATTTGCATATCTAAAATAATTGCAGCCTGGATTTAAATTTAAAAGGTACTTTTAAAGAGGACAATTATACACACATATTGCTGCTGTACTATATTATCATCATCAAAGAAAGAGTTCATTTACATCAACAGCGTGAAAGTCAAACAGGCAGTCATAGGAACAGTATAATGAATAAAAAGAAAACCACCTCAGCTGCAAATGGGAATAAAGCTTTGTCACAATAATAGCTTCACTAATTCCAATATGATTTTATTTTATTCATACAAATATCATCTGGATGAAAACTCTCAATAGTTACAGTGGGTAATATCTAAAATAATAACATGTGGCTTTTTTTTTTCTCTGAATGTATTTGACTTTTAAAGTGAAATAAAAGTAATGAAGTAATTAATTATATGATTCTGATTCTACTCTGGTTAATTACATATATACATTGATCAAATCACTATTGATGTTTTTTTTGTTAAAAACTCTTCAAAATGGCCAGCAGCAAACTCACTGTGGAAATGTTCCTATCAGTTATTTTTGGGCATGATATTCACATTCCAACATATTTATATAAGATATGTAAGAGATTTTATAAATTATCACACTTTGCAGGACAATGGGTCATCTGTTCCATTTTTCATGATTCAGGGAATGGCAATAAGGCAAGAACATGAGAACGAGTACAAAATTATCATTACACTGATGTATTTTTCAGAGCTACAGGCCACAAGGGATTTCAGAACTAGATACTGCATTTAGAATGCTGTATTTGACAGGCACTGATAGCTTGCCTTATCTATTTGGAAGTAATTTATACCTACAATTGTAAGTTGTGTGGAAAAATTGTTCTTTTTCTTTTAAGCTTGCTAACTGACAATTTCACTGAGTGGACTTCTTGTGATCAATCATTCTCTATTTATCACCTTAACATCATTCATCTTTGTGTAGTCTCATTCTTTTGGCCCCTCATCTATTACTTTTTCAGTCTGATGAATGCTCTTCCATTAGTACTTCCTGATTTTGTCCTGAAACATTTTTGTTACCTTTCCATGCTCTGTTCTGCTGTATGTGACTGTCAGTTTGGTATGTCAGTGCTCCAAGCCATTTTCTATGGTGTGTGGTGGATCCATATCTAATTAAGAGAGAGTGCATGGCTGAGCAATAGTCTAACGAACCACTGCAAGGGCTTGCTCTGAGCAAATCTTCAGTTTAGTATTAGTGTCACATTGTGGAAGATTGAACATAAAATCTGTTAAAGTTCATACATCAACAACACCAAAAAATAAACAAAATGACTTTCAGTATGAAAGGTAATAAAAAATGTAATGAATGCAGACATAGAAGCCTTAAAAATTGTCTGTCACTGACAGACAAGCAGCCTACCACCACTGAAAAGTCCATCCACAGTCTGTGGACACCACCAGAATATATTTGATTGGAAGAACATACAGAGTTTAAGATGTATGGACTTTACTGTGGATCCTGATATTTTAAAGGTTCTCAGTTTCTTTATAAGTGCATCTTATTAAAAAAACTCACTCTGCTGTGAATAAAGTCCCTACTAGTACAATTTTCTCAGGTGCTCATTCATCACATTGTATTCTTAATGGCTTCACTTTTGAAATAACACAACATCTGTCAAATAAAAATTTTTCCTTATGCTTCCCCAGTTGTTTTGCACCTCCCAGCCACACACATCCATGGAAGTAGATACATCTTCCACATAATTTCCCACAGAAATATTTTTTTAAGAATAATTGTCAGGTTTAATTGTCACATTCTTCCAAAACTTTTGTGTCTTTAGTACCAAAACCAAAATATTTAATTATTTAAATAAGCAAACTAATAGCTCTGTGATATCATATTTTAGTTGCCTTAGAATTCTGTGATGAATACATTTCATTTGTCTTGCAGAAGGTTAGAAATTTTTCTTACTACAACACTGCTTCTCTTAACACAATTTCAGAAAAAAAGAATAAGCATAGATATGTGATTTAATGTTTCAAAAATTTGTGGTTAATGCAGTTCAGATGACTGAACTTATTAGTATGGATGGTATCCTCTTTCTGGCTAAATTCCTAATCAGAGTGGAATGGAAAACATAATATTGTTTGGGTGTTTGGTTATTTGTTTTGTTGGTTAGTTTTCTTTCCTTTTTTTAATTACAACATAAGATTCCTGTCTTCCCATAATTGATAAGAAATATAAGGTCTTGATTATCTTTTCCAGACATACAAATAGATTTTCTTGTGGAACCTAGTTCAAAGTGTTTTCAGTGTATCCTGAGGAAGAATGGATTATAAATAATCAGTTTATCATAATCCTTCATATGTTTACATATTGTGATATAAAGACTACTTATAATCCAGAGGAGTAAAAGTCTTAAAACACAGGCAAAAATATGCAGGTAATGCCTAGAGAGGCTACCTAGAACAGAGGCTAGACAGTGCTAAAGGAATAAAGTAGGTATTTATTAAAAAGCCTTCAAAGGATACACCTTGGGCAGTGCAAGAGCCTGGCTGGGGCTCCACCCAAGATGGATGCTGGGTCACAAGTTGTCACACTTTTCTAAGTTTTGGTCCTTTACATACTGGGGTTAATTGTCCAGTTACAGCTTCAGGTTATGAAGTCCCATCCTCCCAGATTGCTCTCCTCAATTCATGGTTGATTATACTTTTTGGGCCTGAAGCTTCAATGGTGTCCTTGGTTCTCAGGCTGGAAAAGGATTGTTTTGTCTAATTATACCGTGAGGAGAACTTGCTAACACTTTATATGAAGCTCAGAGTGATATACTAACACAGTACAGAATCTGGAAAATATGAAAGCTAAAACTTAAGTCATCACAGGATGTATGAAACTTTCTTGATTTTTATTATGAAGTCTACAACACAATGAGAATTTCATTTGGACAAAGCATGTCCAAATGGTTATTTGGTTATACTAATATGCAAAGACATGGACTAAATCTCACCTGGTTATGAAATACTTATCTGATGTTAGTGAAGCTTATGCAGAGTCAAATTAAAATTGTATTTTTCAACCCTACCCATACGACACAGAGTTGATGTTGCTGCTGTTGCTGTT
This sequence comes from Chlorodrepanis virens, assembly GCA_003286495.1. Classification (NCBI taxonomy): domain Eukaryota; kingdom Metazoa; phylum Chordata; class Aves; order Passeriformes; family Fringillidae; genus Chlorodrepanis; species Chlorodrepanis virens. The sequence goes on along the minus strand of LTAT01000004.1, from coordinate 38,935,162 downwards.
TGTTTCTTCCTTATTTGTTGACTGAAGACAACTTGTTTGTAGCTCATATGGGAAGAATATATTTATTATGCCTTGGCTCAAAATAATATCCTGCACAATAGTGCCACAGTATATTTTTTTACGCAAAATGTCAGTACATTGCAATAATTTTTATTTTTCCATGCAAATAAATGTGAGCATTTTTTCCTACAACTAGTTGACATGAATGAACCACACTTACAGTATCACAGTATCTGTATATATGTGAAATACGGGATACTATTGTATTTATCTTTCATTTTCTTCCAGCAATAGAGATTTACTATTTTCAGCTTAACTTCCAGCTGTTATGTTTGGTTACCATCTATCTTGTTGCTTTTATAAAACATTAAGGAATTTGTATCATCAGTGACAGAGTTAATTTTGCCACCAACCTAAAGGCAAACTGAGTTACCTGTCATCCTTCCAATTGTTGAATATATCTATTAATTTCTGGGTTTGTTTTTTTAAGTCTTCTAGTCTCTTCTGTTGATGAGTTTTATTGGTATTTTATCCCTGATGCCACCATATTCTTTTTTTACTATACACAACACTACTGTATAAGTATTACTATGTATTGTTTGTATCCTTCCTTCTGATGACATTGCAAACTTTTTCATTAACTTTCTCTACAATTCTTATCCTCTCAATAGTTTTGGCTCCTCATGGGGACAAGAAAGAGAAAATTGGTAGTGAAGATGAGCCCAGGAAGAAAGGAGAAGTGGGGAGAAAGTGTTTTTTAATTTTGGGTTTATTTATCCTACCCTATTCTGATTTGATTGCTAATAAATTAAATACATTTCCTAAGATGAGTCTGTCTTGCCTGTCATGGCTATCAGTGAGTGATCTCTCTCTGTCCTTATTTTGACCATTTTTATTTTATTTTCTGTACCCTGTCCAGCTGAGGAGGGGAATGATAAATTTGCTGGTTTGGGTACCTGGCATCCAGTATATACACTAAAAATAAAATATTTTTTATCAAACTTTTTTATAAAAGTAATAAAAATGCCCATGTGCTGTGTGTTTTCACATAAAGTCTCTAAGTAATCTAATTCACTTAAAATACTAATTCATTTCTCTAAATAGAGAATTTCCCAAAACACGTCACCCTTTCAGAAATATAATATTGATGATTTCCACATCAGATTGATCTGATAAGGCTGATTGTCCAATATGGAGCCATACTACTAGCACTATTTTTGTAAATATACTATTTTTGAGTTTTCTGTACATTAAGTTTACTAGAACAGGCTGTATGTGCAACCTCTGTGTAGAGTTTAGGTTTGTAGAGATTTTAAAAGGCAAGCAAAAAAATATACATATTCAGGGTATTAAACAACATGCAAACTAATTTTACACAACTTACGTTCAGAGCTATCAGACAGAGATTTTGGAATAGATTTTCTGAAAATTACTTAAAAATTTCTCCATTTTTTCCTTATACTTCTAAGGTATATTATTAAGTCTTCAATACTTTCAGAAAAATAGAATTCTCTAGTACAAACAAGGATCATGGAAAAAAGCTACATTTTTTTGCAAGGATGGAATAGGACACTGATGAGAATCCCTTGCTAACCTTAAATTATTTGTAGCTGTTCTCCTTAAATCAATAGCAAATAGACCAAAGACTGGGACAGCTACAGGACAGCGAAAATCTTAAGGCAAAATTGCTTTGCTTATGGTCTACAACTTGAGCACAAACCTTTATTCTGCTACAAGATTCCTGAATATGGAATCCCAATTGTCAGACCTAATCTGGACTGGTTAAAATGAATTTAAACATGGTAAGATCCTATCTGTCACAAGGAAGGTTGAATATCGGAGGAATAAGTAAAAACAATCAGAGTCATTAGTTTAAACTGCAGGAAGCCAATTTAATTTCATCATAAAATTCTTTTTAGGAATAGATGAATGAACAAAGGAGTTAAAAAGCTGGTTTTTAATGACTATGACTGCCTTCACTCGGGAGAGGATTTTTCATCATCCATTGTAGTGAAAAATTCATATTTATTATGTATAGAGGAAAAAAAACAACAGAGGAAGAGAGCATCAAACAGTCTAAAATTTATTTCTTCTGATCTCATCATAAAATCAAGTCCAAATGATATGCACACAATAAGAATTGACTTACCCATTAAACTTTTGAATAAAAACCAAAACTTTTTTCCTATAAAATCAGAGCATGTCTTAAATCCAAAGATGTTGCTAAATATTTCTTTTTCCACCAGAACATGAGTAGACATTATCAGATGTTGCCTACTAGAGAAACTCTGTGGGAAAATTTGCTTATATGAATTTTTAATTACCACAGAGAAATATTTAATGGTTCTGATTCAACTCTTAAAATAGGAAAAATACATCCTTAAAGTCATTACCATCGTTCACTTTTGTAATAAAAGCTAGGTCTCCCAAGTCACCATCCTTTTCATAGGGTTTCTGACTTAAGCTTCTGCTGTGACACATTCCAGAAGGTGAGGGTAACTGGGATTCTTGTTAATGGATCCCTTGGGGTGGATTAGATTGAAATGACACTGAAGGATCAGTGATATGTACAGTTTATTGCGAACAATTTGGAATGGAAAGGAAATATGTAGCCATTTTGGTTATTGTTATCTATAGAAATTCAGCAATGTAAAAGCATAAAAATAACACTTAACAAAATGTGTAAGGAAAAGGTAGAAAGAGAAAGAAATAATAAAAGTAGGAAGAAATCACCACCAGTGGATTCAGCAAGAGGCTTGATTGTAGCAATTTATATGTCCATTGGTGGAAGTGATGTCTTGATCAGTCAGGGTTGGGGGAATCCTGTTGATGCCTTGGAGAGGCTACCTAGAACAGAGTCTAGACAGAGTTGGAGGATAAAGGTAGGTATTTATTGAAAGCCTTCAAAGGGTACATCTTGGGCAGTGCAGGAGCATCACAGAGACGACACCCAAAATGAATGACGGTTATGAGTTTTTCAGACAGATATCAGTTTGGTCTATTTACATATCGGAGTTAATTGTCCAATTACAGCTTTAGGTAATTAAGTCATTTATTCCAAGTTTGCCTCCCCACACACACACCATTCACTGTTGTTTACATTTTTTGGGGCCTGCCTGAGACAGTAAGATATACTTGAGTTTCAGGCCCAGAGAGAAATTGTTTTGTCTGAATAAAATGGGAGAACAGTAGCTGACAGGCTATAGAGTTTTAGAGTTATACACTAAAGCAGTACTGATCTTAAAAATATAAAAGATAAAAAAATAAAAAATATAAAATATAAAAATATAAAAATATAAAACCTTGTGAAACACAAGTTCAATGGGTTAATATACAATCAGGTTCCACTGGGAATGCTCCAGTACCTCTCCTGAGTGTGAGGTAGAATTCTACACTGATGCAACACTGTGGATCATGTGCAGTCCTCTGGTAGAAGGCCCTAGAAATAGGTCTGGGGGTCTTTTTGGGTCTTCGGGGGTTTGTCACACCTTCTAAGACATGACAGCTGCCTCTCACTTGTGATGTGTGAATGTCCTGGTACTTCTCAGGGGGGAGGGGAGTTTTCACACCTGAGCCAGTTATGCCAGTTATTAGAAGGGATGAATAACGTGAATGTCCAGATCCCTTTCCTGTGGCAGGGATTTACAACTGAGCCAGTTATGTAAAGGAGGACATTGGCATGATAAAAACCACTACCCCACCTTGCAGAATCTGCTTCTTATTGGCCTTCCTCCCCATCTGACTCAAACCCCAGCTTGTAGCCCCTGGTGGTGGGTGCTCACCCCTCTGCACCTGGGCTGTTTCTTTGCACATCAGCAGCAAAGCACCTCCTGTCTTTGCAAATGGCCGACTGAGTCACTGCCCGCTCACATTTCAGTCTCGCACAGCAGCATGTCTGTGCAGAGTCTTTTTTCAAGTTTAAATGCCAAAACTGTACTTTTTAGAAAATTGCCAAGGACTGAAGGAATACAAAAACTCAGTTGACACTGATTTCAAGGGAACAATGACAATCTACAAGAGCGAAGAATGACATTAAAGATGAATCTGTAGTGTCACTACTATTAGTCAATTAATGTGTCAAATGCTAATATTTGATCCATTCCCCTCTGTAAATATACTTCAGCTTTCCAAGGTTAACAGTTTTATTATCTACAAGAGCATTCGGTTTTCATGCATCAATTTTTAAAGTAAAAAAGAAGTCTAAACTTAAAGTTTTCTGACAATATGTTTTACATCATTCTCTTTAATGTAACTGGGCAAATAAAACCCTGTTATGGCTTCAAAGCCATTATATTTATCATGCCTCCAGTTTTCTCACCCTGAAACTTCTCCTCATAATAGATTTCCAGGTTTTTGTGCCTGTAACAACTGCAATATCTCGTTATTTTTAAAAGCTTCCTAATAGTGAGAGCTATTGAGGTGCTTGGGTAGGAAATGTTATTGTTAGATAAATATCCTGAGAGCTTGCAGTGACTGTCCTAACTGTGAGCTGTTTTCAGAGAACCATATTTTTTAATTATCTGAAGGGTAAAAAACAAGAAATATTTTATGTCCGCCCTATATTTGCAATCTGTGTCTGCTAAAACCTTGAGGATAGACATATTCCAAACACACTATTATTATACATTTTTTTTAACAGATAATTTTGAGCAATGAATACATTTTACTGCATTTCTTAAAAAACCCTTCAGCTTACTTTATTTTAGCAACAATGATTCTGTTTTCTGTTTTAACTATCATAAAGCTGTTCATGTGGAATGACACTGTGTACTACAAACTAAAGATGATATGAATCAACCTAATTATTGAGCATTCTGGAGAAACAAAGGAGTTTTTAATATATTTCTAGGATACTGAATCTTGATCTGCTAACTGCTCCCTGGTGGGTTTAGTAACACTAGAGCTCTGTGTTGAGACAGTTGGTTGCAGTCTAAATATGAGGGAACTCCCCATGCAGTGCCTGACCTGCTTCTACGTGGAGCGTGGGAGCAGTGTTGAGGGACAGGATGTAACTCTGGGCTGGGGGAAAAAAAAAAAGCACAGTGTCAAAAAAACAAAGTTGCAAGTTTGAGTGTTAAAGGGGAGCAGAGAGAGGCAGATAAGTTTTATCAAGACAGAAAGAGATCAAATAGTTACTAAATTATTTTTTGGGGAGCTGTCTACAATTTTCTGTTCACTGCTGATGCTTTGTAATTTTGCAGTTATTGGCAATGTGAAGAGATACACTAAGAACAGAAAAGATCTGTTGCAGGGAATCTTATGCAATTTGATGGAATGGAGAGTATATTCATTGGCTCTATAAAAGTAAAAGATATCTAGGAAGAAAGTGAATAATATTTGAAGGATTTTTATAGCTAAATCATGGAGAAATTATTTAGTCTTTTGCAGAAGTGGGGAGCAGGAAAGGAATCTGAACAACTGAATTGGAAAAGAACTTAAAAACTCTACCACTAAGCACTCTAACAGCACTCTCTGAACTGAAGTTTTATGAAATTTGATAAAAGTCAATTACTTTTGAAGCTAGACAAAATCCAGGCAAAACTATTAGAGAGATGTTGGACTGATACTTTCACAAAAGCCTTCTCTATGTCCATTTGTATGAAAAGCTTTCATAAATTTCAGTAGGCTTGGATTGAGAAACATTTACCAGGAAACAAAGGTCTGAAAAGAGGAAAAGTACGTACTGAGTAGAGCGAGTGGACCAGCTCAGGGACAACAGCTGGCAATTAGGAGTCCTGTTGTCTTAGCTAGCATGAGTTCTAACATCATTGTAGCGCAAGGATTTCACATTGCCAGAGCTGCATACCTCCTCGATGTTTCTCACAGGCAGCTCCTCAAAGCACTGACTGCTCCTAGTCCTTGCAGCAGCCATCTAACGCTAGAGCCCACCAATCCACTCTTTTATACCACTTGATCTTACTGGCTACGGGTGTGGCCTGTTAAGATCAGGCCAGCTTCTGATTTTTAGTAATTGGTCCAGCTGCAACTCCTTGGGGGATAAGATTACCTTTTATACCACCTCCATTTACCCATACTGTATCCCCCTACAGAGTCCTGCTGGATATGTAAGAATATCAATAAAGTCAGGACAGGAAGAGTTTGCTCAGTCTGTAGAAGGCCACTAAAACACATCTGACATCAAGAAAAGGTTGTGTAAGTTGGGGCACGTCCAAGACTGCGGTAGCACTAGTGCAGAGGAAGACTACAGTATTACAGAAACACCTAATGAAATAATCATCGCTCTGAAGAACTGCCCAAACTCCTGCCTAAAAGCCAAGTGGCCTTAGTATGTCCCCTGCTCCTGAGGAAACAGCTGGGCTTTGTCCCCAGCTATGGCTCCAACTGGGTAATTAAAAGGGGAGGTGAGAGTCAGTGACTGTGACTGACTGACTGACTTATACTGTGTGAACACTTACCTTTTGTTAATAATAACACTTTCATTGCATTAATAATAACTGTTTAAGAAATAAAATGCTCCATAGGAAGTCTGCAGATGTTGTGAAGTGTATCTCTCCTTAACTCAATCCCCCATCACAAAAAACCCAATTTTTAATTCTCTCAGTACAAAGAAAAATAAGATATTTATAGAGTGTATTTGCAGCAAAAGCACAGTTCAGTGAAAAATGGAAAAGGAAGGCTTCACAGTGATACTTCAATTAGCATAAATTCATTATAAATACATCTAGCATTTCAAATACACTGCCTTCAATGCAATGCTTCTGATATCATTAAGCTGAAGAACATTATTACATCTTTGGTACTCAACATTCAGGGAGACAATATTGGCCAGCTGACAAGCATATTCAGCTGGCTTGGCTCCCAAATCTAACCCCAGGCTTCAAAGTGTTAGCATAGAAAAACACTGTAGGCTTTACATATTTAAAATTTGGAGAAAGGGAAGGAAACAAAACACTTGTGTCTCCTTTGTAAAAAAAAATAATGAAAATATTTAGAAACATATATTACCATGTCTTTTTCAAGCTACAAAGAAAATCACAACCACCATTTCATATTATTGTCTGAGTTTCTATATCCAGAGAGTTTAAAGAAATGATTGCCTTCTGATTTAACTCATATGGAAAGGATCATTTCCTTTATGAGCAGAAGTTTCATAACGGCAGCAAATGACTAGCATGATATTATGGACTCTGCTAAAGTAACATTTTGCTGTGCTTTCTCCAAGTAAACATTTTTGGATTTCAAGTCAGATATATTGGTGCTAAAAAAATGTAGCTTTACTGCTTAGTTTGTCTTTGTATTTTCAAAAATGCGTATTAAAGCTCTTTGAGGAAGACAAAATAATAAAAAGTTGTAAGTAAATATGTGATGAGTTAAAGTGGACAAGGGAAAGGTTGTTTGTTGACAGCATATTAAAGTGAGCTATTTTTCTTTTTTATCATTCTTGTATCTGATTTGTTTTCTACATATTTTCAAGGTGATTTTATTGATATATCTCTTCTAGCATTTTGGCAGAGAAAATTTGCATGTTGTGACTGAAAATTCTTTCCTATTACTTTTTTTCCCTTTCTGGTGGGTGTTGACCCCTTCTCACAGGCAACTAATAACAAGACAAGAGGATATAACATCAAGCTACATCAAGCGAGGTTCAGTTTGAACATCAGAAAGAATTTCTTTATGGAAAGGGTTGTTAAACATTGGGGTGGACTGCCCAGGGAGGTGGTGGAGTCACCATCCCTGGACATTTGTAAGAAATGATTGAACACGGCACACTCAGTGCCATGATCTTGTTGATGTGGTGGTCTTTGGTTAAAGGTTGGACTTGATATTAGAGGTCTTTTCCATTCCAAACAATTCTGTGATTCTGTGATTCCATTAACATTATCTCATCTTTTACGTTATGTGTCAGATTTTTCCCCTCCTTACATGCTTATACGACTCTCTATAATTTCTCAGTGATCTAGGCCTTTATTTGTGGAGGTTTGGAACTGGAAGAAGCACTGCAGCACAGGATTTCCCATTTATTATTTCCTTTACTTGCCATATTTATTTAGTTCTAGAACTAATTTTAGTTCTGTGTAAAGTGCGTTGTAATGTAGATGTGAGCAGCATCGAATCAACTTATTTTCCTTTATCAACACCAGAAAAATACAGCATGGCAAAAAATAGCTAAATAATTTCAAGTGCCAAAACTTGAAAATAATTTCAAGTCCCATTTTTTCCTTTTCCTTTTCTTTTTGGTTTCTTTATTTACTTTTAACAATAATGTGATATAAAATGGAAAAAAAAAAAACCTCACAGAAAACACAAGATTCTGTACGGCTTAGATTTAAGCATAATCTATAAACATGGATTTGGAGGATAAGACATGAATTTACTGATATAATGGGTTCCCGGGATTCTTTTTTTTTCCTTTTTTTTTTTTTCTTTTTGAATGATTGCAGGTCAATCAAAGCAGGATTCCTGTCTCTAAAGGCTTTGTCATCAATTCAGAAGAATAAATATTATCTATTTGAATATATACATTAAACTAATTCCAAGACTGAGGAAAAATGTTACAGATTTAAATTATGTTTTCAGATAAATTAAAAGAATATGTTGAAAGAATTTCACTGAAGGATTTCTGTTTTCTTTGATTATTGTTTCTGTATTTTATTTGCTGTTGTAGAATTACAGAAAGACTGAATAATTCAGTCTGCTGAATTATGGGGACTCTTGCCCAACCTCCTGTGCAAAGCAAGTTCAGCTTTGGGATCACCAGTCTGCATATACTCATAACTTCCCCTTTCCTACATAATGGCCTGAAGGCCCTTATTTCTTACAGCCCATAACCCATATTTCAATTAAAACAATTTGAAATTAAAATTATTATTTCACTGAGATAAAGGGTCACTTTTACAGCTCCTAATCTTGCATGACCTAAGCACAGTAACCTTGATTTACAATGCCATAAGCTGATGTTTAAGCAGTGTTCATTCATTAAGCGCTAATTTTAAATTCCTCTGTAATAAGCATTTAGCTTGCCAAAGTCTTATACAATGTCATATATTTTTAGGCCACTGACATACAAAATTCCTTGTACCACTGAAAAAAATTGTATGACACTGAGTGTGCAAGTTTCTCAAACAATTGGCCTATGCAGCATTATAAAAAGCTTAACCCCTGTGAGCAATCCTAAGGATCAAGGAATGCTCCCTTTGTACAGGGTTTTTATTAATGTCTTATGACCGAGTAGTGAGCAGTAATGAACTGCATGTACTGAAGCAAAACCTCAAGAAAAACATGTCTTCTGTTCCCATGCTTTTGGGTGTTTTAACACAGCTTCTGGTTGGAGCTCTGGCTCACAGTTTGAATAAAAGACATAATTCACAGAGACTTTTAACAACTAAGATTTTTATTTATGCATGTATGTGAGCACAATCCTGTCTTACCCAGACATTATCAGCATATAGCTTGTATCTGTCTTGGCACAAAATGGAATGAACACTACAATCCAATTGGCACTAGCAATTACTAGAAACTGCTACATGGGATGAATTAAACTGAGTCCAGGGAGGAGCAAATTTTTAGCTGTTCCTTAAAATAGCCTGACCACAAGTCAAACAGGAGTGATGATTAGGTTTACTAATATTTATGTCATACAGAAATTCACACCTTACCAGGAATATGCTGTGCGCTACTGTGCTGAGTCTTGAGCAATCCTTGCTACAGAGACAAAAAGGGAAATATTTTAGGGAAGAACTAGGACACTGGTTCTTTTAATTGCTGTTTATATTTTGATTTTGCTACCTCCCAAGTCATAACAGTGAGGCTTTCAGCCTCAGCTTTCAGCCTCAGCTGGTATAATCCATACCAGCACATGGACTCACATCACCAGTGAATGATGCAGTTATCACTCCCATTTCTTTAAAGACAGCGCTGCATGGGAATCACCAAAGGAGACATGCATTGGACAGTCTGCGAGAGACGCTTCAATTTAAGTTTTCCTGGTTGGCAGAAATGAGGACTTCTGTGAAACCAAATTAAAAATATTTTGTCAGCCTTTAAACCAGACATACATGCCCTACACAGACAGCCACAAAACTCTACGATCTAATGTACACGGAGCTGTCAAGAAAAGGAAGCTTTCTTCAGCAGAACTGAATCACTAGACAGTAATTCTATTTCCTTTACAATGGAAACAAATTTGGTATGTTGTAATCTTTTTGATACGGCAATTAAAGCACAGATCAACGCACTGTTTCCATATTTTCTTTCTGACGCTGTAGTCATTATAGAAGGGCATTGTGTATGATTCCAAATCCCTTTTCCTCCCAAGTTCTTCCCAGCCCACCTCAGATGAAACTGTTCTACCACAGGAAAATGATAGTTCTTCCAGAAAATATAAAATGAAAGAATTTGACTGGCAATCCACAGAAATTACTTAAATAAAACCAAAAAAGTTAATAGCAACCATGGTTTCATAGCTTTACATACTAGCTAGAAAAGTGACAGCTTCTCCCTGTTCTTGTCTGTAACAACTCAAGTAGGTTAGAGCATGGTGCTAATAACACCAAGGTTGTGGGTTTGATCCCTTTGAGGGCCATCCACTGAAGAATTTGCCTTGATGATCCTGGTGAGTCCCTTCCAGCTCAGAATATTCTGTGATTCTGTGATTCTATGAAATACATACACTTTTTCTCTTTTCCTACTTCCCACTGTGCATTACTGTAAGCTGTGAAAAACAGACTCCTCAGTAAATCCTATATACACAACAACCTGAAGAAATTTCACTCCAGCTAAGTGTAAAAGGTGATGTTTTCAAGTACTGGATAAGCCACTCACAGAAAAGAGCTCTACAGAACAATCTACAAGAAGAAATAAAGCAGTCAGGGTCAGAGTTTATGTACTCCTTTTTTAGGCCCTTCTCACTATAATGAGTGTGCAATAGTTCTAGCTCAGTTAACCTTGTCTTATTTTAGCTAGACTTTATTTGATCCAAAAATACAGTGACTTTTCTTCATAGATGAGATAAGGCCCTGTGACCCAGCTGTGAAAAAGCAAAGAGCAGAAGCATGACAGGACTACATTATTTCCGAAAGCACAAAGAAATAGCAGTGTGTGCCTGGAGACATTTGTGTGGAAGTTCAGTGTGCGTGAGCCACTCATGACCTTGGGCTCCAATTGGAGACACTTGTTACATGGAGAGGTACCTTCTCCCTGGTGCTCTTCTACAGCCACCCTCCCTCCCACCACGTCTGGATTGCCACAGCAATTGCCTAATTCCTTCTTTTGCAGGCTGACTTCTTACCCTGTGGGTACTCCATACCCTTTCCTCAACCTGAGGGTGTGCCACCCCCTCCACACAGTCAGACACTCATTTCTACTACCTTTTCATTGTGGGTCCTTTTTCCCATTAATGTCCTGAAGAGGTAAAACATAAATCTCACATACAAACTCTTCTATTGTTTTGTTGGGGTTTTTCTTCCATATTCTGAAAAAAAAACACACAAAAAAATTAATCTCTGATTTTTCTAAACCTATATGATATAGCTTGCTTTTGGCCTTTACAGAGTGCTCATCATCCTGCCAAGCAGCCTTTAAATTACTTCATTGATATTAATAAATACACCACAGTATCATCTTCTATCTCACCTTAGCAGATTAGTATTTTTGGATTTCAGTCATATGGATTCCTCAAGAGACAGGCATGGAACAAAATAACATCTGTTTCTCATCACATACTACTACCCCATAAGTAAAAGCTACACAATTACCCTTTCAAAGTGACTGGTAAACTTTGCACACAAATACATAAGCTTAGAGAAAGAAATTTCCAGAGCTCCATGGAGTAACCATAAAACTGGAAAAATACCTTTTTCTGATACTGTGCTCACTATGAAGTTTCTGAATTTGGAACTAAGTTTGAATTAGAATTTGATGTAATAAGTACTTGTGAATAATTTTATAAGTTGGGGTTTCTCTGATGAAAGTATCCTCTAGCTTTATACTTCACCCCACTCAGGAATGGATACTGGTGCATAATTCCACATTATATGGACTTTCAACTGCAAAGCGTGATAATTTATGAGTAAATTTTGCTGTACTTTCACTTTTATTGTTCAGAAGCAAAGGATAAAAAGACCCTAGTTATTTTTGGTTTTGTATGAGACATGCTTTAAACTATAAAGTGTAAAAGTAGAAAGTACTCCAAATATATAGCAAACTTAAACCAAGCTGTTCTTCATAATGATTTATTCCCTTGACAGAAGTTTACAGTGACTTTGGAGAATTAGGAAAAACAAAGTGACACTTCTGAAGTGTGTGGAAAGCCTTTTTCTGCAATAAAGAAATGACTGAGATAGGCCAACTGTATATTTCAGAGGAAAAAATCCCCACAAATTTTTTAATATGGATAATGTACAGAACTACTGTCCAAATAACAAGAAAATTTACTATCCAACAGTATATAAAAAAACCAGGTTGTGTTTCCACTCCTTCCCTTCTGAAAAACAAGTAAAATGAAAAGGCCAGGTTACAGCACCATGTTGATCAGCCATGGTGATAAATATAAGTTATTACTATAGCCAACAGACCTCAGGGTTATTTTTCCTTGAAATCATGAGCTAGATGTCAATTTAAATGCACAATGGACACTTAGAGGAAACTACTAAGGTTCAGAAATATTGGTAGACTTTCTAATACTGGGGAACTTTATCTATGTTTTAAACCATGCAAAGCTCAAAGTCTCCAGGCTAAAAGCAAACCCTCCAAAACCACACAGATAGGGAGATGACTAGTGTCTATTTAATATGTTGAAAATTTCCTAAACTTAACACATTGACCTTTAAATCTCCAATCAGAAAATTCTGGTAAATAAAAAATGCTACTGAATAAATTAACTGAACAATCCACCTCTCATTGCAGTTTTAAAAAAATACATTTAAAAAATACATTTTGCCAACATACTTTAAAACATTCCGAACAAATCTTGATGGAACAATGGTTTTATAACCTCTGTCTATGATCTTTATTAATCAAAGATCCACAGCTATAAGAAACATTCTGTTCCTGTCCACCACCCTTATTTTTGAAACAGAAGTGTGTTTAACTGTGGCAAGACTCTTTGATAGAACTTATGTTTGGTCATCAGCTTGGTAAAAAAATACAAGCAGAAAAATGTAATGTCCCAAATGTTATAAGCACCTAATCCTAAGCACTATTCTAATGAAAATATGAAGGAATTGATTTCAAAGTTATGTAAAAGCAGGTAATCAAGATACTCTTGAATGGAAAATGTCCTTGTATATTAAAATAAAAGATAATTGGCTTCGATATTTTGGGGCTACCCAAGAAGCCTCCTGTTAGTAGCTTATTAACTTTTTTTAGAGTGGTCATTTTTAACTCATACCAAATAGCCAGTGAAAGATTGAACTATAGCCTGTCCCAAAATAGAGAGGTTTTCCTTTCTTCCATTGTATACCATCTATTAAATTGCTATTGAATTTAAAATGCCACAGATCTGAGTATTCTCATTTTATATACCATTTGTTTGCTTTCAGGCACTCAGAGTATTTAGCTACCCAAGAATAAATGTCAAGAGAAGTAAAATAACATTGTTTCACTTTCAAATCAGTGCCCTGTCTTTTGCAAGCCCTCCATTCCATATCCCGCTGGAAAGACCCTTCTTACCCCTAAGAGCCTGGAGAGACATGTATAAACTTTTCACAGTGTTTGGTCTGGCCTACCTCTCTCTTTCAGAAGTCAGTTGTGATAGTTTACCAATCTCTAGCGAAGCTTGGCTCCTGAGTCTCAAGTGCTTATGTTCCATAGGCTAGAACCAATATTGCCTATCTATTCTAAAAGTATTGCAAAACTTCTGTAAATCATCCTAGGTCCTGGGGTTTTTTGAATAAAGGTAGCCAGTGATAAACATTTATAATCAAGACAATTTTTATTAACAAATACACAAGGATTCCATATAATCTTATAATATCCAAGAGCTTAATTTTACAAATGCTCAATTTTACAAGAAAAGAACAGACAAACACAAAATTGCTCATGGAATCCTATACTGTCTCAAAAAGGCATCTGCAACTGTCTGCTGAGTTATTTACAAAAGGTGATGTGTAATATTTATCTTCTGTATTAGATAGATGGTACTTTAGATGGAGCTTTATTTTTAATTTTTGAAACACCCACTTCAACAATATTCTGCAAGCCTTCAAATTTGAACTTCTATTCAATAATTTTAGTAATCACTCTGGAATATCACTTCATAAAAAATACTTTTTTTGATCAGCATTCTTTGTGAAAGAATGAACATTGTATATTCTTCATTTCTTGTGAAAATTTGAGAGAAAGACTGCTTTTAAAAGTCAAGGGAATTGTCCCCTATAATTTTCTTACATATCAATATCCCGGCATTCTTTCAAATCATGTATTCTGTGCAATTGACAGAAAGTGTTAGATAATGCAGATCTGAAACATGTAACAATAATAAAGACAATGAATAATAGTTCAGTGGCAGATTTATTTTGGGTTTCAGTAACACTATCATCCTATTTAAACATCGTATTTCCTAGATTTTTCCAAAATGCTTTGATGTAGAAAGCCTTTTTTCTTATTGTCAATGCTGTACATGTAAAGAAAGTGAACTGAAATATATGCCATCTGGATAATCAAACTATTAAAGTTAGCAATCCTCTTCTATTAAACCATCTTGAGTTTGGCTTTAAAATTCATAGTTTATTTGAAGAAAATTGTCAGCATCCTATTCATATCAGATTTGAAGGGGCACTAATTTGTTATTCAGATTCATAGTACTGCCTTCAGTATAACATTCAACAAGCCCACAAGCTAATAAATGTTAAATTAATAAATTATTCTGATTTACAGCACATCTCCTTAAAGCAAATACATAAGATGAGAGATAAGGGGAAGGAGCTCAAAAGTAATTTCATCACAGTAAGTATGTAAAAATTGGAATGCTTTATCTGGTCAATATCTCAAGCTTTCAAACCCTTTAAGTTTAAAAATATCTGGGATGACTTCATTTGTAAGACACTCATGGATGAGTTTTGAGCTGGAATTTTTATAAAGGAGTCTATCACACATAGCTTGATTTTGAATATCTAATTCTTACTTTTTAAAAAAGATTTTTCTCTTGAGCAAAACCAGAGTCCATATTGAATGTTTGGGGTTTTTGTGGGGGTTTGTTTGTTTGTTTGTTTGTTTGTTTGTTTGTTTGTTTGTGGGGTTTTGTATTTGGTTTTGGGGTTTTTTTTGGTGGATTTTTTTTTTTTTTGTGTTACAGCTATAAAGAAATTGACCCTTTTCAAACAGAAATTTGCATTTTTATATTTTTATTTTCCCAAGTGAACTCCAGTAAAATTTCAGGTTCAAAATAAGTTTTAAGTGAAAATTTGAGCCGTTAAATCTTTAACTACCTTAATGAAAGAAAAAAAACAAAACCAAAGCGCTATTTGTTTCTTGCATTTCATGTCTGAAAAATATACCAGACATTATCAAGAATGATTTAAATAAAAAGCAGAAGAGGAAATGAGAATTTTCTAATTATAAAATCTTGTGCATGGTCCGTCTGGAGACGGACAAGGTAATTGTAAATTTTGACATGAAATTCACTCACTTGGTGCCTCATTGACTCTGGGTACAAGACGTGCTTTTGAAGTGCACAAGTATACTACAAAATATACATAGCACAGGAATATAAAGCAGCTAAAAGAACACTGAGCAATGGTCAACACACAAATAAGCAGCAAGGAATGTCAATGTACTGTACTAAGCAACAGTACACCCATGTAAGTCCCACATTTTTAAGACATGCAAACAGTCTGCAATGAGGTGAGGAGCCAGTTCCCCCACTCCCTGAAACAGCTCCATGGAATTGCCAAGTCACCATCTTTCAACTTCTAGAAAACAGAAATTACCTTACTAGAGGCATAGCTACTATGAGGTCATGATAAAAAGTAATGCAGAACCATTCAATCCTGCTCTCCCACAGAGCAGATAAATCTTGTCCCTGTGTCTAGACCTGCAAGTAACATATTCCTTAAGAAAATGAACATCCTAATTATGTCTTTAAGCAGAATTCTCAGTCTCCTCCTTTTATTTTGCTGTAAATGTAATCTGACGGTATCAGTCTCACCTCTAAACCCCCTTTTAAGTGCAAATAGATGTTACCCGTGTGTTAAGCAGATGTTGCTTAATGTTTATGGAAATCTTTCTATTTTATGTCCTGTTTGGCATTTTTTTAAGAAGTGAGGCTGGGGCTGCAGATCACATCTTATTTGGAACACAATCTTGTGTTTTGTGCATCCTAAACTGAACTTTGCTTGAAACTGAGCAGGGAGTACCTCCCAAAACAGTCCCCAGAAACCACTAGAGACCCTCGAAGAGGCCCATGCAGATGCAGTCAGAAGTACTGCACAAGGCAGCCCAAGCTAAATGACTGTATTATGTAGGTGGTGACTGTGTATTAGATGGGAGGGATTATGTAAATTTTAGCGCATGAATTCTTTTTGTTTTCCTCCCTGGCATGCTCAATTTGTGGAAAACTTCTGCCTAATACCCTGCACAGTATTCTTTCTAAACCTGAGTCATTGCCCATGTTTAAAGAACTACCAAAATTTGGCAAAATTAGGATAAGGCTATTCTACATGATAAAATTAATCTTCTGCACAGTTCACTGTCCCCCATTCTGCCACAGGTCAAAGACTTACTGCTCTCCCATGAAAGTTTTCTTTTAAAGAAAAAAAAAAAATTCTTGTTCTGTAATTATTTTATTACTGTAAGAATTTGCAATGTTCAATCACTCTAATATGTAGGAGGGTAATACTTTTTCAACCTGTTACTATCTCTCTAAAATGTGTTCCATTTCCTATCAGCAAGGCTACTGAAGGGCACAATGAGAGGCTAAATGACTTTTCTAGGAAATGTGCTTTTAAGTGTTGGTGAAATCCTGGGTTTTGTCTGATCAAAACCAAAACATAAATGTTTTTTTTCTTGAAGTGAAGCAGAACACTGCCCATTCAAGCCAGTGGATGACCTGATTTAAAATGTTTTCTGATCCAAACACAAGAGTGATCTTTTCTATATGGAACAATTTCCCGATCATCATTTTTTTTCCTTATTTCTTGATGGTGCTTCCAAATAAACCTCTTATAGAACTAATTATATACTTGAAATGAATCAAACTTGTAATCACACCTGTAATGAAACCCAGCTAAGATCAGGGCAGAAGAAATATTCTTCAGGGAAATTTACTAACTTGAAATGCTGCAACTGGATCTAAAGGCGCCTACATGTTTTCAGAGTATGTGACAGCTTTGAGCACCTACATTCTATGGATCTTTTTGTGGACCTGGGCCAACATAATTAAGAATTCCAACAGATCTTACACAGCAGTTCAAATGAATTTTAACTTCCATTTTCAGCTTTCTAACCATGTACAAAGTAATGGACCCAAGGGAAAGATATAAATCCCTGTATTTCAGGCCAGACTGACCTCTAACTGTCAAGAGTTGGGAGGAAATTCTGTCAGGAAATGTTATGTCTTAATTGTCTCTTGCAGAGATTCTTGAGCTTTACTGTGAGGCACTAACCAGCAAAATTATTAGTTTGATTCAGAAAAGCATTGCCCATGAGAATGTCTGAGTTTTTAAGCTACTGGTCTCAAAACCTAGCAGATAATTTTCAGCTGCATAAGTACAAAACTGTAAGAAATAAAAAAGTTAAACTTAAAATATTTTTTTTATAAATAAAGAATTGTATTAAGTAAAAAGCTTTTCTACTATGAATATTAGAAATGAGAGCCATTTTTGTTAGTGTTATAATGTTCATTAAACAATGCTCTCACTATATGCCTTTTATTCTACATTTTTAAAAGAATGAATGCAGAGTGAGATTTTCAATATATAGTTGCTCTGAGATACTCCAGTGTGATCAGAGAAAAATACCTCCAAACACAAAATTTCCATGTTGACTCAATCAAGAAGTGTTTCTTGATTTAAGAGGAATTTCTATGTGAATGCAGCTTGTCATGCATAGCATGCAATTTATTATAACTACTTTTGTACTATCTTTCAAAATTGGAAATTATATAAGATTTTTAATGCAGGATAAATATTGATTCCTGGAATGTTTTTGCACTGGTTTTTTGAACAGTAACACTTTTAAAATATATTTAGAAAAAATGTTAATGTAGAAACTAGAACTGCCTAAGTGCTGTCAGCTAAATATAGAGTGGAGGGAACCCCAAACTTTTATCTTTATAGCTTGCATGTGCAATATCTATAAAGATTACTGAGTCTGATTGCTATTTTAAAATTAAACTGGATAACAAGCTGTATTTCACATAAGAAAGTCTTGGTTCAAGGATTATTACCTTTCAACAAGATCAATAAGGTAATCACTACAGATCTGTACAGTACCTTTACTAGTCAGCATTCAGGAGATAGTAATAGATTTATTTAAGATTAATTTTAGCTATTTTAATATGAAAGATTTCATAGTGGTTTAGTTCTTTGAAAATATTTATAGGTAAGAAACAATAGCACTTATGGGACTGGCGTGTTTGCTATTACCTAATGGCTCTTTAGGACTTAGTTCTAGCAAAATCTCCCTGTACACTTCATTATTGTTGTCATTCTGTGTGCTAATTAGTGCTCTTGTCTTGTTGGACTTCTGAGACTCTAGAACACATGAATTGAAAAAGTGTGCTTTGCCAGTTGGGGCTGTCATTATCCATCCTTTACATTCCTCAATTCCTATGAGAACATTAGCCTAAAAGAGAAGTTGTCTAGATTGGAGCAGAGAGTTAAAATAGAACTGGCAACTGGACTCAGGTAAGTCCTGAGCAGATTACATAAGTGCTGAAATATTGAAATAATTCCATCTTTCAATACATGAAAAGCCCAATTTTTCAGCAAGGAATGATGAAGCTATTGAAACCATGTTGGAGGGGAGGGATTATTTGCTATTTTTTTCCTTCTTGCCTTGTTAAGAATAAAGATGTTTTTCTATAAACAGATAGACAGGAAAAATTTTGTTCTGTGCCACGATCACTGGGACAAGTTAGGCTACAAAAACCCTATGGGAAATACAGCCTTCTTAATCTTTGCTCTTCCTTCTCCTGAATTACTAGGAAGTGTTAAAAAGCAATCAAAGAAAAAAAAAAAAAAAAACAGATCAAAAGAACACAGCTTTGGATGCAAAACAAAAAATGGGATCCAAAGCTTCTCATCTAGTTTTTTTTTTCTGATTTTTTTTTTTTTCCCATGAAAAGGTACAGTTGCTGGCTTTTAATTCAGGTCCTATTCAATATCTTCATGTTGTTAACATAATCAATTCTATCCTTATACTACTCACTAAATACAACTTTGAGAAGGCAACTTAATAAGAACAAGTTTCTTGCCTATAGCTGTCAAGTCTGCCTTTCCAGTGAAGCCTAATTCCTCAGGAGTCTTCTGCTTCCTTCCAGGTACATATTCTCTCCTGGTACTCATTCAAAACACTGTTGAAGTATTGTGGGGGCACAGAATTCTTCCTGCTTAAACTTTCTGCAAGTCTGGTACTTCTAGATTTCCATCCTATGTACAATGGATAGTTACCACAATATTATCAGGCGTTTGGTTTATTTTCAACCAAACACCTGATAATATTGCTTTTCTGAACTATAGTTTAAAACAGTGACTCCTTTATTCTCTTTCAGTTGTGCAGAGATTTTAAAGAATAGTAGTATGCAAGCTGGCCTTAGAAATGTGTATTCTGAACAAGAACTGATCCCTTGGGGTTTGTTTATGCAAAGGAAATGAGCTAGTTCTAAGCAGAAGTGAAACTCACAGCTGTTTAATGTAATAAATTGAAGTTTCAGTAACAATGGATCTATCACGGAAAAAAAACATTTTGAAGCATGTCTCAATGTAGAAAGCATTGGAAGGAGCAATGAGATTATTATAGTTTTTCCATATCCTGCATTAGCAATACACCCATTGTATGATTTAATTACAGTTTAGCCTATAGTTGTATTAGACTAAAAAAAAACTAGAAGAAAAAAGTTTAGGAAAAAAAATCAACATATGTCATTGGATATTAAGGAATAGCTCTGATATGGGAATCACTGAAGAGTCCTGCTCTATTTAGATTTTGAGAAAAAAAAATGGAGATTTGCTAGGACAGATGTCACGAAAAACTTAATAAATATCCATGAAATCAGGTGTGGTGCAGAGAACACAAAGAGGAGATAATAGTTTAAATATTGCATTGTTAAAATAAAAAGATTACACTACTAGAAGTCAAAAGTTAAAAAACATGCAAGAAGCTAAAAATGTGGGTTTTTCTTTTTTCCCATGCATGGGATTTCTGAAACCAACTGCCAAAGGATGTGGTGGGACCATTTCCATACGATAGAAATATATTAAAAAGGATAGCAGACGCATTTTCAAGGATAGGATTTTTGATTCTAAGGCAATCTATTACTTAGAAAGTCAGCAAATGGATGAATGCTGGAACCTGAGAGGGTAATGAGAAACCACTAGATCAATGTTTGCCATGAATTTATTTTTTCTAAAAATAACCAGGGTGATGATGAAGGCTGACTTGTGTTCTAATTCACAAGGAAAGTAAATAAAGTTTCCTCAGTTAGATTGGTAGAAAAAGCAAACCCCCTGGAAATAGTTTTCCATTGTATAATCATTATAGAACAGAGATGGAGTGTGAGAAGAGGACAAAGATGTCAACAGGGTCACAGTGCTGTCTTCCAACAAAGTGATTTCTGTGTTTCTTGTGCTAATTGTAATTCCCAGATTATTCACTTTCTACCTAATTGGTTTGCAGTGACATATTCTACTTTGATCTGTTTTGCTAATCACAATTATGTAAAGAAATACATTAATGTTCTCTCAATGTATTAGTAACATGTTGATCATCAAAATATATTAATATCTGTGCCACAAAAATATATTCTATTTGTTCTTTTATCAAGTTTCCTGGCTCATTTTTATTTCAAGGGCTGTTATTTTACAATGAAAAAAAAGTTTCTTTACCAAAAGTCAGCATAATTCCTACAAGTGCTAGAAAACCTGAGCACTTATCCTGCACAGTATTTCCACATGAAAAACATCAAAACAGGAAAACTGTACTCAGTTTCAGTATCCGAAATTGAAATTAATCTAGGGAATCCATGTAGAAAGTTTGAATTGCTGACCAGTAAATCTGATAGTAGCAGAAAAAGGTCAGTAGCAAATGATTGCAATGGAGTTGCTCAAGTGAATACAGATTATTTGACTGAAAAGGTGATGCAGCCACAGATCCTTAGCTATTAAAACAAACACCTGTGAGAGGAATGGGTATACTGAGAATGCTTGTACTGTCATGATGTCAAAGGCACAAAATTTATTTATTAAACAAAACAAAACAAAAACCATCAAAAAAAAAACCCCAAACCAAACCAAAACAAAAACCCCCTTAAACATGGGATTAACATTCAAACATCACAAGCTTGCATTCAGTTAATTGCAAGGGAGCTGCATCAGTCTGTTTTATTATTCTGAAATATCCAGTCATTAGCAAGTCAAAACATTAGTTTGCAACAGGTTTATAGTGGTGACACGCGATAATATTCCTGTCCAAACACAATACAGGTATTATTTTCTTTACCTATTCATCAAAATCCTTCACCTTCTCCTTTCGATAGTCACTCAACAGTAAGAAAAGTGGGAACTCTTATGCTTTTGCAAACCGCCAGATTTAAAGCATCCATCTTCTTCCACAGCAATTACGCATTGAGACCCCATTACAAAATGACACTGCGTAAGAAATGCAGGCGGTGCCGGCGGCTGCAGCGGCCCCAGCGCAGGGCAGGGCTGAGCCCCTGAGCCCCGGGGAAAGCCTGGGCAAGGGAGGGCAAAGCGCTGCCCGGCAGGCAGGGCTGAGCCAGGGGAAGCGAGCGAGAAACAGCGCTGCGAGCCCCGAAGGGACAGCGGGAGCAGGGACGGGGCGGGAGAGAGCCGGCAGGAATGGCCCTGCGGCCTGGAGAGAGCCCGGCCGGGCTGGGCTGGGCCTGCGGCCCCTGGGAATGGTCCCGGCTGGAGCAGGGAAAATGCAAGGAGGGAAAAAATAGCAGACAGGAGCTGCGACGGACTGACAGCAGCTCCTTATTCCCCATCCCTGTGCACGGCTTGGGTTGAAGAGGTGTAGCAGTCAGGAGAGAAGGAGCAGAGCTGAGCCTGAGGAGAGGGAAGGGGTGAGTGTCAGGAGGGTTTTCTCATATTTCTCTTTGCTTCTCACCATGTTGTGCACTTTTAATTGTCAATAAATGCATTTTTCCCCAGTCGAATCTGTTTTGTCCATGTCAGTAGCAGAAAAAGGATCTCCCTGCCTTTATCTCAATTTCTTTTACTTTATTTTCTCCGTGGGCAGTTGAGGAGGTGGAGTAATACAGCATCTGTGAGGCGTATGGCAGCCAGCCAAAGGCAGCCCTCCACAAAAAGTATGGTTAATTTTGTAACTATCTACTTATGGAAATCAAACACATATTCCAAAGCTTGCAGTAATTTAAAACTGTCCTCTTTATTAAAAAAAAAAAAGGTACCCAAAATGCTGTCAAAACCACATAAGCTCTCTGTAGGTAGCTCCTATTTATAGTTATAATTAATAGCATTTTAGAGGGTGACTGTATTTACAATAAGACTTCAAGAGAGAGCTATAAAATAGCCTTTATTGTCTATTTAATGCTCTAAAATCTTCACTTTTTAAAAAAGGTTCCATTTTAAAGGTAATTACTAGCTTCAGCTAATCAGGAAACACACCCTCCTTGTGAACAGAAACGTGACTTCTCTTTAGCAGTTTAACAACGAAACAAGATAATTTCTCTGCCAAAAAAAACATTAGGTAAAGAAATGGAATTGTCTCCAGCAGTGTCACTAGAGTTTGGATCAGCACCTTGTCTTTGATTTGTAAAGACTGACTAATCTATTTGCAAGAGCTAAATTGAGGTCTTGATTTAATAGTTCCACCAAATATATAAGAAAATTAAAGATCTTCCATTCACTTTTTATGAAATATTTTTACTTTGCCAAGGATTTTGTTAAGAATCTGAAGACATGTATCACCAGAATATACTCCTCTCACACCTTACTCTGCATTAGGAGAAAATATTAATCCCTGTCTCAAATGTCCTCACAGTGTTGGAAGGTGCTTCAGTGCAGATACCTGGAATCCTAAACTTGCCTTTTCTTTTCCTAGAGCCAATCTTGAGGCTTCCCCTCCGACAGCTCTGCTGGGGGACTTTCTAGGTTTCATGAGTTCTGCAGGTATTTTTTCTTTTGACAGTTACATTAGTTCCCCACAGTTTCTATAATGAAAGGTGAACAAGGTCTATTCTGTGTTCTTTCTAGGGCTGGGATTCTGTAAGATATCAGAGACAATCCTACAGGATATAAATACATATCTTACACTGATCTTTTCAGCTAGTTTCAGTGTTCACCCCCACTCTGGCTGTGCTATTCAGGATCTGCTAAGGAAAACCGTGGTCTCTTTCCCTCATATCAGTATCAACTCCCAGTCTTTCTCTACAGCTTAATCATATATCTGTGTCTGCTTCCTCATGTTGCAAGACTAGAGGACTCATATTTAGCTTTTGAGTCTTTTTCTATCAAATAAGTATTTTTGGATGGAAGACAGGTTTCTGCTAAAACATAATGCACAATCTATTTCAAGGAGTTCACCAAGTTCTAATATATGGCTAGAAAATGATGGCTGTGAAAGGGTAACTGGCTAGCCATACAAAACAGCTTTAACTCCCTCCTCATGTCTAACTTAATCATTTTCTTAAGGGCATTCATGTTTTTGTGGTCCCAATAAAGGTTAACAGAGGTCTCCTGGAAAAAGTGTTAGCTCTGTTTAGCCTTAGCTTGTTATCAGGCCAGCCCAAATAAAGAGGAAGTTCTGCAACATAGTCCCAGATCCCTTCTTTCCCTTATTTTCAATTTGTTTTTTTCCTTCTATAAAGTACATATATTGCATTGACTATGGTCTTCATGCCCTTTAATAGCTTAGTATACTAGTACTTGGTACTATACTTAGTACTTAAACTAAAATTTATTTATTTCACTGCTTTAATTATTTTACTTTTCCTGACAGAGACACTGAGAAAGCTTTTGCCCATTATTTATTTCCCTGAAATGTAGTACAGCCAGTTTTGGCCAATTGATATTGCAGTGGTTGACATATATCACCAGCTCTCAGACACCTTCTCCTGTCTGGTGTTACTCGGCAACAGCATGTCAGGTGCTGCATTGCAATGGCAAGCATTCTGATTACTGTTTCTGTGGAACTAAGTGGTTGACATTTTTCTATATTTGATCTTTATTAAAAGCCTTTGGCTTAATTCAAAAAAGGAAATTCAGCATGGGTTGGTTTCATGTACAGTACTGCAACACAGTCTGGTCTCAAACTGAAATAATGTTGAGAATTTTGAAATTGATTTCTGTCTTTTCTGCTTCATTTAAAAAAATATTTTCTATTTCAAATTAAAACATATAATATTATTCTTTTCTAGGGGATTTATAATTTTTGTTCACGTGTGCAAATGCATATTAATTCCAACATCAACAGTGCAAATTTAAAAAGGAGGTAATATTTGCCTTAGCTCCCAGGTATGAATCAGTAAAAATAGACAGAGAGCTTTAACCCTCTTCTCTAGATAATTGTAGATGGGACACATGCTGGTTTAGACACCTGCTGTAATTTACAATAGGCTGAAGATACCTCCAGCTGTGCCATGTGTTGAACACCTCAGGGGAGCATTGCAGAAGCTGACTGCCATCATGGCTCAGAAGAGTTTTTCCTGCTCTCTGTTCTTGATCTCTATCACCTTCTGGTCATGACTCTGATGCTTGGTGCCAACAAGATGAATGATGTAAGAACTAATACCACAGCACTATCGCAAAAAATCCTGTCAGGTTGGGTGTTCTGCTAGTTTAGGGTCATTTCATGCTGACATGAAGGTGGGGGAGGGTATGGAAAAAAAGAAAAGGAAGCTGAAAAAAAGAAAAGGAAGCTGTGATAAAGCAGCTGAACTTTGGTGCTTTTAGGCTCAAGTTCAATCAGTAGTGTTGTGTGCATTACTTAAAGACCATTGAATAATATGCAATATTTACATGGACTATCAAGCCAAAGAGAAGCAAGACAACATGTCTTTTCCAGTTACTTTTGATGCACTAATAAATACAGAACAGTGGAATGTTCTGTAAAATATGCTGAAAGGTACATAGTATGACTGTAATTCCAATGGAAGTGTTCTGACAGACAAGTAAAGAGGACAGGGAAGAAAGAATTGTCTCTTAATGGAACTTTGGAACTTTGACATAGAATTATGTCAATGAATTACAGTCATATCTTTCTTTCTCATTCATACAATGCAATTTAGTTTAATAATATGTGGAAAATGAAGTATTGATGACAGCAAGTAATTTTTTAAAGGTCCTTTTTGAAGGGGCTGCTTTGCAATGACCCATTAATAACTGGGGGAAAAAAAATCAGTGGGTTTTGAAGTCACTCTTCCCTGTAATGTTTCATGACATTTTGAAATCATTCTTTAAATTGCATTGTGAAAAGATTGAATGCTACTTTTTGAAATGATCTGCAGACTGAAAATTCTAGCACTGCAAACCTTGTCTTTCAAACAACACTTCTTCTATTTAAAATATTTTTTAATTACCGATGGATGTGTAAATAAATTTTGAGAGTTACTTGGTATGAAATAGTGACAGAAGGGTATTAAGTTTCCCTGCCAAATACTTCAAAGCACATTATGCAAATAAAAAAAAATTATTTTTTGATTCAAGGCTGCAGACTGAAATTTCAAGTGCAATAGACAATTGCAAGAAATACAGTATAGCAGTATGAAAGAATGTTACCTAAGAGCCAAGTAAAACAGTATTTTAATTCTCCTTTCTTCATTTTCTGCACAGAAGGTAGATAATGGTAAATAAAAATAAATTATCAGCTCCCATTTAGCTTATGTATGTAAAGTTATAAAGCTGAACATCAAATTTGAGATCAATGATGACATATCTATTAAGCTATCATCCAAGTATTCACATTTGTTACATTAACACTTGCTAAACTCCACAGCTGGGTATCAAAACTGAACTAAAAATCATTCATAGCCGTGGAAATAGGTAGTGATATTGATTTACTCTGTTGGCTTTTCAGCTCAATGTATGAGTCCTCTTTACCTATCTTGTGAAGTTTTGGTAGGAAAATCACCTCTTGGTTTTTTTTT
>LTAT01000004.1:38882913-38899212 GCA_003286495.1 Chlorodrepanis virens | reverse complement strand
TGCCGGGGCTGTACCGGGGCTGTGCCGGGGCTGTGCCGGGGATGTACCGGGGCTGTGCCGGGGCTGTGCCGGGGATGTACCGGGGCTGTGCCGGCGCTGCCCGGGCCGGCCCCAGGCGGTGCCAGCGGCTGCAGCGGCCCCAGCGCAGGGCAGGGCTGAGCCCCTGAGCCCCGGGGAAAGCCTGGGCAAGGGAGGGCAAAGCGCTGCCCGGCAGGCAGGGCTGAGCCAGGGGAAGCGAGCGAGAAACAGCGCTGCGAGCCCCGAGGGGACAGCGGGAGCAGGGACGGGGCGGGAGAGAGCCGGCAGGGATGGCCCTGCGGCCTGGAGAGAGCCCGGCCGGGCTGGGCTGGCCCTGCGGCCCCTGGGAATGGTCCCGGCTGGAGCAGGGAAAAGCGTGAGGAGAAGGAAGGAGCCGCAAGGAGGAGCTGTTACTCACTGACAACAGTCCCCCATTCTTCATCACTCTTGGGCAGCTCAGGAATGGAGTGAAGATGAAGAGGGAAGAGGGCAGCAGAAAGGGCGGGGTGCATACGGAGAGAAAAGAGAAATTTTTTTTTTTCATATTTGCTTTTGCCTCTCACCATGCAACTTTCTCTTAATTGTCAATAAATGAATTTTCCAGAAGTCGAATCTGTTTTGCCTGTGATGATAACTGGCAAGGCATCTCCTTGTCTTTATTTCAACCCACAAGCTTTCTAAGTCCTGTTCTTTCTTGTTTTCCACCCCATCCCTTGGAGGCTGGTGTGGGGTGGGTAGCTGAACAGATGGATGAAAGTTTGGCTGTTGGCCAAAGCTAAATCACAAAAGCTCGCTGGTCTAAAGCTACTTCAAAGACTTTTCAGTAAAACAAAGACTTTTACAAATCTGAACTCCAAGAGTAATCCCAAATACCCTAGTACAGAGAGTGCTAATTAGTTCAATTGCTTTATCTAAACTAGAGAACTACGTGTAAATAGCTAAAAGGGTTCACTATGGAGAAACCCTCACTCCATTTCTGAAGGCAAGGGTAGTTTTTTTCTTCCAAGGCTCAGCAATGCATGTTACAGATTTTAGACCATTTATTAAGACAGCATAGTGAGAATGAAAAACTCTACCCAAATTTTCTCTTTAGTTCTATTACCCTAGATGGAATGTGGTGGGCAGAATGCTTAAAAACTGTTCAGGAAAAATCTATGAAGTCTTGGCACAAATAAATTATTGCTTCACTATGGGTTTTTTAGAGGATGCCACTTCAACAGAGTGAGGTCCATGGATTTGTTACAGATTTTTAAATTTTTTTTTTCTCTTTAACTTCTAATAGAAGTCAGCCTCAATGCATATTTTCAATATATATTGTCACAAGTCATGAATGAACTGCCAGGATGGATGCCATGCATATGTTTGATTAGAAGGAAATATGATTCTACTAGACATTATTGGGTTCCACAAGACTAACTTCTGGTAACTGAACATTCACAGTCTGGCAGCACCTTCACAAATGAATCCAGAATGGTTGTTCACGGTAATTTGCTTCCAGTGCTATTCTTGGTAATTTAATTGTAAATTAAACAGTTTTTCTGTAAACAGATGCAAGATTCCCTCGCTCTGCTGCCCTGAGAGGCTGAAAAAGTAAAATTAATAATTTTTAACATATCCTTTATAACAATTCTGTATCTACCTACAGATAAACTTTATATCTTCATATAATGATAGCTTTGGTTGCTTAGAACAACATAGTAATTCAGGTTGAAAGGGGCCTCTGAAGATTGTTCCATGCAACCACCTGCCCAAGCAGTCTCAGCTACAGCAGGTTGACTGGGACTGTGTCCAGCTGAGTTTTGAGTTAATTCAAAACATGCTGACATCCTGGACAAAAGTTGGCAAGGAATCCTCAGATGACTTAAGGGTGGGTAAGCAAACCATTACCATGATGTTAGCATGAATTCCACCCTCAGCTTTGCCACTGGATTGCCATTCATGTCTGATTTGTGCTGATCATTGGTGCCCCCAGTGTCAATGACAACAACTGGGCTGTTGTGTTAGAAATCCTGGATTATCCACAAGAGGCTAATGCAGTGTCTTCCATTTCCATCTCGAACGTTCCAAACATGTAAACCCCTAGGTTTTTCTGGGGTTGTGGGCTCAACACCAATAGAAAGTTGCTTCAGCCTGATAGGTCAGCCTATGTATATTATGGAAATTGATCCTTTTCATTGCATATGTAGTCATCAACTTTGGTGGCTTTTCAGGGCAAATGCTCTGTTTTTGGAGCTCCCATAACTTCTCTACTGGTTATTAATGGAAAGAATTGCTAGTGTGAGCTGTGTGTCTCAATTGGGTGAGGAGACATTGCCACACCTTTTAATCAGGCCATTGGTCTGCTCAGTAATCCCATTCTCTTGGGGCTTCTATGGCAAAACAAACACCCACTTAATGCCCGCCTTTCAAGCCCAGTCTTGAAACACTGCATCAGCAAAGGATCTGGACGTGCTGGCTGAGTATGAGCCAGCATGTGCCCAGGTGGACAAGCAGGCCAGTGATACCCTGGCTTGATCAGCAATAGTGTGGCCAGCAGGACCAGGGCAGTGATCATCCCCCAGTACTTGGAACTGGTGGGAGCACCGAGTATAGTGTTCTGTTTTGGCCCCTCATGATAAGAGGGACATTGAGCTGCTAGAGCATGTCCAGAGAAGGGCAACAGAGCTGGTGCAGGATTTGAAGCCCAGGTCTTAGGAGGAGAGGCTAGAGGAACTGGGGTTGTTTAGCCTGGAGAAAAGGAGTCTCAGGAGGGACCATATCGCTCTCTACAGCTACCTGGAAAAGAGGTTGTAGCCAGGTGGGAATCTCTTCATCAACAGGTGACAGAACAAAAGGAAATGGCTTCAAGTAACATCAGGGGAAGTTTAGACTGGATATTAGGAATAATTTCCTCACTAAAAGGATTTTCAAGCACTGGAACAAGCTGGCTGGGTAAGGGATTGAGTCACTATCCTGGGAGGTAGATGTGGCACCTAGGGACATAGTTTAGTGGTGGACTTGGCTGGGTTGACAATTGGACTTAATGATCTTAGAGGTCTTAATTATTATATGATTCCAAATGCCTCTTAAAAACTGACTGTAATGGGGCAGTAACCACTTCTCTAGGAAGCCTGTTCCACTGTGTGACTGCCTTTTCTGTAAAGAAATACTTCCCAATGTCAAGTCTGAAACTCTTCTGTTGTATCTTTGAAAATTCCCACAACTTATAGTTGTAAGAGACCATGAGCGGGATGTCATAGTACTAACACATAACTACCACAGAATGCTAGAGAATTTCTCCTTTCCATTGATGACATCTGTAGACTATGTAATGAAGTAAACTGAATCTTGTTAGCAAGTCTAAGGAACCTCTTATCTACTGTGGGCTGGTGACATAGATTCATGCAAATTGCCTTTACTAGGAGCAGTATCATTATGCCCTGAGTTCAGACAGGTAAGGTGCAGAGAAGGAGCAGTAGGAGGACCTAGTTGCCCCAGTGATTACCTGATTTACGTCAGAAGCAGGTGTGTCAGCAGAGCACATCCTTCTCCATGCAGATCCAACATAGATTCAACATTAGCTCTTCTCAGATTTTCCTATATATGCTTTATTTATGTCACAAGCTATAGAGTGAGCCTTGCTACAGAACCTGCTAAAGTCACACTTTCACAAATTCATGTTAAAACCTGTTTTTTGCTGACACCTTTGATGATTATTCTTTAAATGACTCAAACCACTCAGTTGAAACAAGGATAGGGAATGAGGCTTGCAGTCAGTTCACAATGCTGTGTTTCTGCTGTTCCTTCCTCCCCACACTCTTCCCCTGCTCCAGCATGGCATCCCACCCTTGTGAGACAGTTCTCCGTGAACTTCTCCAGTGTGGATCCTTCCCACATTTTTCAGTTTTTCAAGTGCTCCAGTGTGGGTCCTTGTACAGAGTACTGTCCTTCAGGAATGGGCTGTCCCAGCATGAGTCCTTCCGGAAAACCTACTCCACTGAGACCTGTCTGTGAGCTATTGCTTTCTTCAGGGCACATCCACCTACTCTGGCATGTGATCCTCCACCAGGCTGCAGGTGGATCTCTGCACCATCACGTCCCCCATGGGCTGAAGGGGCACAGCTGCCTCACCATGGTCTTCATCATGAGTTGCAGGAGAATCTCAGCTCTGGTGGCTGCAGAACCTCCTCCCCCTCCTTCTACACTGATCTTGGTGACTGCAGGGCTCTTTCTCTTATATATTTTCACTCTCCCAGCTGCTGTTGAAAAACACTTGTACCCATTCTTGAATATGGTATCAGAAAGCTGCTAACAATGTCCCCACTTGGCTCAGCTTTGGCCAGAGACAAGGCTGTCTTTAATCCTGCTTGGAATGACTATTTTGCAGAATCACAGAATTTTCTGAGTTGGAAGGGATACACAAGGATCATCAAGTTCAGCTCTGAAGTGAATGTCACATATGGGGAATCTGTCCAACATGAGGTCAGCTTCTGTTATCTTTGTACAGAAGCTACCCCTGCAACCCCTTGCCCCCAAAACTTTACCAGATAAACCAAATACAGTAAGGAGCAAAAGCAACGACAAAGATCTTAGGTGAAATATGGACAGACCAATTAGAAACATCATTAGAACTATACAGACAGGCAATAGAAAATCTGGCAGAACAAATGACAAGTTAAAATTATGCTGAACTTTTTAAAAACAAATTTAAAGTGACAAGTCAAACATATGCTATGTCAGAAATACACATACTGTTGCTTAAGGTTTTTTTTTTTTTTTGCCTCTAGTACTATATTCCTTCACTGTAATTTTGTTGTCATAATTGAATGTGAATTTCTTTTTTAAAAATAAAACACAGCCACAAAACCACTTTCTATAATCTTGTATCTTTTCTCTGTCCTTTCTCTCATATTCCCCCATCATTTATACCTATTCTGTTAGGGCCTTTTTCTGCTAATATTTTCATACTGAAAATCTTTCTTGGACATATCCATACCACATATTTTAACCCTCTGTTTTTCTGGTAGATTTCATACCACATGATGAAATATTTTACCATTAGTTCTCTTTGTATCTTACTAATTCACCACTCTGTCAGCACTGATGGGATGTCTGCAATGTTCCAATCTGTAGCAGTCTTCAGTACTGTATTGATCTTTAGAACCATTGTAGGTTAACTTGAGCAACTATTACATATTTTGGAAATGGTATTGAACATGCATATGGAGCTGAAGGTGGAAATACATTATTTACTAGTACTGGAAGCTTAATTCTGTTCCTGGATGAATTATATTCTGGATGAATATAAATCAACTGCCTACTTACTTTTCAAGACTCTCTACTTGCTTTCCATTGATCTGTTTTACAGCAAAACTACAGAATAGCATCTTTCATCATTTTAGCTGGTTTTGTTTCCACCATGGGAATCTTCTTTTCCAGAACAAATGGCTAACGATGCTGCTTAAGTATGCCCTCCAAAGTTAAAAATTGGCCTTCTCATGCAAGAGTTATTATTATATCAGTGGTTATTAAATGACTCCACAAATCCTTGAAGATATATTTGCAACAAAAATTATATGTCACTTCTCTTGTGTGACTACTTTATGAATTTTCCACTTAGATTGTACCTGCTCATAAAGCGCTGACTACATAGATTTTAGGTTATTTAATTGACGTAAGGCTTCTGAGGAACAGGAGAAGATCTGTTCTATAATATATTCTCCCTCTGCCTCAGACAATCTAATTTTGGTTTTGCTTTTTAAACCTTGCTCACCTCCCAGCTGATTATTCTGCACATTTATTAAGTTACATGGTGGAAAAAAAAAAAGCAAAAAATCAACCAAACACAAAAAATATGCTTAGTTCACTTTGAGTTCTTTAGATATTGCCTTTAACAGATGCACTTTTGGAATTTAGGTGAATGCCCTATTTGCTTGTTTCAATTCCTTTGGGGCCATAATTGTGTTGTGAAGTATTTTCCCTTCTAACTTGTATACCAGCTCTCAACCTGATAAAAATTAGAACAGTAAAGATACTGCTTAAATAAACTCCATTTTCCAAAATATGTTTCGTAATGAAAATACTGACAGGCACTTAAATATAGTTACATTATAGCCAATAAAATGCTAAAATATATTAATTTTAAAATATTCCATGAAACATGACCTACTGTCTGCTAATTCATGGTTACTGGAAAATCCAATTATGTCAAATAATGATTGTGTTAAATTCCAAGTTTAATTGCATACAGTGTATAACACACCCTCCATATACCCTACCCCCTTTCCCCTTTACAAAGCACTGGATGACTCAGTTACTTGGAATCAAAATTTTGTGGAAGTTGACTGAAAAGAATGCATAAACATTAGACACTGATGGATGCAAATCAAACACTGAACAGTCCCCCCACACTCCTCCCACTCACCCCCTAGCATTTTTAGATACCTTAATACCTTGGAAAATCTGGAAACAAGAGGGATTTAAGAACAGCTGCACACTGTTTTGTAACATGTATTGGATTTAGGTTCCCAAATACAATTTTTTTCAAATTTGATTTAAGAAACCAAATTAGTATAGTTTCTATGCAGCTCTTTTGTATTTGCTGTCACAAAGCCATCTGAAAGGAAAAAAGGTAACAGAAAAAATAATTTAAAAATGCACAATTATTCTACTTGCAAGAAACTCTTCACCAATCTGCCCCCTTCATATATAAAACATTCTATTCAGGCACCCCATGCACATTCAGAGACAGAAGTGTGTGCTTACACCCACTACCACCTTGCTAATTAGGCCTGTGGTACTCTACAACTTGTAATGCGTCCCCTTTCTGTGATTTGGCCATTTTTAACTTGATCATTTAGGTTAAATCCTTTTACTTCCTACCTTGCAAAGGGCAAGGGGTGAAAGGAAAGAGGGTTGAGAACACCTTTCTTCACAACTTCAAATGTAAAGCTATCTTTTAATACAAAACCTTTGTTCCAGTAATAAATTTAGTCACCTATAGTAGTATTTATAGGCCACACAAGACATTCCTCCCCTCCCCACTGTCTGTCACTGAGATCCCCTAAGCTAGGGACTGAAATGACAAATGGCCCAAAAGCTACTCCTGATAAGCCTTATTTTATTAATATTTTCTGGCATGAATCCCTTCTCAGAAAGATGATAAAAATGGAGCAAAACCAGCTAATACCTGCACTACTGAAAGGTATCTTTCATCAGGTGAAGCCACTTGATCAAACGTTATTTTATGACCTATTCAGAATAAAAATGAAACTTTTGCTTTATAATTGTCTTCAAAAGTCCAGAAATTTTTCCCCCCTGTGGTGAACAGGTGCTGAGAAATATCTAAACAACACTAATAGATGTTAGCATTTCAATTTAAATATCTCTAGTATTTCTTATTAGCTTATCCACCAAAACCATTTTGAATTAACTTCAGCCAGTGCAATTGTATCATTTGAGAATTAAAAAAAATATTTTTAAAACTCTGGTTTTACCTTTAACCTGAAATTATGTTTTCATCATAAAATTACACCACAGAAATCACACAGTACTATATTGGGGATTACAGGAATTTTAGTGGTTAGAACAGACATGAGGAGGACAAGGATTAGATGGTCTCGCCTAATGAATAAGGTCAGGAACTAGGAGAGGGAAGAAACTCCAGTGTCAAAAGTTAACACCCAGGGTCAGGGTGGCAAGCTAGAGTCAGAAGAAGAGATTACATGTCAGAAGCATTTATCAGACAGAAAATGACTGTTCTAAAGAAGCTTTTTACTCAAATACAGTTATGGTCACACTTGCAAACTTTGTGGCTGAGATTCCCTGTGTGAGGCTGAGGATATAATGCTACTGACAACACCTCTATTCCCAACATGGCTGCATGAAGAAGAGCAAGAACAGCTCTGCCAATTTTGAATCACAGTTAAATCTTCTCTTACATTGTTTAAATTATGTTTTAGTTATTAAAAGCTCCTCAATATATCTAAGATGCAAAATTCTCATGGAAATGGCACCTGTGTTTTCACAGGTGTTCCTATTCTGCCCAGTGGATAGCTGTACTAGTTACAGACTTCAAGTACCTAGGCTTTCTCCCTCTGCCAAATGATGATAATGTCTTAGAAGATATAAAACAATGTATTATGCAACATGAAGTTTTCTCTGTTAAGTTGTATTTGAGTTTGGGACAGAGCAGGGCCATGTAAAGTTTAAAAAGGTGAAAAAAAAAGATATTTTTGATAAAACCCCATGACAGGTGAGAATTGTAAGAAAACTCTTAACTATTATTGATAATAATAGTTGCTGTTAATATCAGTAAAACTATTGTCTGAGACTATTTCTGTCTCTATTTAAAAGAGGAAAGATTTCCTATTGATGTAAGAGAGATTATATTCACGTGCAAGATGCAATTATTTATTATTCCTCAGTGCTAAAATCTTAATTTATTGTTTGGAATATTCAGTAACTTTTTCCAAAATGCAGTTTCATTTTCATATCACAGTGTTCTTTGCAAGTACAATTCAGCCCTATGTGACTTTATTGGTCATATATTGCATCATAGCACTGACAAATACATTCACTTTGCAAAAGTGGAACACCAAATATTTCTGTTTCAGCTAATGTGTTCTTTCTTGAAGTTCAGTTTCTGTATGAAATAAGACTTAGGTGACTGTGCCCTGTCTTCATCTGTCATGGATGACAGGTACTTTTGAACACATTGCTCAATCTCAACAGGATTTGACAGAAAAATGTGAAGACAGAGAAATGTGAAGCCCCTATCTTGCTTATGAAAACTGACAGTTGAGTGAAATGTATAGGCCTAAATTAATTTTGCAGGCTGGAGAAGGCAAGTAGAATTCAGTGCCTAAACCTGCTCACTTTGGAAAGCCATAGTGTGAATTAGCTGTCAGCTGCCCAGTCAGAACTGGGGTGCAACCAAACAATCTACAGCAAATGACTAATTTTACCCAGCAAAATATGTAAAGTGTGTAAGAATAGACATCAAAGTATTAGGTAAAGGATGGCTTGGCAAAAATTCTTTGTGTGAAAAGTCAGTCATTTTAGCTTAACTAATTCTGGAAATATTTTTCTCTCTCTTCTTCCCCGACCAGCCTTTTCTTCCCTCATTCATCAGCCAAAGTTCTGAGAACAGAATTAGCTCCTTTTGTGTTAATTTCTGTACATCATCTTTATATCTTTATATTCAGTACATATGGTAGATAGTGGGAGGGAAAAAAAAAATATTTAATTCTTGATCCTCTCCTCTAATGCATCTCTAACTTTTCACAGGGCAGAACTATTGACTAAAAAGACATTACTTCTGTAATCATGTAACACAGTAGATAGAACTGGTGTGAATAAGACAGGAGACATAACCTTTGCCAGCAATGATGCCATAGGAAATGAATTAGTATGATTTTATTTCAGAGTACTCTTCCAGTGGAGTATTTGACTTGAGTTTCCTAATGAAGCTTTAATACATTTCTGTTTTTAGACTAATAGGTGTTCAGTTACACACACTCAAAAAATGATTTAAACCTTTTATACTGAGGCAATGTCTAGAGGGAATATGGATTTATGCCTACTATGCCTATAATAGAAAGAGGGACCCCTAGGAGCAGAGATCTTAATACAAGGAGAAATGAAATATGTGGTTCAGCAAGAAGCCATCAATGAAGGTCGTTGGGCTTGGCACTTTGCATGACATGGCCCAACACGCTGGCTACAATTTTTAAATAGTTTTACCTGTAAGAATCTCAGACATGCAACAGAAACAGCCCTGGTACTGTGAAGAAATATCTTTCATGAACACCAAAAATTAATGGAGAAGTTCAGAGGCAACCAGGCTTAGTTGTGATGAACACTTCTGTGGATATTCTGATGCCTGGTAAGAACCAGAGTCTTGCAAAATTTATGTTACTGGGATGTTAGTCTCTTTGCTCTATCTGCCTATTTTAAGAAAGTATGTATGGAGATTTGTAGGTTTTATGTAAATTTGCTTGAAAGTGGTTAGTGGGTCCAAGTGGTTATTCTGAAATAAAAAAATGGGGACGAGATATGAGAACCAGTGCTATTACATATGCCTCATACCTTTAAGAAACTGTATTAAAGAACTTAATATTGACATTTTAAGGTAATAAGTTAAGATATATATGTCTTTGCTAAACTGAGATACAATATACCATACTATGTCCTTTAAGTAATACCAAGAGATGATCTCCCAAGGAACATCTAGAGTCCTTTACTGAATAATCCCTTCAATTCAGTTTTGTGCAAACAGTTATGAAATGTCTTTTGAATATTATCCAACAAATGTTCAGCTGAGACTCAAAATAATTGGGAGGAAAGTAATCACAATTATTTCCCTTGACCTTAAAAATCAGTTATGGTGTCACATCCCCCATCCCTTCTCTGAGTCAGGGAATTGCTTCTCTTTTAGTGAATCAGTCTCTGTAGTGGTAGAACTCATAAGAAGCACAAACTTAGCATCAACTGCTGCTAAAGGTCTCAGTCCAGTAACACACAGTAAACTTAAGGGCAGCCTTAAAGGATTTGCTGAGTAAGAGTGGATCTACATGAACAATTAAATTTGGACATAATCATATGCTTGGGTGACTTCAGCTTTGAATGCAATGCCGTAAGGGTATGAAAAGAGATTTTCTGCCCACGTAGTTGAAAGATTAGCCCATCTGAATACTGATGTCATTAACCCTGAAAAGCTATTTTACATGAGGACTGAGCTAATAGCATTCTACATGTCTTTTTGCTATATATATGTCTGCATGTATATATATATATATATATCTAAACATAAAATATCATTATACAGTCAGAAATGGAAGATATACCAGAGGGTTTGAAATATAAGAATAGAAAAGGTAGCTTGTTTCAAGTTCTACACCAAAATAGATATGCAGGATATCATTATGAAACAAAGTGATCAAGCTACCATCTGAAAATGTCACCCACAACAAAAATAAATCTGCTCTGCAATTGACTATATTTAGATGAATTATGTAAAATCATAAGCAAAATGCTAAGTAGTCCTTTATAGTATCTTGAGCTGAGATTATTTATAACTCATTAAGAGATTTATGGTAAATGGGTATGTGTTGGGTTTTTTTTTCTTCCTTAATCATCCTGGTAAAGCAAAGTACTGTGAAGGTCTTACAGGACCTTCAAGGCCAGAAAAGTCAAGCATATACATTCATCATAGCATATCTGTATATAGTCTCACAGTTTCAGTCTAAAACATTTCACTGCCAAAGTGCTGCAAGTGTAAGTGGAATTTCACAATCTATCTCTTCTGTTCTTACTCGGCTGCCCTTAGTATTAAGTAGTTGGTCAGGAAAAATCAATGGGTTCTAGAAATATCAGGATAGACATAATTTATGTTATAAATAACTGTTAAAACTGTACCTGAAATAGTGGCAAAAAAGTATCTATTGATGAGATTTACTGAGATTGTCAAAGTTTTTCAACTGTGCTTAGTGTTCATTCTTGCAATGTATTTAATCAGTCTTATGATGTATCAATTGCAGCAATAATGCAAGAATGAATTAATTGTCTAATTATCAGCACCCTTCCTGTGCTCATTAAAAAAAAAAAAAAAAACAGCCAAAAAAAAATCACAACCATAGAACGTCCTCATGTCTCCCTATTCTTAAAATAAAAAGTCACTTTTTTTTTGTAGCTTGTTAACCTTAAAGCCCACTACAGCTAAATATCCTGACATCTACATGTTGAGTTATTAAATTGGTACGGGATAGAAAACACTTTCTGATCACTGTTGGTCTTCAATGAACAATATACACAGGGATAAGTGGAAGGGTCATGGGAAGCCTTGCCAGTTCTTATTGTTATTCAGTGAAACTCAGAGGCCAACATTTTACCATATTACTAATAGAAGACTTTCTTCTTTGTCGACAAAATAAATAATAATGCAAGCCCATCAGTTGTGATCCTTGTGGGTGGAATATAAGCTGTGCAACATTAAGTGATATATAGCCAGAATTTGATATGTCTTGTTTAATTTCTATTTCTTCTCTATTCCTCCTACATTTATAACTTACAGTGGATGCATGGAATGCGTGGCATATAAATACATCTATTTTATGTATAATTACCCATTGCAACAGAAAGTTAAACGCAGAAGAATGTTTAAAGTAGAAGTAGGATTTTAATATTTGCAACTATGCCTCATAAATCTAATTTATAGGTGTAAAAACTGGTGGCAATAATTTTGAATAGAAAAAGTCTGTGCCCAGATTCACTACTGCAAAACCAGGATTACAGACATGATTCTTGACTGTTTACTGTCTGCCAGTTTTAATATGGCACAGTTTAGGGGAATTTTTTTAAAAAATTTGTGAAGTCAAATAAGCCACACTCTAGGCATTTTAAAAGATGAAATGTTTATGCTGAAGACAAAGAAGAAAGAGGTAGGGATATGAATTTTCTATTTTCCACCAATTCTTTTTGGCTTTTTAAATGCCTGCTATCAGCAAAATATTCTGGCTTCCAGTGGAGTGCTGAGACCTCATCTGCAGGTGTAATATGGGAATAGAAATTCTGGGAAAGAGAAGAATTCAGACAGAAAAGTAGTGACTTCAAAATCTTGCTGTTAACCCTTCAGCCTAGGAGGTCTTTGGAGTATTTTCAGATTCCATTATCTCTCCCCATTGACAGACCCCAGGGAGACACAGTGATGTGGTTTATTCTTCTAGAGCTAACAGGGTACTGCTTTCCCTAAGTTTACAAGGTTAATTTAACTATTTTTTGTCTAGATTTTTTGAGTTGGCACTTGATCTTCGGTCACTAAGTTAATCCTTCTAATCCTTTTACGAGAAAACTATTGTTCACATCAGCTTGCCAAAGGAAACAAAGACTTTCTAGTGTCATGACAGCTTCTTACGTCCTACTAGCCAAGTACACAATTTCCAGCTATTAAGGAAACATGTAATTCAGGAGTTTACTGAGGAAGGAGTTGTAGACTTACTGAAAAAGTTATTAAAATACACTGTGATGGGACAAGCAGTATTTTCCTTTCATTTCTTGTCTCCTAGGATGGTTATTGCATTCTAACAGCTCAGAGTCTTGATAGTGAATATTTTAACTCACAATTTTCTTTGCAAAGTACTACTATTTACAGAAGTATTAAACTGCATATCTATGACAAAATATGCATTTCTTCTTGCTCAACATTTTGTGCAAAAAGTAAGGAGAAGGGAACAAATCTGCTTGTGAATTTTCATAAGTACATAAGAACAAAGGAAAATATTTCAGAGTATGCATATCTGAGCTAAAAATAATAAAAAAAATGAAACAAAGTCAGTTTGCTGAGAAAGTAGAACAACTTTTATCTGGACTTCAGAAAATCCTATTTTAAGCTTTTGCAGTGAATGAAGCAGACCAGGCATGAATGCTGCCCCACCCTTAAGGGGAAAACAGCACCCAAAATATATAGATGCCTGTGGTCAAAAAGGAGTGGTAAAAGTCAGATGGTCTACAAAACCTTGCAAAGTTTTATTATGAAATTATACAGTTGGCATGGAAATGGGTATGTTAGTCTCTTATCCTGTAGCATAAAATTAATTACAGCAGATTTGGAATAAGAAATAGGGTGAAAGAGAGACAGGTTAAAGAGGCAGAGGAAGAAATGAAGGAAAGATCACCAC
This sequence comes from Chlorodrepanis virens, assembly GCA_003286495.1. Taxonomy (NCBI): domain Eukaryota; kingdom Metazoa; phylum Chordata; class Aves; order Passeriformes; family Fringillidae; genus Chlorodrepanis; species Chlorodrepanis virens. The sequence continues at coordinate 38,885,539 of LTAT01000004.1, read as the reverse complement.
TCCTGGCTGCGGTGTTCATCCAGATGGTGAGGTGTACAAGGTCCTGGGGGCTCTGCTCAAGTTTCATGAGGGTACCTTTTGGTAGACAAGCTTTCCCCACCCTGGACCCAAGTTTCTCATGTTCTCTGCAAATTAGTCATCTTGCACAATTAGTTCCTCTAAACCTTTCTGTAATGAGTTAAGGGCTTCAGGGGTTTTTGATGGTCTTGATTCCCCTCTACTGGGTCAGCCTTTGGTCAATAGTCCATGGCCACTCCTTGACCTCATTCCTGCTCTTGTGCTGCACTGTGTAGTGCTTAAGTCCAGGAGCTGGAACAAGGATGTTTGTCCAAGAAAATGCTGCTCTGTCTCTGTGTAGCCCCCTGTTCAGCCACATTCTGTTCTTTCTCATGGTGTGGTCTCAGCAACAAACCTTGGCTGGTTCCATGGTTATCCATCTGTTGGTGTTTGAGATGTACACATCAGCTTCTTTTCTTCTGGCCTTCTACACCGTCAGTCCTCATGTCCCATATCAAAGTTATTTTCATATGAAATGTATTTCCAATACTTTGAAGTTAGGGAGTGGAACTGGATGTCTTCTGTTGTGGTACTTTGTATACTGCACTTCAGTACAAAGGATAAGACATTAGTAGGATGCCAGAACTTTTAATCTAAACCCCTGCCCCACTGAAACCATGAGAGGACTGCAGGAACAACAGTAAACACCTTTACAAGTGTAACAGCTGTCTCAGCTTGGAGCAGGAGCCAAGTGCCACTGGACAAATCCAAATCCAACAATGATTTGCACATGCTGCAGCTTCCAGCAGTTAATTGAAACAATTAATTTTATTCTGAAATAAAAAAAAAAAAAACATTTATTTAACTGTCACTGTAGAGGAAGATTAAAGCAAAAATTTAATCCTGCCTCTGTTGATAGTGGTTTTACTTAAATAAAATATTGTCAGTTAAGATATTTCATTGTGTGGGATTCATACAAATATAAAGTGTCAGGCATTTGCACCTGGAGTATTATTATTCCTAATCTTTCTTTTGTACAGCAAGGTCTGTCATAGCATGCCATTGGAGATGCCAACGCTTAAACTCATTGAATTAAGATAATCCTCCCACTCATTTGCACTTTGACTTTTTGTTACCAGATGTTCATTTATGAGAGAAATCACTTGGTAATAAACTCTCATTTCCAAGCATTTCTTTCTTTAATAACTCAGATTTAGTCATAAATGAACTTCTATATGGTATTAGTGAAATGTCAAGAAAAAGCATTCTAATGTGGAAGCATCAAGAACTATTTGAATTGTACATTTTTAAACCCTCTCTCTCCGTAGTCTGTGATTTTCAGAGCACCATTCTATAACGCTGGGCTGAGCACACAGAGGATAACAAGGGGTGGCTGAGCTCTGGCTCCTTCTAGCAAGCTCAGTATTGAACAGGTAATAGAGAATCTTTCATGGAGTCAGGAGGGAGAAATGAGGGAAATAAGAAAACATTATTGATGATTCTGCAGGTTTCAGCAGTTCTGTATGGAGAAATGATACAGTCCTGGCAGGTGTGTATGCCCATGGTTGTGTAAGAAGGATTTAAAATAAGGTAGAAGGACATTTAAGTTATTAAATATGTGTCTAGATTCTTTCTGATATCTTCCCAAACATGCTGCTCCCATGGGATATTTCGCAGATTGCTGGTGTCCCAGGGGTCTCTTCTAGGAATCCCACCCAAAACAAATAAAGGAAAGATATAAACATTTTATTAAATTTCAGTATGTTCAAACACTGTTCTGACTCAACCCCCTGAAAATACAGTTAATTACTACACAAACTGCCTCTATCTTCCCAAGAATCAGCACTGAATTCCTTGAACTCACTTCCTTCTTATTGTAGTATTGTGGCAATATTTTTAGAGTGTGTGTAGCACCAGATGATAGACTGTAATGAGATTTTAACTTTCTGCCACATAAGAACAGATAAAGTGCTGATGACATTATGGGTTTTCAGATAGTGCCAACACTTTAACAATATTCTCAAGTTAAAAGGTTTTTGAAATGTGAGCCACTGTAGGTTCACTCAGTCAAGTCTTTACCACAGATATAATAAACATTCACACCTTTAATCTGAGGCTTGCTAAACTCCAGGGATATCTTGTGATGCACCATTGGGATGGCCACAAGTCTGCAGTTTGACAAGGTATACTCTTCATCTTGAAGAGTGCCAGACACCTGAGATTCACACTGATTTCACTGGTAGAGAGAAGAAAAAAGGTGCTTGACTACTTCACACACTGGGTCAGGTCCTGAAAGGTTTTTTTAGCCATTAGAACACTCTGAAAAACAAATCTACAAAAATTGCTATAATTGTAATGAAGGACTTCTTTGGCCTGTAGACCTTCCTACTTAGCAAACTTGTACAGTCATCAGCACAAAATTTATCATTAAAAAACCCAAAGTGCAAGTAAGCAGACAACCTGTCTTTTCTGAATAATTTCAAATTATTTCACTTTCCGTTATCCTTTGGTGAAGATTTGAGACAGATGAAAAGCCAGACAGCCAGCATGACTCCTTTCAAAATGAGATTGGGCAAAATAATCACCTTAGAAACCTGCCTAACCCAATGCAAATCAAGACATAGTGCTT
>LTAT01000004.1:38871565-38882903 GCA_003286495.1 Chlorodrepanis virens | reverse complement strand
AGACATAGTGCTTAAAATTGACTCAAAAATTAAATTAGAATGTACTGGGGACAGCAATATTGTTAGTTCTTCAAACAAGATTTTAAGTTTTAGGCAGTGGCATAAAGTCTGTTTTGCAGAAGTCTAGAAAGTCTGAAGGTTCTGGTAGACTATTTTCCTAAGCCAGTATTTGCTGTGAGATTTAGCAAGTAAAGTTGGAGTCCAGTGAAAGAGTAACAGGTTGGCTTTTCAGGTGGCATTATTTTTGAGCAATATTTTCAAGTACCAGTAGAGCCTAGATTTTCAGTTGGTATAGTTCTCTTTCCTCCATCTTTCTTTCCAGGTATAACAAGCATGGTCAGGAGTTCGTATTTATTCCATGACCACTGAGCACTAGAGCAGAAGCTAGGTAAAGTTGAGAGTGAAAAGAAAAAAAAAAAGTTAGTGTTACTTGCATATTTTCTAGACTCAGCAGATCCTGATCATATTTGTTCTGAAGCTCCTAGCCTTTTCCTGCTGCCAGATAATGTATTTTCTGAAATTTAGGCTCCTCTTGGGGTTTGAATCTGTTCATTCTGTACAGTGTAGAGTTTGCTTCAGTTAGAGATAACATAATGTACTTTATAGACTTCTGAGTAGGCTGTAATTTAAAACACATATTTAGCACTGCAATTTCAGCTAGAAGCTCTGAAATGTCAGATACCCTTGGATGTCAGACACTCTTGGATGCCCTAGATTGGGCCTGTAGTGCTGTGATTTCAGATTCACAATTGCCTAAAGACCTGGAGGTCATCTGGACCAAATACCCTGTTCAAGGAGGGCCACATAGAGCAGGTTGCCCAGGGCTATGTCCAAATAGTTTTTGAATATATCCAAGGATGAAGACTTGACAACTTCTTTGGGAGGCCTTGCCAATGCTCAGTCATCCTTACAGTGAAACCTCCTACATTTCAGTTTGTGCCCATTACCTCTGGTCCTGTCACTAGGCACCACTGAGAATAACCAGATCCCTTCTCTTCACACCCTGCCTTCAGGTACTTGTAGACATTGCTGATACTTCCCTGAACCTCCTCTTTTCAAATCTAAATAGTCTCGGTCTCCCTACTTCATGAGTTTACAGTTCCATTTAAATGGTTAGGCGTAGGAACTGAGTCAGTTTCAGACAAGGCTCTATGCAAATAAAACCTCAATGCAAAAAGCAAAACATGTTTTGTAAATAAAAAAAAAATTAATACAAGTTTTTGGAGGTCCTTAAAGTTTCATAGTGAACTTGATGATGCTTTAGTTCTTTCTGAAAGGGCCGGTGCTGAGACTGCATTTGAAAAATAAAGAAAAATAATTAGTCTTACAAATAGAGAGCTGTAGAATTGAAAGCTGTTGACATTTGGAAAAAAAAATCTCATATGCTTCTGAATACATTAGAGTCCTAAATTATGCTGGTGTTTTGTATTTAGACAGAAAAACAAGTGTGTTGGAAGTAATAATAAACAGACCTAAAATCACATTTGGATTAAATTCACCAAGATGCAGAAATGTATATTTTCTAAATTTCATTATTTTTCTTCTCCTTTCAATCCTGAAGGGAAAGCTATTGTTTGTTTTAAGTGGAAACCAAGACTTGCAGAATACATTGTTACCCAGAGGAGCAATGCAGTCTTCTGAAGGCTACAATGAAAACCTCCTTACATAGAATCTCTGGATTTATTTTTCTCTCAGAAAAACACGAATGCAAAGAATATTCAGGATTTTGAAGGGACCTCTCTAACATAGTTTTCAAGTCAGTTGTTTTATAAGATTAGAACCAGAAAACCCAACACTTCCTGCTAATTAAAAGATGACAATTTATTTTTTACTCTGTGGCATATACAGACACAAAAACTCAGACTTTCAGTATTTGTTGCTCTGAGACTTTTTCAAAATATAAACACATTACAAATTCAACACGGACTTCAGACAGGTGGATTGAATGTTCAGGCAAAAATCCTGGGGAAACTCCACTGAAATGAGTGGAAATATTCAAGGAAAAAGGTGCAGTCATAATTCAGCAAGTATTTTCCATGAGGTAAATGTTTGTGGGTGAATTGTTTCTTTTCCACAATAAACAAAAAATGAGCTCATTGTCAGTAGGGTAATTAATTTTGAAAAGCTGTAAATAACCAGTTCTGCATTTTGTTATATATTCTGAGAGACAGTTCAGGAATAGAAAAGTGTTCTCAAAGCCGACAAATAAAACCTAATAACTTTCTGTTCACAAATAATGGCTAATAACTTTCTGTTTGCTTGCATTTTTTTCTTAACTGAACAATATATGGGTTTTTGTAAGTAACAACACATCATGGACATTTGTCTAAGGAACGAGTCTTAGCTGGTTGGAATTGCATTGATGCTGTGAACAAGTGTGACCCAGTTGCCATGAGGCCCAAGGCACACAGATCATTGAGCAGCAAACTTTACAAATGCAAAGAAGTGCAATCCCTGTGTAGGAAAACTCAGTCAACTTTTAGAGTTCTGACACTTCAAAAGGGTCACGGGACAAGCAAGCTAAAAACTGTTCAAAGTCACCCCCCCACCCCGCCCCAGTCCTATAGTGCAACAAAAGGGCAAAGACTCACTTTGCCTTCTGCTAATTAAAATGACCATTCACCAGAAGCTATTGTGAGAATATACACTTACAATAAATTCTGTCCTCAGTTTGAGTTAAGCTGCAGGATTGTTCTAAAAGGACTTCAAATAGGGGAAAGAAAGGCACTTTTCCATGTTCTCTGTATTTGAAATGCAGTTTGTAGGACTTCCTGTAAATTTGTTTTGTTTTGCGATGAGTTTCAAACAGAAAATTTAAGCAAACATTAGTAATTATGCATATTTCACAAAAACAACAGATGTGCCTCCAATGGAGGTCCTGAGATTTGAGATTTTTATCACAGAATGATGCTCTGCAATTCACCTGCTCCCAGCCTCCTCACATTTCAGTTTGGTGTATGTTACCTCAAGGTTTTCAAGCACATTACTTACTGAGAAAAGGCATTCCAAAAACTGTGATATTTGAAACATTAATTTAGAAAATCTAATTTAAATATGTAGTTTATCTGATGTTTTAGTTCATATCATTTCTTTAAGAAGAGGTATGTTTGATATGTTTCTCTGAAGCATTATTTTAATTAGAGTTAAGGCCAAGTGATAATTAGTGGGGCTTGAAAAAGAATCTGATACACTAGATTTATTTACATTTTTTTAAGAAATAATGAATATTTAAATTTCTATGAGACACAGAAATTTAGGATTTTGACTCAAAATTGTTTTGACATTTCAGGAATACTAGATTCTGAATCCTGTACTTGTTGTTTTTAAATACTCCTACCAGAAATTTACAATGCATTTTTAAGTAGATTTTTTTTTAAACTTCTGCTCAGATCCCTGAATAGAGTGGCTTATCACTTTTTCTATCTGATAAAAATAGGTCATTCTAACTGCACAGGTTCATCTTTTGATGTTCTTCTAGATGTCAATCTAGATAGATCACTGCTCAGGAATAATTTTTCTCTCTTCTTGGATGTTGACTTGAGATTTTGTCCCATCAATTTTCTCTATATTTAGTTAGTCACATGATAGCCATTGCATTCAAGAATCAAAATTAAACAATCAAGTTTGCTTATTACACCAAGCTGTGTGGGTCGGTTGACACGCTGGATGGAAGGCATGCCATCCAGAGAGACCTTGACAGGCTTGAGACATGGACCTGTGCAAACTTTGTGAAGTTCCACAAGACTAAGTGTAAGGTCCTGCGTATTGGTCAGGGCAATATCAAGCACATATTCAGTCTGGATGGAGATGGGATCAAGAGCAGTGCTGAGGAGAAGGACTTAGGGGTGTTGGTAGATGAGAAGCTTGACATGACCTGTCAGTGCACACTTGCATCCCAGAAAGCCAACTGTATCCTGGGCTGGGTCAAAGTAAAGAAAACCAGCAGGTCTGATTCTGCTGCTGTACTGCACATTTGTGACCCTGCCTGGGGTACTGAATACAGCTCTGGGGTCCCCAAGACAAGAAGTAAGTGCACCTGTTGGAGGGGGTCCAGGGGAGTGTCATTAGGATGATCAGAAGGATGGAGCACCTCTCCTGTGAAGACAGGCTGAGAGAGTTGGGGTTGTTCAGCCTGAAGAAGACAAGTCTCTGGAGAGACCTTACAGCACTCTCCAAAAGGAGGCTGCAAGAAACATGGAGAGGGACTTTTCACAAGGGCATGTTGTAATAGGACAAGGCTTTAAACTGAAAGAGAGTAGTTTTAGATAAGATATAAGAAAGGAATTATTAATTATGAGAGGGGTGGTGCATTGGAACAGATTGCCCAGAGAAGCTACGGATGCCCCATCCCTGGAAATGTTCAAGGCCAGGTTAGATGGGGCTCTTAGCAGCCTGGTCCACTGGAAAGTGTCCCTGCCCATGGCAGAAGGGTTGGATCTAGGTAATCTTTAAGGCCACTTCCAACCCAAACCTTTCTGTGATTCTATGGTGTATAAATGTCTACCTCATTTTATAAATAACATACTTAATATGGCCAGCCAATTGTTCTCTATTTGCAGCTCTTCCTATAAAAAATCATTTTACAATACACTTTGACTCCTAATTGATATCTTACAGCACCTTTCATGGAAAACATTGATCACTTTATCACTAAAAGGGATATTTCAACTATACAATCTTTTGTTGTAGCATGCCAGTAGTGGTGCTCTCATCCTTGCTTTATCTAAGAAACTGTTTGCATATTTTTCCTGTGAGATGTTTTATTTTAGTGTTGATCACAGAGGCCTTATGAACATCAGGTACCTGAAAAGTTTTGGCATCATGACTGTTTTCTAATGCCATTGTTTGACACTTCTGTTCCTCCTAGAACATTCCTTAGATCACTTTGATGTTGGTGCATATACACATTGTGTAATGTATTGTATAAAAATATTGAATGCAATTGATTTTAAATAATGTTATTGCTAAGATAGCAAAAATAAAATATCTTGATTGTGAAAATAATAAAATGGATAATAAAGAGAATCTGCAACTGGATGCATGGGCACAGTGATGACAGTTTTGAATCTATTAGTTTATGAGTGTCATAGTGTTTTGCATCTGTGATTACATTCAGAAGGTAAAAAAAGCAGGCAGGAAGGAAAACAGAGAAAAAAAGACAGGATTGAAAAACCTGACATCTGCAGAGGGTGAGGAAGAATCTACAGAGAATTGTGTTTCTGTCAGTAAAGAATTATTGCATGACAGCAGACCATAAACTGCAAGATAAGAACCTTTACATTTTTTGGTAACTAGAAGCACAGTTGTGTCTGTTTGTGATACTCAGAGCCAGACTTTCCTGTCACCAAGTATTTTATCTGAACATATGTCAAGTGCTGCTGAAGGTATCAGCATAGCAGACTGAAAAAATCTGCTTTGGAACAAAAGCATCAAGTATCTTATTCTTTGTAAACAATATCACAACGAGGTTCCTACTTTTACCTCACAAAAAGGTGTGGCAACTTTTGTAAAACAGCATAGGAAACGCATCATTTATGAAAGGTATGGAATTGAAAGAAGGTTGTATTTTGAACCACTTTTTGGGGTTTTTAGCAGAATATGCAAAATTTTGATTTTTATGCCCTCAATATTTCTAATTTTTGGTAACTCAAAATTTTGAACTTGGCCAAAGTTTAGTTTATGTGTTAACTTTTTATAGTTATGCAAAAATGTTGCAAAAATCACAAATGACAAAAATTTTGATTATTTTATCTTTACTTTATTGATGCACTATAATATAGTAGTAGTAGTAGTAGTAGTAGTAGTAGTAGTTGTAGTAATAATAATAATAATAATAATAATAATAATAATAATAAATACATCCAATCTCCAGATGCCATTTATGTGAACTGTTGCAGCTTTCTGTGTTTTAACATCGTCCAATCAAAATAAGTTCACGTGATCCGTGAAAAATTTATTTTATAAACTCTAGTTAACATAAGAAAGACATTTGGGATACTGGGCACAAGGAACTCTGGACAAATTATTTTAGGTCTGCATGGTCAAGTTTGTTATAAGTGCCATATTTCCTATTCAGCCTTAGGCAAAATAATTCATACACCTAAATTAACAAGATAGTCTCCAAACCTTTGCAGGCATTCTATTAAGAGGCAACTGCTAAAAGACAATTCACAGCATTAGATGCTCTAAATAATTTCTTGGAAAGCTATTCTTTCCCTGGTTATGTCTAAGAGGGACTCAGGAACGTTTCTTGGGATAGGAGCCCTGAACTTGTCCTGGTTTCATGATAGGATATACATAGCACATATCTCTTCCTTTCCTAGTTATCCCAATGTATATGCTAAGTATTTTATGTTATTTCAGTAGAATAAATATATCATTCAGGATAACCTCTAAAATAAAGGGTTCAAAAGTTCAAATTATTAATCATACAAAGAAAGCTATATTACAAATACATTAATCAAGATCCAGTGAAGTTTGAAAGAGCCTTTTTGCATCCCTTTTCCACAAAATGGTCCTTGAGAAGAAAATCAAGACTAGAAAAAGACTCCAGGGGAACACAGCAATGACATTCATTTGTTAAGTATGCTTTGTTTTGTTACATGAGTACTACTGACTACTTCAATAAATAGACATAATTCTTAGGTTAGTCAGTCTACTTCTGCTCATCAAAAATGAATACTAACCTGCTCTTATAAAAGTTGTGCACTAATTTAGCTTCTGAATAACCTTTCCATAGAAGTTAAACCATTTTTTAAAATTCTCCGTTTTCAGTTTAACTCAATTTTATGCCTCATTTTCTATTTTATACTTCTGATTATATGAAATTAAACTCCACAGTAAGTTGCAAATTTTGGACATTTTGCAAGACCTAATAGTCTGATTTCATAAGACCCACTTGTCTCCATTGATAACCAATAAAACTTGCAAAAAAGTCCCACAAGCTCACTCATCTCGGAAGACAAATCTAGCATTTACTTCACAATCATGTGGAACATGACCATCTCCATCAAATGTCTGGAATTCAAGAATGAATTTCATAAAACTTCAGACAGGTTCTTGTAGTTACATTTCAGTCTGAACTGTGTCCCAGGGAAGGGCATCCCTGTTCTTTCAATGAGATTGCTACATTTGTGTTTTATTGCTTTGAACTTTGGAGGACAGGATGACAGATGTCTAAACAGTACCAAAAATGAACAAATGGATCAGTTAGTCTGAACTCAGGCTAGAAGTGCTCCACAAATAAATTCACTGAAATTTCCTTTATGGATGTTTTCTCCATCATTTTACTTAAATTTTTTTCAACCTGGATATTGACCAACAAGTTTTAATTTTGGCTGTTGCAATATGAAGAATCTCTTGGCTTAATGATGATTTCAAAAATTTAAATGAATTCTTTGAAGCAATTAATCTCTAATGTAAATAATTCTCTTAGGTTCAAGGGCTATGATACATTTTCTCCAAGCTGTGTGGCACATCCATGCCAACAGAAGGATAAGGGTTGAGTAAATTTTTAGGGGAGGAGACATCTGTTAATGCTGAAATATCACCCCTATAAAACAGACTTCAGCTACAGCTTGCAAGTACCTCTCTAACACATCAGGTAGAAATAAAGACAATCTGTCATTGTAATGGTCACGGGCAAAAAGTTATTTCAATTGCTCCCCTTCTGTAATACTCAAAATCCAATTCTAAACAGATTTTATACATCTATAGAGACCCACCAGTTTAACCATTATTTGATCACTCTGTTGTAAAAATCTTATGAATTGTGTACATAATATCAAAGCCCATGACTTTGATTTTGTATAATTCAGGTTTACTGGAAATTAATAGGCTTTGGGTTCAAGCTTATGACCAAGGCACAAACTCTTCCAAAGCTAAGGTCTGACCTCCCCAGTCAACAAGTCATGCAATCCCTAAACTATCCACAGGGATAACATGCTTGCTAACAGGAAAATTACTGCTTCCCTCAAAATCATTGGCTATTGAGAATTACCTGCTTGTGAACAGAAGGCACCTGTCTATAAATCTGTGACGTAACCATTGGAATTGAAGACAGTATAAGCAAAATAAAGTGATTGTGTCAGCAAAACACCTTATTTGTGTAAGGAATAACTTATGTATTACAGACTTAGAATGAAGTGTATGCCACATTTCATTTTTTTTCCCTCACAATAATAAATGAAATACATTTAGTAAAATGGTAGACTTGGCTGAACAAATAACAAATAATAATGATGATGTCTGCAGAAAAATCCATAAAACCTAATTATTCTGGCTTTTATCCAGCATATATAAAAAGCTGGAAACATTTTTCTTTGCTGAAGCAAGATGTTTCTGACAAAAAATATCAATAACTTTATTGAGATATTTTTACTTCACATGTGAAATGGTAATTCCTTGGAAATTTATTTAGCAATGCATTTTGCTGTCTTGATAGAACTACTTTTAAACTCCAGATTTTTTAATGGAAATACTTTTTATCAGAGGACAATAATAAAAACAAAGAAGGGGCACAGTAAGAGCCAAGAAATAGCACCACAGAGACAGTATAGTGTATATGAATACTGTGTGGTTAACATTGATTTTATTTTCCACCAATTTTTTTATTACATTATTTTATTATCCACCAATTTTACACAATTGTAGATTGGTGGAAGTTTAAAAAAAGGGAAGGAAGAAAAAGGAAAAAGAACAACTTGATTTTTCAAATACTCCAACCAATCAAGAAAATATATGATTTTAGGAATTTATAAACTAGAAGTTGACAGTAATTTTCTCAAGCACTCAGACACATTGCCCCTTTATATCGCTATGCTTTATGAATTATGAATTTTGGCTGATGAGGAAGCCTAAGGGTGACAATGTAGCTTCAGTGTCAGTAATGCATTGTCATTTCACGCTGTGTGAGTTCCTACTATACCTAGATGAATTTTTCAAGCTTAAATAATGTTACTGACTGCCAAAGATTTTATTAAGAGGTCTGATGATATTATATGCTCTGCTGGTAAGATACTAATCCCTATTAACTAGAAAAAGGTCAAATACTTTGAAAGATTGCCAGGGCTTTTTTTGTCTGCCTGGGGTGTTCAGATGTAGTTATACTCCCCCACTACAATTCACCTATTTTGAGTCAGTTAGTGAAATAGAAAACCATTTTTCCAGCATCAAGAAGAATAAAATTTGAGTAGAAAAGACAGTTGTTCTGTGAGATTTTGCATGGCTCCTGTTACCAAGGAAACTATTTTGGCTTTGAAAGGTTTGGTAATGGTTGCCCTAGCTACAATTCAGGCAGTACAGAACAAGAGGGGCTATTTATCTCCTGTAATTATAGATATATACACATATAAACACACTTGCCCCCACATTAGAGAGGGAAAGACCTAGTAAAATGGAAATATGAAACCACTGAAGTTAGGAAAACATTCTGAACAATATTTGAGGAATGTGTTGGCAGAAGAGACACTGGCACTGGCTTAAGTCAATCCCACCCCACATCTGAAAATATGATGTTCAAAAGTTAAAAATAAAAAGGAAAAAAGAAGAAAAAAGATAAAGTGCAAATTAGAGGGCTTGTACAATTACTTAATACGGTACTTAATATTTAAATTGTAGGCTCAAAAATGATGACCAATACAGAAAATTTATAATTTTGAACTTGTGAAAACAAAATTTTTTACCTTAAAATCTCTGACTGAATTTGAATTGGAAAATCAGATCCATTATTTTAAATAAAACTTTATTATTTTACTGATACATTACAGAAAAACACTCTTTGAGTTAAAATGGAAAGGACAATTCCTAAGGATGGACTTTTAGTCATAAGAGGTGAGTAAAGCAATGATGCAAGACACCAAGTAGAAATTCATTAGCTGATTGGAAAATTGATTGATTGTATTGTATCACAGAAGGAGAAAGTTTTGCAGGTGCTGATGGGAATGAAAAATGCTCCAGGAATATCAAAAATAACCTATTTTTTCTATGTAGAAAATACAAATCCATTTTTAATATGATCACATGCAAAGTTAGGACAAGGTAGGGATAATAATGGCCATAAAATCTTGCATAAATATTGGGTTCAAACCTGTAGTGACAAATCAAGAACAGAAGGAAATGAAGACAAGTAAAAGGAGGAGACTAGGTACAAGTATAAAAGGAAGAAATGTCTGTCTTATAAATTATAGTTGATCTAGAAAATGTCTGGATGAGTATCAAATACTACATTTTTTAGAACAAAAGCATATTAAATGATGATTTGTGGAGAAAAAGGAGACTGATTTATTTGTTTTCTTCTTATGAAAACCATGATGGTCACTCCAGAAAATATATTAAAAAAAAAAAAGAGAGAGAATTTTAAAAACATCTTCGGTGTGTTGTAGATTAGTGTATTTTCTGATATTCATTTATCCCACTTAGATTTGAAATGACCAAGGTGAAATTTTTGCATTTGGAGAGTTTTATTTTCATTTAAAAAAAAGCAACATATACAAAATATCCATTATTTTCACCTATACTTATTCTTAAAATCTAATTTTTTTTTTAAAGAACTCTTTATAAAAAGAAATGCCATATAGTAGATGTTTAGGAACATTATTTTCTTCTCTTGTGAGGCTTCATTGTTTTCTTCTCTTGTGACTCTTGAGTGTGTATAGGAAACAATATTGATTCTAAAATGAGAATTTTTTTTTTTAATTCTTATTTTTTATTTGATTTCAAAACACTTAAAGTATCTTCAGAAAATGTGAAAAAAGGCATGTGTGACTGATACAGTAATTTCAGCTTACAAATGGATAAATGCCAAGAAGTCAGAGAAAGCTGCTATGTATTTCAACTAGTTTTAATTCTATAAAAAATATTGTCTGTTTTCATGAAGAAGAAGCCCAATGTGTAACCTTGAAAGAAATTTTATTTAGCCACAAGTGAAACTTTGTATTAGGGTGTGCAGTGATAAGACAAGGGAGAAGGTCTTTAAACAGGAAGAGGATAATTTTAAATTAGGTATTAGGAAGAAAGTATTTACTGTGAGGGTGGTAATGCACTGGAACAGATTGCCCAGACAAGTACTGGATGGCTCATCCCTGGAAATTTTCTAGGCCAGGTTGGATGAGGCTCTGAGAAACTTTCCATTCCATTTTTTTCCTGTTTATTTGCATACCAGGTGAATTTATTTATTTATTATTCCTACTGGAAGGTCTAGAGGAAAGTTTTTCTGCCCATGACAGAGGGTCTGGAACTAAACGATATTTAAGATCTCTTCCAACCAAAATCCCTATATGATTTTATATTCAAGAAAATGATTCTTTTTCCTCTATAGCCAAAAGGAATATCTGGGGGG
>LTAT01000004.1:38817393-38849375 GCA_003286495.1 Chlorodrepanis virens | reverse complement strand
CATAAGTGCTAGTAACTTCACTGCCCCCTTGGTTCTATCAGTTCAAATAAAAAATGAGCTTCCTGGAGTGAGAAGTTAAAAGATAATTCTTTTCAGTTTAATTCTGCTAAATTTATTCTTTCTCCTGTGCTCATGAAAACAATAATCAGTGATAGCCTCAATTCAGAGAACAACTTCAGGAAAATTGATAGGCAAAGACAAGAAAAATAAAGGAAAAGCTAAAATAAAGGACTTGAATTCTTTTTAAGTTCTTGTTGCTGCTTCCTGTTTACTAGCTTTAGGGCAGACCCTATTTCATGGCATTATTTAGGTCATCTGAAATGTTCTTTTAATGTTAGATATGAATGGATGTTATCAGTGAAAGAGTACATTGATTCTGCAGGTACTCAGAGTGGATTTGGTCTGAAGAACTTGGAGAAACTTGGAGAACTTGAAGTGACAGGAGAGAATGAATACTGAGAAGTAAGACAGTACTTTGCAAAAAGTAAATATTTGCTGATACTCATCAACAAAAAGACCTTTATTCATAATACTTCTATCTAAAAGATGTCTTCTTCTGCTGGGTACTTGCATTTTGATCTAAGAAGTCCTGGAGAAGTTAAAGGACATAGGCCAGAGATTACAGTTTATGACAGCTGCCTGAGCATGAATAAGCGCTGTTCTGGTAGACAGAATCTAAACCCCATCCTCACCTCTGCCAGAGAACACAGGTCTTTAAGTACAATGTGTGGAAGAAAACTCAATAAATGAACCCTTACAGATGGCTGGAAAAGATATGTGCAAGATCTACGTATTTTCTTAACCTCTTTTGAAACAAATCTTTTCTGTAGAAGTCTTCTGCAAATATTTCAAGAAACAAAATTCGACTTTTGCATAAACTTGTAAGAACTGAGAAACTCAGTTTCTTTTTAATTGTGAGGTTTAAACAGAAATTAACATATTCACTATGCACAAAATAATTTATTGTGTATGGAATACTGTACATAGTTACAGATTCTCTAAGCTCTCTCTCTATATACATGTTCCTCTGAGTACAAATGAAATATTGTACAGTGTAACAATGAAATATGTTATGACTTTATTGAATGAGGTTTGAGATTACTCTTTCTTCCCTGAAATCAGTCCTAAATGAATTCAAATAGTGACCTCCTAGGGTTTACAATTTAAATTCGCTTGAAACAAAACACCACTCCTACAGAGTCTGGTAGAATAAACAGAAGATATTCTATTTAAAATATTCTCTTGCGATTTTGTTTTAAAACAGAACAAGTGCAGAGACAATTCTACAAACTGCTGTTCCATGAGAAGTCAAAACTGAGAACTAAAAACTGAAGTGCGTATAGATCGTGATGGGATTAAACCTTAAGGTGAATAGTTGAGTCATGGATTTTAAAAACATGGGTAACAGAGGTCTCATTAAAACCAATTCTCCTCAGGTATTTTGGAGCATTGAACATTAACTCAGGTCACTAATAAATTGACAGCAGGGAGTAAACCTCATTGAGAGGAAAGTACATTTTGCCTTTTTATTCTGTAATTTCTCTTTTTCTGTAATCTAGATCCACAGTACAGGTGCTTCACAGTTCTTCCACTACAAAATGCGTCTGATTAAAAAGTGTGTGAATTTATATCACTCCTTCTCCAAATGGTTGGACACAGCCAGATTGTTTTTCATGTGCATCTGAACTGCAGGGAGGACAAGTCACAGGTGGGGAAAAAAGGCAGAGGAAAAGAAGAACTTGCCTATATAATTTCAATTAATTCCATTACCATTTTGTACCCTTGACAGCTGGAAACCCTTTCTGCTCTCTTGCATTAAGAGATCAATAGTCTTTTCCACATGTTACCTTGCAAGAGATTTTATGAGATATGCATGCCTTCTGTCCAAAGCACCCCAATGAACAGGTGGGAAACACAATATGGAGCTCTTAAAGCAAGATTTTGAGACAGAACAAAATTCTCTAAGAATAATAATAGCAGGCAGATAAGTGAACATTAGGTAGAAAACTACATTTTGCTCAGATATTGTTGGAAGTTTAAATTAAATGTGAAATATTTTCAGTTAGCTCCATGCTTTCTTGAGCCTTTGGGAGAGACAAAATTACTCTCCTATTTTCCATACATAGCTGTATGTATAGCTTATTTTCAATACAGAGATTTCACTGCAGTGCATGTCCTATTTCTTGCTACAAAATATGAAGGAAATAAAAGATACTGTTTTTTCTTTTCCAGTCTCTGACCATTCCACTTGTTTACCCCAGGGCTGAATTTGGCCTATATCTCATCAAATGATCCTTATCAAATATAACAATTTTTTTCAACAGTATCAGATTGTCATTTCAATTTTGTTCATGTTTTATTCTGATTACTTTTCCCTTCCTCATGTAGCTTTATATACTGATAGTGAAAGCTCATCTTGTCAATGTAATTTTCAGTTTCTAGTACATCTGATTGAGTAATAGTAATTGAAAACCAATTCAAATAACATCTTCAAATATTCTTTTCATCTTCTCTCTCTCTCTTAGACAAGTGATTTTTTTAAACATTCACAGCCTGTGAGCCACTGGAAAACATACAGCTAATATAAAATATAAATGAAAAATAATTAATATAAATGAAAAATTATACATTAATATTTTGTTTCATTGGCAGGTCCAGGGAAAGAATGAGCCCAAATTCCCCTAAGAAGGGGAAATTATAGGCAGAAGTGGCTGAAGATCCCATCTCAGAAACAGGAACTTCTGACTGCAATTCCTATCCTGCACAGAGTAAGGAGTTTCCAGGTAGCTTGCCTGCTTTTGAGTGCTGTGAGAGACTGAAATGTTAACAGTTAATGACTCAAACAATCAACCATTTGCAAAAGGGGCTGACAATGTGCAAGGGAACAGAGGGGGCAGAGGAGGTGAATATCCACCACTGGAGGCTGCAAACTGGGTTTTGAGCCAAATAAGCGAGGAGGTCAGGATAATGCTTTTTGTCATGCCAATGTCCTCCTTGACACAACTGGCTTAGTCTTAAACTTCATCTCCTGGGGAAGTATCAGGACACTCACATGTAGGCTGGAAAATATTAATCCCTTCAGAAATTATAATTGGGTCAACTAAGTTGAAATGAGAGGCAACTTTCATGAATTAGAAGGGTTCATAAAGCATCAAAGACCCCTGAAGTGTTCCCAGACTCATTCCTAGGGCCTTCCACCAGAGAACTGCACACGAGCCACAGTGTCACATCAGGCAGTGTAAAACTCTTCCTTCAGGAGAGGTACCTGGGCATCCCCACATGAACTGAAACATAAATTAACCCATTGAACTCTGTTTCATGGGCTTTCCCCATATCTGACAGATCAAGACTGTGACCATCACTTCGATCAATGGGCTGCTAATTTCCTACAATCAAGTCTTATCACTTGATTCATGGGTGGTGATATCTTTCCTCCCCATTATCTACTCTTATCCTTTCTTTTCCTTATATATTTTATTAAATGATATCTTTATACTTTTATATTGTTGCATTACTATAGATAATAACCAAGCTGTTGTCAACATACCTCCTTTCCATTGCAGCCAAATTGTTCTAGAATAACAGCTACATATCTGTCTGTCTATCTATCTATCTATCTATCAATCCATCTATCTATCTATCTATCTATCTATCTATCTATCTATCTATCTATCTATCTCTATATGAACACTGGTCATTCACTATTGCCTCACTCTAACCTGCCCCAATGGATCTATTAACAAGAAGCTGTTACTCTCCCCTTCAGGGGCTATTGTAAAAAGCACCATCTGCATTTCTGTGTGTTAGATATTTATAGAAGGATTTACTGATGGATTTAGCCTGGCATGTTCATGCCATTAATGTTTCTACATCCAATCTCTTTGTCATTGTATCAGTGTCTTTGGACCATTAAAGAGAGAGAGACTTTTTGTAAGAATGTCTCTTTCATTAAACTCAAGTTTGGAGGAAATTGATTAATTCCAAAAATTGGAAGTATGGACTTCTATAATCATATGCATTATAATATTGTGCAGCATGGCTCCTGTGACAGCAGAGTCTCACATTCTCTCAGGACACCAATATTCTATGCTCGTAGAGATTTCAAATTCAACTTCCCACCTGAACAGGAAAATATCTGCTTCATCACTCTTGCAGTGTAGCGGTGGGGTAGGACTTCAGGTTGATTAGATACATTACTCTTCAAAAGTTTAGAAGGAATATATTGTTAATTGTCAGTAATCAATGTCTTACATTCAGCATTTGCTTTTAGGTCTGATAAGGGACATGAATTTCACTCATTCATAAAACTGACCTTGCTGGTTTTAATACATACACCAGTTTGGAGCTAGGATCACAACATACAAATTTCAATAGCTTCTTTCAGATCAGTGTATTTTACAATAAAAAATTTCAGGTACATGCTTAGTCAAGACCCTAGAAAAGAAAGATAGGTCCTCAAAAGTAAAGAGTGAAAACAGCTAATGAAAATGGAAAAGATGGGAAAAATTTTTTGCTGAAGATATCCACCCAAAGAGAGATGGCTGTCTAAGCCTTTGCTTTGAAGAACAGCTTAAAGAGGTAGTGACTGAAAGAAACCTGAAAAATAAATCACAGTTACAAACATAAATGCAAACTTTTTTATTTTCCCCTGATTTGTCATACTGAAGCTCAGCCTCTTCCTAATGTACACAATTTCCCTGTTTTAGTCTTCCTTATATCTTGCTATTTCACAGATAGTGTGCACCAGGGTGGAGGGAGGACAGTGGGGAGTGCAGGCTTCTCTTTGGATCTCGGTGAAGAATGGCATGACAGAAAAAAAAGCATAATAAAATAGCTATTTCAGTAATGAGATAGGAAGTAGGATAGTAAATCCTGCATTCATTCAGATATAAATACTATACAGAGCATAAATATTTTCAGGACAGTCACAGAAGAGAATCACATGCAGGAATGTGAGGTGTAGATGCAACAGTGATGGCTATTTCACCATCCCCTTTGTCAAACCCTAGGCTCTTCAGAAATAATGGTCTTGGAAGGAGCTCTGGGGATTTTTAGTAATCAGACCTCCTGAGCATGGGAAAATGGTCTGATGGTATAGAGGCATAGGAGAAAGGGTTTGTTTGAAGTATAAAAAAAGTTCCTGTTTCTGTGTGAGTCACATTGTCTTGCCTGGTGGTAAGTAACATCCCTTTTGTCAAACACTTTGCAATAAATGGTAGACCTGTATCATTTTACTACATTGCCAGTTCATAATTTTTAAAGACTACGTCTGAGCCTCAGGGGAAAAGAATTTTATGAGTGTGGGATGCAGCCCCATGGGTTAGATTTAGAAGAGCTGAGGGAAGAGGGTATTTGTTGAGAGCTACTGGAGGAGAATGGAGCATCCTCTGCTGAAGTACACCTGTGGAAAGGCTTGTGGAAATGAAGTGGGACATAGATTCTGGAGAAGGAGCTATAAGCTCATCCATCACACACAGCAGATCTCATTGCTGAGCTTAGAGATGGTGGAAAGATTTCCTTAGCAACACAGAATGGGCCTCTGACTTGATAGTAACTCAGGAAGCCAAAGAAAGTTTCTTCAGTAAATAACAAAACTGAAAAAAAGGAAAAATATCTGGAACGATTTTTGTCATGCATCTAGGGTGCAAGGGCACTGCATTTTTGATCAGTTTATCAGTTCTTTCTGATGATTGGTCCTTTGTAAGCATGCCATGCCACATTTTCCCACATATCTGATAGTGATTTTCTGCTTTTAAGTCTGTGATATATATTATAAATAATTGATACTTGTCTTTTCATTTGTCAGGGCACCACGAGGTCAGGTGGCTCCCCTGGGTGTGTGATTGCAGTGTTGGAGGGAGCTGTAGGCACTGAAAAGGAACAATCAGAGCTACTGATGCCTTCAGAGCCGTGGACATTAATTTGTTTTATTTATTCATTATGAGATTTAATATTTCTCAGTTCAAAGAAATATCTTGAGATAATTCTTTTTGTGCTCCAATAAAACATATTTAATAATGTGCCACAAAGCTATGAAGTTCTCTGGCCTCCTGGAATGAATGAAAGCTAAGGCTTTTTCTCATTTCAAAGTTCTGTTAAAACAGAGTCTCAGTGCTATTGCTAACAATTTTGAATAGCATAATGACACAGGTTTATCATCAAAAGGAGAATATATTTTTCAAAGATTGTGCATAGCTGAGGATACTTTCACACCTTATTTGGGATAGTAGCACCCACTAGGACTTCTGGATAAATCAAGCAATCATTTGATGTCAAAAAATCTTCAGAGGAAGCAAAGGCAGCAAATTTGTTCCTGTGAAAGCTGAGGATCTGGAAAGATATCATAACAGCATCAGAGCTAAAGTGCATCTCTGAGATCTTGAAATGCTTTCTAAGGAACTGTCTATAAGTCCTTGTTACCTGTATGGTAAAAAAAGGGTAAGTTTTAGAAGCTGTAGAAACTGAACAGTGTAGCCCAGTGATACACATTCACACATTGACACTTCAGACCTCTGTAAAAGAGTTTCAGAGAGAACATCTTCACTTCTCCATCTCAAGATAAATACCACAGTGCTTGCTGCCTCTCCTTCCCTTTCCTCTTATGCTTTCTCTCTGAAAGCTTTTGCACAATTTTTTAATCTTCTAGCTATCAGGTGTAACATTTGGATGCAGTTTAATTACTGTATTGCACTTCACACATTACCCCAGCTCAACAATTTTGTATTTCTGGAAAAGGGATTTCAGGTTTTCGTGCCTTCAAAAATTCACCCTTGCACAGATGAACTTTATTCGTCTGTTGCTGCAGCATTGTGTCAGCCTTAACTTGATCAATACTTTTGTTCTTAATATACTAATGGGCAATTCCTTAAATATATGTACAATGGAAAAAGTTACTATAGTAACTAAGAAAACAGCAGGAGAAAAGGGAAGAGACAGCAAAGTGTCTTTGAAATCTGTCTTTATGGAAGGGATGCAAGTGTTTGGGGGTCCTTAGAAATCTAAACAAAACCAACCAACCAAAAATACAAAAAAACACAAACCCAAATAATTTCTGTGGTGTATGAGCTTCATATTCAGTAGGAAAGCTACATCTGGGAAATCAAAATCAAAATACATAAAATCATTTAGAATAATTATATTGTAGTATAAAAAATAGATTAGAGTGGCAGTAAAAAATTACTTTTATTTAATAGATACAATCCACGTCATAAGATTACTCATCGTCCTGGCCTGTATCTCAGCTTTTACATGGATGACTCCCATGGAAGAAAGCTCAAATCACAAAAGAGCAATTTGGTTGGTGAGTTCATTCTTCTCAGTTTCTCTGTTAAAGCTGTCAGGAAGGGAGAGCATTTAGTGCTAGTGACTGATACAGATACATTTTCTTTTTATTTTCCTTTTGTTAGATACAGCTTAAAGTAGCATTAATTATCTTTTTTTTTTTTTTTTTAGAACTTCAGGATATTTTCTTTGACTCTATCAACAACTTAAAAGTGTAGATGTAATAAAATAAATATGAGATAACAGGAAATAAAAGGTTATCCAAAATGTTTAAGATCACAAAGCTTGTTTTGAACAATAGTTTAGAGTGATGGATTTGTCCATTTTAAGCCAATTAATACTGAAGAGAAATTTTTCTGAACTGTATTTGCAATACTATCAGGCAAACACTGAATGGGTTTTCGCTAATATATCTAAAACAAATAGCAAAAAAACTAGCAATAAAATACGCACACTAAACGAAAATTGATTAGAAATCCAGCTACAGACTCTCTTACACTCGGTGAGCAAATAAGCATTTGGGCCAAATACCATTGGTATTACCAGTCTTCACGGAATTGCCAATGCAGCATTTTAAAATATTACTCCACTTGAGTTATTTATTTTTTTTTCCTTAGTAAAAGTTGAGAGAAGAAGCAAAATTTTTCTTGGGAATAAAAAATACATACGGTGTCACTTTCTGCTGTAGCTATACCGTATCAAATGTTCATAAACTGACATACTTTTTACTAATTTACTTATACACTCTTAAGCTGTGCTTTTAAAATGTTGATCTATTTCTTACTAAAAATAGAGTTTAGGGATTTTACACATAATTTAAAATATGGCACAAGAGATGAAGGATTAATGAAGCTTTTCAGAATGTCAGGAAACAAACTGGATTCGCTTCAGTTTATATTTTGATTGGAGATTAGTTTGGCATATTAGGATTTGGAAATTTCCGCCTTTCTTGGCTCACCAGATGCTAACTGACTTCATCTGACAGACTACATGTACCTTGGATAGCAAATGACATCATGATGTGGCATATCCAAGGTGAATGTCACCACTCTCTAGCAATAATTTGTGCTAATATAATACCTCATGCAAAACACCAGACACTCCTTCAGCTATAAATAGCGATGCCAGACTATGGTAGGCAACTTGACTGACAAGCAAGGACTTGCGACAGCAGCAAGACATATCCACTCAGCAAGGGCACTGAAGAAAACTTCAGCAGAGTACTACTGGATATCACAAATTTACTGAATTATACTGGCAAGAAACTCTTCCAAACTTTGCAAGCAAGTGTAAGCATTGCAGTTCAAAAATTTCTTTTCTATATTCTCGCAAGTAAGAATATATAAATTCTTATGTGAAATTCAAGAAACTTAATAAAGGGGTAAAGACCTATCTTTCATTCCTTTGTCCCTCAAGATCCATTTGTCTGTTCTCTTAGTAACTCTACGCAGAGTTACTAAGACCCCAAAACCTTTATACAAGCCAAAGGAAGAGTCATATTCCTCATAATGTCACAGTGCTGAAAGTGAAATGATGTAAATAATAATTTACATGAAATGCAGTGTTTCAAATTCTCCTCTTCTGAGAAGTTTAATGAACTTATTGTGGCACTAAGAGAACCTCCAAGTTTTCAACAATGTGAATGTTGATTAAATCTTTTCTTTCCCCCTAAGAAATAAGAGAGAAACCATGCATTTCTTTCAAAATATATTTACTGTTCTGTGTACCTCTGGAAATCTAAACCTTCTATTTTTGTTCCATGTATGAAATTATAATAGCTATTGATTCTGACTTCAAAGTGTAGCAAAAAAGAATCAGTGAAGTGCTCAGAAACATGGTGAATTTCATGTACTAATCAATTTGAAGTGTCATTATTATTCAGTATTCCCTCCCAAAATAAACAAACACTTTCCTATACATATTTTTTTGATTCAATCCTGAAACATTAGAAACAAGAAACCTATTTAACACAGAAGTTAAAGATTCCATAGTATCAACAAAAAATTCCAATGTGCAACAGACTTCAATTCTGCAAGCTTTATTCAAAACCAGAAAATCTGAAATACCTGTATGTGCAATCTAAACTTTATAAGGCTAACCTGTCTGCTCTGTGCATTTCAGTAAAAAAAACCCAAAGCAATCACAAGAATGAAAGTATATCTTTCTAAATTTAACCTAAGTCTTACTACTGCTTTAATGTAGATTTTTCTTTTTACTGATGAAAAATAAGAAAATGGCAATGTGAAAAATGTGGAAGCCGTACTGGTTTTTTGACAGGTCAAAAGAGTCAGTCAGCGAGAGCTTTGAGGTACATACGGCTTCATCTATTCCTTAAGAAGAGCTACATAAGGGAGATACATGGGAAGAAATCAAAGTAATAAGAGTAGACCAGAGAGAAATAAAGAAGGTCCAGTTTTGTGACTCATTCTCATCTTACCTTTGCAGGTGGGACTGTGAAATTAGTTTTGTGGGCTATCAGCAGCTTCTTGAGCTACAAGAAATTTTGCACAGGTCTCAGCCAATTTTCTCTTTCTCCCCCCCGTGAAACCTGGCTTTCTGCTCTCTGTTCCTCCATGCAGCTGCTCTCTGCTCATCTGCAGATTTTCAGCCCTTTGATCTCTCTTGCTGACTTGTTTGTTCTGTCTTTCTCACTGCTTCTCTGCCTGAAGTACCTGAACATGCTTCTCTCCAAGGAAGATTTGGTGACTGCCCAGGGAAGAAGTGCTCCACAGAGGCTTCCACTATTCTTGCAATTCTTCCAAAATGAACTTTCACACACACACTGAAAAAAAGCCATAGATAGCAGCAGTCACCCCCTGTAATGGCAATAGTTAAAAATCCAGTGTCAATTGAAGTGAAGTATGTAAGTAGATAGATGAAAAATCTTTATCCATGTGAGTAACATTGTCTTACCAGAGGGACCTTTCTGTTCACTTTGACAAAGAAACACCGGACTGCATTACATCTCTGAAAGAAAAAAAAAAAAAATTATGTTTAAATGAAAGTTTACATTTAACGCTATATTGTAGAATACGTAAACTGACTCCAAGAAATTATTTTAAATGAATTGTACACAACCTCATAGTTAAAACTGCTCTAAATTGTAGCTCTGACTGCACCTCATATGTTCACTGGTGTCAAAAAGTATCTCTGTCAAAACACTTTATGGCAATTCTAAGAACCTTATGTCCCTACTGTCTGATTGCTGTGTTTCTTGGGATACAACAACCTTCAGAAAAGAAACTCAAAACAGATTTGGCCCTCCCCACTCAGTTCTGCTGAAATAGGCCCTTTAATGAAAGCTCTGGTTGATTTAACAATTCTGACCTCTTATGCTGAGCACTGCCAGTCATGCTGCATTGTGTAACAGATGTAATGCTACATTACATGTCAAACCTAATGCAAGGTTGTGCTACATTTCAGGGATGAACATTGCAGATTAATGCAAAAAAGATTTATAATATTTTTTTAGAAAGGAAATCTACAAACGGTAAATTTGAGATTTACTGACTTACTGAGACTTTTTGTAAGAAATGTTTTGGGATATTAGAGTCCTATAACAAGCTTTCCTTTACTGTGTAATACTGATTTTTTTTCTTTTCTAGTTACATATATAGTCTGATATAAAGAACACATGTAGAAGAAAAGGGCAATTTTGACTTAAGCAAAATTTATCCAATCTTGGAACAAGCTAGTGCAAATTCTGTGGTTTGAGAAAAGCTATATCCCTCTCATTCAGTCTTGCATTCAAAAGAATGGGAATAAAAGAAATTATTATCCTCATATATTGTGAGTATAGCCCTAGAAAAATGAAATTGAGTGATTGCTGACATCAGCTTGTATTAGAATTGATTCCATGCCAGTGTGTCTGGCCATGGAGAAAACTTCCTACTTGCACAAATTATTGGAAGATTCATTCAGGATGTTCATTGTAACTGTGAACAAGTCAACAAACATGTCAGAAAAAAAAGTTAGGAAACCTTAAAATACATACATAAAATATAATAAATCCATTCCATGATTATTGGGAGCATTTAAAGATATTTTTAATTAAGGTTCCAAATAAACAGTTGGCTCCTGTTGGCTGATTAAATAGAGACATTTAGTTTCTCTGTTACCCTTGTTGGTCTGGATTACATTAATTGCTGGACTCAAGCTCCCATAGGTATTCTGCCTTGTGGCTTTCTACCAAGAACCTTGGAAACCTGTCAAATTTCAGAACTATGTCACTTCATACTATTTACTGCACGCACTCATCTCCCTGGCTCTTCCTCATTCCCTCTTCTAATCCATATCTAACCCAAAATATAACCCATTTACAGCCTCATGCCATAGTTTCTCTCCTGCTTCAGGACTCCATTTACCCAAACACATTTATATTCAGCCAATCAGCTACTGACTAGAAATGAATGTTGTAGATTGGCAAGAAGGTAACTTCACCCTGAAAAACAAACTCCTGGACTCCTTTGAGTGCCATGGAATTTTTCTCCTAAACCTCTTTTACTACCATTGTTCATTACTTTTAATGCCAGAAAAATAAACATATTTAGTGCAAAGTGTGCAGACTGCTGGTGAGGATGGACTTCACAGTTCCCAGTGTGGGAGCTGTGCCTCTCCAAACTAACAAGTGCCCTGATGGTTACGTGCTCACAAACTGTGGTCTAGTGTGGCAGCCCTGTCCCCAGGATGTGACATGTATATCTTGCAGGTCAAGGGATAGGTGTACTCCATGGTCAGCTCTCCTGAGGCCATGCCTGGACTACTGAGTCCAGTTCAACTGGGGAATTACAAGTGCAGTAGGGATCTGGAACACCTGGCTTGAAAGGAGAGGCTGAGGCAAGTGGGTTTGCCTAGTCTGGAGAAAAGAAGGCTGTGAGGGATGGAGTAGCTGCCTTCTTCTACCTATGATGGTGCACTGAGAAGACAGAGTCTCAGAGGTACACTGTGAAAAGACAAGATTTACTGCTGCAAGTTGCAAAAGGGAAATTCTGATTAAATGGAAGGAAAAATATTTTGTAAAGAATGTAAAGTAGTGAAACAGCTTGTCTAGAGACATTTTTGAATCTCTGTCCATGGATATGGTTGAAAGTTGGTCAAGGGCTTGAATAACCCCATTTACATTTGAGGTTGCCTCTGCACTTAGCAGGTGACTCCCAGGCTTCCTTCCCAAGCTCCCCTCCCATAAGACTGTGTGGTTCTTCCTCCTGGTCTATTCCATGGGAGTAGGGAGCAGCCTAAAAGATTTTACTTTAGTGCATTTAATCCTGTCAATGTGTTAACAAAATGCTCCTAGATGAAATATTACAAAGGCAATCAGATACTGGACTCTGCATCTCCTACTAAAGAGGTTGTCTAGAGCTTATTACGTGGTAGGAGGCTGTGAAAAAATGAGCTGAAGTGTGATAAAACAAGCTTTGAATTTATTACTGAAAGGCTATACTGACAACTTAGAGACCCAATCCTGCTACTATGTCCCTTTCATAGATGTGCTTGAACTTGGTGTGAATTTTCCTTGCACCAAGTAAATCTTACAAGCCATTATAAATTTAGCCCTGAAGAAAGAATATTGTAGTAATACATTTGGAAATGACAGGCACATAAATAATTGTGGTAATGGTTATATCAGTAAGGATGTTGATCTTGTAGGTTTTTTTTCTTTTTTAATAAGGGTTTAAAGTAAAAAAAAAACAAAAAACAAAAAGAACAAAAAGAACAAAAAAATAAACTAGAAAATATACTAAATTACATTTTCAAAATAGAAAGAGGATCACAGAATCCCATTACTATCTTTTAGCTGAAAATCAATGTAGCTGCACATTATTTATTTAAAAAAATAATATTATCAAGTGGGAAGATAGAAGAAAAAATAAATTTCTTAGTAAGTCAGTGACATTTGAAGCATTGGCATGTGTACAGTTCTATTTGAATGAAATAATGTATCAATGGCAATGGTCATTGAGCAACTTTTTGCCTTTTTTGCCTTTTAGCCTTTCTACTAAGCATGAGCCAGCTCTACAATCAAAGTAGTAACTAGCAAATAAATTTAAAAAAAATTAAAAAAACCCAAACACATAAGCAAAATCAATTATATCCTTTATGTCATTCTACTGACATCATTTGAAAATCATAAAATATGAGTTTGAAAAGTGGAAATTAATTTAAACTTGGGTTTCAAAAATTGATCTACAAAAGCCTCACATTATTAAAAAAAGGCCCTAATAGCACAAAATACTTTTCCATATGTGGATAAAGTAAGCAAAGCTGTATTAAATAATAAAGAAAGAAACAAAAAAGTATCTGCTGTACTAGATGACTGAAAATGTACACTTTAAAGAAAGGGACTATAAGTGAGGATGTGACATGTTCTGACAATGGAACAGCAGTGATTGATATTAAAATGCGTGCTCAGCTCAATGCATGTTTCAAGTAACTTCCATTAATATACTCAGTAAGAACAAGAGTCACTCCAATCTATTTAAGCTAAAAATGTTTCCACTCACTGTCAGTAATGTCATTCCCAACACACTGCTAAAAAATAAGTCAGTAGCTATTCCTACAATACCCTTGCCTCAGGTTAGAATAATTATGAAATTATCAGTCTCTCTCTATTGCAGGATGCAAGATAACTTGGGTTGGAAACAAATGAATGCAGCTGAGACTACACTAGCAAGAATTTTAAGCCAGCATTTATGTATTTCCTACTCAGTAAAATTAGGAAATTATGCACTTACCCCCTGGCTCTGTTTCCTCCTGTGGTTGTTCATTATTATGATGTCCTTCTTTACCTTAGTGGATAGACTGTAATTAAAAAAAAAAATTTACCTTAAGGGCCCTAGGCAATGTTCTGGCATGGATGGGGCCCCCTGCAACATGAGTAAATGTGCCACTAGTACTAGCAGTTCTTCCTAATTGTACTTAGTCTGATGAACCATGAGAATCTCTGCAATTTTTACATTTTTTCTTATTCCATTGTGTTTGACTGAACCTTGCTATTTATAACATATTAATTTATGCCAGTTGAGTATTTAGATCACATCAAGGTGTTTAGTCCAACAAAAATTTGCAATTACATACTAATCAATTTTTTAAAAAAATACAAAAAATTACAAGTTTCAGATTATTTTGATATTCAAAATTAAGGTAATAGTTTTTTCCTACATTCGGGAAAATAGTGGATTAGCGGCAGAAGCAATACTAGTGACAGTGTTGAAATCTTAGCATCCAGTCACCACTGAATTTCAGGAAGTTGGGCATTAATGTACACAGGCAAAGCGAAATGTGCGCATGTAAAGTGAAACTCTGGCTCTAATGAAGTCAATATCAATAAGGTAAAGTGCCAGAATTTCAACAAATAGCTATAAAACCTTTCCAAGATAAGAGCAATTCAAGTGGTCAATATTATATCTGAACTGAAGCTGTATGGAGTAGTTGTTGACACAGCAGAAGGTAAATGCAGAAAAATCTTTGAAATTGTTACCTGTCATCCAGTACATGACAGCCAGGTACAGCAGCTTTTACCATTCTTGATCTTCATATTTTCATCCTGTCATGGCAAAACAGCAGTCTCGATGCAGGGTTAAATTTCTTACACCTGGTGAAGTCTTAAAAAACACTTCTAGAAAGAAAACATTTGGATTTTTACAGCATACTCTTTGTAGTATGGAGTTTGAGAACAGGGCCCTGTCACGCTGATCACTGCACAAACATAGAAGAGAGTGATTGCTTTTGAATGAATTACAAACTAAGAGGAAAATACAGTCTTACTCAGAGGGAGAGAACAATAAAACAGAAGTGCTTTGGAACAGAATAGTGAAAAAATATTCTGCTCACTCCATAAATTTACTTATTTGTAGGTGGAACATACTGAATGCCTACTTTCCCACATGCACTTTCAAGTTTAAATATTAAAATAAATTTAAAGAACAACAAAACTATTATTTTGCCTCTGGGGTTTTTTTGCCATGTTCGCTGTCAAATTCTTAACCACCATTTTTTTCAATTGGATTTTCATCCACAATTTTTAGTCAAATGGGAGGAAATCTTAGCATAACTAGGTAATTTTCCAAATCCTGAAACAGAGCCAAAAAGACATATTCTAGGAAAGAGATAAAATTATTATGTTTTCAGTTTAAAATATTCCAAAGTAACAAAAAAAAAAAAAACAAACCAAAACCCAACCCAGGAAGGAAACCATAAAATTTATATGCATAAAACCACAATGACCATGGCAAATTTTTCAGTGGAGAGTCCACTTTTTTGGAGACTAAATAATGATTTTTCCTTTTTGCATAAACTTATTTAAAATAGGCCTTGAGATCTTGCATCTTGGACACCTTTTAGTTTCAGACAAACTTTGCAGGAGTTGTACTTATACAGGCAGTGTTGACTGCTTTGAAGTAAAACATATTAAATGTTTTTCAGATTTAAATATCTTTCTCACTAAGTGGCTTTATTTATGCACACTGCCAGTTAATACCAAAAGTTTAATTTGGCTTTCATCTTGGAGCACTAATGGCATTAGTGACACGGAAACAAGCCTGAACTCTTTTAGTAAGCTGGATGAGAGTCATTGGTATCTTCTGTCAAAGGCAAACCTAAATCCATGAGCTTCTAAGAGCTTCTAAATCCATGGAAATAAATACATTCTCACCATGGTACTATTAATCTAATCAGGGGAGCCATCAGAGCTCCTGGGAAGTGCATCTAAAGAGCAGAATGGAAATCTGTCAGGCGTTTCAGCAACAATGTGCTCGTGAAAGCACCACTAAAACCTGCTCTGTGTTCTGGGTGCTGTGTTTGCCACCTTGTGTGCTTATAAGTGAGGGATGTTACAGTTACCTCATATCCATCTTTCCCATCATAATTTCAAAGGTTTCTAGTCAGCCCTAGAAAATCATGAAGACAGTTGATATTTTTATTAAAACGTTCCCATGCAGGCCTTTGCTTTCTAGAATAGAAAGGATCGCTTTTCAAGGAGTAATCAGTTTTAAGTCTGTCAGTCAAAAAAAATTATTAAAATTGTGGCTGCTGATCTTGAAAGACTGAAGGATAGGACTCCTTCTTTTTCTTGCTGCACCCCAAAATTCCCAGTATGACATAAACCTCTGAAATATTAGAGGCTTTTATATCAAACCAAATTGGAAATGTAAAGGAGTAAAATTTTTTTTGTGACATCAATATATTATTAATATATTAATTTGTCAGATATGCTTTAGGACTGGCTTTTTACCTGAAACTTGGGTTAAAAGTTTTAAAACTCCTTCTAGGCTAAAGTGAGAAACAAAATAAGAGTATACAAAATAAATAGCTAAAAATGCTCATTTAAGAAAAAACAAACCAAACCAACCAAACAAAAAAAACAAATACAAAACAAAGAAAGATGTTCCCTTGAAAACATTCAATACCACTTTGACCCTGAGCACCACTAGCTGTTCAGCTGCTACTAGCAAACTTTGTGTGTCAAAAGCCAGTGACTTGAGCAAAGACATTAAATTCAGAGGCTGAAAAGTGAGGTTACATAAACTGCATAGTTTTCAATGAAAGAATTATAAGACTATGGCATGGAAGCAACAGCACTGTTTTCTGGGAAGGATGTTGTGAAGAAATTAATCTTTGTTATCCTTAGAGTATAGCCTGGCTACATGGGATTATTGTAGATGTTTGACAGCCATTTTCTTTAAGATAGCCTACGAGGGTGACCACAAACAAGTGTCTGCAGATTAGGAAAATTAAAATGTGAGCATCTGCACCAAAAATAAAGCTACATGTCTTAAAAATACCATATATTGTCTGGTTTCTGACTTAGGTATTTGAAGTTGAAGAATATGGGCTATGAATGAAGCAGTGCAGCAGATAAAGCAGTGAAGGACTCCCATTCAGTGGAGTTCTGAATGGGAAGATTCTGCCACTGATTAGAAAACACAAGCCTTTTTCTAGCTCAACTGTTCTAGTTGTGAATTTACAGAACTTCAGGTGGTGAAACAGAAGAACCAGTGTGTGCACTGATAAATATATTAATGTATTCCTCCTGGAAATTGTGATTGGAAGTATTCTTGAAAGAGGCTTACTTAAATATATGATTTTAGATAGGCGATAAACAGGTCTTATAAACATATCTTCATAAACAGGAGGAGGAAGTGTGGCAAAGAAAGTAAAATAAAGGAAGCCAAAGTAGCCCTCTCTGTCAGACAGAAACCATTCTGAAGTTTTGCAAATTATTTTTAAGCTGAATAGCTGAATGTCTGTCTACACCTGCATACGGTTCTACAGGCAATTTTCTTTTTTTTTTTTTTTTTAAGTATTGAAGTAACAAAAGGAAACAATTAAACTCTGACTAAACATGTTACGGTGAATAGCTCTCCAGTCAATTCACAGGAACATGTAATTATTAAAAAACTAGAAGCCCAGAATATGATTTGTGACGTAGAATTCCAGAAAAGAAGAATAATAATTTTCAACCTCAGACCACTGTTTTGTTTGTTTTTGTTGTTGTTGTTGGCAACAAAATGAAATTCAGCTGAAAATACATTTTAGTTATTCAAAACTTGACAATTATGGTAGGATACAATTTTCCAGGTGTTCAAAAGTGATCAAGTGAAAGTGAAATGCACTGCAAGAGAAAAAATGGTTTCATCTTTTCTCTCATATATGGTGAATGTTTTTATCTAAATGCTTAGAATATCTATTTGTATATGTTTAGATAATATATTCTTCTCTTTGTGTGTCTAATCTGTAACTGTTAGTGACAGACTAATGAATGGATAACAACACAATATGCTTATATACTGGCCCTGGTGTTATGTTTGAGGATTTCAAACTTTTCTTCACTAGTCACTATTTTCCTAGTGTTTTTCTCTTTTCTGAATAGTTTTTAACTATTAATGTTCTTATTCAACTCTCAACCATAAATCAATGAAAAAAGTCTTAGAATAGAATAAATTCTGTCATGCACAATTCATACATTCCCTCATGCTTGAATCATTTCTAACCTTATTTTAATATAATTAACTTATTTCGCATTCTTTCATTATAGCATTATGATATATTTGTTTTTTAAAAAGGTTCAAACAAATTAATTTGAAATCTGCTCTCAAACAAAATAATAGTTAAGACCACCTCTGTTCTGAGATACACAGATTTACACCTCTTTTCCTCACAAAACAGAGTTCTCTACTTTGCCTACTTCTTTCCCTGTTTGGGGTGGGAAGTTCTGAGACAGACAATTTCTTCCAATTTTACAATTGATAAAACAGGAGAAAGTGATTTTAAAATTCTCTACAGAAGAGCCATACACTTCCTCTATAATTTTTCTAATGCTATCAAGTCTCCAGGATAAGGAATCATGATGCATCACTTAACTGGAATTTTTTTTTTTATCCATGTGGTCCCTTCCAGTTTCTATACCCATTTACCTTTAAGGAAAGGTAAATTGTAGTGCTTTATTTATAATCTGTTAATAAATCATCTTCAGAGTGGAGAAATCTCATCTATCTTTCCAGATTAGGTTTCTCTAAGAGAGCAGAATGGAAGATTCAGTGAGGAACCCCCACCTCTGAGGTCCTTCTTATCTTGTCAATTTGATTTTATACAGTTCTGGTTTCTGTATCTCTTCTTCCATTTTTAGATGGTGAGAAGTTGAATGTTTCATTTTGCTTCTTCTGCTCTAACCTTGGAAGTGGTTTTCTGCTAGTATTTAATCATTATCTATGGCAAAAAACTGTTTTTCCTTTCCCCATAGACATTTTTCTTTCTCAAAACACTGGGGGTTTTTTTGACAAAATGTTAGGTATGGAGAAGTCATATTAGGAAAAAGAAAAGGAAAAAGGCATATATGTAATAATACAATAAAGTATAATTGCCTTCCATGCTAATTCAAAGCAAGGATCAAAGTAAGCTCATCGTGGTTAGGATTCTTAATATTTTTAACTTCTTATTTTATCTGTTATCTCCTTTGAGAGATAATTTGATATTTGAAAGCATGGTGCTTAAAATGCCAAGGTGATGGGTTCAATCCCTGTAT
This sequence comes from Chlorodrepanis virens, assembly GCA_003286495.1. Classification (NCBI taxonomy): domain Eukaryota; kingdom Metazoa; phylum Chordata; class Aves; order Passeriformes; family Fringillidae; genus Chlorodrepanis; species Chlorodrepanis virens. The sequence continues at coordinate 38,830,075 of LTAT01000004.1, read as the reverse complement.
GGGCCATTTACTTTAGTTGAACTCAGTAATCTTTGTGGGTGCCCTCAAACTCAGAATATTCCATGACTTATACACACTTACTCAAAATCACAGTGTTTACACTGTTCAGTCAAGGATGAGGAAAAGAGAAAAAAGCACCAAAAAAGCTCTCATAGACTTTTGCACTCTACATACCAGGTAAATTAAAACATCCAAACAAGAAGAATAGTCCCATGCTCCCTTTAACATAATGAAGAGCATACTGTAATTATCAATTATTAATATTCCCAGTTAGTCTTAGCAGACACTAGAAAACATTTCACTTCTCTGAGTAATTAGAAAGACTGATCTCACATGGTTGAAACATTTAGCAATTTTCTTCCAAAATCCCTCAGAATTCCTCTGCATAGGTGTTTCTCTATCAAAATTTCCTGCCACCAGGCAGTAGTGAAGAGCTGTGCAATTCACAGCAGCAGCAATTTTCTTAATAAATCACAGAAGTTGCACATACTTTCAAGATAGAATAAGCCTCCAGAGCCTATATAACAGTCTCATTTAAGAAGCTGATATCTAGGGGTTTGTCCCAGTTCAGCCTAAGGGGAGTTTGACCTTTCTCCTTGATCATTGGTAAGAATGTTCTAAAAACTTGGCAGAAATAGTGAGAAGACTGGAGACTTTCTCCTGCCCAGTATTTTGTACAGTGAGGAATTGGAATTCTTGAAAACAATGAAAGAAAAGAAAAATTTAGAACAAAATAATTTTGTCCAGTTGTTAATATAATCTCTCAGAGGAAGAAGAATAATATTTTTACTTGTGATCTCAGGATTCCTTCTGAATTTTTGAATTTTAAAGTAGTTGGTTAAAAAAATATAAATATATTTAGGGATTCAAACACAGGTGATTTCCTCAGAAGCAAGGAATGTATTCATATTCTGCTACAAAATATGTTTTTGCCAATTTGTTTTGCCTTTCCTATCAACTATTTCTCCATTACCAAAAGGGACAAGTTGAATACTTATCTTCAGGAAACTATTCCAGTTAATGCCATTCTGTCTGAAAATCCATTCTTACCAGTTGTGTCAGTCCTACATTAGCTATGGTTGATAGAATTTCTAGGTAAGTCAGTAACAGGAGACTTGAGCTCTGTGTAGGTTTACAAATGTACCATGTTTCCCACTTTCTAACAGGGAACATGGAAATCCTGAGGTATAGCCTGGTTTCTGTGTGACCAAATGTGCTATGCAAATCTCACCCTCAGACAGACTAAGATTCAACTGAGATTGATAAAGACCTGAGACAGACTTGTCAAGTCCAAAAGCTATGCAGTGAGCTAGAAGGAATAAAGGCAGACTCCCACAGAACCCAGCACAGTAGCAGCCACAGCTTTTCCCCATGGTAACAGGTATAGCACCACACACACACTCCTTTTCTTATTTTTTTTTTTTACCTTTACCTCTTGACATAGTAAAAGTTTCAGGTAAAGAGTGATAATTTCTATATACATTAAAATAGTAGTACATTAAATATAAGGAATGCCAACTTCTTCTGAGAAATCCAGAAAGGATTATAATTTATACAAGCAAAGTAATTATATTGAGAATAAAAAGTGTCCTGTATTCAGTTTTCACCAACCACTATTAAACTTTTTTCCACCTAGCTTTTAAAACACACAGTTACAACAAAACCAGTTATATTAAACAAATGGTGGATGGTCTGTTTTTCATAAAACTAAATCAAATGAATAATGACAGGCAGAACTGAGATTGCCGTTTTTCTTGTGAATGAATGCATTTTATAGGTTAGAAAATATTATATGAATTGTTAATAAAACAATTAAAGTAAATTAATCAATACACCAAAATATTTTTTTAAAAAACACCCACCCCAGCACTGCAATTGTTTTACATTTCGGCTCTACTTCCCTACTATGAGATGTGAAAGTCTTACAGTTGTCTTCAGTTCACTGATTGTGTCTTCTCAGCACTGTCACTCCTTATTAAGTATTGAAGTCTCCCCCTCATTCAAATTCACACTGTATTAATTTCTACCTGAGTAATATTCTTACCTGCCTGAGAACCAAATAGTTGCAGTCTTCATTGAAGAATTGCCAAAGAAGAATAGACTGTACAGGTTATGTCTTCATGGAATTGTACTTCCTTCAATCTTTAATGTGGTCTGATCTTGCAACACATTCTGTGTGTAATAAGGCCTGAAACCTCAGGTCTTTGCACATTAAACAATCAGACAAGGTGACCCCAGTACTTTTTAATTTAATCTCTCTTTATGTAGGCATTAAATGTAAATCCAATTTTCATTTCCAACTCCTAATTATCAATAAAATATTGAGTTTGCATAATAATTCAAAGATTAGTAGAAGCAGAAGAGAGAAAATGCGTGTTAAAAGACTTAACCTATCTTCATTCTCTGTGAACTATATCATTCCAGTCCACTGAGTGCAAGGCATCCCAAGTTATTATATGTGGCACTGATTAGAGAAGGCTGGTACAGGTAGGAGCACCAATGAAGCCAGTAATACCTGTGATGAGGTAACTCAAAGAAAAAAAAAGCAATAAAAATTTTTAGCTAGAAAATTTCTGGAGAACTGTGAGGTTACATACCTTTCTAGTGTAAAAATATCTTGTCAGAGATATACTGTAAAATAAAATATAAGATGCTAAATTCAGAATCAACTGTCTTTGTACTGCTACCGTGCATCCTAAAGATTTGTAGATCTTCTCCTAATTGTATTCATTTGATTTCAGTGCTCCAGCTGGATAGATTACATAGTCTGTGTAAACAACCCTGTGAACATTTTCTCTTCCATAGTATTAATCAGTCCATTGTAACAGGAATATTTTCAGATCTGAGTTGTACAAGAGTAATACAGAAAAACCTCAAGCTGCTTGCCCAGACTTGGGCTCCACAGGAGCTAAGTGTTGGCTGTTCACAAAGACCCAATGTGTGACTGATGCATAGAGCCCTTTAGCTTCAAGGGAGTAATGCTCAGCAGGAGCAAAACTCTTCTCATGTTCAAAGTGTTTCCAATCTGTTTCTTTTTCTCCACAGCGTGTTCTGTCACTCTTTCACTCTGTCAATCCAGATGGGAAGACAAACATAGACAAAGCAAGTAGACATGCCAGAATTTGGCTCTTGTTTAACCAGTAGAAATATCTGCTGGAGCCAAATGAAAACTATGCATTTTGCTTCCTTTGGGCATGTAGTTTCATACATTTTCAGACTACACAAGATGTAAGGTTCCAATCAAAAATTCCAACACATGGGTAATTCTTTTAGCATTTTCTGTTTTCTTTCAATCTTGCTTTTGTTTGATGACTGTTTTCAGAAATAGACATTCAAAGCCTGTAGGCACATATTTATGCATGCAAGAAGGATGTAAAACAGCAAGTACTTTGTTCTGCAAATTACTGAAAACACACAGGCTAAAGAAACAACAAATCTTAATGAGCATTTAATTTTTCTCTTTTTGACAAGAAGAGACACCTCATGAAGGAAGTACCAAGGCAAAAGATGATCAATTTGAAGTGTATGTGCACAAACATCTGTACATGAGTAAGTATCAAAAGGAAATAGGTATTTGAATGTAGTCCAAAAAATCTGTGAGGTTATTGGTAGAACTGAGGTAGCTCACACAGTCTATGTAAAGTTAGAGACAGGTGCAAGATATTCAGAGAAGACAAAATTAGGGGATTGTGCTATGTGTGAAGAAGCCTAAAATGTGTGATGTCTTTCCACATGGTAGACAGTGATCTAGCTGAGAACTCATGGATCAGGATACAAGAAGAGGTCAGTGAGTGCAACAGCATGGTGGGGATATGTTACAAACCACAGTTTAGGCCAAAGTATTCTTTAAATTGCCTTTAAATATCTTGGGATCACCAGCTCATGTTTGTGAGGATCTTGAACCTCCACGACATCTCCTAGCATAGCAACATGGTGGGAAGGGAGTCAAAGATATTTCCAGAGGATGTGAGAATCAGCTTCTTGATCCAGACACTTGAGCAAGCTTGGGATGACACACAGGAGACTGTGCTAGTCACTAGAGAAAAGTTGTTTGGGGATATGGTAATCAATGGCAGCCTTGGCTTTACCTAACAAGGAAGAATGAAGCTGAAGATTTGCACACCGAAGTGGGGTATTTTTAGTTTTTTGTTTGTTTGTTTGCTTGTTTGTTTTCGTTTCTTTGTTTTGTGTTTTCTTTTTTTTTTTTTGCAAATGATGTTAAAAACAGTAAAAGGACTTTCTATTGTGTATTAGTATTGCAAGGCTGAACTAAGAAAATGTATGCCTGTTATTAAATTGGCTTGATGATTCAGGCACAGAAGACAAAGCAAAGACTGATGTTTTGTATCCAGTACCTTCCTTAGCTCAGACTTTGCCAACAGTTTCCCAGGCCTTTGTGCTCAGACAGTCATCCATAAATGGCTGCTCTCTATGTTCTTTGAAGAACTGTGGAGATCAGGGGAGGTCCACAGCAAGAGGAAGAAGTGCTGCACTTACCTTCAAAGAAGACTGAAGCTCAAGCAAGCCCTGCTTTAGTCCCTTGGGAAATCTTTGAGTCAGACCTCTGGAAATACATTTCTTGGCACAGGTGAAGTAGGTGTCTGGGAACAATCAGCCCAGAAGCACCAAGATTGAGTCATCCCTGTCTGATCCTGATTGTCTTCAGTGATGAAATTACTTGTTCTATGGATGGGTAAGTATAATTTAACTCATCTTTAGCAAGGCTTTTGACACCAACTCTCATGCTGTTCTTCTACCTATGATGGAACTTTGTGGTCCAGAGGAGTGGACAATTAAATGCATGGAAAACAAAGTACAGAGGTGGGCAAAATGGCCACATACTGGAAGCTAGCAAATGTGGAGTATTGCATGAGTCTGGAGGAAGTGGTGGAGTTCTCTCTTATCAAGCTTGGAACTAATGTCAAACTGTGTGGGAGTGTGGATATGCAACCAACACACTCAATAGCAGAGCTGTCATACAGAAGGGCCTGGACATGCTAGAGGGATGGGGAGACAGAAGCCCCCATTTCTGCCGACATGCAAAAATTGCAAAGCTATGTGCTTTATGTGATGCTGGTGCCATATCCTGCCTGTCTGGGAGCAGCTCTTCAGGAAAGGGCCTGGGGATTTTTCAGCCTGGAGGAGAGATCATCTCCAAACAATCCACTCAGACTCCAGTGCCAGGGGATCACAAAATGGTGGAGCCCCAGCTCTTAGTGCTATGTGCTGTGAAAAGAAGAAACAATTGGCTTAAACTGAAGCAAGGTAGTTTTAAAGAGTGAGTTAGGAAAAACATTTTCACCCCAAGTCAGTCAAGCTGTGGAGCATGTTGCCTGAAAAGTGTGTGCAGTCTCCATCTGTAGACTATAAATCTCTGAGCAACAGAGTCTGACCCCGCAGCTGACCTTGTTTTGGGTTACACTAGAGACCTCCTGAGTTTCCTTCCAGCCTGAATTGTGCTGAGATTTTTCAACTATTCCATAAAGGCTTTTTTCTTTATGACACTTGAACATTTGCCCTAAGAACTGCACTGTCTACCTGCACAACTACAGTTTTTCTCCTCTTTTAGATGTGATGCTGTTTTAGGAGACAATATAATAAATCAACACATGGACAATAGAATCCTGCAGGTCTTTCCATTGGTCTTTTCCACTCCTCTGCAATACCTGTACTACATATTGAGAGAGTTATCTTCCTTTTTGAGCACCTTTGTTCCAAGAATTCTTGGAAAGTTAGACATGAAGCTTCTGGAAACTTTGCTTTTTGCTTTTGTTGTTAAGCTCACTTCTATGATAAGCTAAGAATAATGCATAATATATAAAAAATAAAAATAATTTATAAACCTAATACTTACCCTCCATTTGAATAAAGGCAAGGATAAAACTTGCATTAGCTTGTGAAATACCTGAATAAAATAATAGAATTGTAAAATATCATTAGTTGGAAGGGGCTCACTAGGCTCATCAAAGTTCAATTCCTGAAGTAAAGTTGCTGAGGATAGCAAGCACATCAATCTTAAGATTATCCTTTACATTTAATTTCAAACTTTGTCCAGGTATTTCTAACTCTGACCACAGTAATGTGTGATCTATATTTATCTGCAAATAATAAACTTTCCAATGGGAACCAAGAAGAATGTAGCTAGTTTGGATGTTTAGAAGAAAAAGGCCACCTTTCTTCAGGGGAAGATTTTAAAAAATATAGCTTTATTATTGCATCCTGAATAATTCTTGAATGTGTGATTCTAAAACTTATGAAGAATAATTTTTAAAATCCACAATAAAAACAACAGTAGCTGAGCAGTCCAATGAAGACTGTGAAATCAGAAGACACCTTACTTAGTCCCTACATTGGCTCTATTGTTCATACTCTATATTTGTACTTAAATGTTTATAAAACATTACTTTTGGACTTTCATGATTGGCAAAGAACTATCTGGAATAACAAATACAGTAGAGGACCAGTAATAATTCTTATATGTTATCTTGGTCTAAGACTTCCAAAATTTCTCAGGAACTTGAATGACCAGGTTCCTCAGGAAGCTTTAAAAAAATTATCTCAGTTAAAATATCTGATTTTTTTTTTTTTAATTTATCTATTAGAAAAGTAATACAGTTGTAACTGACTGGCTGAATATTTGGTTGACATATTTTTCTCAAGGTAGTCAATCATAAATGAACCAAAAAACCCCAATCTTTTTTTATTTTTGAGTGTCAGGGAGCCAATTTTTATCACTAATAAAATCAACTTGTGTTATTTAATTTTTAGAGGTTTTTTTTTGTTTTTTCTGACATAGTGACAATAAAACTAATAAAGATATCAGTGGTGAGGGAAGGCAAAGGATGAGACTGTGAAATTCTACAAAACTGAAAAAATGTAATTACATGACAAAATATATATTTTTCCAGCAAATAGTATATATTTGAGCATCCAATTTTCCAAATACCACTTTATGCTTTATTTATGCAAGTTACTTGGATTTATACTGAGTATATTAAATACTAGTATTCTATGTAAACCATGTCACTGTGTTTCTTCATTATGTCCAGGAATCTGAAAGGAAGCAGTGCAGATCACATACAAAAATTATCCATGCAGTGTGATAGAAGAACAATAATCATATTTATGGGTGTCTGATGCTGCTCAATCCAAGTTACTGTTTTTCAGAGGCTGCTTAGAGCCATGATGTTAGTTAAGGCAATAGAGAATGAGGTGAAAACAGTGTTTCTCCTTCATCTGTTGACTTCCTCCACGTTCCAGCTCTGTAGCTGCAGTTTCCTTGATTGCCCATCATAAACCTCCTGTTGGTGCTGACCTGTCATGTTGTTGAGACTTCAGCATCTATCTCCAATTATATTTGACAAGATGTTTTCTGTACAGTGATGTGGTTTTTGGCTTTGTTTTTTGAGGGGTTTACATTCATGCCATAAATAAGTAAATAAAGGAGATTAATTCATCCAGTATACAGGAAGATCACAGGAAATCCAGTGCTAAATTATTTGCAGGCAATCTGGTTTGGATGTCTGTTACAGATAGAAGCTAAGCCTGTTCTGAAATTCTCTTGGTACATTTAGATGCTGAGTATAAATTCTAATATACATTGCAGGCTGTAAACAAGAATTTTCTCCTACTCATTTCCCGAGTCATAGTCAAATAAATTTACAATGTGACAAACGCAACACACTGTAAGGAGTTGGAATTTTTTGTGTAACCAGTAAAAAAAATGGAAAATGAAACTTATGTTCTGAAGCATACTGAATAAAAATTGCAACATATTCATTTATGTGAAGTCAACTATAAAGCACATTGAAATTTTTCATTCAGATTACATAGTTTCATATCACATAGTTTGTTTGCCTTAAAAAAACTCCTATTCCACTCATCTGATTATTCAGGTTGTACATTCCTAAACTAGTGTGATTTACATTTGAATGAAGTTTCCAATTTTACTGAGTGACATGGAATCTAATTAGATTCTGTAGCAGAGGAGTGTCAATTATAAAAAGTAAGGTTCTGGAAAATTAGCCTAAATAAAATTTTACTGAACAGAACATGCAATTACAATATATATCAGAGTGCTTCCATTATTACTTGTAGATTATTATTATTTTATTTTATTTTCTCGTGAAGAAATGAAGAGTCAGCATCTGGACTATCAGCAATGACATTGATGACATTGGTGCAATACAGTGCCCAGTTTTAGCAGTATCAATCTGAAACATCCTTCTGGAAGGACTTATTATTAATGGAACCTGAAATATACAGGATTTGATCCATAAAGTTAATATAGATTATGCTGTACTGTTGTGAGTGTCTCCTGCAGACTGCTTAACTGGGGAGAAGTAAATAACACCTTCTTTATACAACTGGAAGAAGTCTCACAGTTGTTAAGTCTCAGTTCTCATGGAGGACTTGAATCTTCCCAGTACATGCTAGAAGGACAACACAAAAAGGCAGCAGCAACACAGGAGGTTTCTGACGTGTATTGGTGGCACCTCCCTAACACAGGTGATAAAGATGAAGAGGAGAGATGCTCTACTGAATGCAATACTCACAAAGAAATGTTCATAATGGATAGGCTGAGACCTGCAGTGACCTTGGCTGCAGTGACCATGGACTAGTGGAGTCATGATCCAGAGAGGAAAGAACAAGGCAAAAAGCAGTATCACAACTGTGGACTTTAGAGATTTTGGCCTTTTCAGAGATCTGCTTAAATAATCCCATGGGATATGTTTCTGGAGAGAAAAGGAGGCTAGAAGAGTTGGTTGATTTTTAAGTGTCATCTTCTCCAAGCTCAAGAATGATCCATCTTGAAGTGTGCACATTTGAACAATTTGCTGCAGACACATCAAACATAAAGAAGTGTATGACATATGTTAACGTGGTCAGGTGATCTACAAGGGGCATAAAGATTCTGTCTTATGTGAGAACTGGTGGAAAAAAGAACATGTCACTGCTGTCTTCAAAGAGGGTTAAGACAGAAAATCCTGGGAGCTACAGACTGATCATTTCAATCCCTGAGAAGAAGAGTGAGGAAATATTCCTGGTAAACATTTCCAGATATATGAAGGATAGGAAGTTGACTGGAGAGGTCAGCAAAAATTTATGAAGGGTAAATCATGATTAACCAACCTAAGAGCCTTCTGTAATTAGGTAACTGGCTTAATACATAATGAAAGAACAGCAGACATTTTTTTCTTGATTTTAGTGTGGCTTTCAACAATTGCCCATAGCATTCTCATTGACAAATTGATGAGGTACGGAACAGATAATTGAACAGGAAAGTGAATTGAAAATTAGCTAAACTGTGAGGCTCAAAGTTTTGTAATCAGTACCAAAAAGTCCTTGATCAGCTGGAGAAATGGGACAACTCAAACCTAACAAACATCTGCAAAGCAGCATGTCAAGACCGCACTTGGGAAGAAATAATCTTATGTGGCTGTAAACACTGGGGATGGACTAGAAGCTTTTCAGAAAAGGACCTGAGAGCCCTAATGAACAGTAAGTCAACCATATGCTCATGGCATCGGTTCTCTTTCTGAAAAAAAGGCAAAACAAAATGAAAGAAAAAACCAAAACCAAAATCCAAAATCCAAAACCAGCCAGTGTGCCTTCACGGTATAGAAGGCCAACAGTACCCTGCATTAGATTGCATTAGGAAGAGCATTCCCATCAATTTATTAATGTGCAAAAGTGTATTACAGTCTTACTACATGCATCTAGCTCCTCCCTGGGAAACCTCTTGTTGCAGTGTTTTATCATCATCATTGTTTCTTCCTTATGTAAAAAATTCTTCTATATATCTAATTCAGTTTAAAACCATTACCCCTTGTCCAAATTCAACAGGCCTTGCTAAAAGGTTTGCCATCATCTTTCTCATAGGTCTCCTTTAAATACTGAAAGGCCCTGAAGAAGGTCTCCCTTGAGCCTTCTCTTGTCCAGGCTGAACAACCTCAAGTGTGTCACCTATTCTTAGAGGTACTCCATTCTATCTATCATCTGCCCTCCTCTGGATTTGCTCCAACAGGTCCATGTCCTTCCCATGATGAGGACCCCAGTGCTGGATGCAGCACTCTAGATGGGATCTCATCAGAGCAGGGTAGAGGGGAAAAGCCACCTCCTTCTCCAGACTGCTTTTGGTGCAGCCAAGGATACAATTGGCTTTCTGGGCTGCAAGTGCATGTTTTTGGCTAAAGTCCAACCCCATATCTACCAGTATCCTCAAGCCTTTCTTTGAAGAACTGCCCTCAATCTGTTTGTTTCCACTTACAAAAAAAGTTCTATATGTTAGTATTTTCTCTGTTCCTTATTTGAGTGATGCTACCATGAGACTACTACCAGCTTTTAAAGGCCATGGAGACTGGGGAATGTTTCTGGTGACTGGAAAAGTCACATCCATCTTGAAGGAGAGAAGAAGTACCAAGGAAATGTCCTTTGTTGGCCTCACATCAGTCCCTGTGAAAAATCCTCTTTGAATTTATTTCTAAGTAAATGAAGAGCAAAACGTGCCTGGGAACCAGACAGAAGGGATTGAACAAGGACTATCTAACATGGCCAACCTGATTGTTTCCTATTGTAAAATGACAGGATCTGTAGTCAACAAGGCATCAGTGGATGTCATTTACTTTGACTTCAGCAAGTCTTTTGGTATGGTTTTATGTAAAATGAGATGTGATATGGGCATGATAAGGCCTTGAAAATTCTACTGCATTTGCAGGCTCCAAGGGATATGATCAACAATGCTATGTCCAAGTTTCAGCCATTTACTAGTATCTGTTGTCCTCAAGAGTCAATAATAGGTCAATATAGAGATGTTTCAGTATCTTTAGATTACATGGATCTATCTATTTATGAAGACATCTTCAAATACAGTTATTGATATCATCCATCTCTCTCACTATCTCTTCCTATATCTGGTTCCTCCATGAAATTGCTGAAAGCACACTCTGGACTTTTATCCATGTAGCAGACACAAATATACGTGTCCACAGATATAGATACACCTTTAGAAATATCTGGAGACATAGTTACAGAGTCAGGAAAGTGTCCTGGCTTCAAAGGAAGCTGGCTGCATACTGTGATGAATGTGCATTTATGTGGTCTCACCTCTATCTGACACTTGGGAGATCACATCTAGAGTTTTGTGTTCAGGTCTGGGCTTACCAGTACAAAAAAGACATCAATATACTGGAGCGAGCCCAACAAATGACCAGTGAGATTGTTTTTTTCTGGAGTAAAGCAAAGCCTGGAGCAAAGCCTGAGAGAGCTGGTTCATTCATCCTGGAGATAAGACTAGAGGGACTCTAACGAGGGATACCCATGGGAACAGTGTAGAAAAATTGAAACAGAATCTTCTTGAAGATATATAGCAATATGATGAGCAAAAGAAAACTCGTTTCAGGAAAAACTCCATCTATATGTAAAAGCAAAAAAGATCTTAACTCTGATGACAATTGAACAGTGGGATACACTGCCCAGAGAAGTGAAGGATTTTTTCTTGTTGAAAATATTAATGACTCAGCCAGACAAGGCTAATCTAACCTATGGTCCTCCTCTCAATAGAGAGGTGAAACTGGTGTTACCCAGGTTCCCTTCCAAAGTAGGCTCATATAGAAGACATAGGATTCTGCCATGAACACTGATACATTCCTCTTAAATATATAAAAGAAATTTTTCTCTATGAGGCTAATTAAACACTGGCAAAGATGTCCGTATAGTCTGTGAGATGTATACAAAACTCAACTGGACAACAACTTAAGAAAGAGCTCTAACAGGACCAAGTTCAATGGGGAGGTTGGACTAAATTACTTCCAGAGCTCTCCTAACTTAAATTGTCTTGTGATTCCAATATTCCTCACATGATGATCACTTATTGTGATAGTTCCTCTCTGACTTTTCATATTCAGTTTGAAGCCAGGCCTATTGAATTTTCTGGACTTTTACACTATAGCTATAGCTGTTCATTTCAAGGATATGTGAATAGAAAGGTGACGTTCTTCAGAGGCAAACACAAATTAATTTGATATTTCTTCTCCATTCCATACAAACACTAATGTAAAATGATATAATAATTTGTAATTATACAGATTATTAAATTAAAAAGTTGAAGACATTTGCTTTCAATCCCTATCAGTAGAATGTGTCATTAAACTTGACATCTTGCATTTCGAACATAAATTGCCAAACAAAACAGAATTAATTGCTCAATTTCTTAATAAAGTATACAAGTCCAAGGTCAATATGCTGCTATTTTTATTCAAATTTTAAAGAATTACACACTCATTGCTGCCTAATGTAAGAGACTCATCATCTTACAATGAAATAGAGAAGGGGGAAAGTCAGGTTAAAGTTGAAGGCATTAGTTTAGAAATTTCTAATAAAGCTTTATCTCGTCATCACTTTCACTTGCTTCCTCGGTCGTCACAGCAGCTTTTTCAGGAACTGCCTCTTTGTGCTTATACATCACACAGAGTCAAATCAAAAGCAGCAGGATTTTTACACATTGTGTTGGGAAAAGTAGCCCCAGCCATAAAGATGTTGTTGAAAAATTGCACTTCTAACTAATAATGAGTGTTAAAATATTGCAAAAATAAACTGTTTAACTAGCTTAATATCAGCCTGTCCAAATGCAAGAGACAAACTCAGAATTGTGGGTTTGGGCTTTTTTTTTCCATTTTTTCCT
>LTAT01000004.1:38782502-38815973 GCA_003286495.1 Chlorodrepanis virens | reverse complement strand
AAATATTAGGAAAACACTCTTTTCTGTAAGGATGTTGAGGCACTGGAGCAGGATGTCCGAGAAGCTGTGGATGCTCCAACCCTGGAAGTGTTCCAGGCCAGGTTGAACAGGACTTTGAGCTACCTGGCATTATGGAAGGTGTCCCTGCCCATAGTGGGGGGTTGGGCATTAAATGATCTCTGAGGCGCCTTCCAACACTCTCCATTCCATGATTCTGTCTTTCTACAGTCACTGTTTTTGAGTTTTGCACAGCATTTGACTCTGTTAATCCACAGTGTGATTCATATTTTCCTGCTAGGAGCAGATTCTTTCACTTTCTTTGATAATTAGCTTTTGGGTTAGCTTGTCTTATTTTTTCCCTATATACTTGTCATAATCCCCCCAAAATACGTCACAACAAAACATTGTGTTCTAAAGACTGGTTATGTTGATTGTCTCTGCTAAAGTTTAAAAAAAAAAAAAGTTATTTTTATTTTAAAATATTATTTTAAGTTTTCAAGTTTCTGGGTTACTTGTTCTTGTAGTTTGTACTTATATGCTGTTTCCAGAATTATTCTTTTCCTAAAAATATGATAAGCCTAAGGAAAAGAAATAGAAGAATAAATATATTTTTAGAGAAAAGAGGAATTTCTATTCCTATCTAAATTGGTAGAAAAGTACTCCAAAAACTGTATTTTTGAATATCTTTTAAATGTTTTGTTGTTTTCTAGGAAGCTGAGGCATAAATCTGAGATTAGAGGAGACTAGAGCAATTACTCCACACCCCTATGTAAATCAGAACTGCAGTCAGTTAATGTTCTCAAGTCAGTAAAACAGAGAGAGAACTTTTGGGGCATGTGGAGGAACAAAACTTTTTGTACTAAATAGTATATTCACCTTGCATTTTACTTGAAATTATATTATCAGATTTAGCCTTTTGGTACATTTCAGGAAAAGAAGGCATGAGGTTCTAACATGACTAAGAGATCCATCTGTTTAAAAGTACAATCTTTTCTACAAGAGGAACTCACGTCAGGACTGTGAACAAACCAAAGTAGCAGAAATTCTAACCAGTGTGAAAGAGAAGGAGAAAGGGCAAAAGTTGCTAGTAATGAAATAAATATTAAGAAATTACCTTCTGAGATTTGAAATGTGTTTACATTGATGAAATACAAATAAAATAGGCGAGGGGAAAAAATGAAACAGTGCTGCAAACACTTACTTCACAAGCATTCCTGTAATGATAATGCATCTACCATCAAATCACAGAATGTGGGGCTCATTGATGGCAACAGAGCTCTGAATGCTAACAATGGGAAAAATGTTAACATAAAGAGAAACATTTGTCATTCTGTGAGAATTGAAGGTACAGAAAAACCCAAAAGAGATTATAAACAGAAAACAATTTTTTTTTATAAACTTGAGATTTTGTGCTACCAAGAATTCAAACTTGAGATCAAACTTGACTAGAAAGGATGTAATAGACATTTCTATGTTTTTTCCTTGAAGTGGCCAATGTGGAACAAGGGAGAAAAACCCTGAAGAACAGGTGCACACAATAATATGCTTGTCAGCATAAACAATAAACAAATGGAAAAAAGAATAATGATGCAAGGGGTCTTACAAATCAATTGATCAAATCAAGTCATCCTGCAGAGAAATTACATGTTCTTTACATTTTTAATTCCCAAAATCTCTGAGGACAAACAAAAGTAATTGAAACCAAGGAAGACATTAATAAGAAAAAAGGAAACATTTTAATGGATGTAGGGAGTCTGAAAAATATATGGAAAGATGTAAAGATATGTCAGAACAATAAAGGAAGACTAGAGATTAATTTTGTTGGTTAAACTGGAACAGGCATACTGAAAAAAATTTTAGAAAAAGGTCAAAGATTATTATATTTGAATGAAGAACCTGATATAGAGCTGTGAAAGCGGTGATAATTCATTATTCATTTAGTCATTCCAGATAGCAGTTTGAAACTAATTTACTGACATGGATGTGTCCAGTAGTTGATAATTGCAGTTATGTGTTTTGTGTTGTTTTCCAATAACTTTACCCAGCAACTGTCAATTTAGCACATTACTCACATACAATTTTTACTAGTCATAGGTTTTGCAGTGAGTTTTTTGTGAGTAACAGAAGACATGTCTGAAAAAGTGTGAAAGTTTGAAAAGGATTGATTTTTGGTCATAACAAGCAGTCTGTGCTATCAGCAATCCAACAATCAGAGGAGCTGAAAAAGATGCACAACTAACCAGACAGCAACAAGTCACAGAACTTGTGCATAGCAAGATAGCAAGGAGTCACAGAACTCCTTTTTATTTATTTTGCTGTTGGATCACACTATTTAATACTTCATTTGTGTAATTAATGAATGGTTAGTACAATTCTAAAATCAAAATCACTTACAAAAGTGGGGGTTTGTTTGTTTGCTTGTTTTTTATGTTCATGCTTATATATCCAGTAGACTGGACAACAGAAGGCAGAAATAGAAGAAATTCTGTTAGGATAAAACAGTGTTGAAATAGTTGATGACACCATGTACAGTAACTGGCAATAAAGGACAGGTGTTTTTATAGATTCTATACTAGAAATTAGATAAAGCTGGAGTAACTGCCATTTGGGAAACAGGAAAAAAACATGTTTCCCAATATTTTACAGTTAATAATCAATTATTTAGGCTGGTCATGTGGTAGAGTTGCTAAACCTGAATATTCTGCAAAAATAATAGAATGTTTCCTTTAGGTATGTCTTCCTTAAAGAATGAAACAGGCACTCTGACTAAGAAATATTGTCATGTAATTTATACACATTTTGTTTGCTGCTTAAAACACTTTAATACTAAATATAAAATAAATATTTTGGAGACTAAGAAATGTATCCATGTGTATGAATGTTTACACAATTGAGGATTTTAGTCACAGAGCTACTTGGTTAGATGAACCAGTTAGTAGCAATAGATCAATGTATTGGTCTAATGAAATTAGAGCATCTACATTATTTTAATAACTAAACTTTGACCCTTAACAGGTAAAAGGCTTGCAGCTTTCTGGCAGCAGAGTTAGACACAGGACTGGATTGGGGTGCAGAAGCACTCAGCTGCTGCCCTCCTGAGCTTGAGGAGCCTGTCTGGAGACTGTGTCTGCATTGCCAGTGCACCTCTGGGCAACTGCTGTTGCAGGAGCAAGAAGGCCATTAATGAGGTGAGTAGGTCTATAGCAGTTCTTGTGAAGCAAAGAACAGTATCAACAGGACAGAACCAGCCAATAAAAAACACAATACCATGTGTTATCCACTCTGTTTCTCAGCTGTCATATTATGTAAACTGATACAGTAATTCTGTGCATAAATGAGCTATCAGATGTCAGGACACAGAGGATTTGTTCCTGCTGCCTTTCAAAACTGTGGATCTGTGATTTCTTCTCCAGGCTGAACAAGCCTGGGTCCCTCAGCCCCTCCTCACAGAGATTCTCTTATCCCATCCAGCTTGGAAGCTTTCTACTGGACATGATCCAGCATTTGTTCATTATTTTGCCTGCACTGAGGGAGCTTAAAATTTGGACAAAGAATCCACGTAGGATCTCATCCATGTTTAACAGAGGGGTATAATCCTTTCTCTGGATGTCCTGACTGTGTCCCTGTGAATACTGCCCAGGGTGCTTTTGGCCATCTCTGCAACTGCACGTCCACTTTGCTGGGCCTAACTTTATTCCTCATTCTCTACCTCCTTTCCTCCCATGGCGCGGGGGGACAGAAATGGTGTTTGAGGTCAGTCATTTCACCTTGTCTTTGCCTCTCCTTCCTCAGGAAGAGGAGTCCTTCCCCTGATCGAATGTTGGGTCCCTCCCACCAGAGAGAGTCTTCCATGAAATTCAGCAATGTAATACTTCCCACAGGCTACAGTTGTTCATGAACTGCTCCAGTGCGTGTCTCCCGCAGGATCAAAAGTCCTGCCAGAAAACCTTCTCTGGTGTGAGCTCTTCTCTTCATGGTTCCACAGGTCCTGCCAGGAGCCTACTCCTGCGTGGGCTTCTGCCGGGTTCACAGTCTCCTTTAGGCATCCACTTGCTCTAGTGCAGGGTTCTCCACGGGCTGCAGAAGGATCTCTGGTCCACTGTGGACCTTGATGGGCTTAGGGGGGACAGCCTGTGTGACCATGGTCTTCACTCAAGCTGGAGAGAAATCTTTGCTCCAGAACCTGGAGCTTCTCCTCCATCTCCTTCTTCAATGTCCTTGCTGTCTGCAGAGTTGTTTCAAGTTTTCTGACTCTGTTCTCTGGCTACCATTTCCTTCTGCACAATAACCCTATTTTCCTTATTAAATATGTTGTTCACAGAGGTGTTATTACTGTCACTGATGGGCTTGGCCTTGACCAGCAGCAGATCTGTCTTGGAGATGGCTGACATCAGCTCTATCAGGAAAACAGGAAGCTTCTATCTTCTCCTTCATCATGAGCTTCTCAAGTATAAATAGTAAATGTTTGTGTCCTGATACGATGTTTCTTTGAAATCTGTTGTGCTTGCCTAATCCTAGTGTCAAGATCACAGTTATTTATCATCTGCTGTCTCTCTCTCTGCCTCTGTCTCATATTTATTAGTAGAAAATATGTGCAACTATGGATAGGTTCTTTATAACAATGATTTAAAAACTGAAAAATCACGATTTTAATTTCAATAGTGCTCAATATGGCCCTTCACTTGTAATGGTACAATTCAATCAAATTACCATTCACACTCCACAGGAATGTTTAAAGTTTCTCAAGAACAATTATCTGGTACCACTGCAATTGCTTGCATTTTTCAGGCACCTGAATTGCTTCCCATAATCACTTTACTTATTTTTCCATAGTTATTACCCAGCAGTGGAAAACATATCTAACTTTGACTAATATTACCAGAATTTCTAAAAAGAATCCTCCTTTTCTTTAAAAACTGTTCTCTAAAAACTCTTTATGAGAAAAATGAGTGCAGACTATTTTTTTTTCTGCTGATATTTCTTCAGTAGTGTTCCATCATTTCTCACTGCTTCCACATTGCTTTAAATTTATTCTTAGAATAGCGTCTCTTCATCTACATTTTCTCCAAATGCCTTGTGGATCCCAGCACTGCAAGCCTGCAGTGTGACAAAGCTATACACTTGAGCCCTAGCTGATGAACAGATGGGCAGAGAAGAGATGATTTCTCTGACTTCTCTCACAATCTCCAGAGATACTCCCTCCCTGGCTTCCTTCTGCTATTTCTCCTTCTCTGCGAATGGAAGTGTCACTCAGAGATACCACATACAATTGCTGTGAAGACACCAAGTTCTAAATAGTCTGAGCTCAGAAAACAAAGACGGAATAGTAAGCAGTACCTAGAAGCCTGCACATAAGTACAGATTACAAACCAAAGTGGAAAGATTAGCTCAAGTTTGACACAGATTATATCCATGATCCCAGAGATGTGTTCTCAACAGAGATAAGACACATAAGTCTGTTTCAATGCTTTCTGCTCATGAATAATAATGTAGCTGGTGTAGCAGTTGTTCTTTGTTCATTGGTTTTATAAACACAGAAGAGAAAGAACCCAAAACAAATCAGAAACAAAAGAAAAAACTTCACCTCCTCTCCACAACAGAAAAAAAAATTACAAAACATGGCAGAATCTGGAATGCTTGGAATCAGAAGAAATGTTAATCTTTTTTTGAGAACATATCACTGAATATATGCATGGTAACCATAATGAATATGTGAATAATATGTAAGTTTTAAAAACTTTTTCTTTTGTTGCAAATGTAATGGTTCTCTTTTTATCTCATGCATTGTTTGGAATTAAGTATTGAAGAAAACACTGTGCACAGAATTTTTTCAAAGAACTTTTAGGGATAAATGACCATTTGAAATGGTTGCTAAATAGCAGGCTTGAATGCAAACAAAAATTAAGAAATTATCTTGGATTCAGGAGATATTTCATAACTATACATACATATTTCATCAGGAATAGTGCCAAGATACCTTTTTGTGTGTATATTTTTGTTACCATAGTAACAACATTACTTTTGTTAACAAGAAAATATTGAAAACTTCTACATTGGCTTGAATGGCCAGACTCCTTAGAGACAATTTCTGCATTGAAATGTCCCCTCTAAAAAGTGTTTTGTGGTCCTTCTATGAAACATTTTTGGTAAATTTATTTTACAGACATTATTTTAATTGTATAGATTTGTTTTAATCATGTTTTAAATCCAAGTTGCTAGAACACAAATTGTGTTACATTGGATTAGACTGCTTAATAGAAAATCTGAAATCAAACAAAAGGAAAAAATTAAACCAACTGTTGATATTTGTGTAATAGATCTCAAGTTGGTTCCAGTTCTGAGTCTTGTCCACCTAAGTATTCTGGTCTGATATCTTTCCAAAAAGAAGTATAATAAAACTCAGGACTCATAATTTCTTACAAAGAGAAAATGCAGAGTGGCTGTGTTGGACAAATAAAAAATAAAACGGACTTCTCTATAAGTCTCTCTGGCCTATTGTGTTCTTATGCTGGTAAATCCTTCCTATAGCCTTAAGCTTTTTAATTTAACAAAAAACATTACAGTTCCCCTGTTTCCAAGGAATCTTGCATTTCATTTAGTTATGAGACATGTCACTGATCCTTGCTACTTTGAGTGATCCCTCTCTTCTACCTGACATCCTGCTTCTTTCCATGTTTCTTTCAGTGCTGTCTTCTCTCTGCTATATCCTGCAAGGTCTAGGAACATTTTTCCTCCTGCATTTGCTCAGTTGTTAGCAAGTAAAGCAAAAATATCTCCATCTCCAGAGAATTCCCCCAGAGCAGCAATTGTATTGTAAGGAACAGCATGAAGCTGAAAACAGATCAACCTTACAGAATTTCACACTCCTATACATCTGACCAGAGGCATATGTTCGCTCAATTTGAATGTCACCATTTACACAAGTTCATGTAGAAGTCATGAACATAACTCTGCTCCAATGAGGACAAGAAAGAATTTTCCAGATCAGCTTGCTGAAACTTCACCCATGCTCTCTCACTGTCTAAAAGCTTCTCCTTACATCATTCCTCCTTTTATGTTATTCCTGCTGTACCTGATTATTTTCTTCAGTTCTTGAACTGAACATATGGCTTATATGGTTTGCACCTCAGCAGGTTGGTTGTTGACACAAAGCTGGGAGGAGAGATGGACAGAACTCAACCATCTGAACTTAAACAAAGGCAATTGTAGGCTGCTGAACCTGGGGTAGAATAATTTTGTACAGCAACACAGGCTAGGCAAAGGCATGTGCTGGAAAGCAGCTTGGCAGAGAAAGACCTGGGGTTCTGGTGGACAACAAGTTGTCCATGAGTCAGCAGTGTGTCCCTTGTGGCCAAGAAGGCCAAAGGTTTCCAGGGGTACCTTTGGGAAGAACATTGGCTAGAACATTGTTGCCAAAAAGGGAAGTGATCCTGCTCCTCTGCTCAGCCCTGGTGAGACCACATCTGGAGCCATCTGTCCAGTTCTGGGCTCTGAGGTACAAGAGAGACATGAGGCTCCTGGAATTGTTCCAGTGGAGGGCTCTGAAGATGATCAAGGGACCGGAACATCTGTTTTATGAGGAACCAATGAGGGAACTGTGCCTGCTCAGCCTTGAGAAGAGACAGCTGGGAAGGGACCATGACTGTATGGATCTGAAGGAAAGGTGTCACACCAGACTGAGGGAACTGGGTCCGTTTAGTCTAGAAAAGAACAGACTGAGAGAGGACCTCATCAATACACATAAATATCTCAAAGATGTTTGTCAAGTGGAGGGTGCCAGACCCTTTTCAATGGTGCCTGGTGATGGGACAAGGAGCAAAGAGAATAAACTAAAATACAAAAAGTTCCACCCAAACATCAGGAAGAACTTTACATTGAGGGTGGAAGAACAGTGGAACAAGCTGCCTAGGCAGACTGTGGAATCTCCCTCTCTGGAAATATTCAAAACTTACTTGGACATGCTCCTATGTAATCTGTTTAAACTGACCCAGCCTTGGCAAAGGGGTTGGACTAGATGAACTCCAGAGATCCCTTCCAAGGCAAACTAATCTGTAAATCTGTGACTCTCTGAAGAGGATGGACCCTGACTCTTCTTGGTGGTGTGAAGCAGTAGAACGAGAAGCAACATGCAGGCAGGAACTGATACACAGGAAGTTCGATCTGAATATGAAGAATTTCCCTGTTCATTTGACAGAGCACTGGAACAGATTGCCCAGAAAGGTTGTGAAATCTCTGTCATAAATGAGCAGAATTGTACAGTGTTGCTTTAAGACAGTGAAGAATTGTTGAGACAGGTTGAGAAAAACCTGAGCTGAGCCCATTGCTGATCTTGTACCTGCTTGAGCAAGGACTGACAAGTGAATGGTGTCTGGGGTGAAGCAGAAGCCTCAAAACCCAATGTTGTTTCAGTGAGGCACAGAAGACCACCCATATACCTGTACCAGCATTAGACTCACTCCCTGCACTGGGCTAAAAAAACTTTGCTAAAAATCTGGTTTCTTAAGGAAACAAAGAAGCACACCAAGACTCTCCAGTGAAAGTCAAACAGCCTTTACTGCTGCTTCTGGGCATGAGGAAAGACCAAAGTTCTTACTGTGCATCTTATCAACTATAAATTCTCACCAAAGTAACTAAGACCCTCATTAAGTCCCATTGACATATTAACTTATTAATTCCTCAGGATGCAAATGAGGGAGAATATGGAACCTGTAATTCATTTATGACCAAAATCACCAAACCTCATCTAGAATATTCAGTTGTTGCATCCCACTAGGATGGACCAAAATTAATATATAAAAGCAGAGCTTTGGGGCAGAAGGGGCTGGAGGGGAAAAACATTTCTGTCTGCTTGGAATCAGCTGATGGACTATGTCTCTCCTCCTCTCCCAACAATTTCTCCTGAAGCCTTCA
Organism: Chlorodrepanis virens; assembly: GCA_003286495.1. Classification (NCBI taxonomy): domain Eukaryota; kingdom Metazoa; phylum Chordata; class Aves; order Passeriformes; family Fringillidae; genus Chlorodrepanis; species Chlorodrepanis virens. The sequence continues at coordinate 38,807,063 of LTAT01000004.1, read as the reverse complement.
GGGAACTTCACACCTCCAACTGTTTTGAAGAACACCTGGGAATATTTATTTACATATATATGTACAAATATCTCACTCTTAGATATGTCTTACTATACTTTCTGTCACAACATGTGTAACGCTGTAGTTAGTGCATATATCATGGGCAATCCTGAACCTGCTTTCCTATTTTTTCAATAAACTGTATTAATCATGAATCTGAACAGTTCAAGTCTTTATCGAACGTGATCAGACCTGATTGATAAATTGCATTATTTGTGCATCTGTGCTCATGCAAGGTCCTTCAAACATGACCAGACTTATAGTGGTGAATTGGGTATAATCAGGAATTAAACCAGGCCACACTCAACTCCTCTGATCTCTGGAGACCTGCTGAAATACATTGGGGTTTATTTTTTGATAATTCCTGTAAACTTAATGCAACAGTCTCTCCCAGTGGAGATCTGGACACAGTCCTGAGTAACATGCTCTAGGGAACTCTGCTTGGCCAGAGAGGTGGGGCTAGAAAACTTCCAGTGGTCTTTTCCAGCCTTAACCATCGTGGTATTCTGTGAATTATGCTAAAAGGAAGCAACAAGATTAAAGTGAACAACAAATAAAGATGTCATCCCAACCAATAAAAAAAAAAAACAAAAACAAAAACAAAACCTTAGTTACAACTGATGAAAATCATTACCATTATTGGTTATAAGGAAAACCATTAAAAAGCTGTCTTACCAAATAGTAACAGTAAAAGAATGGTACTTCTTTTACTGTTACTATTTGATAATAACACAAGAGGAGAGTAGAATCTGCCAATGACAGGATAGACAGGCATACTGTGAAGAATTCAGCTGCAGCTGGATGTGGAAAGGTTTTAGTTCAGGTAGCCCACAAGAGGCAATAATGTTCTTTCTGATGGAAAAGTGGGAGGACTGTGGTAGAAAGAGAAACAGAGAGAAAGTGAACTTTTATTGCTGAGGATATGAGTTAAGTGTGTTGTGCTCTTAAGGCTGCAAGGCCCAACAAAGACTTTTTTTATATTGTGATCTTTTCTCTGCTGTTTATCGAAGTCCATATTCTCACTCATGGTATATGTGACATGTGCTGCCACATTTAAATGGGTAGTATTCATGGGCTGTAAATCCATGCTCTAGCCCAACTAATGATAGTCTGAGACACTTCAGGACAAACATGGCTGTGGCTATGCATGTTATAACAGGAACAATAGAAGGAAGCTCAAAAAAAATAGATCCAAAAACCTTTTATTGTGGTACAAAGGTGCAGGACTGATTATATCTCAGCTAATGCAAATATTCTCCTGGAATATTTTATTTTTCTAAAACATAAAAAAGCAGATTAAATTCAAATGCAAAACATCACAAAATTCTTTTCATAGACTAAAATTGTCTCGGTTAAATAAAAAGGGTTACACACTCTAAATGAGCTAAACAAACTACATAGGCAAGTCACTTTTTTCTTAGAAATAGGGGAAGACAATATCAAATGAGAGTGTATCAGGCTGGAAGAGCTGCTATTAACCAGAAAGAGAAAACATAAACACATGAAAAATATCACACAGCTACTCTGTGTAAACTCTCTGAATCACTGGTACATCACTGAAATAATGAAAACCATTGCTCGAGATATTACAAATGCATCTCTAGAGTATCTCAATGCCATTTATCCATTACAGTCTAGGCACAAAATCCCATGACGTCCCATGGAACGCGGATAATTCCCATCCTGGGGAGTTGAGTCCAGGTGAGTTACAGCAGTTCAGATGAGCTGAACTAGTAAGAAAAGCAAGTACACTTAAGCCCAGTGTAGTCCATACACAATTCAATGAACATCACATAGCCCCCTATGTTGGTTTTTTTGTCTTCATAAAAATTCCACACTAATTTCAAGTAATAATACTGTTCTTATGCCACAATTTGCTATTAATAAATTATTTTTAAAGCATTTTACCTAAATTTAGTTTCTGTATTATGAATTTAAAATAATTTTAAGAGTTCTTCTGTGACATAATGTTTTGGGGTTTTTTAAACCTATAAGAATAAGAAATTTTGTTGTTCAGCTATAATTTTTTGCTTGTCAGGTCAGTTGTCAATCTTCCCTTTATTTTCTAAGCTCTTGATAAAATAGCAATGGCTAATTTTTTTAGCATTTATTCATTCTGTTTTCTGTCTAAGTTGAAAGCTCTTTCTTGCTATTAATCACCACTTTCAGGTTGGGAGGTTTTTTTCACTACTCTTACAAAGCAATAACTCACACTTTGAGATCAATGGGACTACTCGTGTGAGCAATTGCATCCTGGTTGGGAGCAAAGCTGCACCATTTATTTCTTAAAGTGCAATAGAAGTCATAAACGGTGCTTTTTCTCTCCACAAAATTTGTTTCATTGGAGAAGTCAAAAGCTACAATGTAAACAGGAATTAGCCATTTCATTGCTCTTAAATCCAAACTATTATCAGAGCAGAGATAGGCTGTGCAACAAATTTTGAGAACATGCTTCCTTTTTGCACTGTGTCTTCTACTAGCAACATCTAAAACAAAATTGGAGGTGCACTTTTGGGTCTTGTACTGTTCCATTAAATTTAATAGAATGGTAAAATTTATTCTGTTCATCAGAATCAGTAGAGGGCTTTCTCTCTGCACACCTTGTAAAAATTCACAAAGTAAATTTGATGAATAGCAGGCTAATATTAGTAATGTATTGAACGGAAAATTGACAGGAAAAAATAGAGAACTACAGACAGAGTTAAAGGAATAGTTTTCCTTAATTTTTCTTTAAGAATTATAATGATACACAGGACACTATCATTAAAAATGGAAGGTACTTTCTGAGAGTGTAATAAAATAACCATTTACAACTGCAATAAGGACATATAAGCAGTTTCCTGGACAGTTTTGTAATATAATCACAATTGAGTGATTAAAATGTTATTTGAAACTGTAGTTATTTAGGTTGAAGGAGAATAATTTCCAGTGGGAGTCACCTGTATCGAAAGGCTAGTGGGATGTTAAGAAGCAAAATGAGCCTAAATGATGTTGAGTGTGTGTGTGTGTGATAAATCTTCAGTCTTTGTAACTATACTCAACAGACTGGGGGTTGAGAGAGGATAATGCAATTTTTATAAGTACACAAGGGAATAACAACCAAGAGGTTACAGGAAAATAAGAATTTGAGTAAATTGGGCTGTGGGTTAAGGAGGAAATTGAATAATTTGCATCTAGGAAAGTGAGTATGCACTCTGGAAGAACCGTGCTTGGTGCCTGCATAGACATCCAGAATTTGGCAGACAAATGCTATATTGAGATTGGTGCTGTAAGACATACAAGGCTGAAAAGTAGGCTGGAAATCAGAAGAGAAGTTTTAGAACAGCCATTCTCTAAGTGCAATGGTGTAAGGAAATCTAACACAAAACACTCAGTGAAAAAGTGTTATATGAGAGAGTTGTATTACAGTCAAAAATCTCATTATTTTTTAAAGCAGATGCACAATGTATATGGACCTAAAGCACTGGCCAGATAAAGTCTTTACAGACAAATTAGGTTTTATTAGTCCAGCTACGATACTAGTGTCACTACTACTAGTCCAAAATAATGAAGAAAAATGGAATTAATAATATGATTTAAATCCTGGTACAAAACTATCTTTCAAGTTTCTGCCCATTTTCCTTGGAGGTGTTCTCATTCTTTCAGGGAACTGTGTGGGTTGTTCAAGTCCTGAACTCTTCTTGAACAGCTTCTTGCTGGTGCTGGTAGTCCCTTCCTTCTCTGTACCAGAGTCTGCTTCTGCTTTTTTTTACACCTTTTCTTAATACTTTCTTCTTCCCTGGTTGCTACCTTACAGTTTGAAAGTAGGACACTAACCTTCCCAGACTGGACATAAAAGGATAGTATTTGTTCTACAATAACTACTGAGGTTGGTCAGACCTTTGAAATCTACATGGTAGCCACAGAGTTACATAAAAAGAAGTTAAGTGATAACAAGTTTGTGATTAGACAGTTGCTATCACAGCCAAAACAAGGGAAAACCTCTGCAGCTCAAGGCAGGGCATGACAAATCTGAAAACCCCAGAGTATAGGTTTAACAGAAATACTGTGGTCTAATGGCAAAACCATTTTCCTTGCAATGATAGGAGACTGAATTCCCTGCATGAAACAGATAGATCTAGCTTTACCCTTATGCACGGAGACACATCCAGTTTACCAACATAAACTAAACACTTGTATTTCATGAGATATAGACTTTTGTGAGAAATAATGAACAAACTGCTTAGATTCTTTATGTTGAACTTATATATTTATACATGTGATCATTTTTAGCCCTTCTTTGTCCCATCACCGTAATAAAAACCAAAATTTTAGTTTGCTGGTTATAGAAGGTGTGATTGTCCACTTTCACAAGTAGAGAAAACCTTGAAAAATACACACACGAAGCAGACCAAGGTTTTAATTCCTTTGAAGGGATGTGTGTCTGCTTGTATCATAAGAATTTCTACACTTCTATCAAAGTCCATCTAATGACATCCCCTCTTCAAGAGTAGGCAACACTTTCGTGTTTTCAGTAAACACCATTCTGTTTCTTTCTCTGTCTGTGTAGATTCAGCCTTTATTTTAGAAATACCACCACCTTTCCCAACAGAAGGATGCAGAGGAAAATTCTGTACATTATCTCTAAAAAAAGAACGGAAGCATTAGAAATTAAAATGTCTGATAGGCATTTGTTTTGATTCTGCCCCTAGCACAAAGTGGTTGTATGTGGTGTCTAAAAGCTAAAGGAATGCAGAAATCTCATTGTATTCCAATTTCAGATAAAGCCAAATCTCAAAATAACATGAGGCACAGACAGCATCTCAGAAACATTTCAAAGCAAGCTTCAAAACCATATCACTTTAAAATTGGATGGCCAGTTTTTGTTGATTCCACAGAGCTTGTTGCACTTTGGGTAAGAGAATTTTTTATTTCATATTTTGGAAGGGATTAAAATAAATAGTATGAATTAAAAACAGAAATATTGAATGAAAAATGGTGATTTACAAACTGGGGCTTTTTGCTATTCTCTTATGCATTTCTAAGGCATTCTATGCCAATATAGAATAAAAAAGAAACAACATAGGATAAAAATGAAATAACATAGGATAAAAAGGAAATAACACAAAAAACCCCCAGCTTTTTAGATTCAGATAGTTCAAAATAATTGCAGCGAGAAATAGTTAGTAGTGCGAATATTTCTGCTAATGTGTGTAGAATTTTTATTATTATTTTTGATGTTGAGAAGGTTATCATCAACAAACGCAAAATTTTCAAATTAAGGAATCATCCCCAGAATGAATTGTTCCAATTGAGTCAGTCCCTGGAAACATATCATACTGTAGTGCTAGGTAAATTGTCACCAGAGAATGCCAGAAATTGAATCAACATGACAAATATTTTAAGTTTTTCAAATGCTGAAAAGTATATTGACGAAGGATAATAAAAGCATTCTTATTTTCTGAGTAAAAATAAAAGCTCCAGAAAGTTTTGTTCATCCTCTACAAAATATCAAAATATGATGAAGGATAAATGTAGTCTGCTGAAAGATTTAAACAAGAAAAACTGCCTGTCAATCTTTTTTGAGAAAAGTATACTGGAAATGGAAGGAATATAACATTTATAATACAGGCTTTTCTAAAGTTACTGTTTAAGAAGCTAGTGCCTAAATAAAGAGAGATCTCTAAACATTTCAAGAGAGAAAGTTCTGCAAAGATACATTAAAAATATCAAACCAGAGGAAAAGAGAGGGAAAGACAGAAAAAGAGAAAGAAAAATTTTCTGAGCAAAAATTAGGGGTGTAATTTTAACTAATATTCAAAAATTTGGAGGTCATCTAATAATTTTGGAATCTAGTCATTTATTAAATATTTCTTTTTTCTGTGTTTCTCCTTCTTCTCACTTTTTTTCTGCTCTGCAGAATTCCTTGAATATGACAAGAAGTCTGGTAGCACCAAAGCTTTTATTCTGTTGTAAAGTAACATGGGCAGAACAAAGAAGGAAACCACAATTAAAGATTGATAGCAAAATGCTTCTATAAGCATCACTCAAAGAAAAACAGTTTGGTGCTTCTGCAGCTTTGGTAAATGGCTGTGAGAGAGAAAAAAGCAGAATGAATGGCAACACAGTGGGGGCAATGTAGACCACCCAGGTCAGCATGAATACAAGCCCAGGAATGCCATGGAGATATCAATGTCCATTGTTTGGTGTGATTTACATCCCCACATTGCCATGGTGTCACTGTGGAACCCATCAGTAATGCTGGAACACTGAAAAGATATCCTAAACTGCAGTGAGAAATTTGTTTCTTTTCTTGAAATGCATTCTGTGTGGACAACCTTATTTTCATGCGTTCATTTAGCTTTGAGAGATTTATGTTGACTACAAAATCAACAAAATGCCTTTAAGGATTTGTATGTCAGTGTCTATTGCATACCTTATGAATCTTTGTAAAGTGATAGGTACTGAATATTTCAACTAGAGGAAGACAATTAAAATAATCATTAGAATTTGAGACACAACAATGTAACGTGAACAACTGAATAACAACTAATTTTTCAATGGATTTTTTTTTTCTAAGGCCTTTTTTTTTCTAAGGCCTTTTTTTTTGTACAAAAGAAGTTACTGTCAGTCATTAAAAGTCAAAGATAAAATTTTATTTTAATAGGAAACTTATTTAGCTAAGGTTTCAATAAAATGTTATGTTGCATGAATTAGACCCAAAATTTGTCACTAGGTGAGTCAGCAGCCAGAAATTTTCTCTATTTACTAGGAACAACTGCTAAGAAAAACCTTTAATTTTCTTGCAAGATAAGATCGACCTAAGGAAAGGAATGATAAAAATCAGTTCATATAATATGAAAGAGAAAATGCATCCATTTTGATAACTGAAAATCATTTTGAAAGTGTAAAAATTATTTTAAAAGACCGTGTGAAATTCCAGTGAGGAAAATGGCTCACTTTTTCCCCCATTGTATACATTTAATTGGTAGCTCAAAACATGGCTCTGGTCCATGACAGATATACTACTATCTCTGAGACTCAGCTAGGTCTTCCTACATTTGCACCATTCTCTACATGCTTTTAATAGTAACAGTTACTTTATAAGGTAGCCAGTGAAATATCTATTTTTTTTTAAGAAGAAATGTGAGGATAGGGCTGGTAAAAGCGACAAAGAAGGAAGCTTGCTGAATATCTGGGATGACAGAGCTCTGCAAGGTAAGGACAAAAATATGTAGACTGAAGTACAGCAATATGATGGTGAGGTTCACATGTGACAGAGATGCAAACTTGAAGGAGCAAAGGAACCACAACGAGGTCCCCATGTCCCATAGGGACATAGCCCATACATAGCTTGCAGAGACAGGCCAGAGAATGGGAAACTGAGGGAACTTGGAAGTTTCACACCTGCTGGATGCCTTAAAAGCATGAAGCTTAATAAGCAGCAGACTATGCTAATACTAAGGGTATTAATATGCATATAAATATGTATATATGATTGCTTTGCTTCTAGGTTCCATGCCTATTATCACATTATATACATAAACATATATTTATAATATAATTTGTTTAAGAAAGCTGTGTGTGTATAAAAATACATAAATTGATAAATAGTTTAAATATTTGTGTACTTTACCACGATAACTTTTTCTTTTGTGATATCTGTGTCAGCTTGAAAAAGAGCACATATCTGGCTATTCTGAGTGCTCATCCTAAATATAGATAATGTTGCAGGGGATTATCTATTCTAATGCACTATATAAATAAGAACTTTTTCTATGGTGGGATGGCTGCAGCAGTGCAACGTCTCTGGGGAAAAACTCGAAATATTTTTTTTTGCTGTTGTCAGCTCCTTTAAAACCTACAGGAAAAAAAAGTAAATATTTTCTCACCAACTACCAGTTTCAAACTACTATTTTCTAAACTAGTGTGCTTCTTATTTTCAAAATAAAAGTGACATAGCTGTTACTGACAAAAAAAAAAAAGAAGAGATCTATAGAGGAAAATATTAAATAGCTATTGTTAAATCAAAAGATTATAATATTTTTCACTGTGCAAAAGCAAAACGGTATAAAAAAAAGGAAATTTCAGGAAGAATGGGCCTTTAGGTGGAGTAGTGATTCAAACATCCAGATGAAAGCATATTTTGGTAAAATTCTGCCTATTTAAGTATCGGTTTGTGCATGCAAACTCAGTAATCAAGAATCAGTAGTATTTGCAATTGTTGCCAAATTAGCTGTGTGCTTAAAACACATGAAAATTCTGTCTTTGCAGGAGTAAGTATGCAATAGCTGTAAAGCACAGTAAGGAATTAGAGCTAAAATTAATTCCCAGAGATGCAAATACACGTTTAATGAATTGCTATTAGCAGCAAACAACCACCCTTGTAGAAATCCTTCTGCTGATATCCATGAGAGTTCAAACAGAACTCTCTCCATTAGAGTTGTCATATTATCACAAAATTTTGCTAGTCATACATGAGAGATTTCTAGGAAATCTATCAAGTCTTTTAGGGTTTGCTTTTAATTTTTAAGAGGAGAAAGTCAGGATACGTTCCGCAGATTTGCACATATGCAGCAATTGAAGTTCAAGATCATTAGTGTCATTGACACAATGGGTAAGCTTGAGGCAAGGACATTAACACTGAGGAAAAAGATTAACTTCTTGCTGCTAAATGCTATTTATTTCTGGTTTCTTGTTCTTGTTTTACACGCTGCCTTTTGTTTGAGATGGTGAACTTTGCAATCATGATGTATTTTATCATTGTCAGGACACATTTAGCATGGGCTGCTCCTAGAAGACAGGAAGCCAGGAGTCCAGGGTGATCCCAGGGAATCCAGTGCTCTCACTGGCAGGCACTGTCCCTCAGGTCTGACCACAGTCATGGACAGAGCCATGGCTGTAATGGGATCTTATCAACAGCTCCAGGCATGGCAAGTGACCTACCAGGGTTCATCAAGCAGCAGGAGACCAGGACAGGGCTGCAGCCAGGGTCAGAGTCCTGTGCAGGGCAAAGGGACATAGGTGGCACTTAGCCCAGGCACTCCTACTGCATCACTGGCGTGGGGAAACTACCCAAGCTGAAATGGGGCTCCTCATGGAGGGGTCAGAGGAGTTCTCAGAGGTTGCTGGGCAGGGACAGAAAGGGCTAGTATGCTTCCCAGAGCCCTGACAACACCCCCAAAGTGATGGGCTCACCTTTTCTTCTATTTAAAATGTGGTTTATATGAATTTCCATATAACCACTCCAGGGTGGAGGGAATTTGCCATTCCTATTCCAAAAGTAGGTATCATTTGCAAGGAGCAGGTCATACAGATAGATCAGCTACTGACAGGGGTGGTACAGAGCAATTGCAGTTACAGCCAGTTTCCTCTGTTCTTGCTCTCTTTATTTTTACCTGGACACTTACTCTGAATGTTAGAAGACCGGATAGTTGTGAATAGAAGTTTATTATTTCCAGTTCCTCATGGTAAGTGTACCACCACTGAAAATCAGAGCCTGTAGATTGTGACAGAAGTGTCTGTAAACATGTAACATAAATGGGGGTTGAACTGAGCATGAAGAGCAAAGGCATCACTGCAGGACTAGGAAGAACCTTGCACGGTAATTTTGCGTTATGAATTTAAAACCTTTTGCCTACAGAGGTTTAGCTATGCAAGAAAATATTGACATAGGAGTATAGTTTGAACTGCACATAATCCACCGTAGAAGCAGATTAAACTAAATTGTAAATAAAGATACTTGTCCTTGAGAAAGTGTGTTCACATTGGGAATAGCCCTGCAAAGCTAATAGTACCAATTGGATACAGCTGAAGACATTGTTTAGGCTACAGCTCAAGCAATTACTTTAATGAATATCCACATGTAGAAAAGCCCTTCATGAAGCACAGCTTAGGAAAGAAAATAAACAGGACAAAACCAAGATTAAAATAAAGTATATTAGAAATAAACTTGCAATGATATAGCATAATGGTTGCATAGAGATTTTCTATGTTCTGAGCTGTGTTTTCTTTGCCGAGCAGACCAGACAGCACAGCACAGTAGCTGGCAAAATACTGAGAAACTGGTATGTTAGCTCAGAGCAATATTGTTGTGAGACTTGGTCAGCTGTGGGTAGAATGAAATATAAAGCTTGGACAGTGAGTAGAATGAAATATAAATTCAAAAATATATGCCCATGTGGGCAATACTCAGTTGCACAAGAACTATTGCTAGTAGCAGTGAACCTAAGAACATAGAGATGGGCAGAACACCCTATAAATATTTAGAGAAGCTTGCATAGAAATGTCTCCTGCTCTCCTGTTCCGAAAGCACAATTTTCTCCCTTACTCATAACTATTCCAGTACAGGAGAGACAATGTAAAGGTGACATATCTGTAGTAAACTTGCTAGAATATTGTGTTTTTATAGAAGTGTTGGACATCTGTGTAGGGATTCTGTAATATTCAGCATTTACACTAAACAGACCAGGGCTGTGGTATGTAAGTTGAGGATAGGAAGAAGCCTTCTCTGTTTTCTCCCCAACTTCTACATGAAGATTTTGAATCCAGCTGCATAATTTTTTGTGGGATTCTCCACTAATGCTACACACACTACTTGAAAATGAATGTACTCGCATGCCTTCAAAAAGGCATCTATATTGCAGAAAGATTATTAAAATGGTTGAAATAATTTTCAGTGTTTTTAAAGGTAAAATTATGAGAGAGTAAAACATCTGTGGATATTTATTAAAAAAAAAAGAAAACATGGGAGAGCAGAAAAGGAGAGGAAGATTTCTTTCTTCACAGTATATTGTGTCACACAGACAAAACTCTCACATGAACTTTCAAAAATCTGTACCATTACATAAAGTTGCAGGGGCTGAGCTAGAAGTTAATCTTGACACATGTGAATGCTGGTGAGAGGAGAGACAAATGAGTAAGCACATGTAAAACTGAGAAAAGATTTATATGTTTTTTATTTGAGCTAAACTTTTAGATGACTTTGTAGGGTAATATGAGTGTAAATCACTAGTGATCGATGGAGTTACTTTGGCATAAAATTGCTGCAAAATCAGAATTGAGCACAAGGTGTTTACAAACCATTAATTTATAAAACAACAACCATTTCCTCTTTTAGGCATGAAATGTTTACCTGAAAGCTGTCTGAAATTTTGCCAACTATTTGATTCATCTTATTTAACATACACTTTTTTTAAAAGATACACCTACAGGACTCAAGCAGCTCTGACATCTGCACAAGCGAGCTGTACTGTTTGTGTGAGGGAGGCAGGCTGACATTGATATGGCTCAGGAAGGACTGATCCTTTCAAAAACATCAGTATTTCAAAGCCTCCACCTTATTCACCATGAACACATAAACAAGAAAACAGCATTTTCTCCTCTCTGTGCTTTTTCAAGTCTGTAAAAAAAAAAAAGTATGTATTTACCAACGTGACCAAGAGTAACACCCCAGATGGCTGTGGTCATTAAATAAAGAGTAAAACTGAGTGGGCTCTCTGTGTGCATGAACTTAATGAAACTTCATGCTGCATTCACCTCAATTATTTTCACAACAGAAATAAATCAGGCTATGTTTTGTGGAAAAAATTTCAAGGCCAGCCAAGATTCTACTGAAAGTTACCTCTTTATGTCTCTAATCAATCAACTTATATGTTTTTGTTCCTTATATCCTTATTCTTAATTTTTACTTTGAGATTCTTTTATGCCACAAAAGCTTTTGGTCTCCTGTCTTAGGACCTTACACTTACCTGTAAAAGACATTTTACAGGCATTCTGGAGCGTGGCTGGGAGGAACCCTTTTCCCCTTCAGAGCCATCACAAGCGGCAAAGTAGAGACTGGAATTGAACCTATGAACCTGGATGATAAAGTCTTATTTGCATAGTAAGTAGAAAAGCTTTAAAGAGACACAGAAGAGGGCTTTAAATATTTAGTGTTGTTAAGGACCATTCTGAATGTAATTTTTATATTACAAAGGCTCTTACTTATGATTTTTCCACACTGATCATAACTACCATAAAAGTCAGTTATGTCACTTAGAATTATAGAATTCAATGCCTTGTTTAATGTCTAAATAGGCTCAGTAGTGGAGATGAAAAAAAAAAAAAACCAAAACCCACAGAGAGGCAAAATAACTGAATAAAACAATATGTAAAAAAAAAAAAAAAAATAAAATAGTAGATCTTAGAATTGCTGAGGTCTTACTGTAGTATCCTGCCAAATTCTCTTTCAACACAAGTTTAATATTATGTGCATTTATAGATCTCTACAGTGACTCATGCTTAATTTCCTATTTACCTCAAGATTCTCTGAAGTTTCCTTACTCAATCAAAGAGTAATGATAAACTTCTATATTTACACAAATGTAAATCTGACCATTTTAAAGTTGACAAAAACCCCTGCATTTTATAAAATATAGATTTTATAAAACACATCCTTTTTAACTATCAAGGAGATTTATTTTTTTCTAAATTGTCAATAGTAATCCAGATGTAGTAAATGATGAAAAACTAAAAAAATATTTCTGAGTTATATTTTCTAATTATATGCATGTTAATAGCAATAGTATAGTCAAAGGTGATTGAGAAGATGCGGCGATAAGGGACATGGTTTATTGGTAGACTTAGCAGTTTTTGGTTTATGATTGGACTTAAAGACCTTTTCCAACCTGAATGATTGTATGAAAATGTCCTAAGTCTTCAAAAATCTTACTTTTACAAAGCAGGTCCATGTAGCTTTTTTTTTCCCCTATATTTCAGGATTTATTTGTCTAGAGAAATAACATTTTTAAGACAACTTTTAAAAGAGTAGATTGTGCCTAGCTTATTGGAGGGTCATGTTTTGTAAGACACATACATGTCTTATGTTTTATATAGCTGGTGAACAACTGTAAACTAGGACAAAAGAAAATCTGGACCAGTGTTAAAGCAGTGGCAGACAATATTCCATTGTTACTGTTCCACAGGCTTTTGAAAAAAAACTGTGTGAATAGTCCTACACGTCTAATAAAGCACCAAATATCAGATGTTGCATCCATGTGCAATCAATTGATTCCCTTCCTCCTTGCGTTCCTGCCAACCCTGCTCTTGTGCAATATTAGCCAATAGCAATATCTACTGTCATTTCAGGTGAGAATTGAACAATTCTTAGATTTCATATTTTTAAACTTTTTTCTGGGCTACTGACTTTTTTTAATTTGTTGATAACTCTATTGCAGAATTTTACTGGGTCTTTCTTCACACTTCTTTTGCAGGGTGCAAAACTTTATGTAATGCAAAGGGACTTTTTGTTTTGTTACTGCTAAACTAATTCCCCTTGTAATCTGCTGAAACAAATCACTTGGCCAGAACTATTAATTTTGACAAATAATTTTTTGCATCATGCTAAATATAATATAAAACCTTTCATGTATATTTAGATATTGTGTAAAATTCTTAGATTGCTTTCGTATGAGAAAAAGTTGATTAACTTGTGAATGACAAGTGGCAGAAAATTCTGTGTATTTGTCTGATGTGGGGAAGGGCAGATGTCTGAACCCAAGCATTTGATCTCTCAAGCAGAATCCTGTTGCTCACTAGCTGCAGCCAGAAATTGTTTGATGTAAATTGTGCCAGTGACTGGTTTAAACCAAAGCAGTACCTTCTTGAGCAGACATGAGATGGAAGCAGCGAATGGGAGATGGATCAGTCACTGTTCTTCACTCAGACTTTTGGCTAGGATACTGAGGCCCTGAAAAGAAAATAAGTCCTAAAAGTACTATTGATCCTAAGAAGAAGATGCAGAAGACTTGCCTTTGGTGAAGGTATCTTGACTGCCTCCAATCACCTCTCTTCCTTCCATAAGTTTTGATATGTCTTTCAGGAACATTGTTCTATGATTTTGCTTGGAATGGATTTGAGGCTGATAGGTCAGCAAATCTGAGAGTCTGTTCTAGCTTTTTAAAAATGAGTGTGATATTTACTTTTCTGTACAGTCTCTGGGGACACCACCCAGTTACCACAACTTTTCAAATTAAATAGAGATTGGATTGACAACAACACTGTCCAGTTCCTTCTGGACCCATCTCCTTGGGTTCCATGGGACCACTGGGAATTTTTGAAAAGGAGGGAGACGGCAAAAATAAAACTCAGATGGACTTCTGTGTTCTGTGATTGTTGATATCACTTTTGCATCTTGTTTTCAGATCAAAAAACATGCAAGTGTGATTAATCTAGGAAGGATGATTTCTTAAAAAATAGGTAACAAATTACATTTTATTTTTTTTAATTTTGACATGACATGGGAATAGCTCTTAAAATACAAAGATTAAAGTAATTTGCTTTCAAAAAAGAATGAATTTTTGGCTGCAATTTTTACACATTATGAATTTTTTTTACCCATAGTTTCAAATATTTTATAACAGGGAAAATATTTGGGTTTTTTAAAGAATGTTTCTGGTTTTTTCTCTGCACATTTGAAAGCATTTGAATATAACACTTTTCATTGCACCACTTCCTAGAGTATGACTTAAAGTGTTTTGAAATCTTTCAAAAGTATGCAGTTAAAACATCTTGCCTATCCATTATATGGTCACTGGAAATGTCCTGTAATTATCAGCTGTTAAGTAGGAGACCCTTTTTTATCATATTTAAGAATTTTAAAATACCAAAAGATCAGACTATTTTAAAGAGGAGATTACTGTCTATCAGGAACAGGATTAGGAGAAAAATAGTCCATTATAACATTCAAGTTGACTATGTTCTTTTAGATGCTGTGAATAAATACTTCCTTTTGATATCCAAAAGGGTTTTTTTTGATCCCTGATGTTTTATAAAAATACATGGATGAATTGCATTTTAATTAAATAATCCTTTTTTCTTTTTTTCCCCAGACTTCATTCACTATTTCTAAAATTATTTTTCTGCCTTAACAGCTTCCTAGTTAATACTAACATTTGTAAAATATGATTAGCAACTCTGGCCAAAGAAGTAGTTATATTAAACACATTAAGCAATATTGTTTGTCCACTATATCTTGTGAGCTATATCTTTCCACAAACTTGGCTTTTGGGTTTGAACCCAATCTTAAAAATTTTTGAGTGGTTTGTGATATCTTGTGCTTCAAGGCTGAATACTTTCTGTTCACACATAAATGTATTTAAGAAGAGATATGAATTCTTCAGTGACTTTCTGGCTTGTTGATGCTTCTCATGCAATTATACATCAGAGAATTTCTTGCATAGGAGAACTCTGAAAAATTTAGGTTTTGCCAGACATTTCTTCATAAGTCAAGGACCTGTGCCCACATGGGTGTTTCCGACATCTTAATACTAGGATATGTAATTTTTTTTCAGTCACAGGGTCTGATCAAATTCCTTTGAAAACAGGAAGACTCTACTAATATTAATGGAAACATCATATAAGGCCCTAAATGGCTTTATCTTGTAACACATCCAAGTTCACCAGCTCCTGTGCTTGGAAATTATTAATAATGACAGCACAGAAATAACATTTCTTAGGAAATGTTACAACTAAAGGAAAAAATACTATCTGTGTATATTTTCTTTTATGGAAACTCACACTGTTGTCTATGTTTGTGGATGTCATGTAAAAATATCAGTTCATTACAGTGCATCTGAGGCCATAGTTTTCAAATGTAAATATTATGCTTATTGAATATAAAATAAGTATCAAAACTAGATACTTAAAAGAAAAACCGTACTTGCATCTGTGCTTGAATTCCCTTTTTCATGCAAAGAAAGTGCAATTATGTATGTGCCATTGTGAAAAATATGTAGCAATGTGATTGAAACTATCATGAAGGATGTCTTTTTTACTACTTTTTCTTCCTCTCTCTTTTGGGCAGGTGCATTTTTTTTTTTTTTCAGATTTTTGGTTGGTTGATTCTTTGCTTGGTTTCTTAAAAAAGAGCAGAATTTCCTTTGTCTTAATATATATTTAGGAAACTTTGTGATCACACTAAAAAGGCAAACATCTATAGACAGAGTTATTTCTGATCATGTATAACAGTCTGATTTTTTTTTCCCTCTCTAGAACAGGTTCTGCCTTGAACTTTTACTTAATCCTTAGGAAAAAGGGACTTTCAGAAGACAAGCTACTAAAGAATAAGTACCACACTTCAAATTTCAGCTTTGGGAGTTTTTTGTTTGTTTATTTTTTGATATTTGTACATCTCTCCTTGTCTGGAATAAAATAGGGAACAAATTTTTAATGTTTTATGTTTTGTCTCGAGTGCTCTGTGATGGCTAAAAAATCTATATACAATAAAATCATTTGCTTCCCAAATTTTAAACTAGTTTTGCAAGGGCTCACAGCAAATTCAACCTCACTCTCCACCTTGCAGGAAGTAGCTGCTGCAGTCATTCAAGGATATATTATCTGACTCCCAGGTCTGACAAAATTTATTTAAATGTTAGATGCACTAGATGTCAGGTGTCTCTGGTTCATGCCAGGTAGAACAGAAGTATGAGCTGAAAACTGTCTTTTCTGATCCTAACGAACAATCTTAGCATGTCAGAGTGCTCTGTCAACAGAAGAAACGTAAGAAGCCCTAGAACTGCTTGTGTAAGGCTTTGTAACCTGTTTGCTTTCTCTTAGCTTGCTTGTAAGCTAAATTTAGGAGGCTGATATATAAGTCCTGATCAAAGTTCCTTGTTTTCACATGAGGAGAAGTGTCAATTCACATAACCACACCCTGTGGCTTTGATGGAGGGAGAATCTTATTTAGCCTACTAACACAGAGGTTAATCTTACAGTCACTAAGAAAAAGAGTGTATAAATTATCTTAGAAGTTATTTTTTCCCCTTTAAGCTGGTGACAAGACAATCATGCTGGCATGAAAAAGGAAACAGAAAGGGAACAGAAACAACCTGGAGTGATGAGAGTAATGGCATGAAGGCAATTAGCAGTGAGAAATAACACCATTTGATTTGATGCCTCAGAAAAAACTCAGAGAAAAAATATGGCAGGAGCTGAGGGTTCAGCTGAAAGACCCAAAACTGTGGTGCACTTAGATTGTGTGTGCATGAAAGTCCAGAGGTTCTTTTTTTCGGGGTCCTTCTCAGGGACACCAACTTGGATAGTTTCTATCTTATTGCACCATGAATAAATGTCTTTAGGAATCAAGTCAACTGAGACTCTGCTGTGGGAAACCCAGGCCCAGCCAGCCAGGAAACCTGGTCTGACTGTGAGAGTGGGGTGTGCAGGGAGTCAAGCAGGGCACCCATCACTTGCTGGACCTACCAGACGTGTATGGGAATCCTTCTTTTAATATATGACAAGTGTCTGTTGTTTTCTGACTGTGTTCTTGAATAAACAAATTCCATCTTATGTTTTCTTTTCACACATCTTTCTGTGTGTCTGTCCTTCTCTGTAGTGTGTTTAATGGCAAGTTAGAATGATGCCTCCACTTGTTCCGTACTATGAGCCACTTGCTTTTGCCACCATCTGAACAGACAGGGAATTCAGAGTTAAGAATCTAACTTAGGTCAGAAGCTGTGGAAACAGCATAGTTTGGACCAGTGGTTAGTGGTCTACATCACTCACCTGGAGGTTTACAGAATTGGTTTCCTTCTCAGCATAATGGTGTCTTTTTCAATCTCATATATGAACTAATACATTTAGTTTTCTTTAGCTCTTCTGTCATGTTTGGCACACTTGGAGGTAAAGTTTCCATTTCAAGTACTTGGCCAGTGCTTACATAATCAACTGCCTTTCTAAGGAAGTTTGTAGATAGGAGATACATTCCTGTCTCTCCAGAGCTCTGAGAAAACATCTCAACAAATAAACGGGGTCCTTCAGAAGATCTTGAAGAAGTACAGAAAAAATTTAGGGATACATTTTTGGAAGCAAACTCTATCTTATCTCACTGACCAATCCCAAAATATATTTTAAAGGCAGGTTACCTATTCAGTTAGCACAAAATTTGCATGGGTAGGACTTTTGCAATACAAACCTGCTTTCTAATTATTCTATGATCTCTTTGCATCACTTCACTTTCAGTGTGCTCAGATTCAAAATGGTTAAAATGTCCTCAGCTATTACATTTATACACAATTTAAAATCTACTTCCACTTAAAACAGTGTAAAAGCACCTTTCTGTAAAGAGAAGGTTAATTTGTTCTTCAAAGGTTGAAACAAAAATATGTTGCTTCTGCATTATTTATCTTATAGCACCTCAGTTCAAAATAAGGAGAATTCAAAAATATCCTGGTTTTCTCAAATTGTAAAGTGTTGCTATTTTTTTCTCTTATCAACTGTGCACTTCTTTATTAATATGAGAGCAACAAACTGTGGTAATTTAAAATCTGTGAATCTCTGTTTACATGCCGCATGTATTTCCAAGAGAATGACAAGTGTTCATTGATGCTATTTAAGCTAGAAAAATGCAATGACAAGTGCTAAAAATACAAGGAGCAATACATTAATAAAATTTTAAGCAAGTGGGTATATAATGATGACGTAGTGAAATTTTTTAGCTCTTTTAGAAAAAAGGAACTAAACAACAAACCAATAAGAAGTAATATTAAAGAGCCTAAAATTGTTTGAAAGTTATATTGTCAAGTGATTTGTCTAAGATTTTGTAGATCTTTTTTTTTTTTGTGAGATTAATGGTCTTAACTTGTTCTGAAAAAAACCCTCAGAACCCTCAAATGTTTTTGAGGGTTTTTTGCATCAAACTGTATATTCCTTACTCATTCTCCTGCCCTCTTTCTTCAACTGCATTTACATTTTTCCACTGTTAAGCTTAAAACAGAAAAACACAGCTTAGCAATGCAACAGAATTAATAAATACAATGGATGCACTCACAAAATAATTATGTTCTCAATGTTAAAAAAGAGTACAGTTTGTACACATAAGAACTGTAAAAAACTGGAATTGATCCTTATAAGTACAAATCCCTGTTCAACATCTCTCATTGAGTATTTCCATGTCCCTAAACTGAGAGTTGTGAAGGTATTTCAGCTCCTTCAGTAGTTCAGAAAGTTCATCCAGTAATAGATCCCTGTTCAGGTTGGGGATGCTCCTTTAAGCGTACACTGTCAACACTCAACCAAGTTGCACAACTGGCGCTTCTTTTTTTTTTTTTTCTTTTTTTCTCTAGGAATAAAAACTCTTGAAAATCTCTTCAGTCAAGCATTGGTGCTTTCTCCAAAACTTCCTGACTTCATTGAAACTCTTTGGTACAAGGAGTTGGCTGTTACATATAATAAATCCCATGTAGCCTGGCCCAGTTTTACTAATATTTAAAGGACAACATTTAAAAGTGATGTAAATGTGTCTATTTTCAGTAATTTCTGTAATGCATGTGCATACTTCCTCTTGAAGGCTGTTCAAAGTGCTCTGCCTAATGAGGATTTATAATTACCCTTTTGGAGGATTGGTCCATGTCTTACTTTTACACAACATTTCTTTACACCAAAGTTGTTTCATTATAGGAAGGGTGCTCTAAATCCACATGAGGGATGAATAGTTGTTTTTGAAAAATATCTGCTGTACATTAGCAGATATTGTTTCAAACAAAATTAGAGGGGAATCTGAAGCCAATGGACATCTTTGTACAGCATCTGCACATTTTTGTTTGAGATCTGACAACTAAGTAACTACTTAATAGAACCTGATACTATTCTGTAGCCAGAAGCTGTTAAAAAATAGCCATTATATTCTATCATGTGGGAAATTTGTGTACTTAAGGACAGTTTCCAAGGTAGCTTTCACACAAAAGTCTTTAGCCAGCAAGTCCCAAACTACGGATTTCTGTGATAGAATTCAGCACTTCCGAAGAAGCTGTTATGCCTTATTGGGCCAGTAATTTGCATTTTATGCAGAATCTAAATAGGTATTTCTCTGTCAGACTGGAGCTGTTATGGCTTACTAGGTCAATAATGTATTTTGTAAATACTCCCTAAATAAGAATTTACATAATTTGTGTATTTAAAGCTCTGTAATTGAGTATCTACACATCAGACCATAATGTCTCCATTAGAACTAGTATAACCTATTTTCATGTTACTTGGGAAAAAAAAAAAAAACAAAAAGAGATGAAAAAGAGTAAATTACAATATTAATGAATCCTACAGATATGAAAAATGTTGGAAAATTGAATTCACTAAAGGCTTGTGTTTTTCACGATCTTTTTAATCTATGCTCTCTTTGATTTACTGTACTGTAATAACACAGCGTATTGATTAACTCTCATTCTCTTTTTTTTTTTTATTGGATGGAAAACACATTCTTTGGTAAGCCAAAGGTCAAGGAACACATGAAAAAGATATTTTTGTCCAACAGACCCATTTTACTTGTTATTTTGGCTATCATTATTAAATACTTTTTTAAAAGTTCTCTAAAATAAATCCAGAACTAACCAACAGACTGTTATGCCTCAATAGCTCTCATCTTTTGCTTTCTTGACAATTTAATTTTAAATCTATGTATTATCTAAAATACCTCTACAGTCAGAGAAATGAATACGAGCATCCTAGAGGGTAGTTCACACTGTCTCTTTTGGGCTGCACCACTAAAGAAGATTATTTATTCTCAAGACAAATACATAGTTTGTTCCCTCTTTGACTGTAGAAGGACCCCAACTGGTACTTCAGGGTAGAGAAGCTGACCACCATTAGGTGATATTAAACCTGTCCTTACAGAAAACCATGAGGTGAACCTATGTTCGAATCTTTCATGCTTTAGCTCAAGAAGAAAATAGCTAGATAATTTGCACAGGAAATGTCAAGATTTTTTTCACATACTATGGCTTGGAAAGTCCTTAGGGCCATATTGCAGTTACCATAAAAACTCTGACATAATATTTTCTTTCTATACATAAATAAAAAACCTTAAAAAGCCACTTATTAGCCACATTTTTCTGCAAAATATTTAAAATTATTTTACTACTTATCTTAGTTGCATAGAGGAAGAAATTATATATTTAACATTAAATTCCATTCAAAGATTGAAACAATCTCAAAAGTAAATATTTTTTCAAATTGACACTTTCTCATTTACAAGCATTTACAAACAGTTCAGTAAGAACATTGAAGCTGTGGTCTGGTGTAGGTTGGTGACAAGAGTCACGTGGGCTTTTTGGATTTAATTGCTTCTGCAAGAAAAAAGGAGTTTCAATTCAAATTCAATGGATGTATAAAATTCAAAATAAGCAGTCGTAAGTCAACTAAGCAGTTTAGAATCACATTTTTAGCTGATGTATGAGTAATTCAGATTCAAAGTAAGGATTCATGGTGTTAATACTGCTCATGAAAGATAAACCCATTCTTCATGTAGAAGGTCAGCACAAACTCTAATTAAGCCTTCAATATGAGATTAAGCAAATCTAAAATAAGATATAAATCTTGCCTGGGTTTCTGTATTGAGGATAGTATCACCTTCAAAACTGGATGGAAACACATTGGGACAAACTCTTTCCACCTCTAGTTCTTATGTTTCAGTGTTTAAAAAGAATGAATGCATTTCAGTCATTTCTAATTTGCAGAATAGAATAGGAATTATGGGTTCACATTGCTATATTTGCTGTCCATTTTAAGCATCATAATAATTACACCATTAAACTACTGAAAATTGACAATCACAATTATTCTACTAAAAATTTTACTAGGACATAGCTGTGTCATTGAAGAAACATACAGAGCAATATTTTCTAGATTTTAGCTACTTTTTTGTTCCTAATTTGGTAGAAAAGAGCCAGTCTCATACAACTGTCCATTTAGAACTTCCCTAGAGTGATAATTCATAATGAAATATAAAGGGTGGCTAATGCTGAGCTTGCCAGAACTGTCATTGATGATAATAGATTTGGGCAGCTCTGTCGCATCTGAGGAAATAAGTGACTTTTGGTTCCTTCATGCACATACCCACTTTCTGTGGGTATTTGCACTGATGTGTACTGTGCTAGAATTTCCATCGACTGTCTTAAATAGCTTTGTTATAAGCCTGAAATCTTGGGAGATGAAGTTTGAAGTCAGATTAACAAATAGTGATGTTGAGGGTATGGCAAACAAAAGACAGCTGATTGTGAATTGATCCAGTTAAAGAAGCTGCATTTGCAGATAATGAAAAAAATTTGTGATTCCACACTGCTGATAGAGTTTTGTGCCACATCAGCTGGCCTGTGAGGAGACAGTAGTTCTCTTCAACCTGGCTGAATGGTAGGACTGCATAGAATTTTTTTACATGATAAATGAAAATGTTGGGTATAAAATAAAAAATAAAATAAAATAAAATAAAATAAAATAAAATCTGTAATTACATCCCTTTTTCTTTGATTAAATGAAATATAAGTTTCAGTTTATGTTTTAGAAAGCAAAGGGACTCTCAGCAATCTGTCTTTTAAGACAGATTTATTTACTTGTGCAAATGGAAGTTTTAAGCAGTGTATATATCTCCATATTCCAGTCATCATTATTTATTTTCTCTTTTGTGCTTCCTTTTACTGAAGCAATCTTCTCTAGATCTCTCTAGAATGTGACCTGAAGTATTACACTATCTCTTGTTTTTCTTCTACTTTCTACTCACTACCACTTTCATTGATCACAATTTTCACCATTAAGGAATCCAGATCTTCTGTTATAACAATAAAAATCATCATAATGATTACAGAATATTACACCTTGGACCAAGTGAATCTCCCTTTCTCCACTGAAATTGACTTATTTAAAATACAAAGATCAAGAGATAATACGTGCTTTATAGAAAAGTTACAAAAGCTTAATCTCGTGTCACCTGAATGCCAGCAAGAGATGCAGTCAAACTATGGGGTAAATTTAATCTTGATAGGTAGAGAATTTATCTATAAGTACACTCCTTCTTAAAATGCTCTAAAGAACATCTCTCTGCAGCTCTCATGAGTAGCATTCCTGATCCTAGCAAAGGCAATGAGTAAAACTTATTCTGGCATCAAAGAGTTTGCATGCTTTATTTTGCAGCAGTACTGCCATTCATTTTACAGCAAAGTTCCAGGCTATTTTAAAAGGGCAAGAAAAGAAGATAAAATAAGCCAGTCTTACTTTTCTTAGAATAATTGCATAGCATGGCCAAAAAATACTTGCAGTTTTGTTACTTTTTATGTACAATCTGTATTTTCATGAGTGAGATTCTTTAGAGAATGGAACATGAAAAGACAAGTGGTGTTACTAAATATACATATATTCATGCTAGCAAAGCAAAGCAAAGTAATCAAAACTCCAGAATTAGTATGCTGCCTAAAATATCTAAAGAAAGGGAATAACTCAGTTAACTCATTCCTTTAGCAAAAGATCTCCTTTGGCACCTCTCATATGTGAATATAACTCCTCTCAGCTCTGTACTCCCTGTTGTCCCAAACGACTTTCCTGGACATTCCTATGTTATTGTTTGGCACCTGTTGCTGTAAAATAATTCATACTAGAGGAAAAAGATGCATAATAAAATAATTTAAACACATTTTATAGGCCTTTAAGAGTTTTTGGGCTTTTTTTGAGTTGTTTATAAGGCAGCAAAATATCTACTTCTAGATAATTGTACCAAACACAATATTCTTATACTCACCAAGAATTAGCATTGTTTCTGAAGACTTAGCTCTATCTAGTCATACCACTGCTTTATGTTGGTCCTCAAAGTCTTGGAATTTGCCATAAGCAACAATTTTCATGTCTTACAATATGTGACATCAATTTTGGCAATTCATGTGCAGCTAGCAAGAAAAACCAGATCAACAACACATTGTCTTTCAGAGGAAGAGTGGATGAGGATAATGGGTTGTGGAAGAAAAGAACTGTGAGTGAAAGCAATCAAATAGGCAATTATGTAGATTCCTGTAGATCATATTTAAACTTCTTACTTAAGAATGAAATTCTTGTGGCTTGAGTCCAGTAGTATTACACAGGAATTATTTTTAACCCATTTTCAGTGTCTAATCTGTCTAATCATAAGAACTGTTTCTCTACATCCTTCACTTTGACGCCTCTGGGATGGAGAACTTTGTCCCGCATGGGTGAACTATCACAGTGACAATAGCTATTTTCAATGTATTTTAGAAGTTTCAGGCAACTGAATATTTCATCAGCGATTATTCTTCCAGAACTTATTTTCTTAAGGTTACATAATTTATGATAGCTCTCTATGAAGAAACAATGTGAGCTTCTGACTTTCTGGTGTTGTGCTCAGAACATCCTAGTCCGTGCTCAGATGCAGTTGCTAAGAAAAGAAATTTCAAACTTAGAAACATCAAATACAAACCTTTATTTGGAACAATACTTCATTTTCTTATTATTTGGCACTATCTTCTTATTGTTATTAAGATGGACTTTTCCAAAGAATAACCTAATTGTGGCAGAAAGAAATTCCATATTTATTGCTCCTTATGGTTTCCCTTGTAACTACAGTCTATGAGTTACACAAAAGTTATTCAATTTCCAGTTCTGGAAATTCATTTAAATTCAGTTCTGAATGGAAAAAACCATGTCATATCTTTTATTTATGCGGTCTCCTTGTATGACTTGTCGTCAGAAAAAAAGTGAGGATGTAAAAAAAAAAAAAAAAAAAAAAAA
>LTAT01000004.1:38758306-38782492 GCA_003286495.1 Chlorodrepanis virens | reverse complement strand
AAAAAAAAAAAAAAAAAAAAAAAAAAAATTATCAGAAAAAGAACATCCAGGACATTTTTCTTTTAAAAAGTAGAAATATTATTCAAAGGGTTCAGTATTGATGCATTCTTGACTCTCAAGCATTTGTGATTATTCATTTCATTCTGAAAATAGTGACTTTAATGGTTCTTCTTCAAATTACTCTAACAAAATTCCTATTTCCTCCCAACTTTAGTTTACCAGCATGCCAGCATGACGTTTATTTCTTTCCTTTCAGAAATATTTGAGTCATTTCCTAATTTACATGAATGCCTTTAAATTATAATTCAATAAAGTCATTAATTATTTTTTAATGCTCTAGTTTTCCTCATGGTCAAGTAGATGAAGAGCAATCCTGCCAAATGGAAAGAGATCATAGCAGTAATGGGCAAAAATAAATATATTTTCAAGGTTACCCTATAAATGTTTACACTAACATTTAGGGTGAGAGTTTTTTCAAATATTTTAGGTATGTAGGAATAAAAAGAAATGCTTTATAAAACACCAAGTAGTTCCTATCATCTTTTCAATTTAATATCATTTGCTCATTTCTTTTTTGAAAAGTTAGCAGTTTTCTATCTGCCTTTCACAGACCTAAAAATTTAGCAAGCTCATGAAATTTTGGAAATAACAGTTATTGCTTACTAGTCCTGGACTCCTAACAATTCAAAGCTACAGCTGTGTCTCAGGTTGCACATTTGGGCTGGTTGTATAGGCAGGTCTTCAGTATAAATTAGGGTTTGGGCTGTTATGCATACCTTCATTTGGAATACTTTAAACCAAACACATTTATACTGCCCAAAATCTTAATTACATGTCTTAGTTGCTATATGAATATGATTTAAAAAAAAAAAAATTGGATGTACTTACAGAACCTCTCTCTTATAAAGAGTGTTTTTGAGAACATGGCCTAGTTGTTTCTGGTTTATGTTAAGAACTAATGGCATATGTGATCCAAAATATCCTACTGGACTATACTATATATACTATACATACATTCTTGTTATGTTTCTGACTCATTTCAGTGAGCACAAACTCTTAGTTGTTTGTGCTGGGGTCAGCTATCAAGAAAATAAGAAAAATGCAGTCTCTTTGAAGAGAGAAATTATTTTTATTGCATTTATGCATAAAATTTATTTCCTAAAAGAGTTGATAGAGAATGCTATTAAGCAAGCATGAATTTTCTGATATTCCAAGTTTATTGTGAAACAGTTTCAGATTTTTTTTCCAACGTATGATTGACAGTGTTATTAGCCAACCAATGAGAAATTAAGACAGGTACTGAAATACCAGACATTGTTTCATTTTCTCAATAATATCTAGGTTAATTTTAATACTGTTGCACTTAGTTTATCAAGTCCTTATGGAACCTGTTGTCCCCTAAGAATGGTCTTTTTAATACTCAGTTTTCACTGAAGTACCATCAATCAGAAGGTAAGTTTTGAAAGAGAGGAACAGTTTATCTTGACCTCTAAGTGACTAAAGAAATCCCTATGCACTATCAAAAGTTGTCACAAAACTGACGTTGACAAAGGGTGCAGTGCCAGCTTCAAAATGTGCTCTGTCTTCAACTGCATATATTTGCATTAATTTTACTCTTTTGCATACATTGCAATATGCATGTATGGTGAAGTGTATGTTGAAAAATATGCTTTTCTATATAGAGTACAAACTCCCAGCAAAAAGCCACATTCTGTCCATCTGCAATCTTTGCACTTTAGCCTTTTTTTTTTTTAAAATCTGGGACCTCAAGGTAATAATAAAATGGTAATTTCATGCCACGTATTTTTCAGTTTACCCAAGCCAACATTTCATGCCTGCTGCTGCAAAAGTTCCTTCAAGCATCCGTGAAGGATCATGCTGCACTGCTGTAAGCATAGCATACATAAACATCCCATGCTGACAGAATATACCACCTAAAGGACAGCAGAAAGACAAGCAAAACTAAATGAACTGAAATCAAGATCAGGGAATCTTTTGACAAAACTGTTTGGTATATATTATATATTGGTCCTAACAGACCCTATGGATATGAATTTGATAAATTTATGAGAGGAGAAATGTTAGTGGACAACAAGGTAATAGATTTATGACATTAGTAACATAAACTGGATTTTTTTTTTTTTTTTTAAGGAACTAATCATTGATATGTTATAGTTCTGGTCTCCATGGTTTCTTTTGATAAACAGTTTTATATGAAAAAAAGTGGAAAAAAATCATTTTTTAAAGTTTATTTTGTTCTTTTTCGCTCTTCCTACTTCTTTTATTTTCCTTATTACTTTCCACAGATCAGATATTCTACTTTACCATCCCCTTCTGTTAACCATTTTTTAATAGAGAGAGCACTATTCAAAATGATGCTCTAATATAGGAATGCAACTTTCCAGTTGTTCTGACACTTTCTTTGTTTCGCTTATTTTCTTTCTCTCTCTGTTCTTTCAGCAGTAAATCTTTCATATGAGTCAATGGTAAAAATATTTAAATTAGAAATGTTGTTGGGAAGGACTTGGTTGTCTTTATTCAATCAATTCCCTTGGGAATTATTAATAAAATTATTTAATTAAATGGAAAGGAAAAAGCTGTCAAAACTTTCACCGATAAGTTAGTAAAGAATAACCCTAAGAAGAGCTTTATCAGCTTTGATGTGTATTTTTGGTCACAGTAATGTAGTTTATATCCAGCTATAATTTTTTCAGGTTAAGTTCTTCATTTTGTCTTGACTCAATGTTGTAGTTTTGTGTCTTTTTTTTCCTTCCATTTCATCAATTCACTCTTTTTTCCCCCTTTACTTTAGAAGGAAAAAAAAAAAACAAAACAAAAGGAGCATCTTACAAATTTTGCAGCAAAGAAATGTAGTGATTGCTAGATATGAATTTCCATTAAGGCTTTGGTCCTAGAGGAATGAAATTACTCCTGATTTTGAAAGATCTGACAAATAGTTTGTGCAAGGACTAAACATTTACATCTAGTCCATGAAAAATCAGATTTCCTAGAAATATTCCCACAACTTTGTTTTTGGTTTTTGTATGCCACAGTAAGCCTTCATGTTGTTGCCATACTAGAAGTTGACTCTATAATGAATGGCCAATGGTTACTTCAATGTTATATTTTGCAGGTTTTTAAAATATTAAGTTTTAATGATACAATTTATGACCACTACCACTGAAAAGCCACAAAGCAATACCTTCAGGAAAGTAGCTCTTCTGCCCGACCACAAACACTTGCTTGATTTTACATCTAGAATTCATATCCCTAAAATTCAGGATGTGCATTACCACAAATCAAATTTTAAAATAACCATCACCTTTTCACAGATTTCCTTTAGTGTGCAAGTCTTAAAATAAAGTGTTTAATTTTCTTTTTTTTTTTTTACTTCCATAAATGCTGCTAAGTCTTTAAAACCAACTCTCACCATCTAGTTCTGTGCTAGCTAGCAATACATCACAGGAATGATGATGCTCTGATAATGTATTATACTAATAAATCATCAGTATGACAATACTCTATGATGGATGAGTAATACATCTTCCAGACAAAGATGTCAAATACAGATCTGCTTGGAAAAGGAACAACACCCTTCCCTGTGTGTTATTCTAACTTTATTATCTTAAAAGTTTATAAAATGATTTTAAAATTCTAGTCAAATCATTCATTTGGGCAGCCAACACATTCCCACATAGACAGGGAGTTTGTCACAGCTCTGAGATCTCTTGATTCGACAGAACTTTTCTTCACTTTCAGTGTGAGAGATGATAGAAAGTAGCTTGCTTTACATGCAACATATGGTGTTGCATAAGGTAATAAATGTTGCCATATAGAAGCTCATTACTGGATTAGAAAAATAACTCACTGTTAAAAAGCCTGTAATTGCTATTTCCTGTCTTCTTCTTCTTCTTCTTCTTCTTCTTCTTCTTCCTCTTCTTCTTCTTCTTCTTTTCTTTTTTCTCCTTCTTCAACTCAATTTCTCTCTTACTGGTAAGTAGAATTGAAACAGTGCTTTAGTATGAGAAAATAGACATGGAAGTAGTTTTACCTTTGGTTTGTCTCCTGTTTAATTTCATTGCAAGAGATATGATTTAACTGAGACAATATAATATCTCGTATAATTCCTGTACATTCAATTTTTAGACTACCATACTTACATGTTTGTTGGAAGACACCTCTTTGTTCTTTTTTTTAACTTTGGTACAGAATTAAGATTCTGTACAAAATGAGGTTATAAAATTACACCAGAAAACATACTGTCATTGGATTTTAAGCCATCAACCTGACTAATAATAACCCTTCTGCTAAAAAAATGGTGA
This sequence comes from Chlorodrepanis virens, assembly GCA_003286495.1. NCBI lineage: Eukaryota > Metazoa > Chordata > Aves > Passeriformes > Fringillidae > Chlorodrepanis > Chlorodrepanis virens. Next base: position 38,778,170 of record LTAT01000004.1, on the reverse strand, counting down.
CATTTAAACTTCAGAAACCTTGGGTTGGCCATATGCTGCAATATTAATAAAGGAAACACTTCTGAAAGGCCCAAACTTTCTCCCCCCTTGTTGGCCCAGAAACATCAGTGAGAAAAGCAGTGAAAATTAGTTGTATCAGATATTAAATAATATATACATTGATATTTTGAAAGAAAGATTAATTTGCACCTGATTATAGTCCACAATGAGTCTTCAGTCTATTGGGATTCAATTGTTAATTCTGCTATGTTTTGATTCCTTTGTAATCTAACTTAAAAACCTTTCTAATAAGCAACTCAGAGCAATGATGCCCATGATAGAAAATAAAAAAAAAAACAAAAACAAACAGTGTAAACATATATGGAACAACCAGGATATTGAAGTAACTTCTTTGAGAATCTAGCTAGTATGGGACCAAGAGCCATAAAGTTAGGAGACTGTAGAGTTAAGTAGGAGGCAACAGAAAAGAGAGAACATAGGAGAGAATATCTAGAGGAATAGGCGGAATATCTAGATTGCTTGAATTTCCTATCGTAACAACAAAATTTTCTCCTCACTATGATAATTTCTTCTACATTTCTCAGAAGTGCAGTTGCTGTGGTTGTTATCAATTTGAGGCAGATAAAGAAGATCCAATATACATCAAGAAAACGTGATTATGGTATATCTGAGAAAGAAAATAGTAATGGCTGTAGAAAATAGGATTTTTTTTATTATGTTCTTTGAGTCCATCCAATGCCCATTTTGAGAATGTTGGGGTACCTGCTCTTTATATTCTTATGTAAAGGAATGAATCCTAATTATTCTGGTCTTCCTTGTCTTTTCATATTGAAAATCAAAGGGAATTGTGTTGTATAAAACATCTTGTTCATTAAACCATACTGAAAATAAAGGAATAACCCACATGAAACTGAGAAAACTAAATTTTTCAAAGTTCATTACGCTAGCTAAGGTAGAAATATGTTCAAAAATAAATCCATATTTCAGATTATATATATAGAAACCAAAATTATTAAATAACTTTAGAGATAAAATAAATTTTTTATTAATACATAATCTCTTAGAAGAATAGAATTTTAGTAGAGGCTAAACGAAAAGTTACACCATATGAGAAGAAAACTGTCCTTGCCAATTTTCCTGACTAAAAAGACATTTAATCTATAATTCTATTCTCTTATGTTATCCAGTGGTATTATATACTAAACTTATTAAATTTGTATAATTGCAGCAAGCTTAAATTATTTAAGAAAATCCATATTTCATTTAGTTTAACGTTATTATTAAATTTAGAATCTCTTTAGCAGAACTGAGATCAGATGTGAAAACTCTCCAAGGAAAGTAACACCTCCTTTGAGAAATGCTTCTTAGAGCTTGCCATGAATAAGGACAATTAATCTGCTCTTTTAAAATTAGCTCAGATCCTAAATCTTATCTTTTACTTTGTATCAAAGCAACAAAAGTGTTCTTCACATTTCAAATTTTATAAGATTTGGATATCTAGTGTCAATTTAAGGGTTTAATTATGTTATGTTTATATATTGTTGATCTTGCAAGATAATGAGTGCCTACAAAAAATAGTGAACAAATTCTACTCTCATTAGAAGTTAATGCAATTTGTGCTCTTTTCTCAGCAATTTCAGGGCCAGATCCATAGTGTTAGAACTTAATTTCTCACTTTAGTCTATCAAAGATTTTGTATTCAAATTTAGTTGAAATATACATTTAAAGAAATAGATTTTCATCTGAGTTAAGCTTGCCTGAGCAGTCAATTTTCATTTGCAAAATTTTAAAATTAAAGATGTAAACTGTAAAATTAAAGATTATATTATTTGCATGTCGCTATATTTACCAGTGACTTCTCCAATAAACTACAATTAATCTGAAGTCTAGGCCCAAGGGAGAAAGCAAAACAACAAACTAAACCAAACCAAACCAAGCCAACCCAACCCAACCAACCAACCAATCTCCACACCAAACAACCAACCTCCACACCAACCAACCAACCTCCACACCAAAAAAACACCAAAATATATAGCTTTTAATGCTAAGTTTTCAAAAATATATACTGCTGTGTTTTAGATTATAATGATTTTAAAAAGCTGTGGACACTGGATACAGGTGAAGTGATTTCTTCCAAATCTTTTTCAGAATTCCTGCCATATCTTTCCCAGTAAAAGAAGTGTTCTTCTTCATGAACTCTTTTAAAGTTATTCCATCTTGGCATGTACTCATTTGTCACTATATATTTACAATCTATTGTTACATCACATATGTAAATATAAATCTCTGCTGTAAAAAATCAAAGAGTAAAATCACTATCAAGCCATATTTTAGAACTATAATACAGAAAAGCCTATTTGTTCTGTATCTAAGAAAAATTTTATGCATCAAAATATTTTCTGCCTAATTTAAAAGAAGCTTGATTAATTAAATTTAGAAAAATGTTACATATTTTTGTAGATAATTCTAAAGTAGAGAGACTATTCTGCCTTTAAAATCCAGAATTGTTTATCTTTAATACTCTTTCTTCCACTACTAGGAAACAGTAAAACAACTGGAAATAAATTGAAGTGTTGTTTACTCGTAAAGGCAGTAGAATGTTTTTGTTTAAGTTTTAATGACTGGCAATTGTCTCATTCTTTTAAATCTCTCTTCTACCTGTGAGAACTCTTCTTTTATTTTAATGGGTGTAAATACACATCATTTGCCTTCTGAGTGTTTATATGTTCTTTTCCCAGAAACTGTTTAAGTTACTAATTCCAAATGAGTTTAATTGCATATAATATAAATTGTTGTATCCTATTTTGAAGGAAGTGACTTATAAAAATATTTACTATGAGAAAAAACATTAACTAGAATAATTATATATAACATGTAAATAAATGAACATTTGTGTTAAATATTACACAATATTATAGAACTCATTTAAAAAGAAACACAAAAAAAACAAAAAAAACCCACCAAACTAAAAAACCCAGCATAATTATGGAAGTTGAAAATATGATCAAAATTACATAAAACACCAGGAAAAAACCTAGATTTGAAGTTCCTGCAGAATAGAGAATTATAAGTAACGTTAAGAGTCAGTTTAAGGGCCATATGTTGGAATATACACAGCAGGCTTAATTAGTAACTCAGAGTTTGAGGCAGTTTCCTCTTTGCCCCATCACCTGAGGAAAAGATTAGGTGTTTATTTTTTATCATGTTGATAACTGCAAGGATTTCAATTCCTGATTAAAGGGTGGCAGTCCGGTGGTAAGATGTGGGTGTAACTGTCATTGATCTGGAGATTTCCCTTCTGCAGAACATAGCTACTCAAAATACTTTCCCAGGCTGCTGATTTTTATAAATATAGACGATATATAAAGATATTATAGTGGAAAGTAGATCACGAAGTTACTTGTGCAGCTGAAATTAGGACAAAAATCTTTTGGTCTAGAGAACGATGAATGTTTTTATACTAGGAAGCATTCCATATACAGCTTTGGAAATTGCATAGAAAATGCAAAAATGCATGGATGTCTGCATGTGTGTATTGACATTGCTTTCCGCACAGTGAAAGACAAAGGAGAATCTATTACTTCTGAAGATATGGGAACTATTTTTCTCATTAATATTGATATTTTTAAAAATCTGAAATTGGGATTACTGATAAATTAATTAATCACATTTTTTTAATATCATGTAATTTGAATACATTTTCATAGTTATGCAAGGCAGAAATATTGTAAAATTCCCAAGGTATTTGAGGCTACTTTCTTTGCCTACATGCTTACTTGGTGTTTCTTTTCAGCACATCTAAATGCTAAAGACCTCTCATTGAGCAAGATTTCCAGGATGCACTTAGCAAAGTTTGGGTTGTTTATGGGAAAAAAAAGCAAGTGAACTGTCCCAAAATACAGAGAAATTGTCCTTTGAAGTATATGAGGTCTGAATGGTTGAAGAGCTCTACACAACGCCTCAGTAACACAGGAAATGCAAAAAATATATGGTTACACATATAAAAAATAGCAAGGACTAGTAGAAGAGTGAAAAGAGCTTGAATTTTACAGCTTCTAATGTCACCAGTGAAATAACACTTAGACAGTCTGAAGAGTTTAATGATTTTTAGTTTTTGAAAATATAATCAGGTGAAAAAAGAAATAGAGATTGTAGGAAAAAAAAGAAAAAGAAAAGAAGAGCCATGTATTGTAACCAATCAACAGAAAATAAGATCCTTGGTAAGGAGTACTCTGAGATATTGATGTGTTTATTTTATTGAAGAGAAAATTGTTTGATATACGTATGTAAATATTTTTTTTACAAGAACATAAGTATAGGATGCTAGGTAGTTCTACTACTATCAGAGAAAGTATTAAAAACTCAAATTCTGGGAGTTGAAGTCAAATTATCTCAAATGTAAAGAAGATCTTTCTTTTCCTTTTGAATGAACAATCTTTTAAACAAATGGGACATTTCCTGACCCATGAAGGTTAGGCATACAGGTTTAACAGTGTAAAGAGTTCTTGCTGGGATGTGAACATTAAGAGAATTTGTGTTCATATCTTGCCTAGCCTTTCAATTGTATATACTCACTTATTGTTGTTATTGTTGTTGCACTGTCTTTAAAGATCTGTTTCTTTAAGAGACAAATGTTCATGGGAATAAGGTATACCTTCCCCACATAGAAGAGAGTTACACTGTAAAACCTAAAACAAGCTTTGGCCCTGAAAACATTTTCATTTGTGTGTTTATGCAATGATTTTAAAAGAAAAAAATTCTTGAAATACCAAAAAGCTCCAAGTGCAGCCCCATAAAAATGCAAATGATGTGACAATTTTTTGTCACACAAGCGAAAACAACTAGATATTTATTATGGTTTTTTGAAGCAGAATTTGTAAAAAATGAGCTGCCAACACTATGAACTGTGAATTTGTCTTTTTTATGTTTCTGTGAGGGTTTGGTGGGTGTTTTTGGTATGCACAGCTATCATCAGATTTTCTGCTTTGCATTACAGTTATGACATCCTCTACTGCAATGCTGTTTGATAGAAATCCACAATAATAATCCAGAGGCCCAATAGCACACTTTGTATTTAAAAAATATGAGCTAGATTTCAAGATGGATCTTTTATTACAAGTCTAGACAAAGTAACAGTTAACCAAATAGCCCTCTCATTTCCTTAAGAACCTGTTTACCTGAGCAGGTAGAGATTGATATAAACTCTTCTGTGCAGATTCCAAACAGGTCAGGGAAAAAAAAAAAAAATCAGCTGTATCTTGAGCCTTAATTAATGAGGTATTTTGACTATGAAAATTTTTGAGAAGTCAGGCACAGTACTAACACAATCATCTGGCATCCAGGCACACAACTTGGAGTATGGGCCCACCTTTTTGGGATGAGAAAGAGAAGAGCAATCAACACTGTCCATGAACACTATCATGACAAAAAAAACCCCAAACAACAAAAAAACAATAAGAAAACCCCCCTAAAACGACAACACCTAAAACCTGCAACAAAATAGAAAAGAAGCTAAAAATCTCCCTAAAAAAATCAGTGTTACAACTGATGTTCTTTAATGTTTTGGTGCAGGCAGCCATCATTAGGAAGACAGGGAATAAGTAATAGAGCTATGATAATGAAACAGTCTTTTTCTCTTACTTTCTACAGATTTTCTACATATGCCTCTAGGAAGAGAAAATGTAATGCTGTTAAGACATTACAAAATAAAAACGAAAAGTCAATCTAAGCAGTCTGGTATGGAAATTGCCAGACTACCTAAAAGTTACCACAATAAAGCAGGAAATTTTTTTAATAGAATTCTTCTGCAAAACCAAAGAAATAGATTTCTATGGAACTTCATCCTAAAAGTTATCACTGTAAATATTCATGGATTTACCAATTTACCCAGCATCTCTAATACTTTATCACCAAAAATTTAATTCTGCTCAAATTAACTCCAAAGAAATGAGGAAATATTGCAGTCTGATATTGATCCTATCACAAAATAGTACCATCATCATCATCAATCTCTCTTTTAATTTTCATGGCAATGAATTTCGTGATTTTTTTTCTTTTTGAAGTAATTCTGGGAAAAAAACTTTCACACTTGAACAATTTGCAGTGATTTCTCTATTTCTACGTGGCTTTTTTGTGGTTGTAAGGGACAGAGGTTCAGTTTTCCACTACCTTTTTTCCATAATATCACATTCTATCACACATACAAATAAAAAACCCACCCTTGTTAGCCATATCATATGAAGAAAGTGATAGACATCATTCTCTGATCATGTCTCTAATCAGAGTAGTTTATTACTGTGCTATTAAAAGGTACACAGAGAAATTTGTGTTATAATTTATTGTTCTTACATCACTGCTTGTAAATGCCCTAATCTTCAAAATTACAGCCAGATTAAACAGTTTGATTCATTTTGCAGCTTAGCAGCATTTATGGCTGTAATTTACATGCAGGAACTATTTAACAGATTCCTGTTTCCCCCTCCCGCAAATCTCTTATTTTTCTATTAAAAACATGTATCTTATGAAAAACAACTATAAGCACTTACACTTATCCCTACTTGCCTTTTAAGTTGTACAATAAAGCTATGCAGGTTTTCTGCTACGTACAGTAATTCCCTAAGTTAGAAACTGAATGTTCCTCCCACACCAAATCCTGAACAAACGCTGTAGCAAAATTTCTTCAAAAGTGCTGCAATATGTCAGCTGTCATGCACAATGTACTTGTTTGGAATTATTTTACAGGACAAAAGGTCACAACTCAAACATACTTTATACAGCAGCTCTGTTAAGTCTGGCACCACCAACCAGGAAAATCTGAACTTACCTTTACTTTATCTTACGCCTCTTTCCCCTCATGATTCATCTCTTGATAAGTCTTGATGCAGTCCCTGGAGTAAGTTCATCATGTGTGTAACCCTAAAACCATGTCAGGACTAAATGTGTGTCAAGGACATCTGCGTAAAAGTAATAGAAGTTTAAGAAAACTCGTGTCTTGCCTTTATCTCTTCAAGTGTTTGTTATCTTCCCATTCTTTTAGTATGAGATCCATCCCACACACTAGCACTCTATTTCAGTCTAGCTACTTTGGAAAAACAAGGAGACATGCAAACATGTCCCCTCCAGCCCCAACAGAAAATCAAATGCTTAAAAATAGTGCCAAATAGAAGTACTGGATGGAAGAAAATGACCCTCAGTATCAAACATTTACAAGATAATATCATACCACCATAAAAATATAACTAGCTGTGCCGTATTTCCAGTATTTTAGAGTCAGAACTTCACTGGGATTAAGAATGATTTTTGCAGGGAAGGCAAAATTCACTGTACAAGAGAATACAGTACAGAATTTAGACTGCATTATTGTAGTTTCTTGTTTGGGGTCACAGAATTTCTCAGCTGCCCTAGCATGCTGTCATGACCTTTCTTCAGGTAAACAGCTCAGAGTGCCAGCACAAGCAAATACAAAAGGCTCAAATTCTTCTTGTACCAGTGTGCTAACTAATACTGTTAATCTGAAAATAATGCAAAAGGTAAGAAACCAGTTTCTTCTAAAGCTCAAAAGATTTTGAATTCTATATAAGGACACCTGGATTGGAGTGCACATAACATTAAAAAAAAATATCAGTGTGAATCACTATGCAGACCTTGCCTTTTGCCTATAGGGGTTAAAGCAAAAGTAGCCAGAAAAAGACTGTGGCTATTGTACAAGAGGACAAAGGGAAATGACCTCAAGCAGCAGCAGGAGAATTCAGACTGGACATCAGGAAGAATTTCTTTACTGAAACATTGGTTAGGCTTTGGAACAGATTGCCCAGGGAGGGGTGGTGGAGTCACCATTCCTGGAGGCTCTCAAGAGGTGACTGGGCATGGCACTTGGTGCTATGATTTACTTTGACAAGCTGGTGCTCAGTAAAAGGTTAGACTCAAAAGTCTTTGATGTCTTTTCCAACTTTAATGATTTTATGATTATTTGAAGGGAGAAGGGCTAGGGAGGGAAATGTTTTCATTTATTCATGACTTTGCCAAATAACTCAAAGCTGATATTCTGACTTAAATATCAGTATCTCAATTCAACATTTTCACTCTTTGTGCATGATGTTGTGCACAACATCATGCTAATAGTCTGAAGGAAAAAAGCTGACATTATTCACTCAGTAGGCAAAAAAAATTACCAGAGAAACTTTTCCCTGTTTTTCCATCAGATAAAGCAGAGGACCTGATGCATTTTGTAAGACTTGTCTCTTCTGCACCACAATACAGCCAAAGTAATTTAGTTCTCTCTAAATAAAAGTGACTCTATACATTTAATAGATTTCTGGTTGATCTGATTTGGGGCAAAAGGTTACCATGTTCTTCTGGCTGGCAGGCTGAACTTTGTTTTCACTTCACTAGAATCTTGTTCAGAGGACGTGGTTCAATTGAACTGAACTAAAGGGTCATGATCATGAATACTAGAGGCACGCTCCCTGATAGTAACACAGAGGTGATCTGAAACTGTTTCTTCTACAACTTTGACCTTAATATTGTGCAATAACATTCTGAATTTCTATAAATCTTAAAAATTCATTATCATTCATACAAGACCTACACATGGACTTTGAATCATTCAGTGTCTTTTAATATTAGCTCATGTTTTTAATTAAGATATGCACGATATACGAAATTTCACTAAGTGTCTTTCAAGGAGCTTTGATGATAATAAAAAATGAGCAATGGAAAGGCTTTGCTTTTAATAACTCCAAAATTATATTATTCTGGGATATATTTCTAAGGCCTTATTCATTTTGTGGGGGAGAGAAGGAAAAAAGTCTTTTAGTATTGTTAATTAAGATGAAGATTCTCATTAACTAAAGCAAATGTTAAATGGCCCACGGGAGTGCATAAATAATAGGCTTACTAATAAACTGTAGTATATTGAAGCTGAGGAAAATAACTTTAACAATGCTTTTTGCAAATTTACTAATTACAATAGCTTCCAGCAGTGCCTGTTCAACCTGCAAAGGACTTAAAGTACACTTGTTCTGTTTTCAGAAGTGCTTCAGAATAATTAAACTATTTTGAATCAAAGCTGTTTAACCTGTTTATCAAAATAAAATAGTAAAAATAGTTGTTAAAATACTGGGGATTCTTGGTGACTATATATTCTATAATTGAAATAGTCTTTCCTAAAAGGATTGTATTTCTGGAACTAAAATACATGAACACATTGCATTTTATTCTAATTAAATGTAGTGGTTAGTAAGTGCTTTACTCTTCCATGAAGATGATTTTGCTATTATGAAAGCTATCATGTGGGAAACAGTGGCACTTATGAATAGTTCTAGTTCAGAATGACAGCTTTATAAAAAGTCAGTGTTAGGCATGGATCTCCTCTACACAAAAAACTAAAGGATGTTATGTGTTTCGTAGCCTTTTTTCTGACATGTCTAAATATATCATTATTGTGGGCTAACCCTGCAGGCAGCTGAGCCCCACACAGCCACTTGCTCAGTCCCCCCGCCTGCAATGGGAAGGGGGAGAGAATCATAAGGGTAAAAGTGAGAAAATTGTGGGTTGAGATAAAGACAGTTTCATGGGGAAGGCAAATGTTGTGCATGCAAGCAGAGCAAAACAAGGAAGTTTTTCACCACTTCCCATCATCAGGCAGGTCTTCAGCAATGTCAGGGGGAAAAGGGCTTCATCCTGGGAGATGGTCACTTGGGAAGACACACGTCCTAAGTCCAAATGTTCCCCCCTTCTCACTTCTTGTCCCCGGGTTTTATTGCTGTCCATGGTGCCATATGGTCTGGAATGTCCCTTGGGACACTTAGGGTCAGCTGTCCCCGCTGTGCCTCCTCCCAAACTTTTGTGTACTTTTGTGTGCTTTTATTGCCTAATCACTGGCAGAAGAGTTCTTGACACTGTGTGAGCACTATTTAGCAGCAATGGAAATATTCCTGTCTTATCATCGATGTTTTGGTCACAAATGCCAAACAGCACCCTATGAGCTACTGTCAAGAAAATTTAACCTCATGCCAGCTAAAACCAGTAAAACTATTTAAAAAAAAAATTAGCTAAAAAATTGTCCAAATTCCAACAGGTTCAAGAACACAGAAAATAGTAGAATCATAGTATAATTTTTTTTGAAAATATCTCTGTGGAGATTGTCTTGTTTAACCCCTTCCTCAAAGCAGAGTCAGCTCAATGTTAGATCAGGTTCCTTCAGGTTTTATCCAGAACAGTTTTGAAAACATCTAGGCAAGAGTTTTCAGAGTCTGTTTTACAAACTTGATGCAATATACCACTCTCATCATGAGCACTATTTCAGCATATGGATGAATGGATGGATTTTCTAGATGGATTTTCCTTTTTTACAATTTATGGCTTTAGCCTCCTGGCTATGGCTTTTTACTCTAGAAAGAGGCTTTTCTATCACTCACCAACACAATGTTTAAACCACAAGATCCCCACATCCTTCTCATCTCCAAGCTAAAAAAAGGTCACATCTTTCACTCTTTCTTCATGTATTATATTTTCCAGGCCCTTAAACACTTTACTGCTACTCTATGACTCTTTCCAAATTTGTCAATATCTCTCTGGTTCTGGCAGAGTGCCAGAGGTCCACTTGCATTTTTTTTCTTTCCTTCTGCCTTCCTGTCTTCCTTTGTACCTTGTACCTATGCAATAATTGTTTATTTATGTCTGGTTGAGAGTACATGAACAAGCTTCTCTTCATATGAAGCTTACTGTCAGGGTCATGGAAAAACAAAGGGAGAGAAATTTCTTTTTTACCTATTTTCCTTTTATTGTTTTGAAACACAATCATCCATAATCAGTTAGCTGACCTGCCTTTTTCAGCTTCCTATTACCAACTTAATAATCCAGTTGTGTCTCCCCATGTCTCTTCCCAAAAATTTTAAAATAACATTGCTGCAAACTTTTGGATATCTACCCACAAGATAAATAAGAAAGAACAAAAAGTGTAGAGGCATTTTTATTCTTTCTCTTTCCATATAATTAAAGCTGCTTTGAACACTGTCTTCTGCAAACATGATTTTCAGTATTTTTTGTCTTTGATTCTTCTCAAACTTTTCCTACATTGAGTAATAACAATCAAACCATTTCATTAATCTACTGCTCCTTTGATGATTCAGTCTGTGTCTTATTTTCCCACCATCAAAAGGGCATTAACAGTCATTAACAGATACACTATGGAAATAATTACCCTCTCAGAACTGGCTGTGGTTCTCAACCACACAAACATTCCTTTACCTTGTTATGACACCCTCCTGGAGGATCACTTCATTCTCTTGTAGTTGATACATCTGGAAGGCTCAAATACAATCTGTTGTGCAAAGACCTTGAACACAAGTATTACCAAAATCTTTTCATTTAGTTGTATAATTGGGTATAATCTTTGACAGCTGAAGAATTCAGAAAAACTTAAGAATGCTGATGAAACGTAAGCTGAAATTTTGATGAAACGTCTTCCTTTCCCACTATGGGAAATATTAGGGTAGTAATAATTGAGGTGATCAGTTAAAAAAAAGTCATAAACTTCACTTCACACACCTTTGGATACCCTGAAGAAGGAACCTTATCAGTCACTATTTTGAGAAATAAAAAAATATTAAACATTAATTTAAGACCAAGACCTCCAATAAAGAGCATGTCTGTTTCTAGTAAATCAATCAGACCCATCTGCATTTCAACTATATGTCTGTATCTCAGTGAGGCAGTAAAGAGAAACACACATGTAAGGAAAGCACATGGCTAATCATATTCTTAAAATGGATCTCTGTATTGGATGAGCTCTCAAGGACCTATAATATTAATACATATTATTATATAATTATTATATATTATTTCAGTTTTACATTTTTAGAAATGAAATGTCACACCATATAATTAGCTAGTCTGTGCTGCTTTAATTGTCATTTGACTTTGTTGATTGCTTTTTATTTTTAGTGAAAGGCAATGTAGAAGCAGGATGAACATGTAAAGCCCAATCATAGGTGTCGATACCCACATATTGAGTCATGCTGCATCATAATATTTAACCAGTGAGTATAGTAGGATTCAAATTTGCAGCACCTCATCACTATCAGATTAAAACAAACAAACCAGAAAGATAAAGACAAAACAACTAGACACACATTTCTTGGCATTATGTAAATTACAAATTAGTAATGAATTTGCAACTATCATCTCAAACAGGTATCTGTAAGCCCCGTTCTGTAGGCAAACTACTTTATAACTAGTTTAATTATATCTGTGTGCTAACTTCATATCTACATCTAAATGTGCAGACTGCAGTTGAATCCACAGTTGTCTCATCTTTTCCACTGACCCTGGTCTTTTTCAGTTTCTTAATTGGGAGGAAACTCTGATGCACAAACCTCTAGCTTTGTCTGCACAGCCGATGTGTTTTTCAGCATGGGATCTGAAACAGACACTCATGTCTGTCCTACCCTTTTTCTCAGCTCCAGACCCACATCCATCAGCAGTCACTGGTATTTTGCATAAATAAGATTCACTTAGTACCCATTGTGACAAGACAGGTTAATTATAAAATATTGTGTGTTGCTGACTCTTGAAGCAGCAAAGAAACCAATCAATGTAAACTAAGTTGAAGAAGCACCTGCTGTGTGTGTTTTGAGTGGTCTTTTCCAGGCAATTAATTTACTTGCCCAAAATGTAAATATTTGAGAGGGTAAGCATATCACCATATATAAAGTCTTCTTACTGCTGCTTTTTCTGTCAAATGTTGAAACATGCTGAGGCACATTCCCAGCTGGTGTAAACTCTATCTACTCTACTGACTTCAACTGATAGTTTGTCCTATTCGATATGTGGCTAATTTGGTTTTCCTTGCATAGGTTGTAAACCAGAATAAAGAAACTCAAATGTATGTATATTCCTATAAATAGGAATAGGAGTCGAGGAATTTACCAAACCTATATATTTGCTACCTTTATCTATCACTATATGGACACAAAGTGTCATAAATCTGTGCATCCCCTTGCTTTGCCTTCAGAACCAGGACATTCTGTGAAAGAGGGACACCAGGAGACTTGGTAGGTCACATACCCCACCCTCCTGTCAAGACAAGGGCTGTGTTATATAAAAATTTTCAAGCAGTTTTTTAATAACAGGATAAAAACTGGCAGTGATGGAAGCTCCACCGTGCAAAAGGAAGTCTAGGGAAGTGACTAATATATTGGTAAAACAACAAAAGCACTGTAAGTGGAAGTTTTACTGTGAAATTAATGTAAAAAGAATACACAGACCAGGGGACTATCAATCATAATTTAACGACACTGAATGCAGTGGAAAACAGCACAGGATTTTATCTGTATCTTGCAGCTATAAATTTCATTTAAACACAACAAAACCAGCCAACTAACCAAGGGAACCAAGGCAAGTTTTGGTAAACTAACCAAAAACCGAGGTAAGATGATGCTGTCATATTTATCACTTCATTTCAGGAATAGGAGTTTATTTTGTTTCTCCAGTAATCAAGTCTACATAGGCAATTAAAGCATCTCCTCATGTCAGCCCACAAGCACACATGTCTTGCAAAGGGCACTCGCCTCCAGGGGTTGGGCTACCAGGGCTCAGGGACAGAGCATCCCTGGCTCAAGCCTCCAGCAGCTACTCCTGTACAAGGCTCTGTCACAGAGGCTTCCCACAGCCTGAGTTGAGGTTGGGCTGCCCTGGTGCACTGGGCTGCCCTGCTCCTGTCTGGGGCAGAGAGGTGGGTGCAGTCTGCCAGGCTCTGCCATCAGTCCCCCCCAGAGGAGCCCCCAGCACTGCTCGTGCTCAGCCCCAGGGAGCTGCTGATCCTGCAGTGCCTGCAGACACCACTGTCAATAAACCACAGTGCTGTATTTTCAGATTGCAGGGTTCCCCATTGAGTTGCACAAACTACAACAGCAGTGTTTGCCTTGCAATTAAAATGAAACAAATACTGACTAAGGAAACAAAAAACAAAGTCCCAGGGGAGCAAATGAAAGCAAGCTTAAATAACCTTTGATACCACCTCCTGGGCAAAGAGCATTTCAATTTGTTTTACATCTCATGTCTCCAAAATTCTATGAGAACCTATCCTATACCAAACCTACAAGACTCCCAGAGTCTTTTCAGCCTCATATTCAAGTGGAAAAAAATCTCTCTTTGAAAGAGTTTTTAATATTTGATAATTTATATCTCAACTACTGTGTTTAGTCTCCTTCTTTCCCTGCTACTGTCTTACTGCAAATATTATACTTACACAAAGTAGTGTGGATAAAGAACTTTAAAAATTATGTTTTCATAAAATAGTTTTGTATGGAACAATCAAATTTTCTTCTAGCTTTGCTAAGATTAGGGAAGAAGCAACGATATAGATTTAGATGAGAGTATCTCTGTTGGTTCAGCACACAGCTAGCAGTTTGCAGCATGACAGAATAACAGTTTGCAGGAGCATGTCATCAACAAGGTGCTCCAGGTTAGAACAAGTTAGACTCAGATGTTCCTGTCAACAGTTGAAAGACTTATCAGAAATGCTGACTTGAAGGAAGATGCTGAAGAGGGCATATATGAGATATCCTTATGATCTGATTACTTCTTCTTCTTCTTCTGTATGTGATTTACATCATTAAAATCATTAATAGTGTCTTTTCAGTATCTGTTCATCTAAAGTCCTGTTCATCTAAAGTCCTTCCTTGGTCTCTCCTGCCAACAAGATAATTCAGACTTTCTGTGTTCTTCATGAACAAACTTCTAAAAGCTACCCTGATGGGGAATTGTCTGATGACTAATTTGTCCACTATCTTTGAAGCTCCCAGTAGGGCTCTAAATAAGATGAAACACAGTGGTGCTGTGGCCTCGGATTTTTTTTTTTTTCCTATGAATTAAGAACAACACTTTTTGTGTTCAAAGGAGCTGAAATCTGCATTTACTCTCTTTCTGGAGACTCCCTTACCTACCAGGCTCCAGGTTCTTTCAGTTATTGTTGTCCCACTTGTTTTAACCACTTTGTCACAGTAGAATGAAATATCTTTAGACAAAGAATGGATGCTTATATATGAGGAATGTCTTTGCAGCATATGATAAATGAACTACTTGCAATACCAGTACAAAACAAACTTGAATTACATATAATACTAACAATTATACTATTAATAACTTTTATTGTTAATAGCTATTATCTGTAGTGGTAAGAGTATGCTTCATCCTTGTTTCTAAACCTAAGGGACCGGTATTAAAGTGTACTACCAGAAAAAAAAGGCCAATACAGGACTTTGTTAGTAGAGTGATTCATTTACACTCTAGCTTTACTGCCTATTCCCCAAAGTACCTCACAGAAAGGAAAATTTGAAAACATAGCAAATTAGGAAAAGTATAAAAATCTACTGTAGAGAATATTCCAGCAAGACTCTACTGCTTTGCTGCCTACAAATCATCATGTGCAAAATCACAGATGACAAAGGCATTGAAATTGCCAGAAATTTATTATTACCTTTATTTTTAAAACAAAAGCATTATCTTGAAAGCTTGTGCAAATATGCAAACCTGACAGTAGGGTTGACTGTAGGGTGATCTTCCAGTTCCCTGTGAGTTCACAGTCATGCGCAGTGAGAATCAGATTATCACGGATCCCAGCTATGCCCAAAGGAGTGTTCAGTGCTGGGAGAAATTAAAAATAACTTTTCTATTCCCCATTACTGTCATCCCACACAGTGACAAGTCTTTGAAAGCAAAAGCTAAAACTCCTCACACATAATTAGCTAGAACAAACTAATGAAAGAATTAAATATAAAGTGTTCTGCTCAAAGACATGATCATCAATCTATGGTTCATTCCATCACCACTGATTTGAAAATTCAGAAAGATAGGCGAATTATCCCATTCTCCCACAAAGCCCTTAAGGGGCAGAGAAAATGGTCTCAGACCCTTCTTAATCCTTTTTTTTCTTTATTTATTTCTATTTTATTTTTGATCTGCTTATCTTAGCTTGATTAGTGCAGTTCCAATTACACTGTATAGAAATAAAAGGACTTCTGAGGCTTTATGATTGTTCTGAGAAATAAAATAAAGCATTTAACTAATCATTTAAGATGTGCTGACCTTTCATATGGAAACAGTTTTAGGTGTTTAAAAATACCAGTTTGTGCTCTAATTTATGACACCCAATATTGGAAACTTTTAGATTGGATCCCTGGATTACTAAACTTGCTTCTTGTTTTTCTTAATAAAGAAAAACTATTAGTTCAGCAACGCAGTTAAATGTTGAGGTGCAACCTCTGCCCAGTTTCATTCAATATGCTGTTCGCCATTTTCTTCAGTGAGGTGAGAATTTTACCTCTCTGCTTTAACTTATCAGCTAAAAGATTCAGACACAAACTGTTGAAACAGAAGGCGAATGTGAACGATAATTTTAACTTTAAGTGTAAATTTTTCATAATTTTGCCTCACTTATGCCAAGTATAATGAGACTGGGCCAGATTCTGTTCTCTGTTTCATCAATAAAGCTAAACCAGAGAATTCCAAAGACTGAAGAAGGGTAATTAGAGATACATTTCACCCCTAAATGCTTCTGTAGCTAATCTGTCAGTAGAAACCTGCATAATTTTCCAATAAATATGCAAGATGAGCAGCACTGGCTGGATGAATTAGAAAAACAGAAGTGCCACACTCTACAATCAGCTTGTTTTCATCTGCTGCACACCTGTAGCAAGAACTTTTATAATGTAGGTGGTGTATTTGGTGAAGTGAAAAAAAAAAAAATCAGTAGTTAATTTCTGATCCTGAAAACATATTTTTGCTTTTCAGGGCATATATTCAGTTTCTAGAAATTTGTACCTATTTTAGCTTGAGATTTTTCTATTTCCACTAAAATAAAAAGTATTGGATGGATAAAAGAAAATAAGATAAAACCCTACAAGATGAAGCTCTTAACCCATGCTTTTGGGAAAGGTACCTGAGATCATACCAAGCACATCTGCATAAACATACACTAATTGTCTCCATAGACTGTTCAGGGACACAGGGTTTGTAATTCTTGATAGTGAATTTTAAACTGAAATCTGATGGGCAAATACTACCACATGTGTTTCCACTTCTGTGTTATTTTTTGGTGTCCATAGAAATAGGAGAATATTTGTCTTTTCCAGACCCCATAAAGATTTTCTATGGCCTCTCAGAGAACGAAGTCTGTCTCCTTACTTCTTTCTCTCTTTATAATGAATAAATGAAAATCCTAAGTTAGAACTTACCAGAACATTCCATAGAAATGGCTGACAACCTCAGTTGCCCCTCCGTTGCCCTTGGTGTTACCTATTTCCACCAGTTCATCACTATTTCTACTTTTGGGGAGAAAAGAACACCACAAACAGGTTTCTAAAATAAGGAATACACACCAATAGAAGACCAGAAACACACTTAGAGATAGCTGTTCATACATTTCTTAGTTCCCTGTGTGAATTTTGCAGAGGATATTTGTTTCCTTATCAGGACAAAGCTCAGAACCATGCAGAGTAGAGACTGACTGGGCTGCAGCAAGAAATCAGCTTGATCTTCCATTGTTAAGATATTGTGGTGACGGGCATTCTGCAAAATCTCATTTAAAGAAATTGAGGGAAAATAAATGATTACTCGGAGTAGGAATATACTGTATCTCATCCTGCCACTTCCATTTGGCAGGTACTCTCAACAGACCAATCCACAGATTACTTTCTTTAGCAATGTAGCAGAGTTCAATTGGTTATTTAGCATAACTTTTTTCTCAGTTATTTTGCTTGGGTAAAGATCCTAGCCATCCAACTTTGGCAAACAAAGGATCCTTTTCCCTTTTAAAAAAAATTAAAAATCCATCAGTCCAGCACAAGTAAGAACACAATTCCTATGATGTAAGTATCAAAACCACAATGCTGAAAATATATCAAAAACTTTTGACTGCTCAGCTCTATCAAACTCTGTCCCAGAAGAGAGATATTTGGTAAAGATTTTCCTTGAGGTTACACCAACAGATTTTAATTAAAAATGTAATGAAATAATGTTCTATCAAATTATGTTGGACTGAACCTTACAGTATGCACCAATTATAAAAAAGTTAATTACAATTTCAAAATTAAATCAAAGTATATTGAATTTTATTGACAAAATAACAAATATAGCTGCTTGTTTATGACTTTTTATAATTACAATTATAATTAACTTTTATAGAGGAATCAATAGCTTGTTCAAGAATTCTGAAAAATTAAAGCTATCAGAGATATTTTGAAATAATTGAAATAAAATTGTGATGACATCAAGTCACGCCAGGAATTTATTAGTACTCAAGATAGAAGGTCCATTGTAGATACACTAAGAGTTTGCTTGGAGATTATATAATAGTTTGGTTTGTAAGGAACTTTTGACTATTATCTAGTTCTAACCCCAATGCCATGGGCAGGGACATCTTCCACCAGACCAGGTTGCTCAAAGCCCTTCCAACCTGGCCTTGAACACTTTCAAAGGGTTGGGTACCCACAGCTTCTCTGGGCAATATCTGCCGCTATCTGATCACCCTCAGAGTGAAGAATTTCTTTCTAATATCTAATCTAAACCAACCATCTTTTAATTTAAAGCCATTTCCTCTTGTCCACTACAGGCCCTTGTAAAAAGTCCCTCTCCATCTTTCCTGCAGGCTCTCTTCAGGTACTGGAAGATACTATATGGCGACTCCAGGTCCTTCTCTTCTCCAGGATGAACAAACAGATCTGTCTCAGCCCTTCCTCATCAGAAAGGTACTATATCCCTCTCAGCATCTCCACAGCCCTCCTCTGGACTCACTCCAACAAGTCCATCTCTTTCCTGTGCTGGGGACCCCAGAGCTGGTAGCAGTACTCCAAGTGGGATAACCATGAGAGCAGTTTAAAAGGACAGAATCACCTCCCTTGACTTGCTGGCTGTGCTCCTTCTGATGCAGCCCAGAATACAGATGTCTTTCTGGGTTTTCTACAAGTGCACATTGTCGGCTCACATTCAGCTTCAAGCCTACCAACATTCTGAGTCCTTCCCTTCAAGGCTGTTCTAAATTCATTATCCATCCAGCTTGATTTGAGATTGGGATTGCCATGACCCAGGTGAAGAACTTTGCTCTTGGCCTTGTTGAACGTCATGAGGCTTACACAACCCCAACTCTCTAGTCTATAGTCCCTCTGATAGCATCCCTTCCAACTGTTGACATCACCACATGGCTTGGTGTCATCAGTGAATTTGATGACCATTCTTTTAATCCCACTGTTCATGTCACTGACAAAGTTGTTGAACAACACCGGTATGGTTATATTTCCTCTTTTTCAGTATGTGGGAGCTTGACTGGACTGTAACAGCTTCTCAAATAAAATAGTGACTTAACATCTTCCTCTTCCAGCTCCCTCAGGACCCATGGATACATCTGATCAGGTCCCGTGGAAACATGCATCTTCAGGTTTCTTAGATGGATATTCTACAGCAGGCAATTCTTCATTCTGCCAGTTCCTGCCTTTGCTTTTTGCAGCCCACATGGTGTGTCTGAAGCACTTGAAGAATTTAGCAAAAAATCCCATTGAGTACTTCATCTTTCTTTATATCCTGGGTAACCATGTCTCTTCTTTCCTTCCAGAAGAGACTTTTTCTCTAGACTTCCTTTTATCCCCAATGAACCTATAGAAGGGTTGCTTTGTTGTTTTTTTTTGTTTGTTTGTTTGTTTGTTTGTTTGTTTTTCTCTTGTCACTGTCGAGGTTTAATTCTATCAAGACTTTAGCTTTCCTAACCTTACTCCTGGCTGCTCAAACAATTTCTCTGTAATGTTTCCAGGATATCTGTCCTTGCTTCCACCCTTTATAGATTTTCTCATAATGTTAGGGTGTGTCCACA
>LTAT01000004.1:38730947-38758262 GCA_003286495.1 Chlorodrepanis virens | reverse complement strand
TTTCTCTTGTCACTGTCGAGGTTTAATTCTATCAAGACTTTAGCTTTCCTAACCTTACTCCTGGCTGCTCAAACAATTTCTCTGTTGAGAAATGTTTCTCAATTTCTCTGTTGAGAAATGTTTCCAGGATATCTGTCCTTGCTTCCACCCTTTATAGATTTTCTCATAATGTTAGGGTGTGTCCACAAATTCTATGGTCATCCCCACAGGCCTTCTGTAATTTTTGTCTGATCTCCTCTCTTGGGATGTATCATTCCTGATGATCCTTGAATATGACCCAGATTTCTTGGCCTCCTCTTTCCTTACAGGGCTTTATCCCTTCAGCTACCAAGCACATCCTTGATGAGGCCAAAGTCTGCTCTTCTGAAGTCCAGGTTAACAAGATTTCTGTGCACGCTCCTCACAGCCTTAAGAATGTTGAACTCCACCATTCCATAGTCACTGCAGTCAAGGTTGGTTTTGAGCTTCACATTCCCCATCAGTCCTTCCTTGCTGGCAAGGGTCTATCACAGCACCTCTCCTCATTGGTTCTTCTATTACTTGGAGAGAGAAGTTATCAACAAGCATTCCAACATCCATATGAATTTTTTATGCCTTGCTGTGGTATCCCGCCAAAAAATCGCTGGTGAAGCTGAAGTCATACATGAGGACCAGGGCTTGTAAATGTGAGGCTGCTTCTGCCTGTCTATAGAGGGTCTCATCTGCTCAGCTTTCTGGTCAGGCACCAAGGAGCAGACTCACCTATAATATCAACAGTTCCTTCCCTCCCTATAATCCATAAACTCTCAGTCAGCTCCTCATCAGTCCTCAGGTAGAACTCCCTGGACTCCAGCTGCTCACTGAGAAAGAAGCTGATAACCCCTGACCATATTTCCTGACTGTCCTTCCTTAAGAGCCTGTATTCTACCATTCCAGCACTCTAGTCACAGCCATCCCCCCACATCTTCATGATGCCAATAAGATCATAGCCCTGCAGATGTGTGCACACGAACTCGTCTTGATTATTCCCCATGCATTTAAGTTTAAAGCCCTCTTCATCAGCTTGACAGGCCAGACTGAAGATGCTCTTCCCTTCCTCTTACTGACAGACCCCATCAGCCCCCAGTAGAACAAGTTTCTCAAAGTGAGTTCCATGGCCTGAGTAGCTGAACCCCTAACTTGTGGCACCAGTCCCATAAATATCTGTTAATTCTCCAGATTCAGCTGTCCCTTTCAAGTCTTTTTCTTTTGACCAGGAGGATTGATGAAAATCTACTAGCACTCCAGAGATCCTCACCACCATTCCCAGGGTTCTGCAATCCTTCTTGATATTCTTGGAATATACCTACTATGCAAGGTACTATAAAGAGAATTAACACTAGCCCAGTCAAAGCCAGTAAATTATTGTAGTGCAAAGGAAATTACTTAGACATTGTAATTATATTGCTGAGTACATTTCTTCTGTATTTTAGGAGGGATAAAATTTTTCTCCAGAACATTCTTTCATAATTATATTGTATAAATTTAACTTACAGTCTTTCTTCCTCTCCTTTAATCCTTTACCCCAAATGCACCTCTTCAGTTAGGATACATATAAATTGTGAAGTATGTCTGAAAATTTCAGGTACTTTAACATTAAAGACACCTTTGTGCTTATCAGTCAGAACCTTTGCTTTAACCCCATGACTCTGTCAGACAGATGCATGGTAGGACCTCTGTCCTGCTGTGGTGTTAATCAGATGAGAAGGATCCTGCTGGGAGTTGTGGCAATTACAGTGGGATATAGCTCATCTCTTCCTGAACTTTCTCCATGCCTTCATTTCTCTGAATAGCAACAGAGATACTAATAAAAACAAATGTTAATTATGTCAGCTTATAATGTCCTTCTTTCTTGACAAGGTAGTCTAATGATAACTATCAATGTACAAGAATTCCACTGGCAACTTTTCC
Source organism: Chlorodrepanis virens (assembly GCA_003286495.1). NCBI lineage: Eukaryota > Metazoa > Chordata > Aves > Passeriformes > Fringillidae > Chlorodrepanis > Chlorodrepanis virens. The sequence continues at coordinate 38,756,333 of LTAT01000004.1, read as the reverse complement.
AGTTTATCTGTTCCCTCCTTTCTTTGACATAACTACCTTGAATGTTTTTTTATGATAACACATAGGTGAAAACAAGTACAAGATTTTCACGTGTCTCATTTGTTTATATTCAGAGGTCTCTACTGAGAATTTACTGTGTCTTTTACAAACTCTCCTATGGTATTTATACCATACTACCAGAGACCAGTTTATCAGTGAGGTTTTAGGAAGCACAAGTTTGAAACTCAGATACTCACATATTGTCTTAGATCTCTATGTAGGTGATGTGATTTGCACATCAAGGAGGAAGTGATATTTTAATCTAGGGTAGGACTGAAATAATGTAAACTATTAGTCCAAGTCTTTTCTAACAGCTTGCAATTTAATTTTTTGCTCTGATTCCCTAAGTTAGCATAAAAAATTCTCACTTATATAATCACTTGTTATACAGCTATACCTTAATAATAATAATAATTATTATTTATTTATGTCTTTCTCCTATTTAATTTAGATTTCCAGACTTTTAGTTCTTGCAAAACTAGAAATTTGATGATAAAAAATATTTAGTTATGTTAATTCTTCTAAATAAATTTAATGACAGTATTCCACTAGTTTCAGAATTACTGTTTAGCAGTACTAAAGTAACAAAGCTTATGAGGAACATTTTGAGAATTCAGCTCAAATATCTGAAGTAATGGCACTCAAATAATAAATGCAAGATCATAAACTTTTAACTTTATCACTCTGAATGTTAATTCTTATGGTGAAAGTGATAATACCTACAAGCAAAGAGATGTACAGGGGATTGCAAACTTTGTTGGCACTTGTGAAATATTTGATAGAAAAGGATGAACTTTTTTAGAAACAAATATCCTGGATCATTATTTCACAACTTTCTTCTTTAAAAAAAAAACAACAAACAAAAACACAAGGAAAGAAAATCTGAAAGCTTGTAAAACATATTTTGTGTTATCACATTTGGATTTTTCTTAATCACCACAGATTCCAGTGATCTGATTATTTCACCTATCTTTTCACCTGTACATTTAATATACTGATTTTAACCGTTTCTCTATCAAGTCTGTGTAAATATTTGCCAGGGAAAACACATATCATATTGAAATGGAAGTCCATTGTAGGCAGTCTGAGTTACCAAGATTGAAATCCAGCTAAGAAATTACCATAAACAAAAGTGTCAAAACTATTATACCTTTCTATTGCAGGCACAATATAATCACAGTATATTCTGAAGTGTTTTCAATTATGTAATTGTAAATGTAGAAACATATTTATATTTAACGACAAATGTGAAAACATGACACACAATATATTCATTAATATAAAAATAGGAGATTTTTCTTTTCAGAAACTCTAGAATTAAATTATCTCTAATTGTATGAGTAACTGCATTAGGCTCTAGTCATACTTTGTTGTGCATAAGTCAGGATCTTTGAATGATTCCTGAGATCACAGCTGATTGTCCTGTCAGCTTTCAGCTCTCAGAAAGGCTTGGATTTAGCAAGGATGCTGAGAATTGTGAGAACGAGGCATACAGACAACTGAATGGATGGAAAGACAGATAGACAAATGGAAATTTATGTGTGTATGTAGGAAGATAATATATAAATGATTCTTCTCAACACAAAAAAATTTGAATAGATTATAGAAATAAGTAATTTTCTACTTTTTCATTGTAATTTAACAAGTAGATTTCTTTAAAATTGAAAATTTAGAAAACAGACACCAACTCAACTTCCAATCAAACAGATTTTTATACCAGGTCACCTTTCAATCATTTTCAGATTGACTTAAAATTGCAGTCAGTTTTTTTAAATTTTTTCCTCAAATTAAGTAATATTCAACTGCACAGCTGAGCTCAGCCCAAAGAAAAATGTACTTTTTCCATTGAAGAAAATCTGAATACTCCAATCATTAATTGCAATGTCTTATAGGTCATACAGGTTTCAAAAAGTCTAAAAAAGTTTGACATTTAGTGTCATTTACCAAATAATCCTTTGAGACCAAATAGGATTGGACTCCTTAATGACTTGGACACTTTTGAAAATTGAACTTCTTGTAAGCACTCTGATAGAATTTTTGTGACATTTTTGTCAGGGTCAAATTTCATGCTTGAGGTTTAACCTTCATTATTGCATTTTCATGTCAGCAGGATACTGCTCATATAAAAGATATTATATCAGTCTAAAACTCATATGTTGAATTAAGTACTCGATCTCCAACTGTGTGCATTTTTTTTTTGTTCCTTGCTTTTTACCATAGAATTTATTTGCATACCAATTGAGATATTCACATCTTCAATCTTAAGTTATTTTGCTTCATATTTTGGTTTTGGTTTTGGTTTTTTTTTTGTTTTGTTTTCTTGTTTGGTTTGGGTTTTTTGCCTTTGATTTTTTTTGGTTTGGGTTTTTTGCCTTTGATTTTTTTTCCCAATTCTGCCTTTTCCATTGGCTCCAAATCTGCAGCTCTCTAGTGGCAGACTTGACCTAAAAAGGGGATGTTTTGGTGGACTAACCTTGGCTGGAGGCCAGGTACCTAATAAGTCACTCTATCACTCCTCCTCAACAGGAGTGGGGGATAAAATTTGACAAAAAGCTCATGAGTTGACACAAGGTCAGGGTGAGCATTCATCAATTACTATTGTGGGAAAACAGACTTAAATTTGGGGAAATTAGTGTGATCTATTACCAAGCAAATCAGAGTTAGATAAGTTTCTCAAACACAGACAAAACTTAAAACATCTGTCCCTCGCCTCTGAACTTTTTTATGGGTTCAACTTCATTCTCAATTTCTTTACCTCCTTTCCATTAGCAGCGCAGAGGGATGGGCAATGAGTACTGTGGTCAGTTCAGGCTGTCTCTGCTGCTCTATCTCATCACTATTTTCTCATGTTCCACTGTGGCGTTCCTCCCACGGGAGACAGTCTTCCATGAATTTCTCCAACATAGGTCCTTAGAACAGGCTAGAGCTCTCTTCAAAACTGCTCAGGCACGGGTTTCTTCCACATGGTGAAGTCCTCCAGGACTGGACTGCTCCAGTGTATGCTGTCCACGGAATCATCTGTTCTGCCAAGATCCTGCTCCAGCACAAATTCTCCATGGGATTACAGTTTCCTTCAGGCATATCCACTTGCTTCAGCATGGAGCCCTCCATGGGCTGCAGTGTGAATACACACTTCACCATGGTGCTCTTTGGGCTGCGTGGCACAGCTGCCTCAGCCTGGTCCTCAACACAGTCTGCAGGGGAATCCCTGACACCTGGAACTCCTCCTGCCCCTCTTTCTTCACAGACCATAATATCTGCATAAGTTATTTTTCTCACATATTCTCATCCTCTCTGCCAGCAGTAGGTTGTACTGTAGGTTTTTTCCCTACCTTAAATATGTTATCACAGAAGTGCTACCACCACTACCACTGTTTCTATTGAGTATACTTTCATGTAAGTCTTGACTGGATAATTTGTACTTCACCTTGATCCCAGAGATTCCTAAAAGCTTTTTTTTCTTTTTTGTTGCCCATGGAAAATTAAGAAGCTAATCAGTAATCAGAGGGAAAAACTCTTTTTTTACTTCCGGAGACTCCAGAGCAAACTGACCAATTAAATTTTGAAATGAAGGGTTGAGAAGATGAACAATGCTTTTCTCTTAATATAGAAATAAATCCAGACAAGTTGAAGAATGTGATAAGCAGGAGGGAATGTGATAAGGGAGATAAAAAAACCTTTGACAGAGTGGAAATAATAATTCCAAAATATAATTTAGGAGATTTTGAACACTGTTGAAGTAGAGAATCATAGGGGAAAAAATTACTGAGCAAACAATCTTGCCCTAATACCTTCAATGAATAGCATAACAAGAAAAAGCACCAGAGCACTAAAAGCTCCCAGAGAATCTAAAGCCCTCCACAACATTGCTTAACTCTTATGAAAGCTCCCTTTGCCTTTGTTTTCCTATTCACAGGAGACATTGTCTTAACACACCCTGCAGCTCTTGATAATGAACTTACCCTTTAGTTGACCGATGACACAATCTTGGATTACTTTTTGTGCTTTGAAACATTATGGTAAGTCAAAAGAGTTATTTGCCTTCACTGTTTGTGTTCTTATGTCCTCTTCCTTAAACAACAATCTAGCGAGTAGAACAAAATTATTCCTTCTATTAGATGGCCTGATTTGTGAGTTGCAGGAATCCTCAATTGGTGTGTAACATAACTTGGTTTTCTTTGATTGATCAGTATCATCATTGCCTAGCATTATTATAAGACAGTGATGAAACTTTATAAGTCATTTTATCTGAATGGTGGTGAGAGGAGTGATAAGTCTTCAGCTAATATAGAATGATGTACTCTTCTAACTTTAGTGGAAAATGTATGTGGTAACTGAAGACCTGGATTTACCATTAAAATAAAATGCATTCATAGCATAATCCTGCACTAAGCCTGGTTTCTGTAAAGTATTTTACTAACACATTTTTGGAAAACTGAAACTTTATTTGATAGTGAAGCAAGTTTTGAAAAAGGTCTTTCCTGGACTAATACTGAGTTTTTCTAGGATATATGAGGCTGACATACAATAACCTGCATTGCAACTTTGGAATCCTTGCACTTTTCTCTTACTCACTAAAAAATGAGATGGTTGCCCATTTCCAAGGCTGTGCTCAATTTCAAGGAACAGAAAATTATTTAATGCAAAAATAATGTAAGCATACACATTCCTCTTCAACCAAATTATCACTTTCATCACATGAAGAGTAGAATTTTTCTTACCGTCCAGTCTGCTACAGAAATATGCACTATTAAGACAAAGGATTTATCAATTCATAAAATCCAACATATTCTGAATAGAAGATGTGTGCAAATGACAATGTGCTTTGAGATTTCCCTTATGATTTGGATAATATTAGTAAGAGGATCTAGGCTAAGTTAAGTATCATCATTGTTCTCTTTCTCAGTTAAAAAATGTTTTTCACAGTACAATTCTTCTGCAACTCAATATTTTTTTGTTCACATCAGTCAACATTCCTATCATAAAAATGGTTTCATATGATCTTTATGACCATTATATTTATTTAATTCTCTGAAGCATGTTCTGGATGAAAATGTTTGCTCGCTGGCTGTTTGTTTTTTTTTAATTTGAAAATAATACTCAGAGACATCCTATTTTAATTTGGTTTTATATTTCAGAATGTGGAAAGCAAAAATGTATCATTCATTCCCAGAAATTTCTTTTTGGCTTAACCAAAAAGATTGGTTTTGGATAAACCAAGGTTTCTTTTTGGTTTAACCAATTCTTATTGGAAAAGAATTCTGTAAAAAATTTTGATCAGTCTCATTTAGTGGGAAGTATAGTACATATAGTGATCCAAAGGCAAGATGTGTCCCAGATATCTATACCTAACTCACAAGGTAGAGACAAAAAAACCTTATATTCTAAAAGTGAGATGAAATTTTTTGGCAAACAAACAAACAAGTTTTTTGCTAATGCTATTAACAACAACTATTAAATGCCACAATATTTTTTAAAATGGAAATTGTTGGGTTTTGACCAACAAAAAGTTTTTTTAGACAGTCCAGATCTCCCTCTATCCAATAGTGTTTATGTCTATTACTTTCTATAGAATCGATTCTCTTCATGGTCCCAGCCAAAGGAAATCATGAGCATAAGATAAATTATGTTGCATTGCTATTATATTGTTAAATCATACAGACCTTTAGGAGCTTCATTAGCCACAATTAAGACATGACAATCTAGACCTTTAGAGAAAAACTGTATTTTTTGCTGAAGATTTTAAGCATTACACACCTATGAATCATTTATCTTAAAGACCTACTGAGTCATCCACTGTGTGAAATTCTGACTGGAGCATGGAAATACATGCTTAGTAGAAAAGAAGGTGATGTTTTACAAAATGTATGCTCAAATTCTTCCCAAGATAATTACACTTTCCTTTCTTTTTGCATTCCATCAAGAACATTTTTCTTTTTTATAAATTTTTAAAACATTTTTCCTGTTTCGAGCATCAAAGGTCCCTTGTATTTTCAAACTGTGGAATGAAGGCACATTCTTTCTCTATGCTCTTTGTCTAATCTTTCCTGGTGCTGGTTTCAATAAGCTTGTAACACATATTTTCAGGTACTGGGAGAAAATCAAAAGGCTTACACGTTCATATATATAGATATATAATTTAAGATGAGAGGACAGGCAATGAAATCCTGTAATTTAGAACTGTATGAGATGATTTATATAATTAGATATTGTTATTACAGTAAGTATCAACAGTGTAGAATTATTATAAATTATTATTTATCTGTGTCTAGAACAGCTGAAATACTTTGCAATAAATATAAATAATGCTTCTATGAAAATAAAGAAGCACAGCTCTTGGAAAATCTTTCCGGTAAGGTCAATTTTATGATATATTTCCATAATTGGGACCTTGACTAGGCCTCCACACAGCTAAATAGGAGTAGTCACACACAGGGCCTCAATGGCTGTTTCAGATCTGGAAATGTGTGTGTACATGTATATGTACATGTATTATTTATTATATATCATGTATTATGTATTATGTGCTATATCTATGTTATAATCTGATATCCTGGGCAGACTTCTGATGACTGCTATACCAAAACACCCAGGCTCTACTTGAAACTCCTATCTCATAAGTCTAAGGTCCTAAAAAAGCACATCTGCTCTATGAAAGTACAGAAAGTCAGGAACTGAATTTGAACAGTGGCCCCCAGACTTCTACCATTTTAGTTTTCTCTCAGGGTCAGCTGTGAATGAGTCCCCTGTAAGAGTAAATGAGTAGAGTCTGGAGCATACTATATTTTGGAAACTCTTGCTCCAAACAGTTAATATGCAGGACTGCAATAGTTTTCTATTCCTTCATGTTATGGTCTTCTGATACTTTTCTAGCTCCATTCTTCTGCACTATCCCTCTCCCCCTCCCTAACATAATACCCTTTACAGGATCACCCTCTAAAGGTCTTTTAAGGTCTATTCTATCAAATACCATTCTGAAGGTTTAAAAATCATCCTTGAATTATTTCAGACAAGTTGAAATGAAAAATATATAGAACAAAAGGCCACAAAAATATGTGATATATTTGTCAATGCTACAAGAACGCTGTACAAGATCCACTGAGTATTCACAGCTCAAGTTATCTATTGAGGAAGTGCCTGTCTGTTCTAGCAGGACCAGGTAGATGTTAAGCTGTCTGTGCCACTTGGCCTTAGGGCCAGGGCTGTCTTTTATTCAGCCACAGAATACTTGGATTCATCTAAACTAAAACTTTCTGATGCTGATAAAGAGTAAAACAGAAGCAGAAAATTATACTTACATATGGTAGTGACATGAAAACAAGATATTTTAAGCAATTCTAAAATCAAGTAACTTCTGGTCTGTTTAATTTGAATAGGAAAACAGAAAGAACTTTTTCCTTCTTTTGTTTAAAAAGAAATACTTAGTCTAAAATAATCAATCTGTGTAAAATTCTGTCAGCAAGAATTCCCAAGAAATAACTAATTTGGTCAACCATAGGTGAGTGCTCTTTTGTTGTATTAAATATCGTATTTAATTAAAAAAAATTAATACACTATAGAGAATATTTTTATCCTTCTGTTGCCAAGTGTGTATTTTACTTCTTTCTTTCTATTTTACATTTTAAAATGAAGAACTAGCAAGGCTCTGATGGCAAGAGTTACATTCAAAAAATTGACAGTGTTCACTGATGCTGCTTTGGGTCTTGCTGCATGTTCAGAATTGGGGATGGAGGGAGTGTTGCACAGTTTTAATTAGATCTCAGGAAGAAAGATATAGAAGCAAATAGAGTAATAAGACATCTGTTTCAGAAAGAGAAAATAATGCCAGAAATATAAATAGTGAGTAAATCTTCCCTTCAGATTTTAGGCACCTTGAGTTCACACAGCATCAGACAACGGAGAGAGCCTGGATGGATCTTCTCACTGTGCACTGCTCGGGTCCTGCCTATGAAAATATTCAATTTCCTTTCCATTTCTTGTGTCAGAAAACCATGAATCTTCTCCTGATAGACTGGTGTCTCATCTCATCTCATACCACCCATCAGTGCAAGCTCCTATATGGCATCCAGGACGTGGTCCTGCAGCAGCTCCTTGTGCAAAATAAGCCTTCTAAAAAAAGACTTTTTTTTTTTTTAATAGTCATTTTTCAAACTGTCCTTCAAAGTGCAGAAATATTGATACTTTTAAAATTTCTTAGTAATTATGTATGCATGCTTAGACTTGGCAGTACTGACTTCCAGATTTATTTCATGTCTTCCTCCTGAATGTTCTGTAGTTATCATCATCTAACTGCAGAAAAATTTGATATCAATAGAATAATATGTACCAGATACATCTAATTATGACTCTATTTAATCACATTTATGAGTGTTTCATAATTTTGAACAGCTGTGATAAAAATGGTAAGACAAATTAAAACACAGTGGCTATTTTGCTAATAGAACTGCTTTACAAATTTGGCCAATATTATGAAAGTCTGTAATATTTTTCAAGATATTTCCTTGTCAAACCTGGCTTTCCTCTGAAGTACACACACATACAAACCCTACACCGTTACAGTGGGATTTTAGTACCTTATGAAAAAAAGACATTCAGAATTAATGGAGCAACTCCTTTTTCTGGGTATAGACATTTCAGCTGTACATATAACAGTTCTGCAATTCAAAGAAAGGTCATGCTATCCAATAGACAACTACTGGTGAATTGATAATATTTTAACTAGAATTCTTTTCAACTCCCATTTTTGTGCTCAGAGGTTTATGTGTCCTGTTATTTCCATCAAAATACAATCAGATGTCTTTCCTGTTATTATAATTATTTACACTATAAACATCTTAAAAGAAATATAATATTATCAAGGTGTTACAGAGGAAGCACCAGGTCTTAAAACAAAACCACTTTCAGTCTAATTAGACAACATAGGTAAGACAAACACATAGACAATACTCACTGACTTGTACGCAACTGTAGAGATTGTCAAGAAAATGTTTGATTTACTGATATGCACTTTTTTTCACTAGCCAACACAGCAGAAATTTTCTAGAGGACTCCTCCAGTGCAGACACAGTTGGATCCAGAGCTGTAGTCGTAGCAGCCAGCTCTTCACTTTTGTCCCAAAAAATAATAGACCCAAAGCTATGGTCCTACAGCTGCTGCCATATACTGTCACTGCCAAATCAAGTCATCCAGTTTTCAGCTCATTTCCCCAGAGCTGGAGAGGCAGATGACCAGTGGAAGAGGCTCGGTGTCTGTATTATTCTTCCTGCTGAGCTATACACAAGCAAAGGCTCAGTGTTGATATCATAGCCTTAAGATTTAGATCACAACGCAGCATATGGAATTTTCATGGAATTTTCTCTTTCAAATATTGCTCATGTGGTATCAAAGGAAACATTTGGTCAACTTGTTGAGATAACAAGCATTAGGGGAAAGTTCTCTTCCAAATATCTCTCTGGATTCATAATGCATGTCAATAAAAGTAACTCTTACTTCTGTAATTTATTAATTCATATCAGTGGAGGATTTGCTGCTAAATTATTTTCTTAAGCTTTCTCGATTCATATAAATATGAATGTATCTAAACCAGGCATCTGCAGGGAAAATGAGAAAAAAAAATACTATATACTTGGGGTGGGGAGTGGGGGGAAGCATTTCAGTGGTGCCTTAAATTTTAGCTTTCATGTTTCTCAGATTCTGTGCTGCCTAGGGGTGTAGCTCTGAACTTCATATTAAGTGTTAGTAGGTTCTCTTCACAGGATGGGTAGACAAAACAATCCTTTTCCAGCTTGAGACCAAGGACAAGTGTTACAAGGTTCAGTCCCAAAAAGCATGAACAACAGGGAACTGAAGCAAGCAAACAGAGGATGGGACTTCATAACCTGAAGCTACAATATTACAATTAACTCCAATATGCAAAAGGACCAAAAACTTATAAACGCGTGAGACCTCGTGACCAGTTGTCCATTTTGTGACCATTTTGGATCCATCTTGGGTGTAGCCCTGGACAGGCTCTTGTACTGCCCAAAGTGTATCCTCTAAAGCCTTTTAATAAATAGCTGCTTTATTCTTTTAACTCCGTCTAGTCTCTGTTCTAGGTCAGCCTCTCAAGGCAACACCAGTTTTCCAGAGTTTCACAGAATATAGATATTTTTAAAATTTTAAAATAGAGACATCCATTCAAGTCTGCCTAGATTTTGTTTAATTTAGAACTAGCTGGATTCAAGAGTAGTTTTACCTTAATTTTGTGAGAAACTGGCTGGGTTTAACTTCTAACTGCAGTGACCTCTGCAGGGATTTCTGAAGGGGTAATTACCACTGGAAGTAATGTTCAGCTAGAACACACCTCCCAAGGCAAATTTCTCCAGTGAAGGTAGTGGAGGAACAAACTGCCTCTTTCATGGACATTTGTTCAATTGCCCATATGGCTATAGCCAGGTCAAAGGCCAGGACATACAGGGACCTGAATTCCCATTCTTCTGCTCCAAATGGGAATAGTTAGAAATGCTCAATAAGCTGGGAGGTAGCAACCAGGAGTTGAATTATGGCAAAGATGTACTTGTTTTTTTAAATTAAGTGGCACCTATTATAGTACTTGTGTTCATCCCTTAGAAATCTTTTTCTTTTAATAGCAATGTATTCACCTCAGATAAAAGAGGTCAGTTCACTTGGGAGACTTCCAGTAGAAATGTTCCTTTGTGGTTCCTCAACAACACTACAAAAACTGGAGGATTGGGGTATCTCTGTTCAAATGTTTGTTCTTCTGGTATCCCATTGCTATAAGGTTTCCAGACACAAGTCAGGGAGACTCAAAAAAGCTATCTGAAAGATAATTAGAATTTTTACAAGGATGATCTCAGGATGGAAGAATTTGAGCTGTGATCTGGACAGAAAAATATGAATACAGTCAGGGACATGAAGCAGGAAGGTAGGATATCTCATCCAGAATGACTTTTGACTCTTCCAAAGGTATGTTGTTACCCTCTTTAATATCCAAAGCTCTTGTTTCAAATTCCAGTTACCTAAATGCAGTAACTGAACAATTTATAAAAGATGGTAGAGATTTAAAATACTATCAATACATTCAAAAGGGTGAACCAGTAAAATTAATGTTTGGAGGCCAGTTCTCATGATTTTTTTGATCTACAAATTGAAAAACAGCAGTTTTTCTTTGAAGTCCTGTTTTCATACCATCACAGGGTAACAAAAGTATAAAGCCACTCAAACACAAAGCAAAATTTTGCATTGACTGTAAAATTACACAACTTAATCTTGAAGAAGGGTAAGTACTTGCAAGTAATTTTACAGGATTTACAGGATCTGGTGCCTGATTAAGTACTTGACCAGACCTATATTTCATCAAATAGAAGTAAATAGATAATATTTTTAATAATATCAATGAATGATTAATCACCTCTGAACTCTGAACACATGGTTTGTCAATACTGTTCTTCCCCAAAATAATCTTTCAATACCCAAACTTCTTCCCATCCACACTTTTAGACAACAGACATCTTAATCAGAAATTTGTTGTCAGGAAGAAAATTTCATAAACCACAGACAGAAGCTAATTTCATGCTATTAGATGTGGGAGCCTTCAGGCTGTCAGTACTTTAAATAATATCGCTCCAAAACCCCATCAGTATCTCATGAATTTCAGAGGTAATCTGAAAACTGTTTTACAAACTGGTACATAGCTTTTGAAGAGATGATAGCAATGCATATTTTCATCAGTTTTAACTTGAGTTAGACAGGTTTCAACTTTTCTTTATAATTTTAAGGCAAAAGTACCTACAAGTACATTTTTTTGTATCTGGCACCATAGACTTTTGCTCAGGTAATTGGCATAGCGGGTCACTGACCACTTCCCCTTAGAATGGGGGAACAAAGTCCACAGGGACTTTGTTTTGCTCCCTGCCCTTGTCTTCCAGCTCAGGGTACCCCAAAACCAGCTGGTCTTGCTATTAAAGCCTGAGAAAAAGAAGTCATTAGGTACCTCAGTCACTTGTCACTGCAGGGAAATCCAGGGTAGCAATTCTGCTGACTTCCTTCCTTACTTCCCAGGAGTCAAAAGCTATCAAGACAGCCTCCAAACAGCATATCACTTACTAGTCCTTCTCTGTTCACAAACAGGTCCAGTGGGCACATCTTCCCTAGTTTGCTAGCTCACCAGCTGTGTCAGGAAGTTATTTTCAACACACTCCTTGATTCCTTCTCTGGGAACCTCCTACACTGTTTCGTCTCTGCTGTGATGTATTTCCAGCAAACATCTGGTAAGTTGAAGTCCCCCATGAGAGATTCCCCCATGAGACTTCTCCCAGTTCATAGAATTTTTCTGCTATCTTTTCATCCTGGTTGGGTGGTCTATGACAGACTCCCACCAGGATGTCTGCCTTGTAAGCCTTCCCCCTGATTATTACCCCTAAACACTTTCTTTTCATCGCCATCATTAAGCTCTAGACACTCAAACCTCTCTCTAATATACAGGCCTACCCCGCTGCCTGTCCTTCCTTGCTGGTACCTTCTGAAGACTTTATGGCCATACATTGTGGCATTCCAGTTGTGAGAGTCATTCCACCATGTCTCCATGATGACCATTCATGACAGTTTCCTTGCTGTCCAATGTCTTCCAGCTCCTCCTGTTTGCTGCCCATGTCTGTGTGCATTGATGTTCATGCCAGGGAGCTGGAGGTCAGAAAATGCTCAATATTTCTTGTCTTTGTTGTGACAATACTATTTGTTGCATTTTCCTGACCTGCCTGTAAGATTTAATATGGTTGTCTTAACATGCAGAAGATTTTTTTTTTCAGATATTTTTTTGACAGTATTTAAAAATTTGGAAGTATGTTTAAAGCAGCAGATATGGTACTTTGTTTCAAAAAGTGGAAGCTGATATAGTAAAATGAACTGGGCAGTGTGCAAAACTAAATTTCCAAAGAAATTATTAAAATCAGGTACTTATCTCTACTATGTTAGTAGAGCTTAACTCTGACCACTGTTAAAAGTTAATACTGATGTTTCTTAATCATATGCAAAGGGAAGTTTTGAGGCAGAACCATAATCTATGTGAAATATTGAGTGGCCTCCATTTGAAGTGCAGTGAGAGTTATTGTCAGAACTGATTGTCTGAGAATTCATTGGAGATTTCATTGAATTTTATCACTAAGTTTATCAATAGGATAACTTAAAATTGGTCTAAAAATGATCTAGTCTTCTCACTGTCACCAAACAGGATTGCTGTAGATCATATATCTTCTTGACAGAAACTTGTCCAGCCAGGTCCCAGTCTGCCACTGACAGGGATCACAAAATGTTATAGACAAATGATTCTTGTGTTGAACATTTTTACCTATATGAAGGGAGTTAACATTTAAATTCATTGTTTCTCGGATGGATTAGATGTACACATAGCATGTAGGAGGCTATAACTTTGGAAGTTATGCATAGATAAATATCCTCCAAACTGTCCAAAAAAGGTTGCATTATGAGTTTTAGGCTGCAGATATCCATCTTCTGGCTCATTTCCTGCAGAAAACAGCATGAAAATCTCTAATAAAAAAGATTATTTATTTCTTATAGAATATGATTTTTAACCCATGGACCTGAATACATAGTGATTGAATAATCTTGGGGGAACAAAAGCCACAAAATGTTGAATTCATGGAAAAATGTAATGTTTATGACTTTTAAACAAATCCTTCTCCCAGAACTTTTTTAGGATAGGAAACAGTTCAAAGTCATTGTGACCATCTGGCTACCTAAATGATACAAAGATTATTTTTTTCCTTTAAAATGTATTCTTCATATTTTCTTTCTAAATCAAATATTTTTATGGTATCCGTTCTTTTAGTTTATGAAGAATACTTTCATGCAACTGCCAAAATCCTGATAGCTCCTCTCTTGAACAGATGTAGTAATTGCTAGAAATTTCCTGAGAGAGTCAATTCTCCAGAGATTTCCTACATATTTGCCAATTAGTATGGAGAGTTGGATAGGCAGCCAAATTTTTGTGATGTTTATCTGAAGCATATCAGCGAGCCTGTTGTGGTTCATCCATTGCTAATGAGAGAATTAAATTTACACAGTTGTATGTATACTGTTGGGAATATTATTGGTAAAATCTGTACCACTCAGAAGGCAGGGTCCATTTTGTCATTAATTTCAATGGGACCAGAATGTAATCCATTGTACAAAAGCACTGCGTAAAGCAGGTGATTTAAAATGAAGCTACAGACTGCTGCCTGTGCTAGAATTCTGCAATCCTGCAGGAAAATGAAGTGCATAAAAGTACATAGCGGTGAAAATGTTTCAAATTCTCTATTATCTTAAACATTGGGAAGTTGTATATAAAATGCATATTTGACAGCTGCAGATAAATTCTGTTCTACTTAAATGATGTCAATTACAGGTATAAATAAAACTAAGATCTGAAGGCACCAAGTAATGAATTATAAATAGAGGAGTTTTTTTTAATCTCACATTAGAAATCTTTTATCATTTGTCATAAAGCTAAGAGCCCCTTTGACATTTTGTTCCACTTGTCCTTATTTAGCTTCTAGTTGTTAATTAATAAAATCAGCTGCTCTCCAGGTTTTCCTAAACATCCCAATATTTTGACTTGGGCATTTTAGATGCTTCTCTAACTTCCCCTTGGAGGTTTTTTTGTCTTATTTTTTGATCATATAAATCTATATTCACTGTACTGCAGATTTATACAGCCTATTCTCATTATACTCTTTCTTCATCTTCAAACATCTTCCTCACAAGGAGCTTGATTCCACTAGTTCAGCTACTGCATGCCTTTGCAATGCCCTTCCATATGAGATCACGAACAGTGGATTGGCTGTGTTTTCCAGTCAGAATTAAAACCCCATTTGTTCAGCTTGACTTATGCTTAGTGACAGCTCTGTGTATTTCTCACTGTGATGTGAATACATGAAGGACACAGTATAAAGATGCAGTAAATTATATTGGGTTGTGTGGAAAATGTGGAAAATGTGATCGGTGTAATTACCAGTGCCCAAGTTTTTATCCTTCTTTTCATTAAATCTGCTATTATGCCAATGACAGAGATAAATAATAGAATTATTTTATTAGTATCTGTCTTGTCTAAAATGTGAATGACAAAAAATAAATGGGGGAGACAGCAAAAATATAATGTAAAAATCACAAAAGCTCTTCTTAACAGGGCAGGTATAAATGTCACAAATTAAATAAGACCAAATATATGGTGGCAATTATTCTTATTTAGATAAGTTCAGTTAATAATACAAAAAGTTGGGGA
This sequence comes from Chlorodrepanis virens, assembly GCA_003286495.1. Lineage (NCBI taxonomy): Eukaryota > Metazoa > Chordata > Aves > Passeriformes > Fringillidae > Chlorodrepanis > Chlorodrepanis virens. The sequence goes on along the minus strand of LTAT01000004.1, from coordinate 38,741,014 downwards.
TACTTATTAAAAAAGATAATCAGACAAAATAATCATTATATTGTGTCATGCTCTCTGTTGAACACTATGTTCAATTTCTTCCATGGTCTAGTGCACTTTAGAGCATGTTACACTGCATGGGCTAACTTGAATAAAACATTTCACATATATGTAGGATTATTTTCTATTTCTATCGTGTTCGCAGAAACTTTAGGTTGAAAAAACCTGTCTGAACCTGTTCCAGGCAATCTATTGCTTTTCTTAGACTGCATATCACAAAGTTACAATTATTACTATTTACTGTTAGTTGGTAATGTTTTTAGTGTTGTTAACATTTTTTTCACAATCAAATTTTACTGGTGCAGCATTTTCTGGGTTTACTACTTGTGTCTCTGGAGGAACTATAACATTATGGCCTGCTTTTCATGGTCCGTAGTCCTTCTCCAGCTGTTGGGTAAATATCAAAGTTTGGGCTAAACTTTCAACTACAGACTCATTATTCCAGTCTGGGAATGTGCTGTTCTTTTTATGGGGGATGCAACTATATTCCATAATCATTCACAGATCACAAAGCTTCATCAAATGTCTTTCTACTGATAGGCTTTGTAGAGTAATCACCTTGCAATTTATGAATATATCTTTTTCAGCATTGTCTACGTGTGCTGTTTGAAAAATTGATAATTTCTGAAGGGGTTATTTTTCTTACATGGAAGTCATGATTCAAGAATTCATTCCAATTCAACAATGTAACTTTACCTGTATTCTTTTAGACTTTTCCAATATGAAGATAATCTGAAATTTAAATTATTTTTAACTGGTCTAGCTCAATGGAAGTGAGTGGAGCTAGGCCAATTTTCACCGGTTCAGAATAAGATGAAATATTTATGGTTTCATTCACTAAATTATCAAAACATGTTGATTTTTGCAGAGTGATTAAAATTAGAAGTTGATACATTTTGACAAGAAAGGAAGAGAAATTTTTCGAAGTTTGAAATCAGTACTTTGCTTTGAAACAACTCAGCAAGGACAAATTGCTGCAAGAAATCACCAAGAGTAATCCTTATAACAAAAAATTATTTTCCAAGATGCAGTAAAGAATCAATATTTAAAGTCTACTGTTTGTAATTGCAATGTGTAGTGAACATGACAATAATTAGTCCCATGGAATGTCCTTCACACTGAATGGCAGTAGTGATAAGAGAGTCACAGCACAAAACAATTATACTGTGAAAATAGTCAACTGCTTACGTAGGTAGAAGTAATGCTGTCAGAAATGTCATTAGAACATTGTAGTCTGGGAGCGCCATATTTGGAAAAAACTGTTTCTTAGATGACTATAACAGCACAATTGGTTCAGTATTCAAAACCAGTTTTAAAATAATTTTCAAATTTCGCATCGGTCATACAGAACAGCAAGACTTTGACAGTGAAGTGTCATAACAGTCAGAATTTATTTTCTCATGCTCCCAGTATTCTAAAAATTGAAGCTATTTAAATTGTGAACTACCTATAATATTTTTCTACTAGTTCTTTTTTTCAATGAGAAGACAGACTCATGAAAATAAACTAAAAAGTTTGTAATTTCATGTTATAGGAAATGCATAAACACCCTCCAACACGATTCTCAGAAATAATGACCAATATAGAACAATATTTTAAATATAATTGAAGTATACTAGAAGAACATAAAAAGGTAAATTCTTTATAAACATAACAATGAGTGGTTTGAATATTGAGAGCCATAAGATTTAATTCCTTGAGCCTCTGGGAATTTCACACATATCTAACTCACATTATAAAACTTCCCTTTACCTTTAATCTGTAAGTGAAGATTTCTTACAATTTCTAAATCATTTAGATGTGCTTGAAAACGTTACTTCTGGCTAAAGAAATTCCTGGAGTTATTTCATTACAAAGATTCATTCTTTGACTGATTCTTTTTTATAATGTAGTAACAAAAGAGCAGAGAGAAGATGTAGGTCTCCAAGTTAATTTCAAAGTTAAAAGGTAGATTTTCCATTTCTTATCAGTTGGACATAAAAATTTCTGCTGATCTTTGACAATGTGAAACTTTGAAGTATATTGGCTATTATTTTCTTCATTCTCAGTAAAAACTGAAAAGTACATTAACTGGTGCTTTCATTTTCAGTATGTGATTCTGAGTGCAGAACTCAGTCTTCTAAAGATCTGTAGCTGCTGATAAGAATTAACAGTGTGAAAGATATGCTTGGCCTGTAGTTATGCAGCTTTTTATATCTCGTGTAAGATACAGACAAGAATACACAATGTTCAGTCAAGTATTTGATTACTAGGCTGAAAAGCTTTTACATTAGTACGGAAGGTAAATGATAAGATTCAGACCTTTAAGGTGAACAGAGGAAAAGGATGAATCAAAACAAACAGCAGGCTGCACATCTCTTCTAACCAAAGGAAAAAAAGCCACATCTATGTTAATCCAAATACAATGTAGACTGATAAACATATAATCTCAGTAGACATGATATAACCTTTATTTTAGAGCTAAGGAAGCAGAGGAGGGAAGAAAAGAACAATAGCATAGATTATACAGGGTTTATAATTTTTAGATATACGTAGCTGAAGTTAAGAGATGGAAAAGTTCATAAAAGCTATTCCTTCTTTTGTGGTGGACATTTCCTTTGCTGATTCCAGACAAAGAAACCTTGTAATATCTGAAACACCAAATCCTACTCCAGAAATTGAACTCACTGGAGCGTAGAGGATTAAGAATGGACTGAAGTGTGATCACCAGAAAGAAGATCTGAAAGAAGACTTAGGAAAAAGTCAACAAAATCAGTTGGTTGATGCTTAAAACATAATTAGTTGATTCCTCTCCCCTTTTTCCAGAAAATAAAAACAACAATTACTCTGTCCAAAAAATTGCAAAATTTTCTATAATGTCTCAATTCCTTGAATGTTAAAACTGATTCTATTTCCCACTGATCTGCATGCACACCAAATTCATATGATAGTTAAGCATAGAGGAAACTCTTCATAGGGCAGTACACATGCCTTGTATACTGTCCAACTCCCAGGACTTTACCAGGCAGTGCTTCCCTCAATGAGTTGGGCTAAACACACACTCACCACTGTGGTGAAAGCCTTAATTTCGTATAATTTCCTACTCTCTGAAAGGCTGTGCCATCAGAAAGGAAACACAGGGCAATTCCTGCAGTTGAACAATTGAGGCAACAGAAAGAGCAGGCTCATATGGCTGGTTATAGTCATCTGTGCGGACACTAGCTATATGTATGACTAGTTCTAGAAAAGCAGAAGGCAATGACACAAAGAAAAGCAGCATTCTTTCTCTGATGATTCCTTTCTGGTGGAGCCAAACCGGTCCAACAGCCTTTTAGGGCTGTTAGGAAAAGGACAATGTTGGAAGACAACTTAGTAAAATCTGGACTGATACTGGCAGAGGCAGAGTTCTCACTTGAGAAGAACATCAAATAAAAGAGTGCAGGAAAGATATATGTTTAAGATATGTAAGGAAGTACTATATTCTGTATTCTGTGTTTGTATGAATATCTTGCATTTTTTCTTAGGATTTTAGTTCCCAATTTCATTATACCTGAAAATAATTGGAAAAAGCAGATTTTCAGGAAGTCAGCATTCACCTTTAAAACCCTGGCTCCTCTAAGGCCTCTTTTTCCTTTCCTTTAAATGGCAAAAACAGAAAGAGAGACAGCATAAATCATTGCCTTAAGTTTGTGAAGAAGTGCAAGCTTTGTGGTGGGGTATGGCTGGAAGAATTTTGTTTCTCTATTATAATACAGAGTGTCATGTTTACATTAGAAAATGAAGCGCAGAGAGGAAAAGTATCTAAACAAATGAGGAACCTGTTAAATAAACAGGTACCTAGTGCTTTCCTCACTCCTTCAACTCTAAACATTATATCATGTTTCTCTTTTGGATAAGGAAAAAGCAATGAAATCATTATGTATTGAAAGAGTAGGAGCCAGGAGTACATAATTGTTTATGACTGCTACAACTGGAAAAAAGTCCCCATTATACTTCTGATTCATTTTCATGATCCATTGACCAGCTGGTATGAGAAGCACCATTAATGAAGCATGAGATTTCATGCAGTTTGGCCACCCAGCAGGAGATATACTTCACCTTATGTTGATTCTCTTTTTACTGAGCTCCCACAGCCAGGAAAGTTGATGTGTTAAGGACACACTGAAAAAAAAAAAAAAATGATATGTATATACAATTCAGTCTTTGGATATCACTGACAACTATCACACTGTTTCTTGGAGTGACAGCTTTCAACAGAGCATTGCCCTGTGAAATAGAGTACAGAGCCACACACTGTGAAAGGAAAAGTGTAAAATCAAAGGAGTTTTGTAACAGCAACTCTTCAGTGAGGTTTTAGGTATTTTTTAGCAAAAGCAATCCAGGACTTTTTCTTTTCTATAAGAAGTCAATACTAGAAGCAAATTATATTTTATATATCTTTACTCTCAGTAAAAACATAAAAATCACATAGAAGTATTTTTGAAGAAGACTCACATTTACAGAAACATGACTATATGGACATACATGCTTGAGTTTTTCAGCATGCCATTGTACATATTACCTACATTTTCTTCCTAAACCAATCTCATTATAGAAGAAACCTCTATGATGCCTGTGTGCAACAGGTATGAAATAATGACCAAAAGCCTAAATCTAATTCAGCTCTCAAGGCTCTTTGTTAAGTATTTCACTACTGCCCTCTGCATATCCTGGTAACTCGATGAAGGATGAAATGAAGAGTCTTGTTGAACTGTGTATGAAAATTAACAAATGTTCTCAAAGTATGTTCTTATTTAATTTTGATATGCACTTCCATTTTAACATCCCAAACTCAAATATTTGGGATGTTAAAATGAAATTAAATTCTACTGCTGAAACTGTAGTAGAAAAATTGGCAGAGGATACCACTGAGGTGGGATTGGGCATCTGAGGATGTGTGGAAACAGTTACACTTCTCCAGGTTTACATGTCAGATTTCAAAGTCAAGAAGGCACAATTTATTACTTTGTTCACTGACATGGGAAGAGAGGATGATCAGTGCTTGGTAGGACTGTTTCTTAGTGGTTCAAAAAGCAATAGAAAGATATAATTTCACTACAGTAAGAAATTCTAAATATACCCTAGGCTATGACAGAGATTATTGTAAATAACTCATGTTATTAAAGAGATTAATGTTTGGGTAAAAAGGAATCCAAAGAGTAAGCAGCAAGAAACTTCATAAAGTGGTGTTATAAATAATATGGGAAAATATGTGCAGCTTAGGAAAAAGTAAACACATTCTTCATGTTACTCTATAGATATCCATTATTATCTGACCTCTATTTACACTTTATACCAAAAATTATACCCAATCTATTCCTACCACTGTTGGAGGTAATTTATATAGGGTCAGATGGTCTAAAAAGACCATCTGAAAAATAAGACTAAAATTCAAAACAACTCCTGCTATTATTTGGCATAACAAACCTGTACATAATTTCTTCTCCCTTTTTAGCACTTCTGTGGAAATAAGAAGACACTTAAGGTAAAAGAAAAATCTGTAAAAAAATAACATCCCAAATTCTGGCTAGGCAGAACACAGTGAGAAATTTAGAACAATAAAGCCAGACTGGCTTCAAGAAACAACAACAAAGTCTAATTCTCTGAGTAACTGAAAACAGAGAAATTTGAATTGTTGTATATGCCTTTTAAAGATTGAAATGTGGGGACTAAATTTTATTATAAACCACAGCTGGGTCATTAGGAAATTATGAAGTCATATTAACTAACTAAAACCACAAAGATACATTACAAAACCACAGGAAGCAGTGATGGTAATTTATGTCATAATCTCAGTTAATGATTTCTGAACAGCTATTAACTACAGTACTTCCACCCTGATGAAGTTTTTCATTTTTTCCAGTCCCCCTTCCTTCCTAGAAAGGCAAATTGTGCCAGAAGACTTTTCCAAGTTAATTACTTGCTGAGTGAAGCACACTCGCAGGCTGGCTACAGCTTGTCTCTCTATTTTTGGGTGCCACTCACCACTCCAACACGTTGAACAAAGTATTGAGTCTGAAAGTATAAAATGAAAAGCAATACCTTCCATTTTACATACTAAAATACTAGGGAAAACAAAATGTTACTTGGAATCTACAAGTGAAATTGAAATTTGCCAATTTTAATCTACCCGAAGACTGTCATTTTCCTAAAAAGTATTCCAAGACTTTAAATGAACACATAACTAGTTTCTCAGGTTTCTCATCACTAAAATATGCCATGTATCTACTCTGTATTAGAGTTAATACATTAATTGGTGGATAGTGAGTGTTGGGTTTATTTCAAAAATTTTTGGTGAGCCAAAGAGGGTTTGTCACAGCTGTTGAGATTAAGAAACATCTGCCAGAAATTGTATTTTAAATAAATTTAAATAGTTCTATAATGACAAGATATTAAGGATGTATAATAAGGGAATTCTCTTGAAATTCTTACGTTTCTTAGAATAAAATAAAAGCCCCCTCAAAAATAAGGCAATTATTAATATGAAATGAAATAATAATGAGATGCCATTTGCTTGAGTTGAGTTTAGTTAATAATTGGGTGATAAGATTGAAATTATACAGATTTATACATATAAAAAGTAATTAATTTTCCAACAGAAAATTAAAGAACATGAACATGTCATCAATGAATTCAGAGGCTTTCTTTGGGAGAACAGTGAATGAAACAACCTTATTCCTTGCTAGAGAGAATAAATAGCTTTGTAAGTGTGTAAAAAGATAAAAAATAAACTGGACACCTGCAAAATCCTCCTATTTAAAATATCTAGACCCTAAAAATCTACTTCAGTACCATTTTCAGAACATCTGGCAAAAAACCAGACATATCAAGTTTAGTACTGTACTGAAGATAATCAAAATTCACAACTCAATTAATGTTGAAATATTTTAAATACAAGTTTCACTACAGCACTATTTAGATAACAAAGACAGGTATAACAGTTCTGCAAGGTGATGGAATGTGTCTTGGAAGAGAATTGTAAGTCTGCAAAAATAATAACAAAAAGGTTTCTCTGGGTTATAAAATACCCCAGGCAACTCCCTGGAGCCTTGAAGTAATCAGGAGAATATTTTGGTCTGTCCTTTAAATTTCAAAGGTTTTTGTTCTGCAGAGAGAATAGAGTTTCACAATTGACATTTTTTAATGAAACACTCTTTATCTTAAAAAAATTATCAACCAGTTAGTATTTTCATACAAACCTATCTCAAAAGACATCTCTGACTGAATCAAGAAAGGAGGAATGAAGGTTGACCAGACTGTTCCTTATCCAGACACAAGTGAAATTATAATGAGACAAACAGTGGAAATTGTTCTAATTATTTCTCCTGTAAATACAGACCACAAAGAAAAGGAATTTTAGTCTGCTGGAAGGAACAAATGATTGGGATGGAAACAAGAGACAGAATGGATGCACACTGTTGTGGAAAAGAAACAGGCAACTAACTACTCCTTATAAAGATATCTAGCATGTCCTACCTTACCATGGATATAAAAAGGGAGAAAGAAATTAGCAGGAGATAAAATTAACCAATTGCCCTTTTGCAAGAACTTTTGTTCATAGAACCATGACAGACCCTGGATAAATCCAAATTATCCAGACTGCCTTTTCTCCCATGTGTTCCTGTACCGCAGCACCAATGGGTGCAGTTTAGAAGTTAGGAAATAGCAAATTCCAGTTTTATTGTCTACTTTTATAAAATAATCACAGACATTGAGTTGCAGAACATGATAGGATTTTATGAAGATATCCATGTTCCAAATACCTCTATAATTTGGCACATATAAATGAATGAAGCATTCCTCTTCAGTGAAACTGCTTTGGCTGCCTATAGCAAACACCTCTGAACACAACTCTTTTTAATGAGATGACAAAAGCACTCTTAGCTCTACTCATGTTGAAAAAAAATTGATTAAAATCTCAGGCTTCTGGCTCACTACAAATATCATTTCTGTTCATATTTTTCTGATTTGTGGTGAATTAAAGGATCCTAGACCTCTCTTCACTGATAACTATGAGCAATTTTTCCATGTTAAGAAAAATTTATTATTTCATTAAACTTTAGGTAAAGAACTGTAGATTAGCAAATCTTTATTTGCTAATATGAACCAAAATCTTTCATAGGACTCCTTAAGGGCTGTGAAAGAAGTCATCAAATACAAAAATTCTCAGACAGTTAGAAGTTTAATAGACCAATAGACAAATATTGAATATTAGATGTAGAATGCCTAGCTTTTGTATTATGCTTTTCTTGATATTTTAGAGTAGATACAGTATTCAGATGGGATCTAACAAGTGCCAAGCAGAGTGCTATAATTCCTCCCTATGGTGCCCTGTCTTTGCCCCTGTGAATACCTCCAGGTTGCCAGGGCACACAGCTGGCTTATGCTCTGTTTGTGTTTGCCAAGACCTCCAGATCCCTCCCTGCAGAGCTGCTGCCAGTCAGGCAGTCCCCAGCCTGTGTCCCTATGCCAGAGCTTCCTGTCCCAGAGTAGCGCTTGTATTTCAATTTTCTCTTTACTCTACTAAGATGATAATTTTCATTTGTTGGTTTTTGTGGTGGTGCATTCAGTCATAAGAAATATAATTATCCTAGCATCACAGACAGCCTATGTCTCAGCAGTTGACCAATACTGGGACCCAGATTCTACGGAGAACAGACACGTCCTTCAAAAGAGTTGGTTGTGATTCTCCATAGGATGTGGAAGATGTCTCTTCCACCTCCTAAAGAGTGATCCAGAAGCCACAGACAGCTGATCACCTGAAGGCCAGACTGTCTGTCAAATAGTTAAGGCAGGATGGGTCAATTGTGTTACAGAACTACATTCTTATCTGTAGTATTTTTACAGGAAAATCTAAGTGACTACACTGACAACATTTACCCAAGGAACGGGTCTCCCTTTGAGGGTAGAAATGTCTGTATGACTTTATTAGCATGAGATTATTTTGAGACTACTGTGATATTTATTTAGGAAATATTTTAAGGTTTCCTAAATGCTTGTAGTTTCTTTCCTCCTAACTTGAATTAATGACAATAGGAACACCGTTATCTTAGAAGCAGAAGAATACAAACAAAAGAACCTTGCCTGTTAACAATAATTTTAATTTTAATTTTGATTTTTAATTTTTAAAATTTTAATTCTAATTTTTCAATTTTAATTTAGGAGGTGCTCATTTCTTTGTTATAGACTGTCTGTGTACTGGGTTGGGTTGGGATGGAAGCAACTTTCTTCAGCACTTTTACAGTTCAGCATTTTAGGTTTGTGAGTAAAAGAGGGTTGATAGCATACCTGTTTTAGTAATTGCTGAACATTACTTCCAAGGCCTTCTCTGTTTCCCACTCTGCAACCCACCCCAGAAAGGAGGCTGTGTATCAGCCAGAGCTTAGGAGGAGAAGGAGGTAGAACAATGAACCCAAACATACCAAAGGGATATACCATACCATATAACATCATGCTCACTTATAAAACTAGGGTGGGAGGCCAAGTTTTTCCAAAGTAACCATTATTCAGAGACAGGTTTCTATCAGTCTGCTGGCAAGAGGTGGTGTGTAGTTACATTTGCATCACCTTTTGGATTTTGGGTGGTTTTTTTGACTAACTTATTAAAGTGCCTTTATATCAGTCCATGATTTTTTTCTTGGATTTGCCCTTCTAGTTCTCTTTCCCATCATCCTGCAAAGAGAAAGAGAAGTGGGGAGTAATCCTGGAAGTGGGGAGTGAGTAATTGGATGGTGAGGGCTTATTTGCTAGCGGGGATCAATCCCTCATACTCTGCAACCCAACAAGTTCTGTTTCTGTAAAATAAGATGCATATGCGAAAAAGAAGATGCTATATCAGTCTATGCACAAATATTTTTATGATGCAGCTAGCTTGCCTTGATTGGAATAATTTTGAATCTCCTTTATTTTTCAGATATGGTATCTTTTTTTTTTCATTATCTTAGAGAACTTTTTTGTGTTTTTCCTAAGGTATCTATGTACTAGCTGCAGTCACCTATGTAGTCAGAAGA
>LTAT01000004.1:38716786-38730937 GCA_003286495.1 Chlorodrepanis virens | reverse complement strand
TGGATGGTGAGGGCTTATTTGCTAGCGGGGATCAATCCCTCATACTCTGCAACCCAACAAGTTCTGTTTCTGTAAAATAAGATGCATATGCGAAAAAGAAGATGCTATATCAGTCTATGCACAAATATTTTTATGATGCAGCTAGCTTGCCTTATATTTGTCTATGCACAAATATTTTTATGATGCAGCTAGCTTGCCTTGATTGGAATAATTTTGAATCTCCTTTATTTTTTAGATATGGTATCTTTTTTTTTTTCATTATCTTAGAGAACTTTTTTGTGTTTTTCCTAAGGTATCTATGTACTAGCTGCAGTCACCTATGTAGTCAGAAGAATTGTAGTCTTTATCTCCCAGGAATCATATCATTTCCTGAAAATAGGAATTGCAATTCAATATCTTGTAGGCATTTTTAAAATACTTCAACTATAGAAAACAAGTCAATACATCTAAGTCTTTATCATTAACTTCTTTCAAACTTCTGGAGAATGGAATTAACATTCAAAGATAAGACTGGACTTGACACTACGATGTTTTATAGTTTTATGGTCATTTGAATTGGAAATGAGAAATATTTATTTTCTAGCTTGGAAAGGATGTCTCATGAGGACATATATATTTATAAGTGTTCTTAACTTTGGAGGTTTGAAAAGTCGTGAAAGTAATGAAAGTCATAAGCTCTCCACTGGTGGAGAAAATAAGCCTTATGTTATGTATTGGCATGAGATCTAGCTCTTATGTAGAATTGAAGTCAAATAAGAACAATTTTCCATCTAATTCTTAATCTTGATTTGGGTTTCAAATTCTTTCTGAAGTTTCACACCCTTGACCACAGTGACAAGATTGAAATTTAATAATAGACTAAATTATAGTGCTTTCAAAATGAGGTTTAAAAAACTCACAGAACAGTCAAAACACTTTTTAAATATTTTCTAAGGCTATTGATTCCACAGAAGGTGACAGATCCCTCTAATATATTTTCAAATCAATGAAATTTTGTAAGACACCTTGACATTTGCTTCAGCAATATGAACAGAAGTTACAGGGTAATTTTGCCCATCTTTCTTACCAGTGGAATAGCTTTTTGATCTAAATGAAGGCTAATTTATTCCTCTGTAAACTCAATATTCAAATTAATTATATATATTTGTCTCCAGACTATGTTCTTCCCTGTTTTAGTTTTGATTTACTTGTCTGCTCTTTGATGTGATTTGCGCAAGGTTTGGCAATTCACTGACTCATCATGTCTACTTAGCGCCATAGTTCAAAGATTTTCCATAGAGGACAATTTTCTCAAAATCCATATTTTAACATTTAACAGCTTCAGATATGAAGCAGTGGTCCAATAATGGATTGTTTATGATGAAAGTATGTAGTCTTATTTATAGAACCATAACTGAAATTCCATCCACAGTTTGCTTTCCTCTGTTCAGAGATTTTCTTGATACCACCTAACAGGGAAATAATGTTTATTCAAATGACAAGTACAGATTAAACAACCATATTTATCTTCTAGAATGATATTTGGAAGTCTTCCCTTGTGAAAGAGGACATTTTCATTATAACAAAAACAGAGGAAAGGAGGTTTCCAGACCTGAAGGGAGTATATCAGAAGGCATCACCTGCTAGTAGGTGTTGTGGGTTTCAGAGAACACTAGTCCTTCTGAAGATAACCAGGAAAGTGCCTGCAAATAATCCTCACTGTCATGTAAAATTCAAAAGATAAAAGCATGAAGCAGTAAAAAGTTGGAGTGTGGTAGAAATTCCCACTAATAAAAAGAAATGCATACTGCAGCAGTGACAGGATTTGTGCAAGGGAGTCTCATATGTTAGGGCTGTTCATTGGTTTTTATTCTAGGAACTAAAACCCCAGGGTTGTCACTTTTTAATAGAAAGTCATCAAGGCTATTGGTGAGTATAATGTTGGGGCTTTTTTCTACAGAAAAAAAAAAAGTCTTTCATTTCTGTTGACTCTTTATAATTGATTCTGGAACTTAAAATGTCACAGCTCTGAACCAGCATCACAGGACACAGAGCTGCACTGGCGTAAAATAATTAAAAACTTGTGTACCACAGAGCTTGCATTCCAATCTTTAAACAAGAAGTATGAGAAGAATAAGATAGAAATTTTAGATACGTACTGTCCTGGCAGTCAATGATTTTGAAACATTATCTAAATAATGTCATATTTCCTGGAGAAAATTTCGACAAATGAAAACAAAAGAAATTAAAATCAATTTGGTTTTTTACAAACAATATTGCAACACATGGACTTGCCCTTAAATAGCGCTGAAGCTGTTTTTTTCAGTGTTTAGCCAGAAAACAATGAGAGATAATGTTTTATCTTATCATATGTTCCAAGTAATTTTTGGTAGAGAGTAAAGAATGGTAAGTAGAGTGAGAAATTGTGATTGATGCTCTTAAAAGTGGTGCCTTTTTAGGCAAGTTATATAAAGGCAAATTTGAGGAAGAATATGAAAACAAGGAAGCATTTATGGCCTTGGTAACAGAGAATATAAATAAACTTTGCTTCAGGATTTTATATAAATCCCAAGGGGGGGAAATAAAAATCAAGTGTAGGTAATATGGTGTTTCAGTACCTAGACAGGAGTTCAGCTTTGCAGGCAGCCATCAAAGGAGTTGTTTCAGAGGTATTATACAGAAAGGACTGAAAGATTAGTAAATTTGTGAATTAATGATGATCTACAGGTGGAATTGAATGCCATTCAGGATGATGATGTCAAAAGAAAATAAGAATACTCTGGGTGGATAAGAACAGTTCAGGACAAGTTTTTAAATAAAGAAGAATGTGAGAAGAGAGACTGCAAAAATATACGGTATCCACTGATTTTAATGGTAGAAGAGTAAACAGACATGAGATGGTTATAAAAAGAGCAAAACAGAATTGCCATTGAAGAGGTCAGTATAAGAATGTGTTTGAGACAGAAGAAAAAAAAATAAAGGCATTAGAGGGAAGATAAGATGATTAGAAATGGATGGATAAATCAGGTGTGAGAATTGAAGCAAGAGATAAATGCAAAAAAGTCCCAGAAAACCAAACAAACCTAGGGAAAAAACCTTTATGAACCATGTAAAACAGTGACTCATCAGATGAATTAGCATTTCTTAAATGAAAGTCTTTCCCAAAACAACTTCTAATTAATTCTATACAAATATACGTATATTCAGTTTTGAAGTCTTCCAAAATTTTTTGAGTGGTGATCTTTAAAATTATGGGATGGACAATGCTGCCCATTAAATCACTTCCCGCTGTAACAACTACTCCTTTTATGACTCTGTATTCATAGCTGACCAAACCCTTACTTTTAAGATAATTTTAACATTTTAATAGAGTGGCATCACCGCTGAAAAGAAGTGAAAATGCTGGAGGGCAAAGTCTAGGTACAATGTGACTTTAATTAGGTTTCTGGCCAAGGCATACTTCAGCTTTCACTGAAGTTAAGAGAAGACTGCTACTGATTACAGAGGAATTGGATCAAAAATGCATGACAAGATGAAGATTCCATGAGATTTCTTTGTCCTCCCCTCCTTTAATAGAGGGGACAAAATCATTATTTTTATTTTAAGCTTATGTTAAGGTTTGGACTTATTTTCATAGAGTTTTATGAAGTAAAGATATAAAATGCAAAATAATACATTTTGTTTCCTCTGCTTTGTCAGTTTTTTTCCTTCTTGTTATTTCAGTAGACTAGAAAAATCAGTAGGAAAACAATTTAGAAGAGTCTTGAGAAAAATTAATCTTAGATGTAATTTTAAAAAAATGCTTACCTCTCCCCTTTATTTTTTTCTCTCTTCCTCAAATATTTCTTTTGTCTATTGCCTGGTAGGAAGGGGGTTCTAATAGTTGCAGTCCTTTCCCTGCATGGAAAGAACTAGGCATGTGTGACCTTTCTACCTTCTTTGTTGAGTTTAGGAGAATGAAAATTCCTCTGTCCTATGCCTTTTTACTATTTCCTGAAACAGCTGCCTCTGTTGAAAATGAAATATAAATGAGAGAAATTTTCAATAAAGTGGTGTTAATCAAGAAATTACAGTTGCTTGGCAACGTCAGAACTGGTGGTCAAAAAATTTGCGAGTTATACCTCCGTTTTGGAGGTATACTCGGACTGTTCCTTTCCACCAAGCCGTGGTGATCAAGAATTGTACAAAATACAATCTTGTAATGAGTATTTCCTAATGGCTTTTTTTTCAGGTGGAAAGGCCTTCTGGGCTTCTGAGTAGATAATTGGGAATTGATTTATCAACAAACAAATATGTAAATAAAAGAAGATGAATACTGAAGATGTCTGTGGTCAACAGTAATTAATATGTGGATTGTTGGAAATCATCAAGATAAGCTACTTAAAATGAATTTTCTTGCTGATTCTTTAACTGTGCAAGCATATAATGCTCAATTCTCCTTGCAAGACACAGACGTTAGAAGAAAATCAGCTGGAAAACAGCTAGTCAGTTTGCTAGAATCACTTCTGTTAGCTCAAGAATAGAAGAAAAATCACCAAGCTATTAAATATGGAGAAAGCCAGACTCTGAAGGATGAATTGAAGATAATTGCAGAAGCATAGGCATCTCAAAATGCCAAACCTAAAAAAATTCTTCATTTCCATCTATCAGGCTTTCTATTGTCTGCATCATTATTTCCATATCTTCCAGAATACGATATAATGTGATGAATTGTTGTGTCCTTACTTTCTCCCTGCTTGCCTTGCAGCAAGCACTAAGTGGCTTCACTACAGGGTTCAAGTAATGTGAGGACAAGACAAGGTAGCTTGTAATTTTCACCTGAGTAAACATGTCAAAGTAAACTCTTTTCTCCTTTAAGACTTTAACTTCCACTAGTAACTCGGATAAAAGCAAAAAGCACATTTGCTTTCAATGAACTTTTATGTCGTATCATGATTCCTTTGAACTAAAAAACAAATACAAAACTTTATATTTTAGTTATGTGAAAACCAGAATTATTCTGAGGTAAGAGGTTCAGCACTGTATTAAAGAGAAGAAAATATTCCTGTATATACTTGGAAGTATGATAAAATTCAAGAAAATATTTCTTGAATTTTATTATACTTCCAAGCTGTATTTATCTGCTCCTCTCAAAAAAATATTGCTGTCATTTACTGTCACCCAAACAATCACAAGTTGAGCATTACAGCTTTGCCTAAATAGCAGCTGAAATGAGCTGAAAATACTACTATGAAACACACTCGGTTATGAGATGGTGCTGTACAAAAGGCAGGCAGTCAACTGTGTCCTGTAGTCACATTTGAATTTGAAGAGAACTCAAGTAGAAGAAGAAATGAGAAGGGTGAGGGAACAGTAGGTTAAGATAGGAACAAATATAAGGAAGTCTGGGATTACATAGGGCCAAGTAACTTCTGTACAAGCAAGGATTTTTGTTTTCCTACTACATATAAAATAATTTGGCGTAGAGGAGTAATTTTTAAAGCTGTTTTGTCAGGTGACAATAAAGTCTTAAACTGTGGCAGTACAGATAATAATAATGCCCCATACTTATTTAAATAAATAGGATTCTTTATTTAATCATTCTGACCTGAGACAACTAATAGCTGTAAACCCTTCTAATTGCTTCCCTGAATAGGATAATTTTCACTTGACTGAGTAAATTGACATTTTAAATTCCCTTTTACAATATAACGTGATATGTTCTGTTCAGTGCTGCATTTCTAATGGTCCCGTGTCTGAAAGAAGCATATTGTGAATTTCATTCTTAATACTGAGGCAGGTGTTTAAGTAGATATCTCAAACTAAAAGAAAACACAACAAAAGCCAGGATTTAACTTCTGATGAGGAAGGAGAGGCAAAGAAACCTGTCAACTTGTGCCATCCTAAATAATCAGAAAAACACAGGAGCTTCATAAACTCACATCAAATTCATCCACCTGGTACGCAAACTTTGTCCCAAAGTAATTTTTTTTTTTTAGAGTCACAGTTTGCATGAAAAAAATTCACACATTGTCTGCAGGGATTGTCTTTGCTGAATGAAAATACTCAGATGCAAATCCTAATGACACTGGAGTGGTAAAAAATGTAGAAAATACAAAGACCAGAATTTATGATCTATTAAACAACTGTTTGCAGCTGGAAATTTTGTAGGTGAGGAATACAGAAAATATTACATATATTTCTCAACAATGCAACTCATTTACAATAATTTACACTACCCTTAGATTTTTGGTTACTTAATATGTAAAAATACTAACTTTTCCCACCAAATTCTTACTGAAGAAAGAATGGATCCTATAAAAGAACTTGAAATATAAGGTAGAGCAAAAGTCTTCCAGTATATCAGTTTGTGCAGGTTACATGTAACTTTGTACAACTGAGTCATCTCACAAAGTCAAAGGAACAGCTTATCTTAGAAACCTAACATTTGAGATTAAAAATATTACTCATATGTAAGGTAGCCCACTTCTTTCTTAAAGTTCCTTATCTAAAAATTTATTGCAGAACATTTTTTTTTGGAGGAGTGCTTTTTCTTCCATTTAAACACATTGGCTACACATTTGACTCCAGAGGAAAACAAAACAGAAGGAATAAAAAAAAAAAATTGGAGAAAAAGTCACTTCAGATAAAAATAGAATATATTTAATGTATTCTCAAATCCAGAGAACCTGTCCCGTGGCAACATAGGATCCACATGTTCAACGACTGTTAAAATTAGTTGAAAGCAGTAAACTGGGATTCAAGTGAATGAAACCCCAAAACACCCTTAAAAATTGGAGGTTAATACAGCAGAGAGAAAAGAAAACTTGGCTCCATAACAGTCATATGATTTTTTTCTTCTGAGCTCTGGTGGAATTAGAATTTCAGTCAGAAAGTTTAAATGTCCTTCAGAAGATTTTCAAAATTAAAGTGATCTCAAAAGAAAATACATTGCTACATTAATATGTAAATGTTTTTCAGGTCTTCTCATGAAACGCTCATTGCAATTTTTCCTCTCTAGCCTCATTGCAAAAGACTTTTGTTATTTTAGAGTCAATGTAAATATTTTAACACCAGTTCTTACTTCTTTTAACATAAATTTTAGCACTGTGTTTTCTGAAAGTGTAGTGCTTGATCTTTCAACAATTATATCACTACAATAATTTCTTCCTTGAAAGCATAAATATTCACTTCTGACTTGTCCAAACTTCTTTGCGAACTTCCCATGAAAATATTTTACCATAGAGAAATACAAATCAAAGGCATTCTGGAAGAAAATGTAGTTATAAAATATCTATCATAATTTAAGGATTTGTATTATGAAACTTCAAGCTGAACTGAACATTATAAATCCCTTACTGCTTTTGGTTTATTTGTATTACCTAGATCCTTTGTTTAACTCAGAAAAATGAGAAAAAAATAAAGCATGCTGACCAAATTGAAAAGCTTCTACATCTGATTTAGATTTTCAAGTGTATCTTTTGGTTCAAGGCTGAACATTCCATTATGGTGCACTAGGAATAGAAGATATATTTCTTCAAACACTATAGATTGCACGTTATTGGTTTTATAAGGTGATTTACATTGTAAGCATGTAGTAGGGGGATAGCTACCTCTGTTATCTCATATTTGGGATGTTATATGCAATTTAGACAAAGAGATATTCTCCTGCAGACACATCCAGTTCTGTTTGTTCAGCAATGCCATCCCAGTTACATGCAATTTTATTGTGAAATAGATGGAATTTTCCCTGGAAAAAAGCATCAGCTGATTTCCCAATTGATTACAAGGTAGCTGGACTAATGAAATGGTTGCTGAAGTCAGTGTCGCAGACTCTGTGAGAGGAGCAAGTAAGAATGGTTTGCTAGTGAGATGGGAACATGCATGAATCTAGTGGATTAATCAGAGCTCTACTGGCATCAGAGTCCCATATTCCTATCTCTTGATTCATCTGTCAAAGACACTGATAAACAGTGGCCCATGGGAATGTCACACCAGAGGGAAGAGCAGCATCAGTGCAAAGTCATCATGCCATTTAATAGCATGTTAGGGAATTTGACATCTCCATAAACAAGGTATTTATTTATTTTTGGAGGTTAATGTTAGGGAATTTAACATCTCTGTTAAAAAGTTATTTATTTTTTGTGTGGAGGTTAACTATTGATAGGTTGCAAAAACAAAACTTTTAAATATTGTGAGGATAAATACAGTATATTCAGGGTCTTTAAAATATTCTAGATTGGTTTAGACTCCTGTGAACCACTGACTTTTTTTTCTGTTAACTTTTCTTGGCATAAAAAATTTACTTCAAATCAAAAGTAATTTCTACAGAAAGTTTCTGCCTTCTGGACTTTTATTTTGGTTTTAATATAAAAAAATTCAAAATGTAGGAAACAAAAAGTAGCTTTAAAAAGTAGCAGTATTACTTTGTTGCATAATTTTCAAATTTGTATTTAAACGAAAAAGTTTTTGTTTGTCTAATCACTTAAATTTTCTATCAATATAAACAAATTTCAGATTACTTTTTGATGGTGAAAAAATACTTATTTGGGTGTTTTTTGGTAGAAAGGCATAGTATAAGTTGTTCTATCTAAATGAATTAGCCTCCCATATTTTTGCTCACGATTAGGAAGCTGCGCTAACACCGGCGCTGTACACACAGCTCTTGCGCACTCGGCAGAACTGATCAACGTGGCACACTCCATCCTCAGCCAGACGTGCCATTCTCCGTGCAACAGCAGTTTGGCTGTGTCTGAGAGGCCTTGGAACTGGAATAAACATGCTGCACTGCTGATCCACTTGAAAAGAATAACACTGAAGCATCCAGTCAAGCTGTAGCGACGTGACTGCCCCAGCTGGCATCAGGATGCCAAGAAACCATGGACAAGGGACTAAACCCCTTGAATTTTGTGTATTTTCTGCCTCACACAGACATAAACCTTGATACACTCTTGTTCTGCATGCAATTGGCCTGATGTAGCTATAAAAAAAGGGAAAACATGCATCAACTTAGTTTGTTTCAGAAAGAAAGCAAAAGCAAAATTAAATAAAAGAAACATAGATTTCTGTTTCTTTCCCACAAAGAGGCACTGACTTTCCCTTCGTCACAAAAATCATGCTTTCTCTGTCAGATGTTGACATTTCAGCACCTATCACTATGGTTTGTCAGGACTTACATTCCTGACATAAGGAACACTACAGAGGAAGTGCTGCAGTGCTAGGTTATAAGATGCAGTGGTTTGAAGAAGGATTTAGTACAAGAATGTGATCACAAGTGGGAAGGAGAGGGGAGCAACACTGATATTTTAGGGAATCTGGGATTGCTCTGCATGATGCAGTAACAGTACACACCAAAACATTTGAGAGTTTCCAACTTTTCTATTGGGGAATTCACTTCTTTTATCACCTTATAGTCCATGGCAGTGCTACAAAGTGCTAATGTGCTTAGGTGATAAAGCATTAACCAGTGAGTATTCAGGGAAGAACTGGATGTCAAGTTACCTCTTTAAAGTTTGATGTCTAAGCATCAAATTTTCAATAATTCATAAATAAAATAATGCTTTTTGAAGTGTATGGACTGCTTTCTTTGACCAGTGTGAAAATTGTCCTCTTCTGGCACCTATCTGCTCATGGTGTTTGCTATATTCACATTGTGATCTTGATCAGTTATGTGTTTTTCTTCCTTGTTTTTATAAAGGTTTGCATCTTGAGAGAGGTCATCCTGGAAGCCAATCTGAATCTTTTAGGATACATCACCACATATCTTCATAGTAATATGTCTCCCTGGATTCTGTTAAAAACATGCCATCTGATTTGCTGATGCATTTGGAAGACTGAAAAACCACCACAGGAAAACAAACAACCCCCTCACACACACATTGCAAAGGCTCTGAATTTTCTCACTGAGAGATCTGAAAGCATTATATGCTTGCTCACCACACAGAAGAATGCTCAGCCTATCTTCACTAGCATCCATTATTTCTTCTTTTGAAGCTCATGCTGAGTTAAGAGACAGGGGTTTTTGTGTAAAAAGGCAATAAATAATAACATATTTGTATATGAGAAGATAGTTTTATTATCTTGAAACAAGCAATTAGATGGGAAGGAATGGTAATGTCACACTGACAATACTAGTGTGCATAAAAATGAGAATGAGCAAATTTTTCAGTGTCAAACACAAACCTATTATTTTAATGCTGTACCCAATAAACTTAAATATTAACACTATCATCATGTGAAGTTTATGTTCAATTTTAAGTACATACTTCATATATAATATTTATTTAGTATGAATATACTTATTATTTTTCCATGTTGCTTTGAAAAATATTCTGTAATATCATACATCAGTTTCAAAGAATTGAAAGGGTAGCTTAATTTATAGCCTGAAGCTAAACTAGCTTGATCATGTCAGTACAGCAGTCAGGAACCAATTTACCTGTCCTTTGAGAATTTTTGACATACCAAAATTTTCCCATTTTAAATTAGTCCAGAAAAATCAAAATCCCTAAAATACAGCTGCAAGAGTCAACTAATCCTTCAGTCCATACCCAGTTTAATTTCACATATTGTATCTTGCATAGGCAACAAAACCAACAACAACAACAACAACAAAACCCTACACAACTGACTGGTTGTTTTAAAAGAATTCTTTTTTACTTTGGTACTTTTCATTATCATCATCCACTGGCTTTTAATTAGGATTTTTTAATACCAAAAAAAACCCCATCCCAAATAAAGAAATATTAGAATTATTAGAGTCAGCTCTATTTACCAGATCCCCAAATCTACACAGAGAAGAGTCACTGAAAATTGATTTCTCACCAGTAAGAAGATGAGGATTGTGCATCTGGGTTTGTGCTTTAAGGCAATTAGTGAACTTAAGAAAGATCATACTCATACACACACACACACACAAAAAAAAAATCAGAGTATTATTAATTTCTCATCTAATTATTAGAAATCTGCTGTTACTCTATATTTTTTTGGAAGCCAAACTCATATCCTTGGATTTGTAATTCTAAAAAATGCATTCATTCTGAGAAAGATGGGGGAAACTATACCATATATTCAGTATTAGCAAGAACTAATCATGCTAATAGTAAATCCTAAACAAGCAGTTCCTTAAGTATGTTTAAGAGAGGCAAGACCCTGTTATTTTCTACAAAAATTTGGACAACTGTTGGCAGTTATTTTCCTGTTTGGCCTCTGTTTATTATTTACATTTTGTGCATTAAAATCTTTTGTTTATTATAAATGAATTAGTGAACTCAAACCTTTTGGCAACAGAGGAGCACAACAGAATGAAACAGAAACTGTCAGAATAAAGCAAATCTGCCCTGAAGCCTTATTAATCTGAGGCTTTATGACTGCCTGCTGCTTGTGCTAAGATGTCAACAACTGAAGTGTTGTAGGTTTGGGATATTTTTAATGTCTAAATGCAACAACTATCAATCAGAGGAGAAATTACATTTGACTAAATGAGTGTGCTTCTCCTTTGGGGTAAAGGAAATGTGTCAGAATTATCACAGAGAGGCTGGCATAGCGTCTGGGCTGCATTAATTTGTCTTGGAGGTCTTTAATGTCTCCAGAACAGTAGTTCACACAGACCACATGCTTTTTCTGACACACTGAGCAATTTCCCAGGAGGCCTTGTTTCGCTCCACAGTACCACAAACAGTTTTAGGCAGCTTGACACAGACTGAATTTCATCAGTGGTCTAATTTCTCTAGGATTTATGTTCTCCTTAACGCCAACATGGGTATTTGGCCTTGGGATAAATTGCACATAGGTGGAATTTTTAATAAAAATATTTCATTAGGATTATGAATGGCACTGTGATTAAAACTGTGGTGATAATACATATTTTAAGGCTAATCAGTAGCATGTAGAATATTATCAAATTCTTTTCTCACTCTCCCTGCTTTCCTAACTTGGAAGAGAAACAAATTCAATTTAATCTTTTAAGAAGCTTGACAGAAGGTATATAAACTGAAAGACAACAAGACAAATAATTTAGAATTGATAAAAGAGAAGCGAGCCTTGAAAAAAATCTCAGAGGTTAGTTTTTTAAAAGGATTCAACTTATACTAGGGGAAATCTAGCAGCCCCTGGTAAGCTAGCCCCCCCACTGATTCCAGCCACAGGTCTGAAGGATAAACAATTATCTCATTTTTCCTGACATGAAGGACCCTTTGAGTGCACTAGTTTTGCAGCTTAGCACAAGAAAATTAATTTTGCAATGCAAGCTCTTCAGACTGATGCAAATGAAATTCATTTAATTGAGCCCCTTTTTAACAGTCCTATAACTTTTAGCATGCTATAAAACATCAATTTGCAAACTAAAGAGCAGCAGAGTGGTTCTTAGGGCTTTGACACAGGAGAAGAGAGTTCAGTTCCCCTCATACCTTCTTAGAGAGAAGAAGAAAAGAGCAGAGCTGTAAGAGGAAAGGAAGTGTTGAGGCAGGATCATGCCAGGGATCTTATTTGAAGGGACCAACAAAAGGGTGGCTGCTCCTTTTTAAATCACAGAATATTTTGAGTTGGAAGGGACCCACAAGAATCATCAAAGGCAGCTCTTAGGAGAGTGGCCCATACAGGGATCAAACCCACAACCCTGGTGTAATTAGCACCGTGCTCCAACCAGTTGAGTAATCTCAGAGAAACTGAGCTAATCTTCCAGGCAATGTGTGAGGAGAGGAATTGTGACAGGCAGTATAGTAAGAGCAAGTCAGGGACTGAATCTGTGTATTTTATGGCAAAAGAGTTGTTAATGGTACACTGTATGAATGCTGAATGCACTAAGATTACAGCACAGGCATTTCTTTTATTCTGTTGAGTACTTACACTCTAAGCTTTGCTCAGAGTCATTTTCATAAACAACTGGATAAGTTTGGAAAATTACATTTACAACAGAAAATCAGCAAACCCTATGTCAAAACAGTGAAATGACACCACTATATAAAAATGCTTTTTTATCTATCTGAACAGCTAAGAGAGCCTCAAACCTGCAGATTTCCTTTTTTACAATACCCTCAGCTCTGCTTGACTTGGGAGGATGGAACAGAATCACCATATTAACACCAGATACACTAAATACATCAGTTTATCCACAAGGCAATGCTGTAACTTTCATGCATTTGATGAGGGTGGGTTCTTACTAGCAACTGGACAACAATGAAAGTTTAAAATTTGTATTGAAATTTGAG
The DNA here is from genome assembly GCA_003286495.1 of Chlorodrepanis virens. NCBI lineage: Eukaryota > Metazoa > Chordata > Aves > Passeriformes > Fringillidae > Chlorodrepanis > Chlorodrepanis virens. The sequence continues at coordinate 38,717,771 of LTAT01000004.1, read as the reverse complement.
CAATAATAATTCTTAATAATTCTTTTGTCTTAGTATTAATTGACCACAATATCTGCAATCAAAATTACAGACAGAGTGAGTTTTCAGAAATAACTAAAGCTATTAAAAAATGCTATACTGTTATATGTAAGAGATAAAAATCATTTGTTAATAAAATCAAGTAAAAATGTTGCTTGCAGCTTAATTACTGCAGCACATTACTTGGAGCTTGCATTTGCAAGTACCCATACTTTACCCTTTTCAAGAAAAATACTTTGCTTTGTTTTATTTTTTTTTAATTATTTATTTAATTTTCCATACTGCTACAGCAGATGTTGTTTTAATTTTGAATTTTCTTCCTTTTATTTTTCAAAAAAAAAAATTTTAAAAGGGATGTGCACAACAAGTAAGGTCAAAAATGCTGCCAGTTAGCTTTTCTGCTCATCTTTTCAGAGTAATGACTTTGGATATGTTTTATTTAACTCCAGTAACTTCATGAGTTTTGCTCTTCGGGTGGGTGCATGCTTCTGGCCATTCTCTTAATTAAGTAAGAATATTTCCTAAAGACAAGAGGGCCCCATAGAGAAAAAAATGGGAAATTGGTAGGATTTGAATATATTCATGTGAGTGCTGTGAATTGCAATTTTCAAAATGTGCAAGTCAATGGAAACCTTTTATCACTACTTTACCTTCCTGACCAATGTGTGTAATAGTCATTAGACCTGAATGCAGTGGTTAGAGCATATTCAGTATTTCCAATACTGAAATAATGAATATTTCCTGACAAGATGGAAGACAGCTCAACATTGTCAAAGCTGGGCTCCATTTTTGCAGATGGTGGTCTAATGATGTACGATTGTATGAGGAAAAAAAACTCATTTAGGCACAGGTGGTACTTGTACTGGAAAAAAGATAACAGCAACAACAAAAACAAACAAACAAACAAAAACTAGGAGAAAAGCCCCCAAAACCCCACTACCACTGCCACCAAAAAAAAAAAAAAAAA
>LTAT01000004.1:38702777-38716727 GCA_003286495.1 Chlorodrepanis virens | reverse complement strand
AAATAAAAAACAAAAAAAAACCCCGACAATCAAATATAAAGATACAAAATATATTCATAGGAAAAACTCCTGCTGCTCAGCTGGTAGGCAGTGCAGCTGTTATGCTGTTATGTCAAAGTTCTGCTGTTATATGTCAAAGAGCAGAAGGCACACATTGCCTTCCCACTAACCAGGGCAATATGGTAACAGTTTAGCTTTGAACAGGTTCCTGTTCAAAGTGGTCTGAAATCCATTATCATCTAGGGAAGATATAGCACACAAAGGGAAAGCCCTCTCAGTTATATGACTATATGATTATATCATAGAATAATTTAGTTTGGAAAAGACCTCTGAGGTCATCAGCCATTAACCCAGCACTGCCAAATCCACCACTAAACCATGTCCCTAAGCACCACATCCTGTACAGATTAAATACCTGCAGGGATGGTGAGTTCCTGGAGCAGCCTGTTCCTGTGCGTGACAACTCTTTCCATGAAAAGTATTTTCCCGATATCCAACCTAAACAAACACCTGGTAATGTAAATCAGTGTCTTACAGCATGCTTTCAACATCTAGCATAATATGTTGCCAGCTTCTACAAAAGGCCACTATTCATCACAAAAATAGAAACAGGTAATAGTAAAGGCTGATTCTGACAACACAGTATTGGAGGTTCATTCAAACACAAGTTTAAAAAACCAGCTGCATCTACACTACATGTTGTATGTCTGCTACAGCAATTTGAATATTTTGCTGTTTAGGGGGACTCAGAAACAGAGTACTCCAACACTCCATCTGGCCTCCATCCAAAGAGGATGCCTATTCAATCCAGGATGATATTTTGAAGCTTGAGTTTTTTCTGTGCCTCTTAAAATAATGCATTCTTTGAGCAACCTGCATTGCTTTTCACTAACATGCTAATATCTTTTGGATTTTGAATAAACAAATTTGAATCTGAATAAATTTTGAATGCTTTATTAGACAACAAGATAACCAGATGATCAGGCTGAACATTTGGATACATTTATCTAATGTGTTTTCCTCTCATTTACATCTTTTTTATTCTTGTGATCTATTCTCCCTCCTGTATTTTTTTTGTTTTGTTTTTTTCTTTTTGTCTCCCCATCCTTATACCTGACTTAAGGTGCTTGCAAAACAGAAAAGGTACTGAATCCATGTCATGTAAAGGCAATATGCAAACAAAATCATATAGCACTTTTATGTTAACTTTTACAAGTTCACCTGCTGCTGTGTGCACATTTACAGAATGTGGTAATGAGGTTTTTATTAACCTCTTGTAATATCCAGAAGTTCAGTACAATTTTGCCAGCATTTCCTGTGATATTTGTAAAGAATACTTTAACTTACATAGAGCCTCCCACAATGGGAACTCCTTTAAAAAACTGTGTTTCTCTGTTTAGTGTAATATTTTCCAAAAATGCATGTATATAAGAGAAAAATTATTTCACGGAACTTGAGGCAACCTATTGTTTCCTAGTTAAAATAAATCACGTTAAATCAATCAAAGCTTTATGAAAATAAAGTCCAGGAAAGCAAGCACTCCATAATTTACAGTCCCATAAAAGAGGGTATAGGGTTTTCATAATAAAGAAATGTAAACATGAAAGCACATTATTAATTCTCTTGCTTCTCTTCTCCTATCAGAGAGCAATGCCATTGGAGTTGACTGAAAGAGAATTTTTGAAGTAGTTGGGAGTGACTTTAAAAAACAATTAAGCCAAAATTATGGTCAAAAACCACAATGATAAAAAAAATCTAGAGGAATAAACACGGTATTGTTGTTTCAATGCTTTTCTGGTTTTTCTACACTAAAATATTTTAATATTAATTTTTTTAATTATAAAAATCTCAATCATCTGCATATCTTCTATGCATGCACGTCTAGTAAAATCTACCTGTGAATTCACTAGAACTAACAGGTTTGACCAGGTCAAACTATTTAATTACACTGTTTTTTTCTCTCAGTATTGCTACATTTCTATTATTTAGATAGCTATGTTATAATTCATCGGTATGGCCAAGCCAAGCTCTGAGGTAAAACTGACCCTTGAGTGTTTTAATAAATAACAACATGCTAAAATCTTTTTTCTTGACCTCTTTTTTTGACTTCACTTTCATTCTTCCCTCCCCATCATGATGACTAAGAGCATACTTAAGTAACAAGTCTGGGGAAATTATCTACCTTGAATAATTGGCATCATGGATCACAGTCTTTTCAGAACCCTGGGACCTAGAGGACAGGATTCATCTCACCTACCATAAGCAGTTGGAAGCTAGGCAAACAGTTGACTTTCTCAGCAGGGTTCCCTCCATAGTCAGTGAGAGAAAGAAAAAAATCCAGATGAGGTTGCTTAGCAACTTGAATTTTCTTCAAATAGCTATCTTAAAATGGGATGAATTTTCCTCTGGAGACCTCCTTCTCCTTCCACTGATTATCCATGAAATAACTTCAAGTGGCTTTCTAACTTCTGGACCAGTAAAAGAAGTGGAGTTAATTTCATCTCAAGATCCAATTACAGCACAATCAGAGTTCTGGTTGTGCTCCAAGGACTATAGTGGAAGGAAACTTGAATATTGCTGCACAGAAGGTGAAGAATTTAATCTAGAAAATCTTAAGTAAAAAGAATATATATTTCCCAAACTGGGGGAGTACAATGGCATATTCTGAGAAGATTATGCATTTTTGCACTGTTTTACAGCCATAAAAAGAGAGCAATACAGAAGAGGTCTGGGAATACTCTGCGCTGACAGACTAAGATCATTGTTAATAGACTTATTTACCCCATTTTAAAAAGAATGAAAGCCAATTTTTTCTGTTTTGGTTTCATCCTTTACCTTGTTGTATCAAGGGGCAAGGCATCATCTGACAGAGCTTTGTTTCATTTTAAAAAAAAGGTACTGCTCCTGCTTTTAACTGTGTTTGCAATCAGCTTCTTCTTCAATGTTAGAAGAAAACAACTCTCCTCCCCTGATTTTCAGCAGCTCTTCACAACTGTCAAATGTCACACACTCTGAGCAAAGAATTTAAGCATGAAGCTTATGAAGAAATGACAGTTAAATAGTTAGCAGTTTGTCTTAATCAATTTCCAAATGCTTGTACAAAGCTCCTAAGGACTCCAGCTATGGAATTAAGGATGGAAATTTCATGTGGAGCTAAAGTGCTTCCTAACTGTTCCTTAGCAAGTCACAAACACTGCAGCATTTATTTTCAGAAATTTTCACTCTCTCTGTAGTTAGAAGGTGACATTTACACTGCAGAGCACTTGACTCGTGTCTTTTCTGAAGCACAAGCATTTCTACTGTTGCCCTGAAATGGTTGGGTGGGTAGTTATTTACCCTGTGTGTGTGTGTGTGTGTGTGTGTACCCCTGCAAGAGGCTGGGATTAGTTTCAGATCAATGTGTCTGATCTAAGATGAGGGCTTTGCTGTGGCCCACTGGAGACATCTTTCTCTAACAAGAAAGGTAGAGTGGTTTATGTTTGTCCCTGTAAACGACACAATTTCTATAAGGCATTACATGCTTTGTTTATACACTTCTTTTCTGTAGAAGGTACTCAATCACCGTTGTAGATTTGGTCTTTTCTGTAAGCAGTGCACTCTGTAAGAGGTTCACTCTGTGCTGGAATGTGTGCTCCTTTGTACAGGCCAGGAGAATTTAATATTTTTTATCAATATTTAGGAAGCCTTATATTTTTAATATTTAGAGGTAAGGAAGATTTTTTTTTTTAGTTGAAATTGGACTCAGGTTATCCAGATTTAATCCAAAATTTAATTTTGTGCAGATATCATATGATCACAGTTTTGTCCCCAAAGCATGGATAAAGAAAATTTTAAAAAAGCAACCAAGAGTTGTCAATACTTTCAGTGATACAGTATTTCTAAGAAAAATATTTGTATTAAAGACTGTATGTGACCAGGATTAGTTACCCATGCAAAAAAAAATCTTTATATAAGACTGAAAAATAATTTTCTAAGTAAGTTGGTTTATAAAAGAGTTGTGACTGGAAATTCAGCTTGACACTCATGCTTTCATGCACATTGCTTTATTTTCACTTTCTCTTCATGTACCTCCCATCCAATACTTGTCAATTTTACTTCAGTATATTGCACTTTACTTTTTGTGTATGTAATGAATCGCTCTTCTATGGTCATTTTGGCAAATTGATAGAAAATCTGAACAGTCCAATTTTTATACATAGTTAGATTGGGTTTATGTATTTTCAAAATCTATCAGCCTTAAACTGATTAAATGCTTGGAAAACATGAAGGCTTTGCTGCTATAAAATCTGGCCTGATGTTTTACAACTTCAGTTCTGCAGAACCTAACCCAGATTTATCTAATTGTAGTATTTCAAAACAGCATATTGGCAGACAGAGGAAAAAAAAAAGCAAGATAGGAGTGATCAGTACCATTGATTTATGGATGACAAAAAAAGAATTGAAAGTACTAGGGATTTCTAAGAATGATTTTTTTATCTATTTAACCCACAAAATCAAGGTAACTATGACATTAGTCTTGAAACTTGACTTACTGAGATAAACAAACTTTCTCATGGAAATAAATGGACAAGAGCTGCATGTATGTAAATATCTCTCTGCATGGCAAATAAATTGAATTGTTTTGTGCCAACTATCTAAATAACTTATTGTGTTTTTAAAAAGCTGAGGAAAAAAAATCAATTTTCAGTATTTAATTTACCTTAAAATGCTGTAAAGAGAATATACTTATTAGGCTATAAAACTGATTGCTGCACATGTTCTTAACTAAAGCTTTTGCTACTTAATTTCTCAAATCAGAAGCACAAGTAACCCTGGAGATAACTTAGCCTAATCCAATGATCTGTGTGACACAGGATTGCTTTATACATATGTTTTTACTTCATAATTTTTAAAAACAGCTCAGAGTTTAGCAATGCCTAATTGTTCTTATCATGTTTTGGTCTTGATATGTGTTCCTTCCCACATACATGCCTTCCCTCCTCTCATGTCTTTTTTGGGAACTTGGAGTCATATGCAGAAATATAGCTCCCCTTCAAACAAGACAGAGTGGCAGTTCCTTGCATAATTTTATCAAAGAAAGAATCTCAATTATGGGAAAGAAATAGAAGATTTCTTGTTCTCTCTCTTATGTCCTGTCCTTTGGATAGCATATACATAGGCTGGGGGCAGACAAAATCTCATGCTTGTCAGGTCTGATTTAGTAGTAGTTGGGAGGAAATTGTTAAAAGCAGAAGAATGGTGAGGAGGATGGTAGATTATCACAGGTGACCTTGCAACTGGGAATGCCAATGCCTGGAGAATAACAGTGTGGGAAACCTCACATATTACGCCTACTGCTGTTTGTCTCTGTCTGTTTTGAGAAGAATCTCTGTGTGGAGATGATGTAGGTGTTTTGAGAGACTCAAAGGCACTCTCACAGACGTGTTTGAGCTCCCTGTCTTGGGAGAGAGAAGACCAAAGCTGAGGAGACCTCAGCATGGTGGTAAACCACGCATGCACAGGCCCTTGATAAAGGTGTGCAAACAACAGGCTCGCTGTTCACTAGGACGAGCTGAGCCTGATGGTGCCTGTGTTCTGACTTGGATGTCTCTGTCCAGGTGATTTAGATCCTCTAGTTAGTGAGTAAAGAAATAAATTTACTCTGTGTTTCAGCCGTGACTTTGTGATTTTTCCAGCTTCCTGCCTGTGTTGACTCATACAGTAATGTTCCAACAATTTTTCTAAGTCATACACTTGATCATATTTTTTAACAAATGGGTCATTTAAAGACTTTCAAAGAAAAATAGACGCTGGGGGAAAAGCTGGAAAAGAAGCTAATAGCATTCTTCTGAATTGATTGACTAAGTGAAAATACAGGTTTTTAAGACCATTTTTTAAACTAGTGGCGATTATTCAATCCAGTTTCTTTATGTTTCACGATCTTAAAGTCTCTGGTGAAAATTAGCAAAGTTGAAGTTACAAAACTCTTGGCATTGTTCTTACAAATCTCTGGAAGCCTTTATTTATCTATATGTTTCTTGATTCTTCTATTCTGTTCATCACTGTTTGACATCACACAGTCTCTTATTTGAGAAATATTTAAGATTTATGACAGTGGAAAATAACTCATATTGAAGTGGCATTATTAAGAGAAGTTTTTACTATCAAACTGCAGGTCAAGTTTTCCGTACAGACCCTAGGACGTGGGAGCAGAGATTTGTGAAAATTCAGGTCTGCCCTGACTTTTCAGAAGTATCAGAAGAGATGAAATCGCAGTCCCACCAGCAGACCTAGACATCATATTCTGACTACATATAGATGGAAAAACCTAGGGATAAAAATAGATCATTACTTTCCCCTTCTGAAGTTTTATTTGTGCTTAGTTCTGTTTAAACAAGTTAAGTGTAAATATGTCAGGAAAAAAAAACTGATGGGAAAAAATGATTGAACTCAGAGTGATTTAACATGGCAACCAGCCCAACTCTGTGCACTTCTGAGTGATCTTAGCCTCTGTGAAACAAGGAAATGTTTAGAATTTCAATGAAGATTAGGTATGTAATCACTGTTTCCTTCTTCCCGTGGATGCTAGCAGACAAATCTTTGTGAAGGTAAAGAAAGAAAGATGAATAGGGGTGAAAAGAGAAGAGACCTGATTCCAAGAGACTTCATAAAATATAAAACTGAAGAACAGCCTGTCTTGCAATACAAGCATTCCTGCCTTTTCCTTTTGGTGCACTTTCTGCTTTTCTTTTTCCACTGCCCACTCTTTTTCAGAAGGAGAATTTTGTATTCCTCCCCTATATGGAGTAGCCTTCTGCATGTTAGAGCACAGCCTTAGATTTCCACCCATCTCTCCCTATTTTCTGTCACACCTACGCTTTTTCCTTTTTGGCCTACTTTTGATGTATATTCCACTTACAGTGTATATTGCAAAACTTTTTATCCCCATCATGCAACACTATTTGCAATAGAAATGCTCCTTTTTTGTGTAAATGTATAGCATAAAATTTCAACATTTCCTCCCTATAGTAGTTACTGTGTTGTATCTAAAACACAATGAAAAATAGATATGAGAGAACAGGCCTTATGCTGTCTAATAAAGTTGCTTGTTTAACTACAAACTTGTAGATGGCACCAACATCAAATGGAGCCATCTCCACTTATCTGAGTGTCCTATGACTGTTACTGAGCAGACCAATGCCTACCTTTACACAGGGGCCAGTTCCCCAGATGCCGCTGAATAAGTTCAAGAAAATATTATGAAAAGATACTTTGTTCATCTTTGCAGTTTCAGGGATTCCTTCAGACCTGGATGGACTCCTAATATTGATTAGAGTAGCCACAATGTTCCCGAACAGAAGCCAAAAGAGTAAAAAAAAGCCAGCACAATAAAATAAAAAGTAGAGCCATAACTCATGCCTTTTTATCATCCAGACATCTTCCTATTAAGAAAATACCTCTTAGGATCTGCAAGATTTAAATCTTCACTGGGACCTTAGGACATCAGAAATATACACTTGTCAGAAGCTTTTCTTTTTGTTCTCCCATATATTTACTGGGACAAAAATTGTACTCATCTTTTTTTTTTTTTTTTCCCCAGTAGTTCCAGTGCTGAAGTGGACATACTGGGGAATGAAAATACTAATTAAAACTTTGCTTTATGTATTTTACCTGAACTACAGTAATTGATTTTGTTCTGGTTCTGGATTTAGCTTTCTGATATTCCAATATTAGACCAAATTCTGCACACTGTAACACATATGCAAATATTGCTTTCATGGACATGTAGCATTCAGAGAAGACCTAGTTTGTTCAGATCCCAATTTAACTGCCACCTAATTCAATGGAAAGGCTCTGACTGGTGCCTGTGAATTTCATCAACCCCTTAATAATTTCAAATGGGATCTAATGGTAAATTAGTTCTCACTAGGTGCAGTGCACTGTTAATATGGGTCTGTTGAGCTCATCAGTGATAGTACTAAAGCAATAACAAGAGTCTAAAAAAACCCCTTAGATTTCTCACTTGGCTATTTGATGCAAATCTTCCTTTTGTTATAGTACAGTTTCAGCACCAGATTAAAACCACATCTTTTTTCACCCCAACTACTGAAAGCACAGCCCCAACCATATTTCATAACTACAAACTGGCCTCATGGTTCATCTTTCTAGGAAAGAAAGCGTTGGTACTAAATTAATTATGTTACAAGACACCTGCACCTTGCAGCATTTCCTGCTATTCTGTTGATGCCCACAACAGCTATCATGAGGGTTTGTCAGTACAGAAAGCAACCAGTTTCTAGAAGTTCCATCACAAATTTTTGTCTTATATCAATGGCTGTAATAGTCTTTAGCACCCAGGAATCCACAAAAAAGGCACAAATAGCAAAAAACAAAACTTAGGATACCCAGTGTTCTTATTTTACTAGACAATGTTATGCTTTAATTGAAAATGATAGCTCAAGCAAACCTCAATATTCTGTAATTTTGAACATCTGGTGTCATAGTAGTAAGCAGCAATTACTTGTACTCAAATAGGCTGCACCAGAAACCAGGAAATTCATTATTGTAGGTGGCAAAACTGTTTATTTCTGTGAATGACTTGAGCATTATTAGTCACAATTCCCAAAACATCCCTTGCAACTTTGTATTATGTTCACTTTCAGGTACAGTGACAAGCCTATCATTACCATTAGCTGTAAGTGACACTAGAGCGGTAAAACTATTGAGCAACCAGGGAAATCTCACATACGTTGCTTTCTTTCACCTTAAAATCATTTGTCACCGTAGTAGCATTAGAGGATAATTTTGCATTCTCCAATGTGTATTGCACACCAATGAAACTGTGTTGCTGGTATAGATATTTAGAGTAATTTGTTTTTCTTCATATAATTCACATGTTAGGGGTATACCTTTACCCTTGTTATTAAAACAGACCAAACTGAGCTGGCAAAGTAAGCCTCCGTATTTAAGCCTCAGTTAATAAGAGGGTCCTTAACAAAGCCCTCCTCTCTGAACCCTCCCACTGCATTCAGTCGCAAATCACTGTTTGGCTGGCAAAGCCGTGGTGCTGTCCCCCCCAGCCCCAAACCTTCTCACGCTGAGCACTGCGGCTCCATCAGCAGCAACATCTCGGTGAGGGGCAGCGACACCTCTCCTTGCGAGGGACGTTTTTTATTAATCAGGGGCACTGAATGGAAACCAATCAGACAGAGAGTCCCTTTGGCTCCTGCTCGCTGCCTGCCTGACTTAAAAGTGATGCCGGGAGAGAGGGAGCCCTAGTGAGAGGCGAGTGCATTCCGCGCTGGAGACACGGCAGCACGCAGAAGGCAGGAAGCAGGTAGAGGAGCAGCGCTGGACAGACAGAACTGGGCTCACACAGCCAGCCTGGGTGAGTAGATCAACTTTCTGTAGCGTGAGAACTGCCGACAGCAAAAGAACAGATGCTTTCTTTAGGAGTGTCTAAAATGTTGAAGATGCCGTACAGATACTTTTTAGGGAAGGGGGAGTGGAGGGGCAGTGTCAGCCGAGCACTTTGGGGATATTTCTCTTACAGAGTTAAAAAATTCCCCAACCCATTAAATTGCTGAAATCTAAACTTCTGATACTGTATATGTGCTGACTACTTGTGTACATTAAAATATTAGCAATGCATATGCTCTTTGGAAACACTGTTTGATATTAATCAGTTTTCCTGCCGTATAGGAGTAACAATATAGTCCAACTTTCATGCAGGATGCTTTTCCACCTGTCCAGATAGAAGCTATCCCCCTTTTCTTTTTTTTCCACATATGTGTTTGTCAATACATCTAGTAAAAACAACTCTGGTTGAGAAAGATGAAAAAATAGGATATCTTTGTTACTACTAATAATGAAGTACTAATTTTTTTTTTTTATTATTTTCTTTAGTGAAAGTAGCAAAATTAGTGGGATTTTTTAATACGTTTTACAGGGGGAAGTGCAGCTCAGGGTTCAGAAAGATTGAGAGCTGAGGGAGATGTCCCTTCGGATATCTGTAGCAGAAACTCAAAGTCAACAGGCTTAAAGTACAAGGATGTTTTCCAGAAGTCCTTCCAAACTACCTTGTCAGTCTAATATATATAAACAGAGAGTCCCACGGAAATCAAGGCAGAAAGCATAAAAGGTCATACTGACCATTTGACGCTGAAGTAACCAGCAGAAAACAATTGAATGACATTTTGCCTTTTCACATGCAAGAAACATGCTGTCACATGTGTTCAATTTCACTCTATGAGCTTCAAAGAAAGAATTATGTATATGAATTAAAAGGAAATTGATATCCCTTCCTGTTGCAAGGCAATATGGATACAGCAGTCACTCACCTTGTCACACATTTAAGTCATAGTTCAGAAAATAGAATGGTATTTTCTCAAAATACTTTCCATTTTCAGTAGACAAATTTACAACCAATGTATGAGTCTTGCTCTGATTAAAGGGATAAAAGTGATAAAACTAATATTTTACTGAAACCACAGCAGGATTGTGCTTCATTGCTTGGTACTACACTAGCTACTCATGCTAAGGATAAAAATGGATAAAATTGCAAGTGAAATACTTGCACTAGTTTTGGAGATCAGATCAAAAGCTTTGTTAAATATTAGTCATAGTAATAGGAAATACTAATAACAGATCTTTAAAAATTATTGTCTCCAAGTAAATATAATATCTGAAATGATAATTTTATTCCAAAAATTGAAAGAACTAATTAAATAAACAGAAGACTTGTGTTATAATTTGTCTATGACTATTAGGAAATTTACTTGTGAATTATGTTAGTTGTTAAAAAAGACGTATTGCTATCTATATGTCAATCTGACAGATAAAATATATTGTCCTGTCATTTGTAGTTCACTGTGTAATAATGTAAATTCAAGAGAGAATTATATATGTTGATAGCTAATGTGATTTTCTATTAACAAAAATATAAAACATCATACAGTCAAACATCTGTGAAATAAATAATTCTTGCTTTGGGCTTTTTCAAGTTAGGTAAACGAGATTAATTTTAAATGGAGAAATGTAACTGTATCAGTACTATTACCACTTGTACCTAAAACAGTTGTCAAGTCTTTTTAAACTTGATCGAGTGAGTTCAAGAATCAAAGTTTTTCATATGTTTATTGCCTGAACTAAGTAGAGTTTTTAATTTCAGAGATTGTCTTGTAGCCATTATTGTAGAACGTTATGCTTTGTGTGTAACTGGTGCATCTCACCTAAACACAAAAAGAGGTTTGGTGATGCAGTTTGTAGAGAAAATGTGGGGAGAAACAGATCTGCCATATGCTTTGTACAGCTCTCTGTTAAAATTGTTTGAAGCTTTCAGAATTTTCACGCTTTTCTGCAGAAGGGACCATTCTGAAAAGGGTGTCCTCCTCTCCAGACAGCAGCCCATGTACAGGGATCTGTGCTCTCCTCTCACCTGGTGTTGCTCCACATGGATGCTGATCTCAGCAGCGGTTGCGTGGTACTGTCAGAGACGCCCTCTCATCATGGGATCAGCCCATAACGATGATTTCATTCCCTGACCTATCCACCAAACAAAATGTAATAACCGAAACAATCCACTAGTTTAAATGTCATCACCCATAATGCTGCTGAAAGGATCTTACAACTGCTTTTCTCTGGCATCAGTACTTGGTTTCTGAATCTGCACAACATGGCTTGCAGGGAATCTACTGGCAGAAGGGTTTGAGAAATAGAGCCTGAGAGTAACAGGACTGACAATTTTCTCTGAGGATGAGTTTGTTCAGGAGATATCATGTAAGAAACCCGGGGTACATAGGCTAAACTATAAGACAATATAGATATATAAATGTATGTGTTTCTTCCATGCAGTCAGAGCTATTTAACTGCAGAAGGTAACTGGAGCGAAAATCTAGAGAAAAATGTATCTCCCACACATATCAGAATGCCTTCAGAATTTCTAAGGCTTGCAGCAGGTGTTATATTCAAATGTTATCTGCAGAAGCACTAATATTTTAAAATGAATAGAGATGCCCAAGCAAAAGCTGCCTGCATTCTCTATGTGAGTGAGGGAATTTAAGAAAATAATTCATAGGAATAAATCCAAAATTTTGTGAAAGGTGGTAGGAGGAGAAGGAAAATAAAGCAAAGGGAAATGAATAAAAAGAAATTTTGCAAAAGCAGTCAGAGTAATTTCTCTTCTTGCCTTTTAAACACATAGGAAATTGCTGAATGTTAAAAGGAAAGTTATTTTCCTGACTTTCAGTGATTGATCCTGATAAAAAATACCCCAGTGGTATCAAGGACTCCTTGCCGAGCATGTCTGAGCGGGAGAGGCATAGCTTGATCAAATCATACTATGTGTCTGCAGTGCAAAATCCTAGCAAGGCTGAGACTTGGTTACTTCTGGGAAAACATTACTAGCTTCAGGAAAAAGGAAAAATACTGGATATACACTGCAGCTCAGAGGAAGGCCCAAAATGTTTTAGAAAAAAATGATTTTTTAACACACAGTATGTAATTTTATTATAGAAATGTCAGGAAGTGAAGTTTGCTGTTTATAATCTCTCTTCTGCAATCTTGAGAAGATTACAAAAGGACATGGGTGGCATTGTTGTCATCCCATACACACACAGGGCCACACAGAGACTTGACTTGGTCTCAGTTAAAAAGTAGCTCTGTGTCAGATACAAGGATAAAATGGGGCCTCGACTTTCCCAGTCCTCCAATTTTTCTGTATGATTACATCAATGTTCAAAAAAATATATTTACCTTGAATACTTAAATAACACCATCAATAGCCACAAATGTTTCTCAGAAAATGCATTTCTGCAACTGCAAAATGGAGTGCTTTAAGTGGTGTCCAGGGTATTCCTTTGGTTGCAAAATGCAAACTTCTATAATTAAATTTCACACCTTTTAGCAGTAAGAGTAATAGAAACATCAAAACATCACTTTGGATTCTGTTTCCCTATCTCAGAAAAAGCATAGTTTTTATATTATGTTATGTCCTGATATGCAAAAATCAAGGAGGTTTAGGTAAGTGCAAATTTTATAGATGGTAGATGGTGTTCAGGTTGCTTTGCCCTCAAAGGCTGTATTTGAGAGAAAGAACGACCACCTCCATAGATTTTCTGCCTGTAATGATATTGCAATTTTGGGCCACGTATGTTGGTACTAAAGGACTCCACTTTCTAAAATATACTGACAGCATCTTGCCATTGTACATAAGTATGTTGAGAAAGCACTTGTCCAGATTCAAAACGTGATCTTCATAAATCACACCCAAGAATAGATTCCGTGAAACAGAGAAAATTGTGGATAATGCATTTGTATTTGGGGATGGAAACAGTAGGCCCTTCCATCATTTTAAACAAATTACACAACAGCCCTCAGAAGGAGATTATCTGAATTTGCGTATCTTTAATAGCTCAGTTGAAGTCAATTAATGATGTATACAAGCCTTCTGGCAATATATACAGGCATAATTACTTTCAAAAAAATATGATCTATTGTATTGATTATCAGTGGCGCACAACCAAGCCGTGGTTGACATTCATATTTTGACACATCTTAAAAAAAGAATTCAATAAAACATCAAGTTGTATAAAAAGTGTTCAATAAAGGAAATTTAAAAATGTAATGATCTAAAAAACTCAGCTTAAGATCTTACTAAAATAATTGGATTTTATTCCCTTTGTACTCCATGATTCAATATTTGCTCCTAAGGACATGAAGAGGTAAAGCAAAAATAGGCTGTTGGGTATAAGGGTGAAGTTAATTCCATTGCTTCTGTTTTGAAAGAAAAATAGGCACAGAAAAAGTGAAATTTATCATTTTAAAATCCAGCATTTATAAGTTCTGTATGATTTGAAGGTTTCAGTAATCTAATCACATCTGATTTTAACAGACAAAAATAGCTCCAGTTTATGAACAGAACTGTTATATATATATATATATATATATACATACATATATATATATATATAT
>LTAT01000004.1:38673607-38701541 GCA_003286495.1 Chlorodrepanis virens | reverse complement strand
AAAAAAAAAAAAAAAAAGTGTTGCGTTTACTGTACTTATAATCACTTTAAAAAGCAATTGAAGAAAGAAAACTCTCAAAAAAGTCAGTAAAACTGCTTTCATTTACCATTGGCCAAAAAAATCTACTGATTGAGAATCTTTCCCTGAAGCTTTCATTGAGGAAAGGGGAAAAAACACCATTTAGCTCAAAAAGGGGAGTGAATTAAGAAGTTGCTAGATGCACCACAGACTGAAGTTTCTGCAAGAAAAAATAAATTAAATTAAAAGGTGTTCATCCCTACAAGATTGAATCTAAGAGATAATGATTTAGGAATATGCCTGGTGTTGCACATTCAGAAGCATTAATGTGAGCACTACTAGAATGGAAGATTTAGCACTTCTGACAATGATATTCTACTCTAATAAGTTATTTGCCATTTAAATTTATGCTTAGGTAATTCACATTTATATTTCAGAGCAAATTTTCCTAACACTTCCCTACAATAGAGAACCAAAGAATTTAGATAATATAGGATACAGAAAAAAAATAGATGCAAAGAATAAGCTTTTCAAATATTCAAAGGCCCTCTATGTTTTTTTTCTGTCACTAATGTGTTGGGACTTTATTTCATAGCATTCCCCAAACCAAAGGCCTACAGGCTGAATAGTTTTTTAACTAATATTTGCAGAGCAGTTGCATGATTAAATAGAGAACTACACTGTTATATAGAGACATAGGACCATGGTCCCCTTGATTACCCAAGAGAAATACTATTTAATGTCTAGCAATACAGAAATCCTGATTTTAAAAGGAATATACATCTGAAGGTTTGCTAACAATCGCACACAAGAACAAATGGTTCTTGTGTAGTTTGTGTACTGGTCTGTGTGTGTAACATACTAGGAGTAGAACGTATTCATAGTTTGACTGTTGATTAGAGCTAAAATGAGCCTCAAGGATTAACCAGTACAGGATTCAAGTTCCTGGTCTCATGACTTAAAATGGATCTCAAATGGTATTTAAAAAGTATTTAACTATTTTTTAACTGCCAGATAAATTATGTAAACTCAGGATAAAGTGATATTTTTCTGCAAGTATGGGTAGTTTGAAACAGTAGCTATGTCTTCGGTATCTGACTGAGAACTTTTCTAAGATTTACATGTGGGGGTCCCAAATAATAAAAAAGCGAGGCAGAAACATGCATTGAGTAACCCAGGGTAATTGTTAAACACCATGCCTAGAGCTAGAGAAGAGACCTTGCCAACCTGGTTGAAAGCATCTCTAGTTCTCTGGAGAAGGAAGAAAAAGGAGGAGGGAAGGAGGGAAGGAAGGAAGGAGGGAAGGAAGGAATGCTTCCTCTCCAAGAAGAGTGGATTCACAAAGCCGAAGAAGTATAAACATTTCTGGATTACTTATTTTGAGGTCATTTAAAATGCAATACTGTGGGTAGCTACCACAAAAAAAGGACAAACGATTGTTGTAGTTTTTGTCCTTTCTTCACAAATAGTATCAGAATCAATATTTTTTCAGACTGAAAGCTAAAATCTGAAAAAGAAATACTTTAGAGGAACATAAGGGGACATTGTGGTAGAATGGAAAAATAAATGAGTCACATTAATTTTCTGCTTCCTTCACCTCTAGTTAATTAGCACTAATTAAACTTCTTGGTAGTCAGCCTGTGGGTTTAGTAGAAAATTTTAAAAATCATGAAGTTCCATTGCCTGTGGTGAAAACTTACATGTATTTGTGTATATATGTATCTATATCTGTATCTGTGTTGATATAGTTTTATCATTATTTTGATATAATTTTAGAGACCAAGAGTTAGATCAAAAGATCTAGGGATCTAGGTATACTTATATCTCTCTATATATCTACGTATATACCTACATATGTCTGTGAAAATATAGCTCTAATGTGTAATGATGGATATAGATTTTTTAAATCTTTTTGTTGGTTTTTTCATGTGCATAACATCTCTGTTATGAAAATCATGCATATACTTGCATTGTAATTTTTCCAGAGCTATATTCTCTAGTTACTAACAGCTGAAGCAATATTCTTATGTGCTGAGTTGAAGAGGTCTTTGCAGGTCCAGATTTTACTCTATAACATCAGACCTAGAGTGGTAAATATCAGAGAAAAACACAGAAAAACATCTATCTAGCTCTGTCTATACTGTCATTCCAGAATTATAGAATGGTTTGGGTTAAAAAGGAACTTTGAAATTCAACCACCAGGTCAATCATGGGCAGGAGCACCTTCCTCCAGGTCAGATAGCTCAAAGTCCCATCAAACCTGGCCTTGAACTTTTCCAGCAGTGGAATATCCACAAATTCACTGGGTAACCTGTTCCAGTGTCCCAACATCTTTGCTGTAAAATATATTCCTCCACATGTCCAACCTAAACCTTCTTCTCTTTCAGTTAAAAGTGATTAGCTCATATCAACATATCAGTACCCTAAAGCCCTTATCAGCAGAGCTGCTCTCAATCTCTTAATCCCACAGTCTGTAGTGATGCTGAGGATTGCCCCAGTTCAGGTGCAGCCTCTTTGAATGAGGCCAACCATCCAGTTCTTTCTCTGTGTAACAGTCTAACCATCAAACTTGTATGCCTCCAACTGAGCAGCATGACTGCTGTGAGGGATCATACCAAAGGCCTTACAGAACTCCAGGCGCATGATATTGGAAGGTACCTCATCCACGGATGCAGTCAGTCCATCACTGAAGGCCATGAGATCAGTCAGGCAGAGTTTGCCCTTGGTAAAGCCATGATTGCTGTCCCTAATCACCTCCTTGTCTTCCATATGCTTTAATAAGTCTTGCAGGATGATGTGTTTCATAATCATACCAGGTGCAACTGGAGATGAAACTGATGGGCTGGCAGTTCCCAGGGTCCTCCAGCAAATCAGCCCCAATATATTCTTTCAAGATTTCTAGAAAATAATTCCACTTCATTCAACAGATTTGTTTTGAGGCAAAAATTCCATGAAGAGGAACTTTTGACTAAATCACATTAATAGAATTACATGCCATGACTAAATGGTAACTTACAGTGAATCAATTTAATACCCATGCACTTTGTATCTCAGTAGAAATATTGACAAAATTTGCACCTTCACAAAATTTGCACCTTTATCTCTGTTATGTTTTCTGCTCTGTCTCACTACTGTCTTTATTGGTGTAGAGGAAGACAATCTTCCTAATTCAGACACTTAAGAAAGTTGTCATAAGTTAGACAGTTTGAAAACTCTCATCTGTGGGTATCAGCTCTGTGGGTATTTGCACCTTCACAAAATTTAACCAATTATTTTGACATAGAGTTTTAAGCTTCCCTTCCTGTTTCTCACCTCAATGAGCAAAGGTTCAGGAAACCTGAAATCTTTTTGATATAATAGAGTTTTTTGAATTCTTCATCCTTACTGTATAGTTATCTAAATGATCAGCCCCAAGGTAAACAATACGTCTGTAAACTTTAATTTTAATGTCCCTTCACAATGCAAATAAAAGTTGTCTTCTTATTCCTTCTTCGCTTAATTGGTCCTGAAGTTTAGTTTTATCCTCATAATTGAAAGGTCAAATAATGTGAGCATGCTCCTTTTTAACAGAAATTTTCATCCCAGTGACCACTATCAAGTATCTGAAGAACAGGAAGGACAAGGAAAACATAGACATGTTCTTTGCCTTTTGCAGGTAGTATGTAGTATTTAATTCTAAGGCATACTGAAGGAAGCATGAGGTTTCCAGCATTGCCACAGAGCATCCAGGATTTCTTTTTCTATTCATAAAAAGACAATGGAAGATGATAAGATTTAAAGATAAGGTAGTCATAGGACAAAGTCATCGCCTCCATATTCAAGCAATATTTTTTCCAGGTGTGGTTGAAAAACAGCAGCACCAATTCCACTCAGGAAAAAAAAAAATTGTTATTTGCCCTGAAGTTTAATGGTGTTCATCTTTGAAGACAGAGTGTTTTGTTAATTTTTTCCTCAAGAAATGGAATTATACCATATGGTATGTTCAACAGCTGGAGACTGGAAATTGATTTATCTTAATAAATCTTAATAATTCAGCAGCCATATTCTTTATAGCTAGTCTTTATAGCTAGAAATGGGTGTTAAAACTTCTTGGTTATCTCACGGAGAATTTAGAAACTATTTGTCTATGTTCATTTGTTTTTGTATCGACAGTCCTGAGAAATTACATGCAAAGGATATTTCAACACAATCATTGTGAAAAACCTCAATATTTGAAGGCAGAAACATACATACGCTTTCCTTAGATTATATGTGTGTGTGTATATATATATATATGTATGTACCTATGGGCATAAATAAGTGTAATTAAGAACTTGAAGTTGAAGCTCTTACTTGTGAGAGTCATGTAAGTTATAACTTCATTGAGTTCATCTGGTAGTGAGCGGGAGTGCCACAAGATCTCAGTAGAAACCGAATATGTGTGAAGCCAGTTACAAGAATGATTACCTGCCAGAATGGCAGCAGTATCATAACACTTCCAACTTTTTTTTTTTTTTTCATACTGTGTACCCTTCCCTAGGGTGTAGCTTTACTTCCTTCTTGAACAGCCAGCAACTGATCTCTCTGTGCTTCTGCTGTGGGGTTTAATAAGTTTTTTGGGGCCAGAAGAATTTGTTGATTTGAAGAGAGGAGAGTAAAGAGTTCAGAAGTGTCTGAGTGATCCTCAACCCAATGAAAGTGAGGAAAAAGAGGGTGGAACCCTTCACTAAAGCATGATCTGTCAGCAAAAATTCTTTCCCTATGTTCTGGAGACAAAACTGGTTTATCAGGTACAAGAAAAGATGCTTCACCCTATTCCATGTCTTCCTGACCTGTTGTTCTAAAGAATTAAAGCCACCGTCATATTTGCCTTAACACTTTGTTGATGCTGAAACAGGGAAAGAGTGAGAAGGGTAAGAATAATTACTGACCTCATTAGGAGGACTCCAGAAAAGGAAGAGGATTAGGCTAAGCATAGGATCCCACCTGGCCTAAGTTGCATCCATACCACTGGATATCCACAGCTTGCCATGTTATTAGAGCAGTCATCAATAAGGCAAATTACATACTCCTCTATCATATTTATTCCCAATGATAGTGACTACTTGGCAAAAATTATAACTAATAACTACTAGAAATATTGTTAATATTTCTGCATTCCCCTGACATGGAAAATACTGCCCATTGCTTAAATGAAAGTCAAATATTATTTGTATACTAGACACTGAACCCAGCTCTAGTAGAACAACACAGTACTGCCTGGATGCCTAGGGATACAAAGGATAAGTGGTTCTTATCCTGTGAATCTGCAAACTTCTCAGGAGCCTGTTTCTAAGAGAACTACACAAAAAATATATAGTCCAATTACAAACAGTTTGAAATTTGTCATACAGAATTGCACTTTCCTGACAGACAATATATCTAGTATCTGTAATCTGTAGGAATCAAAAAGGAACAATTTAGAGCCATATGTGTCTACTGCTTGTTCAACAGATTAGAGGTTTATAAAAAAAGATGTGTGGCCTAAGTAACCTTTTTTTTTTGTTTGACCATAGACTGCAAAATAAAGGAAGAGATTATAAAAGAACCGGGAGTGGAGAATTCTTTTATTCATACTTTTGTTGGGATTTCGATATCACTAAGAAATGAAAAGGACAAAAGGATAATGAGGAAGGCACAGACAGTGCAGTTTCAAAAACAAGACATTTGAACCCTTCTAATTTTAATATGAAGCTATTAACAAGTTCCAAACCTTGCATGGATATAATCTTGCATTGTTCAAATTTACATTTTGCCTTTGACCCCATCTTTGATAAGGATAACCAAATGATTTTACTTTTGAAGTCCTGTTAATTTACTGGTACAATGGGAGAGTGTAAACAGTCATAGCTTATTGTTCAGGAAAAATATATGCTTGCTTATGTGAACAACACATTTTTTGATTGAGCTCAGACTAAAATACTGAATTTAAATCTTGAAGAGAAATACTAGAATATGAGAAAATTATACAAATAATATAAGGACGTCACATGCATTGTCTTTATAGCAATATAGTTCCATCTCATGGATCTGAAAGAATATAGCTATTTTATTAGAGACCAGAGAAATTAGTATTCCAGTAGTGACCCTCAGAAATTGCCAATTACCAGTCAGTAATTACAACAAAGTATTTTAAAGTGTTCTATGACAGCAATCAAGTAGAAGCTTCAGGTAAACAACAGAAGTGCACATAGCTCTGATGGAAAGCTCATTATGGTCTAGCTGAATATTCCCATGGACATCAGTAACATTTAGATCCAATCTTGATAAAGGGAGGAAATATTGTCACAGTCATTAAAAGGCCAAGCAGAGGACTTGAGAGATGCAAAGGGACAGAAAGGGCAGAATGCACTGCACAGCTGAGCACCAGATTTTTCAGAACAGCTGAAGTTGCTGGCCCCCACCAGGCTCCACGAGCTGAGCAATAGCAATAGGTGGGAAATGGTCAACGTGGTTGCGCAATCAGGACTTATATTAAACTATCACAAGTTTTCCTTTCCAGTCTCTTCACATCCTTCCCCCGGCAAAGGGATTGGTGTGTGCACAGAATCTACATTACTTGTATCATGTCCATGTGTATAAAACGTGAGTAGATAGATTACATAAAATGACAAAGCCAATTAGAATAAATTATGTGAGCAAAACTATTTGAATTTTTTTTTTTTAATGTATTCTCTTCTGCCCAGAAGTCATCGGTATTCAAGCAAACAAGTGGAAAAAATCCATGTTGCTTTCAAGGTAAATGTCAGACAAAACTATTGCCAAATGCCAACAGATAGTGATTTCTGATACAGCAGAGGATAAAGTTAGATGAAAATACAGATAATATAAAGAGGCTTCTTTCTGAATGGGCTGGCAGAGAAAGGGAAAGTATACCTTGTTCAGCTCCCAAAATGAGATTGAAATACAATTTTAATATAAATTTAAATGAGAAAAATATTATAGTGAGCATGGTGTTTATAAAAGTAGTACGTTCTTTTGTTAAAATAAAATAATAGATTGAAAAAAATTGCTATACATGAGTACTGCATAACAAGAACAATAGACAAACACAAATTAGACACAGGACTAAAAATCTTTAGTTAAAAATTCAAAATCAAATGTATACATTAGGAATGTGTGTCTAAGAATACTTAGAAAGTATTAGAATTTATACAGTTTGAAGAAAATGTCGTTAAAAGGTAGAGACAGAGGCAAAGTGGAAAAGCCATAGAAATGCAACAGAAACCTAACTGCAAGCCTTTGGAGATAGCAGAAGGTTTTTACTGACTTAGCTAGGAAGAAAGTTCTAAAATGTCCTGCAAACACTTAAAGAGAGAAAAATATGAGTAGTATTATGCACATGTGCAGAGCAGAGCAAATTCAGTACATGCATGTAAGAGAAAAAAACAAAACACCCCTACAAAGATTAATTGGCTATTGAAATAATGTCGTGTGTAAGTGATGAAGCAAAAAAAAAGAATGGAAATACAGAGCACCTTACCATGTTTAACCTTTTAATCGTACCAAAACAGAGATATACTGAAATAAATATGTTAGAAAAAGGCAGAATACATTGGCTTTCAGAAAGAAAATGTAAAATTTTAATTTTCTACATCATAGAAAAATCACTACGAATTGGAAATTCCAATTATGAAGTCACTACGTAAATTCCTATTAAGGCCACTTTTTAGTGTAAGTGTAGACAAAACCTGCATTAGAATCAGACAATAATTAAGTAATCTTAGCTCACTGTATAACAGAGGACTTATATCATTAAAACAAGGCAATAAATTGAAAGTATGAATATTATTGACTTGGTTATGGAGTATTTAAAGTAGGTCTGATAATACATAAAAGAACTTCATTAAACATAATCTAAGTAAATATGAAGATATTTTCAAATGCCAAGAGGGAAAACAAAAAGTGAAAATATGGCTCGAGGAAGCACTTTTATTATAATTTCATTCACAATGATCACATCCAAATGAGGAAAGTTTCACATATAATATAATTTTCTATGTATTTCCATTTATAATTTTAGCACATTCAGGGTGAAAACAAACACAAAAGTGTTTTCTTATGTATTCAAGACAAAAAAGGGAGGCTCAAGACAAAAAATAAGTTTAACCTCAAGTTCGTAATTTCTTTCATGATTAATTAATGACTTTTTTTTATGGTATGAAATTATCTGCTCTGCAGGATTACTCACTTTCATTATGACACAAGTGGGAGGGGGGTCCAATATGTAAATTAAGATTAAATATTTAATTTTTGTATTAGATATAACTGATTTTATTGTTTCATATGAATTACTAAAACATTTCTTGTCATGATGGAAATGACAAAGTGGAAAGTTGTTTTCATACTGTGACGCAATATAATAA
This sequence comes from Chlorodrepanis virens, assembly GCA_003286495.1. Taxonomy (NCBI): domain Eukaryota; kingdom Metazoa; phylum Chordata; class Aves; order Passeriformes; family Fringillidae; genus Chlorodrepanis; species Chlorodrepanis virens. Next base: position 38,693,139 of record LTAT01000004.1, on the reverse strand, counting down.
AAGTTCATAAAATAACAACAATAAAACTGAAATTCTGACTGAAATTTTAAAATATACTAACTATAGAATTTTCCTTTAATGGGAAATTTGAAAAAAATACTGGGAATGAGAGCAAATTATGGTGAATTCTTAATTTTGTTAAATTCTTAAAAAATAATAACTTGATGAAGATTATAACTTCTCATTTTTGTAAGTTTTGAGTTCAGCTATGTTGCCAGAGCAAATTAACTGGAGGTCAAGTCACAAGCTGTTACATCAAGGTGCACCATAGGCTGAATAGACTGTTTGTTACAAGATGATAGGAGATAAGCAAAAACTGTCCAATGAATTTCAGAGTGGAGAAGAAACTGCCTAATGCTTTTTTCAGCTAAGCTATTTTAAGGTGGAATGCTTTATCCATTTGCTTTTCTCAAGAAAATCTGCAGTCCGACTTGTCTGCTTTGCATGAAGTCTCTTTCAAAGCTTATCATAACCTCAATGACATAGAAGTTTTCCTAAAACCTATCTGTATATTTTATTGCAGTAGAAATTGTTAGGTGACATCAGATACCACTGTGGTAAATCCCAATTTGTGTGACTGATGCTTATTTCCAGACAAATGTCATCTTAAAGGTTTCACAAAAAGTAGCAGAAGCTCTTAAAATACATGGAGAAAGTACTGCTACTACAAATATTTCCAGTAAGAAAAATCTTGAAACAAATGAAACAATAGGTCCAGTGCAACAGAGACTTTTTTCAGAATTTCTGAGTATCTATAAAACTAGCTTAATTCATGGACTTGCTGATATTTTGCAGCTCTGAAAATATCAGATCTACGTTTCCTGAAGTGGGTAACTGGAAAGTGCTTCCAACAGACAGCCATGCTTCATCTAACAAATAGATGCTATAAATGGAATGTTTAACTTAATACTCTTCTCTGAAGAAGAGAGGACACCTTTGTTGTTCTCAAGTGTTGGTATCCTCTCTCTTCTCCTTTTTCATCATCTTTTCGGTGCTTTCCTCATCTTCTCACTCCCTCTTTCCCTTTCCAGTACTTTCCTTCCTCTTTTCTTATTTACTCAGAATTCATCTCACTAAAGACTAAAAACCAACAACAAACAAACAAAAAAAAGGAACTAAAGGACATAGTGGTTTAAATTACATAACGTATTATTCAATGGAGTTTATTTAGGAATAAGAAGAAAAATACTAGAAGAAACCACATTGCATACAAGGGGTAACATATTTTTGCAAATATGCTTTTATCCACAGAATATGTATTTGGACTTGCATCTCTGGAACTTTAACTTGGCATGTCTTTTCTCATTGACCAAATAGGTCTGTAAAATCAGCATTTACTTTCAGCCAATACATTGCTAAAAAATACTGAGATATAGTCCCAGACAAACCATAAAGAGAGCTTTCCCTTTGTAAATCAACAGGAAAACCAAACTTACACTTTAGTTAGAAAATATTAGAAAGGGATTAAACAACTATCAATACTCTTCTGATACTGAGAATACCATAAATCCTTCCTCACAAAGGGTTACGAGTGTGTTGGAATCCCAGTGTGGCCCATGAAACTCATGAAAAGAGAATGCTGTAAAGAAATTGTGAAAGTAAAGCGCACATTATTGATCATTCTGTGCTTCTCCATTCTACTTTTTCAGATACATTCTTGCCCACTGACCTTTCAGATATGAAGGCAATCTAGCCTATATTTTCCAAAATATGGGCAATACCTTTATAAGTGCTGTGTTCCTCTAAGCAAATATTTAATAACTGGAAGTCTCATCAGTTATTAAGGGTGGTATTTTAAGTCAATCTCAGTTTTTACAGAGACATGTAATCAAAGTGTGTTTAGAAAACCCACTTAGGCACTTTCATTTGAAATTCATATATATATATTCCATTTCAAAAGATGTGAAATAATTAAAAAGTCACTACACTATTTTCTCGAAATTGATAGAAGTGCATGTGGGTGAAATCAAGAGCAAGAAAGCTCATTCCAACTACTTTTTTTTCTATGACAGGATGTTTGCTAAAGTGTATTTGTCTTTAGTGTAAACATTTCACTCAGATGTGGCAAGATTATTAGTATTATCTAGTTCTGGGTTACACTTATTAATAGAAAACAAACGAATAAAAGACACCTCAGAATCAAGAAAAAGGAATAAAGGAATTCATGCAGCTTCACTGTCTCAAAAAGTGCAAAGGTATAGTATAATGTTATGGCTCCCTCTTTTGGATAATAGATATCTAGTATGCAATAATAAAAAAATTCATCATGTATTTAACACCAAAAAAATCTCCACAGGGCACTATTTTTCCCCAAGAACTTGCTTATAAATTATAATGAAATCAATACCAACATGCTTTTATAAGTTTCTTGCAAAATGCAAATATATTGCAAGTATGAATTTTATAAAACAGACATGTATTTCCAATATAGTTCTGTAGGAAGAATATTTTTGAAATATGTTAAACATTAGTCTATCAAGTACCTATAAAAACTGGAACATGAAACTCTGATGGATTGCTCCTTATTTTAGCAGTGTTGTTAATACAAAATAGAGAACAATAAAGAGATGATTGATGAAAGCACTTAATAGAACTTACCTTCTGAAAAAGTGACCAGAAAGGAACAAATTTTACACTATTATTAATTCATTTGTATCTGTGACTGAAAAATGAAATGAATAGTCACTTGGGTTCTTCTTTTGGAATTTCCATTTAAAATGCAACCTAGTTAAAAATCCACAGATGTATATGCACTCGTTTTGGGAAATTTTTGAACATACCATTGAAGAAGAAAAATACATGCAACATGTCTAGAATTTAAAAATGAAATATTGTAAAATAAAATGGTTTTTATTAAGTGTGAAAAGTGAGGAAATAGTAAAACTGTTGAAATGCATCAGTCAATACAAAATAGTGACTCCTGACAGAGGTTAAACTTCTATGATTTAAAATCTTTTTATAATGTAAGATTAGCAATCATTGATGGCTTTATAGATATTGTTGTATTTAATTCTGAATTTGGATTTTGTTTTCCCAAGTATTGGAAGAATACCATTATTCTTCTATATTAATATCTAGTCATAACTCCATAACTCCATAATTCCAGGTTCAATTGTCTTCATGTGTTCCTGTTGCTGTGAGACAACTGGAAACATTTTTTTTTTAAACAAATGCCTTTGCAAAATTCAGTAACACTATTCAATGACTTAGCAGCGTCAGCTAGAAGGCAGAGTTTATTTCACTCAAAACACCTTCCTATTGCTTTCTTATTGCCTTTATAAAAATATTGATGTTAAGCAGGCACATATAAATCAATGGACTTACAGGTTTTGTTTAGAACTTTCTATTACTAAAATAACCATTCCTTAACATTCATTAAGATGTTGAGCAGTACAATTCTAAAATTAGCTGGTTTATATCAACTAACTTAAAATCATTGTGTCATGATGCTCATTTTGGTTACACCATTGCAATGTGTTTTCTCTTCTCAACACCAGAACAACAGGACAATTGCATTTGATATGCTGGGCCATTATTATTTATTCTATTTATTAGTAACAGCTGCTATAAAATGCTTATTTTATAATCAACGCTGCAGTAATGAGATTTAGATGAAGGTATATCTTTCCCATGAAGAACTGCCTGTGGATAGTTCATATAATGACAGTGTTTCAGAGTTAGGAAAAACAAGGCAATTTAGCAAGCCTTATTGAAAGAAATTAGGCTGTTTCACAAAGTGATGCTGCATACTCTCAGCCATATCACTAAAACAAGACAGCAAAATTTGGCTGTAATAAAGATTGCAGAAACCAAAAGATAAAAATAGGGAAGAAATTAATTTGTGCAAGGCATAGGTTTGTTTCATTTGCAATATCTATTCCTATTTAAACCAAGAAAAAGATTTAAAAATTAAAAACTAGATCCTGACACATCCTTATGAATAGATTAACTATGCACCTTTTTTTTCCTGTTATATGCTTGAGTTAATTTGTTTTCTATGAAGTCACATATTTATGACTTGTCTTAGCCATACGAAGCCCAGGCAAAGATATGTCTCTCATATATCCTTTTCCCTCGATTTCTTAAGAATGCAAGAAGGGAGCAAGACAATCACAGACATTTTAGCTTATGTAAAAAACTTTTAAAGCCAAATGTACTTTGCCATTTCAGGCAAAGCTAGGCCAAAAGTACTAGACCAGAAACCATAAAGCAAATGCTTTGCTATATCAACTCTTTTAATCATATTTCTACTCTTTTTTCTCTCTGAAACTGGAAGCATATACGTGGTTTCATGCAGTTATAATTTTGCTTTCTACTGACTTTCAACCAAAAGGACAAGGAAAATATAAGAGGCAATTCTGAAATGCTGTCTGAATAGCACTCTGTGTGTTTTGAATTAATCCAAATAAATCACAAGAAAGCCTGAATGTTCTGGAAATTCATGTTGAGATATAGATTATTAAACTCTCAGTTCTGGTTCAGGCATTACTTAGGAAAATATGCCACACGCCATTTTAAAGCTAACTTGTATTTTAGGAGAAATAAGCTAGTTATTTCCTTCTCTGGTAGCTAGAAACAGAAGAACAAAATAGCAAAAACTGATCACAAAATAGTTGGTATAAGAAATAACAACGGCATCATCATCAGAGCACAATTAAATTATTAAGGACATATGCAGATGGCATATTTTTCTACCTTTAGATGCAATTCCAGGTGGGTCTGAAGTAATTTGAAATTTCCTGCCACGGGAGCAACAAATAAATATGTTTATAAACATATGAAGGCTTCACTAATCGTACAGATTTGAGGAGGGCAAATTCAGGAAATACTACAAGAAATCTCAAAACCTCACGAGGAAAACTATAATCAAATTTTCATTATGAAATTGAACATTAAAACCGAACTCTGAGCTACTGCTCATTTTTCTTGGTGGGCTTCTCTGCGGGACTTTAAAACACCAGAGGCCAAACATCCAAGCTACTAACCCTTGGGAGAGAATATAAATATAAACTCTTAGGGAACAAATTGCAGAACAGGGCTTCACTAAAAAGCTATATATACCTAATGTCCAGAGCTATGTATCAGTGTGATACACTTTTGGTCATTTCATCAGAGAATGGAGAAACAATTTAACAAATTGCTATGATTAAAATCTTCTTTGGGAAGTTCCATGAAACACTTTGCTGTCAGCCCTGTGGTTGTGGCTACCCAGTGTTCTGTGGTTCATTTGTCACAGTTTTCAGGGAAAAAATAGATGGATCATAAACTCTAAAGGAATAAATGCTACATCGGGTTGTTTATTTGTTTATTTATTTATTTGACCAAGGGCTCAGCAAAAGATTACATTTCAGTACAGTGGGATTTCAAGTTGGCAGCCACTTCATATATACTACCAGGAATCCTAAAAATGTCAGTGTTGAAACTGCTAAAATATTCATTATTTTCTGTAACTTTTCACTTGAATTTCTTTGTTACTTGAGTGCTTCAAGGTATCAAATGCAATACTAAGTTTTAAAAAATTGTTCCTGCAACTTGTTCCTGGTAGAACTGAAACTACATCTGCGCCCCAAATGATTGAAACTGTTAACAACAATACTTATTAAGAACATAATAGCTAGACACATGGGGTACTGGAGAAAAGCCAGTGTAGCTCTTCAATAGGAAAGTCCTGCCTGACAGACCTATTTAAGTTCCTGAGGCATCATTAGGCATATGGGTATCTTTGATCTCTTTGATATGATAGAGTTCTGCTTCCAGAAGGCTTTTGACAAGAGTAACTCACCAAATGATCTTAAGCACCCATGAGCTAGAAGTGAAGGTCCCTGCATATATCAGTAATGAATTATATAACAATAATTTTAATTAAAGATATTTTAATTTAATAAATAAAAAAACCTAAAGTAATCCATTTAATTGATTAAATGACAGAAACCAGCAGGGAGAAGTAAATAATGAGTTTTGACATTGAAGTGTCTGTTTTCAGTGTTCCACAGGGATCTGTACTAGAGCCAGTACTGCACATACCCATAAATAAACTGAAAGCAAGTTTGAATATCAAGGTGAAAAACGTTGCAAGTGACATTCAGCATGTGCTGGGATAAAGTTAATTTTTTTCATAGTGGCTAGTATTGAGCTATGTTTTGTATTTGTAGTGGAAACAGCCTTGGTAATGCAGAAGCATTTTCATTACTGTTGAGCAGTGCTTACACCAGGCTAAGGCCCTTTCTGCTCCTCACAGCACCCCACCAGTGAGCAGGCTGGAGGTGCACAAGAAGCTGGAAGGGGTCACAGCCAGAACAGCTGACTTCAACTGACCTAAGGGTTATTCCAGATCATATGGCATCATGCTCAAGATATAAACCTGGGTGGAGAAAAAGAAAAAAAAAGGGATGTTCGGCAAAAAGTAGTTTGTCTTCCCAAGTAACCATTAAATGTGATGAGATGGAAATGGCTCTCCTGGAGATGGCTGAGCACCTGCCTGCCCATGGGAAGCAGTGAATGAATTCCTTGTTTTATTTTGTTTTTGTATGTAGCTTTTGTTTTACCTAGTAAAACCTGTGTTATCTCAACCCATGAGTTTTCTCACTTTTGCACTTCTAGATCTCTCCCCTGTTCTAATGGTGTGTGAGTGACTGTGCAAGGCTTAGCTTCCACCTGGGGATAAATCACCACGACACAGCATAATAAAGCCATGTGGGTATGCAAAGGAATCTTATGACTGTGTTATACTAACATAATTCAACTCTGAAACTTTGTAATGTACTTTGTCCATAACTTTTCAATGTAATTACAAACCCTAACATAATTTTTTCTTGTACCAACTGCCACTCTCCCAGAAAACTCTCATCATGAAATTTCACAGACTGTATGGACATGGTAGACATGCTTTGGACTGAGGCAGGGTAGAGAAGAAGGAAGTTTAGCCATAGATTTGAGCCTTGCTATGCCAACCAAACTCTATCTTACAATGGTCTAACAGATACAGGAGTTTGACATACCTATATTTGAAGTCTATACAATACAGTGAGTGGACCCCCAAATGACACATGATGACATAAATTCCTTTGAGACTACGTGAAATCACACACAAGGTAAAATCCAGACTATACATTTAAAATAATAAATTCTTACTACTGCCTTTGGGGAATACACCATAATGTGACAAGAGATAGTACAGGAAAACTTTAGCCCAGGGCTGAGTGGTCAATAAAAAAGCAAGCTATGCCATATATCATGATGAAATTAAGTGGAGAGGGCAATTAAGCTGCTGTTTATAAATGCATGAAGCAAAATATTATGATTGCTGGTCTCAAGAGATATAAAAAAAAGACAACCAGAAGAGATTCAGAGGAGGGCTACAGGTGCGATCGAAAGTCTGGCACAGCTTCCATACAAGAAATGATTAAGCAGGAAGTCCCAGAGCTTTCCATCAAGGAAAAATGACAGCTGAGGGAGAAATTTATTTAAGTCCGTACATTAATCAGTGGCAAAAACAGTGGAGAGGGAATAACTGTTTTCCATGACTTCCAATGGCTGTAGTCATTGTCTAATGAAGACGTCACTTACAATGTTCAAAAACAAACAAAAAGGGTTTGTTCTTTTCACAGGATGGGTAAATATGAGTCTCTTTGCAGAGTATTGTTTCTCTGAGACAGTTATATGCTTTCAAAGAAAACTTTGAGAAAGTCATGGCAAAGAGAATCTGTGGGGGACTGCTACCATATATTTGGAGACTAAGAAAACATACAGAAGAAAAACTATTACATGCTTCTCCACACTTAGGTGTTTTCATGAGTGTCTGCTTGTTGAAGATATCCTTATTTGTACTGTCAGGTTACTAACAAAATAAGCATTACTTTATTACACTTATTTTGAATTTATTCATGTTTCACGTTTGTTTTTCATTAAAATGACAACAGAGTGAAAGATTTTTGGGTTTTTTTTAGGGGAATGTTTTTCATTGTTAAGAAGAGATTTAGACCTAGAAATAAGAAAAAGTAAAGTTATCAAAATTTATATTTCTGAGATCTATTTTATTCTTGCAAGTGAAAGAATTACCATTTCTAGGTATTTTAAAGTGTTTGTTATGGAAATAGAGGTTAAACCTCAGCTGCATCAGACTCCTTTCAGATTAACTGAGATAAACTAATAGCAAAAAATTATGTTAAGGTTATGCATTATTTCTGTGTACAAATTCCTATGCTTGCAAGAGTCCTACTCAGTTCTGAGAATAAGACTTTAGATTTTGTGATCCCATTGGAGACAGCAGAAGGACATAAAAGAGGCTGATCTCTAATAAATTACAGCATTCAGCAGCTGCTCAATTCCCTGAGGAAGGAAGCAGCAACAATAGGCTACAATTACATTCTGAATTTGCTAACCACCTATAATTGGTCAGCAACTACATTTTTCCAGTCCAGAGAAGTGAATGCTTGCAGGCAGCAATTAAGTCCTTCTCTATAGGAACAAGATTTCTTATGACTCAGATGTATATGAGCAAACAAACAAAAAAAAAACCAGGATGGCAGAGATTGAAGTTTTTAAAAAGACCTTGAGATACTAGCTTGAAGATGTCTTTATTCTGTGAAATTCTGGCTTGTAACAACCTCTTGGGCCATTATACAAGCTGTAGACTCCAGAAGTTTAGCAAGCTCTCATTGTGGTACAAGACATGCTCAGGAGATATGCAGAGATAGGAGGCACCAGATGTGGAATCTCAGTACGCTTCGTTAGGAGCTTGATGTGTGACCAGAGCAGACTGATACATAATGAAGCAGCAAGAAAAGGAAATTTAGAGAAAGTGTGTAGTCCCAGTTATCAGGAGAACTGGTAAATCCTGTCATTAACAGTGCTGCCATAGATGAATCTCATCTGTTTCATGCAGAGAGAATAATGAGAATCAATATGTCTGGAAAATAGGGGCCTATACCTCCAGATATGGTTTGGGTTTGTATCAGGCAGATAGAAAGCTATGCTGCTCATGAAAGCAAGAAAACCCAAACAAAAAAGAAAACAAGAAAACCCCAACTCCTGAAAACCCCGACCGTCAAAAACCCAGCAAAAATGAATGCCTTAATTTAGACACCTGCAGGGTATCAATGTCAAAGTACAGACAACCAGGTTATGAGTGACAAAATGTGAAACAATCTTAAAGGGGAGGAAAAGAGAAAAATGCTGCTTTGATGATAGCACTCATTTTTCCTCTTCTTTCTAAAGGCTATTCTTAAAAACCATGAACGTGATGAATGTGTTGCATTTGTAAATAAGGTGTGGCATAAAACTTTAAATGCAGCTTCATTATATGATAAGAGTGAAATGTGTTCCCTGTGGAGAAAAATCAATACTAAAGATCAAAGGAATATCTTCAAAAGTTCTTGCTTTAAGGGTTTACAAGTGCTATATTTCCTTGTTCCCCTCATATTGATGAAAAGGAGATCCTGTAAAAGTGTTCATTATTGGAGAAAAAAATCTTTTTTTTTTCCAATGAGAAAATGCACATTTCATATCTGTAATCCAGTGGCCTGCTGCCTTGGAAGGAGATTTTGTAAAAGTCCTTTTTAGCTTCATTTTTATTGCTAACAATTGAGAGGCCCTTTCACATGATGAGTTGGGCATACTGTAGACTTTGTTCTCTGGCTGAGTGAAGGATGGTTGGGCAACAAACCATGTAGAAAAAGTTTCATCTGCTCCTCAGAAGATACGTACTTCAGAGAAGGGCAGATGGTATTTGCATTGCCCAGGGAGAGCTGCTTTAAACCACAGCTTTGCCTCTGCAGAATTCTGCCAGTGGCATTTGTCCAAATATGAATCAATATGAGCCAGATCCACTCACCCAGGGGATTTGAGTTGCTCACTGTGAGTGCTATTGAGAGGGTGACTCAGGCCATGATGAGGTGAATTTGGATCTTTATCTCCAATGTAGATACCCAAGAGTCTGGAAAAACTCTAAAATAAATGCTAACACTTTTTTTTCACAGCAAGAGAAATGTTTCTCCTAATGCACCTACAAACCATAGATTCGTTTCCCTAAAGACATTAACTCAACAGACATTCCAACACAAATTGCTGTTGGTTCAAATTCCCTATTATTTTTATTAGTATGATTCCTGGAGTCATGTAGCTAAGGGAACCTGCTCTGGTGTCCCAGAAATAAAGAATTGCCTTCAGCTGTTTGCTGGCAAAATTTTCAAATGAGCTTCACTGTAGTCAGTGATGAACAGATATGCAACCCAATAGGCAAAAACCAGTTCTGAAAATCTATTCTGGAAGGTTTGTAGTGGGAGATGGTGAGTGGGAAAGTGTTTCTTTAGTGTGGCCCATGTTTCTGTGCCTGAAGAGGATCTGAGTACCCCTTAAGCTTTGGGGATCCCTCAGAACCTACTTCAGCTCTCCTAGAAATAATTTCTTGATTACCTCAAGTTTAGTCCATATGCACATTGTTTGTTTACATTTAATCTTTTCCTCCTTAGCCCAAACCCCATATTTATCCATGAATAGGAAAGAGGGAAGAAAAAAAAAAGCTTTTGGGCAGAAGAATGCTAAAAAATAATGCTTTTTTTAGGAATTCATACATCCAAAGACTATATTCATGTCTGCATGCAGTATGACTGCACTCAGAGAATTTGAGTGCTGCAGCCAGAGGGAAGCATGTGTATGCATCCTGGGATATCTTTAATTAGTTGGAGAAGTGATAAAAGTGGACCTACAGTGGCACAGATCCAGCCTCTTCCTAAATCTTGGTGCCAGTGTGCTGTTTATAGCACAGCCTTTTGTTGCTGCAGCTTCACCATTCTTAGTGCTCAGTCTAGGTAGATTAAAGTTGCATTCAGATATGTTGTTTTCAAAAAAGGGCTGACAAAGCCAATGGGACTGCTTCCGTGCATGCAGGCTACACAAGATTTATATTCACTATATCCTGTTAAAATACATACTTAGTTTTACAGATGGTTTGGATCATCCTGAACATTAGTTACATCTTTCTTATTTAGAGATAGGAGTGCAATATGAAGCACTGCTGCTGCAGTTAACTCTGCTATTTTTAGCTATTTTAGCACCACATCTTTTTCTTTCAGAACACAAATTTTGCTTTACTGTTAACAAATGAAACAGACTAATGTGGGATACATGATCAAGTTGCCGAAGGTTAGCTTTTCTTCGTGTCACGCCTAAGAGTGACTGTGCTGCACTAATTAAAAACATTACCATGGCAATTGCTGTAGAAACATTTAAATTGGCATCATCAGTAACAAATCCGTGCTATTGATCCCAGCAAGGCTTATTTCACACTACACCTGAAGAATCTAAATAGAATATTTTGCATTCAAAAGGGCTTCAAGAGATAAATTTTTTCCAGTTGTTACTGTGCTCAGGAGAATAATGTTTTTCATACAGAGATTATTCATTTACCTGGAGCTGTTGTAGGATTCTGACACCAAATTCCTTACTGCAAGGAAAGACTGCAGCAGTTCCCTGCTACCACCACATATCCCTCAAACCATAGAAATGAAAAAATACTTATTATCTCCACTCAGATCCACTGTTTTCCAAAATGAGGAAGAAAAGAAGGTTCTCAAAAATGTTTGACATTAACATGTTTAACACAATAATGCCCCATCTTAAGAGAAGTTTCCAAGATATCTAGAAAGAAAACCATTTTCTATTGTTTGACAAAAACAAGAATTAGATTAAATGATGGGAGCAGAAATAAAGTGAGAAGAGATTTCTTATAGTATATTGATCAGTTGCTTGGAAAAAAAATCAATTATTCTCTAAAGATCTTTGGTCTTCTTAGAGGAAGAATCAAATTAGATGTTTATCCTAATGTTAAGTAGACACGTTGACCCAGAATAATAAGTCTTTCTTTACACCTAAAAGGTCCAGTTATCGCAAAAATAAAAAGCAGAAAAACATGGGCTGTAGCTTAATTTTTTGTTTTTGCTCTTGCTTCACTCTTCTTGACATTAAGGATGCTATCTTTTGACTATGTAGTAAAGTCCTACTAATTATCAAGGAAATCAGTAGAGGGCAGTGCTACACAGAAAACCACATGCTTAGAGCAATCTCAGTTTAACTTCTGCCCTGGCTGGGACAAAATATGGGAAACTAGATTCCTTTGAGAAAAAGACCTCTGTGAAAAATTGGCGTTTCACAGAGATAATTTCTTCTAGCAGGGACAGAACATCTGTGCATGGTGCACCGAGTTCCTCCGAACTGGAAAAGTTGGTCTTACTTTTCCAGACATACCAGAATCCCTTGCTTCAGCATTAAACTCCACCTTCTGAGTCTACAAAGCACAAATCCTGACCTGCTTGAACAGTTCACTATGAGAGAAGATGCATAAGCCAATGACAACCTCAAAGTATTTCTCTAAGTACAAAGAAAAGACTTGTATAAACCTTTCCTGCATTTAAACGAGTAGGGCAAATAGTGTTTGGACAGAAAGGAACGAGGGCAATTTCAGGAAATTAAAAATGTGCAGTTTTGAAATAACAAAAATTAAGCACTTGAAATTTTATTTACATTTTAAATTATCACCAAACTGAGCATGCAATCATACATCTCTAGAAGGCCAAATGAAAATATATTGATGTCACCCACCCTTCTCTGTTTCAAAAAAAAAGGAGGAAAATCAAAGTAGACTAAATCATCTGAGCGTTAGATTTGTCTAGGTTTTGAATTAAGAACGTTTTGGAGCAAAAACTTTAACTCTTTGGCACTTTTTAATAACTTATTTTTCACAGGAGTCTTTCAGGACTGAGAGGTTTTAGAAGAATGTTTTTAGTATTTTTAGTAGTTTTATAGATTCAAATATGCATTAAAATTTTGCCAAATATGCATGTTTATAGGAATTTTTGCTTGGTTTATGGCTTGTTATGACTTACTGCAAAAAAGACATTAGGGTCCAAGAAATTAGAGAAATAAATCAGTCATGACCTTCAATATATAAAAACACAATCTTTATCAATATAGTTACATTACAACACATAGTTCATATCAAGGCAAAAGTCATCAAATTCAAAATTTGAATTATATGAACTTTTGAATATTATAATTCAGAATCTAAAGAAGAGGATTCTTGAACTACAGTCCAAATGCAAATGAAAGAGCACTATTTGAGGACACATCAAGCAAGAATATCTCCAGAAGAGATAAGAGACTCAGGAGAGTCACTGGACAAAGTTGATTGTCTGATTTCTGAATACAGTATTTCCAAAGGTTCCTGTTGCTGCCTACTTTCATTCTGCAGTACCTTAAGCAGGATCTAAGTTACAAAGCATGAAGAGGCCCTTCAATCTGCCTCAGATGATGCAGTGGAAAGGATTTGAAGTGCAAACAATGATGTCTTATGCTCTACACTAATAAATAGATTTATTCAGTGATAAAACCTACTTCAGTCTTGTATTATACAAGGAATTCAACTCATCAGACTTAAACATGTATGGAAGATTGGCTGACTTCAGGGTTTTTTTTCTTTTGATCTGTATCCAGTAAATTTCAATCACAAGGCAGGATCATCATGTACTAAACATGTTCTTCGGTTAGTGTCAAAATTTACTGGTATTAAATTAACCACAGGAGAGTTGGACTTTGCCCCTCTGCCTGTAGCCAGAACATACTGAGCGTTACAAGAGAGAAAACCAGAATTGAAAGAAAACACACTGATGAATGTCTGCTAAGATCTATGAACCTTCATGATTTTATGCAAATTAATTTACTCAGTGCTTTGATTCTTCAATTAAAATAAAAAGCAAAAGAAAACAACTTTTCCTGCATGATATACGTGATTTTCTGCATAAATATGACACCTATTAAGTTGTTTTCTTTTTGTTTTCTAACATGATCTTAGAAAGTGATAAATATTCCAAGCCTTCACTTCTTGCTCAGCTAAATCTCTTTTTGAAGTTACTTAAATGCTTATACTTTGATCCGCCTTCAGAATTGCTGGTTATGACACTGAGTCCATGCAGAATATCATCATTTTAAGACAATTTCACACAAGGGCACAATTCCAGTAATTTAATCATTAAGGCCTTTAGAGTACAATTCAATAAATGTTTTCCATTAAATAGTCTTGGTTCTCAACTGACTAATAATTTTCACAAAAAGCATTTTATTTCCAAAATGATCTTTTGTACAGGAAAGAATACCTTCCCGTCTTCTATAAAAATACCAAACAAATAAACAACAGAGTGAAAATATTTATTGGTAATGTTGGGTTGAAGAAGAGAGGGGGATAATTTTGTATGCTTTTTTTTTAAATTTCAAAGTATCTGAGAGTTGTGGCCTCACACTACTATCTCTGGTAATGGACCAGGACTCTCAAATAAAATGTACTTTTACTTCTGAATTGTTTTCCTATGATTTCTGTAATATACAATGACAGAAATCTCAGCTAAAGAGATTTCTCAGCTAAAAGATATCCTAAAGCAAAAACAGACTTAATGTGGAAAAGTTTATGGAAAACACTAGGACATCGAGCACTTCAGTTATACTGCCAGATAAAGAGCATGAGATTGATTTTTTTTTTTTAATAAATATTGCTTACAAACTTCCACAGAAAACATCCGAGCAATTTTCAGAAAAATACTAATTACAGTAAGGTTCTAAATAATGAAAATTCCCATTCATTCGGACCGATTCAGGGAAAAATGAAATACATTCCAAATGGAGAATTTGTTTCCAAATAGAGAGTTTTATTAACCCCAGAGGGATTCCTATGAGCCCACAGTTGTCTAATAAGTACTTTTTGTTCTTGTTTAAAGAATCTGTGGAAGGCGCCAATAATACTTTACAACTTTCATTTTATGACTTCCTTCCTGCCGAAATAGAAGATCCTCTGGGCATCTCGGGGCTAGAAAAGGGGAAGAATGGGATGTATTAGTCACAAAGTAACAGGCAATTCAGATTTGAAGACAGTTCTGAACAGATACTAAGGGAAGATAGCATCAGGCTGAGCTGGAAGAGATTAGGTTGGAAGATTTCTTATTTGGGCTCTTTCCTTGTGTCAGGATGCTGCTGGTAGCTGAAGCTTTCAGAAAAACTATTTGACTCAGCTTGTGTTTTAAATTAATGTCTATGTACTGTGTAAGTGAACTAGTATAAGATGAAAAAAGACATTAAAGAACTTGACTTAAAACTCTCTGAGTAATTTTGATGGTTTTTTGTCATTCCCATGGGTTATTGTTGTGATCACTAGACGGTATTCCTGTTTCCTTAGGGAAAAGAGTTATTGCAACTTACACAAACACTTTTCTCTGTCCCCTAGGTTTTTCTTACAAAAGGAATATAACATTTGAAAAATTTGTTCTGGTGAATTATTAGAGGAGTGGAGGCTAACAGCGTCTCTGGAAATGATGAGGACTCACTCCTTTCTGACAGTTTTACTTTGGAGCTCTGTGTTTTATGTGGTTCATATGACACCATCACAAAAAAGGACTAACAAGCACTCACACAGTGAAAGGATAACAGGATTGTCAGAGAATGATGGAAAAACACTGCACCGCACCAAGCGTGGTTGGATGTGGAATCAATTTTTCTTGCTGGAGGAATACACAGGTCCAGATACTCAATACGTGGGCAAGGTAAGCCTTGTGTTTAAAGGATTCTTTAAAGGTGTTGCATCTAACACCCTTGGTATTTTCACTCCTTCTCCACAGCTGTTTTGCTTTTAGTACAGCAGTAGTCCCAATTTCTCGTTATGTCAAAGCACACCACAGATCACCTGAGGTTCCATGATTGTTCAAAGGTGTGAGAGAAGCAAAGAAGCTCAGGGAAAAAAGAAAGAAAACTGTTCAGACTAAAATGTTCCAATTTCTTGTTACATATGCCCATGCAAGTTTTATCACTTTCTCAACTGTTAAACATAAATATTAGATAAGAGAATATAAAAGTTATGATTTCATTCATCTACTTTGTGGCTTTTTGCCAGAGTGATGGGCTGTATACTTTCTCAAGTGAAATATACAATTCTGTTAACAATAAAATTACTGTCTCTCCATTATTCCAAGTAGGGGTGTAGTGTTTGAGGGAAAAAAAATCTTGGTTTTGTGATTTCTGAAATAAACTGAAAATTTTACTAAATACATGGAAAGGCTTTACATTCTTTGAGATCTATCTACATCAGATGTCATCAACAATGGCACCTCTGAATTCCAGTTTTCTTCAGTCATACCTTTTCTGATAACATGACACTCAAAAATTTCTAGATATTTAGCCCTCTGGTGTCTCACCATCCACAGATCTGACTTATGGTCTAGTATAACCAAGTCATCTTTATCAAGATCTAGAATATCAGAGCTCTAGAACACACCCAGAGTGATTTACAATTAAGGAAATGTTTATCTTAATGGCTTAAATTAATAAATGTCCAATTCCATTTCTGTCATTCATCCACAATGCTGTCACTAGCTCTTATTATCAGGTAACTTTCATTTTCAGGTGCTTAGCTACAAAAATGATTTGGACATTTATAGATAAAAGCTCCAAAATAGTTTTGAACATTAGCTAATATCTCTGCTTGTGGGGGACATGATCATCTGGAATACATGAAAGTCAACCCTTGTTACTAAAACCTTGATTCTTACCTTGTTCATACCAACATCTGTACAATTCTGCTTTCCATTAAATAAATTCTAACATGAAGTAGCAGAAATGAGACAAAGGCAAATAATCCAGTTGCTAGATCTCTTTATCAGTGTGTAAAACAAGAAGTTTTGTTGTAGGCAAAAGGGTCTTCAATAAAGGATGAACTAATTGCATAGAGATATTTCTGAAAACAACGTGTTTGCAATATTATTTAATATTGAGTAGACTTTTGAAGAAAACATACAAAAAGGTGCACAAAAATTCAAACTCCATAGCTTTAAATCTACCTAGACTGACAGAAACAGACTGATTTTTTTTAGTAGAAATCTGTCATAGAGGAGAAGCAAATGTCAAACATTAGAGCTACTTCCAATTTCAGTCCCACTCAATATAGATGAATGACTTCAAACTACTTTAACACTCAAATAAATTAAGCTTACATCAAGACCATCACCACCATCCCTGTTTCACAAAAGGAATGCTTGCATATTATATTGCAACAGAGGCAAGCTTACCAGAGTTAGGTAAGATTGCATCTTACTTGTCCCAAACTAACAAAGAATTATTGGACCTTATTACCATAGACTTAAGTCCAAGAAGAAAAACCATATGGCTGTAGAGCAGATGGATCTCAGAGGTTTCACTTCTTTTAACTCAAATTGTATGTTGATATTTTTTACACTTCACTACAAAATATTACAGAAAGACCCCTGAGAGAGGTCAGCATCACTGATTCTCTAAACAGGTGGAAATTACCCCAAATATTATCCTGTGTTCCAAAGAGGAGTTGCATTGAACTGATGAACTCCATGTGTTTTCATTGATTTCATAAGAGGTTATACCATGATGAAATTATCCCAGTTCTGTCCTCAGTGGTATAAAACCACGGTAAATCCATTTTGAGTTAGTTCTAATTATCGTAGGTACATGTACAGCACCAAGAGGGAGCTTCTACAACAAGAAGTCAAAGAAGGATTTTTTATTTAAAGAAAGAAAAAGAACCGCAACAACTTCATTGAACAACATTATTCTGAGAAAGGCTTAAATCTCAGATTTAGTATTCTCCTCTTCAAAGTGATGATAATTAGCAAACTAGTATGTGTGAAGTAAAAGCACTTTTATTCCAACCCATGGGGACTAGTTCATAGCAAGCATTCTTAGCTATCCCCTCTTTAATATGGATATGCACAGGCAGATGGGTTTCTGGGGTAGAATAACAATTCTAGTACTAAATTTAAATAAACTGAATTAAGTAACTTTATCATTAAATAAACTTCTATGGGATCATAGCCACAATATAAAAAAAATAGCAATTTTTATAGTTGGATTGCTGGCAGCCCCCCTTCAAGGACGGGGGATATACGCAGAACAATTGCCTTGTGAATGTGATGGGAGTCAAGGTAAATCCAGACAACTTACAGTATGTCCAGCTTCTGCAAACTCAGAGGATTCATGTCTCAAATACAGGTGAATGCATAAAATGCATTGTTTCTAAAATGCTTAGGGAGATAAACATTGCTCTAGAGAGTTTACAAATGAAATATTCAGTCAGATATGTGTAAGGTAAGCAGTACCAGAGTACCATTTAAAAAATCAGACAAGAAAAAAAAAAACTAAAATATAAAAATGGCGACATTCTTTCCAAATGCCTGTTGCCTGTGAGATGGATATCTAAATCACATTAATAATGGGAGGAATTTTCAGAGGATGTAGTGAGAGAAACTGTGAATCTTGATTCTTCCTATGAAGAATTTGCAGAAGTGGATTACAATATAGCATTAATAGGTAAATTTATGAAATTAATTTCTTTTTAAAGGAAGAAAAACGGCCTGATAGTTTTTTTGTTGTAAAATAAGGTGTTGAGAAAATAAACACCTGACTGTTTATATCTGGGAATCGCCTTTTCTTTTGCAAGGGAAGGGCCACAGATCCAGCCTCTTAGCTGCTACTAACTTTAAGGCCCTTGCAGAACCTGAGAAACGAAAGTTAAAACACTGACCTTCTATGAAAAAAGTTTACCAAATCTACTGACTTCCTAACAACCTATCCAAAGAGATAATTATCTTAAAAGTGAACAAGCAGTTCAGGAAATATTAAAATGCTGATGAGGATGATGTTTATTAATTACAGAAAAAAACTTTCACAGAAGGTTCTAACCAAATACCTCTCAAGGAAAAATTAGTTTTATTTTCTAAAGACAATATCGATTTTGTGTCTCCATTTCTGAATGACATAACTGATACTCACTGAATGGGCATCACTTACGCAAAATGCTAAATATCTTTTGACTCCACTCCTTATGAAATATCACTAGACAAGAATAAATAGACCTGATCAAAATCATGAGCTATTTTGGAAAGCATGGTCCTTTATGTTTGCAACAGTATATTGAAATTATTTCCAGAGATGAGATTTTCCCTCCTTTAAGTCACTCAATTACATTTTTTACATGGAAGCTCTCCTCTCCCTATATCAATTGCTAATAAAAGGCTGCTAATCTTGATGGACAGATAATGGGTGAAGTACCATGCAATATATGTCAGAACCAATCATAAACATTACAACCAAACACCTGCCATATCCCAGAATTTTAAAAAGAAGAAACAAACAAGAATAAAACTGTTTTTTTCACACCACCGGCAACTTTTCTTTCTCATAATAAAGGAGGATATACAAAATAAAAACATAATTGACACTGCTCAAAATTGCCTGCTCATGAATAACCTCCTGTTTAATAACTTCCATAAAAACAAATTAACTAGGTTCTGCATGTTATAAACAGCATTTAAATTGAATGAAAACTGATGAAATATCTCTCTTCTATCACCAGTTAACCAATAAATTTGTTTCATGTAATTTGTTTGTGTGTCTTAACAGGATGTACAAAGTGAAAAGAAAAAAAATAAAAGGGTAGTTTTCTGGGGTTTTTTTTGTTTTTTTTTTTTTTT
>LTAT01000004.1:38654845-38670166 GCA_003286495.1 Chlorodrepanis virens | reverse complement strand
CCCCTGTGGAGTGCTCTGGAATTGAGCATGTTGACAAACTAATAAAGAAAACAAGGCTTGAAGTAAAAACACCTGTTTTAAAGACACGGTGGGCATGGAGAATGGAGTCGTCTTCTGTCTGCGGTGGTAATTTCCAGCTGCCAGTTAAAACATAACTTTCCTTTTAATAAAAATGGTTTTTCTGAGCTTAAAAGTCTCATGTTCTTGTCAAGCTCCATATGTGAAAAGGCCTAAGAAGGTCTGGCTTGAAGATCTGTCTGGCAATGATAGGAAATTGTTATTTGTAGAATAGCTCTATCTTATTAAAACTTCCTTGGCTAGTATTTCTTAACCTTGCAGCATTAAGCCTGGGAAACGAAGATTAGACCAGTAGCAATCTGCAGACCTATCATTATTTATTATCAGGCAATCATTTATTGTGCATGAAAAGGTGCGAAGTTGAGGAAGACATGTTTGGTGAGATATTTTTCATAAAGTTGCTTATTTATTCCCTTGATTACATTATGAGAATAATTCTGGAGAGGGAAAGTGCTTTGATTATGTTGTGGTTTACTGGTACCTGCCAGCCCAGCGATAGAGAGCAAAAGGCATCAGAGCAAAACAGTATGTGACTACCTAAAAAGGTCAATTTGACAGCATCAGAGGATGGTAGTGTGCAATGTCTTGTCTGTCAGGGAGAGGGTTATGAAAAGTCATCTTGACAACAAATAGTGAAGCTGTCAACAAGCAAATGCCAAGAACAGCAAGTGTTTTCTTCCTCTGTGTGCCCAGTACATCAAATACTGTGTATTGCAGGAATCATCACGCAGTTCAGTCTTTGGAAACTGGGGAAAAAAAAAAGTTAGTCTTGTCCATGTAATTGGCCAATTTTACACTATGCTAGGTATCAATACAAAGAGGATCCTGTGTACTCTTATCAGTTTTGGAATTACATAACCATGGTCTGATCATTTCTGTATGTATTGCTGTAGCAGCACAAACACACTGGGCAAACTTCTGCTCACTCTTGCATCAACCTAGGGTCAAGAAACACTGCTGAAATCCCTCTTTTCTCTTTCTACATAACAGAATGTAGTAAAATTAATAAGAAAGCATTACAACCTCCATGAACAATTCAGAAGTTACAAATTCCTCTCTGTCTTTCTTCACATTCCAGACACAAGCATGCCCATTTCAGGTGGAAGCCACTATAGCAGTTTTTTCAAATTTTGAAAACAAGGAGATGACAACCAGGATGACAATATTAATTGAATCATTTAACTCAAAAGAGAGCTTTGTTACATATTCTCCATTTCCATAGGAGGAACTTAAGGAGAAATGGCACCAATTCTCCCTTGCTTTACTTGTAAAAATCTTGCCAGAATCTCAAAGAGGTTTTTAGAATGGTTGATTCAGGTACAAGAAGAAATTTTTATCCCATATCCAGCCATAAAAATAATTAGTAATGCTGGAAATAATTATTAATTAAATTTGACTAAATTTTTTTTTATATAAATTTTACTTTATTTTTTCCATCTGTAAATTGTAATTGCCAACAATTCTCCAATGAAGCTGTCCCTCAGAACATGTCTGCATATGAGTTGTTCCCACACAAGATTACCGAAAAAAAAAGCTCTGGAATAGGATGACAATAGCCATGAAGTATTGTGCTGAATGGTATATCATGGTACACTATGAAAAGGAGAAAGATACAGAACCAAATATTTACTATCTACCTACTTGGGGAACAGTGCTTGAATTTTTGATGCAATCGATTGCTTTAACTTTTCCTAAAGCATAACAATGACCAAGACAGATACTAAATGGAATATTGTTATACTTCTACTCAAGCATTCATAAAATTAATCTACCTAACTTAAAATTTGTATTTTCTGCCACCACCTGTAGCCATTTTTGACCTTTGAACTTAGAGCTGTTACTACATATTTCTGATTAAAAGCTGAATTAAACTAAATTTCCAAATATTGAGAATAAATTTGGTTCTTACAAAAAAGTTCTGGTAAAAACTTCTATGCAGTTAAAGTAGAATTAAACACTAATATATCACACTGATAAAATTTTGTAAGTACTGATGTAACCTTTAAAAATGGTGCCCTTCTGATAGTTCAGTCTTACCGGATTGTGGAAGTAAACATATTTTTCTTTTTAATAAGCATTTCTGATGAATGAACCCTGCCAAATAACAGGAGGTAACAGAGCATTAAATGTTTATATACAACAGGTAGCTGACTGATAAGAATAAATTAAGAAATGAAAAATAAAATATCAAAAGTATTTGCTTTCCCTCTCCCTCTACCATTACATTATTTGCATTTAAAAGGATGAGTATAAAGTCCCTGTAAAACAATATTTTTTTTAAAAAGAGGGAAACAAGATGGTATGTTCTGTGTAAAACAAGTGACTAAAAGAAATAAATGTTTGTCTTTAATTTTGAACCTATATAAGTTAGATATAAACAATTTGTGTAGACAATAAAATGAATTTAAAGAGGAATTTGGCATGGAAACAAATATTTCTGTATCCATCGTCACTGAAGCAAATGGAAGGAAGGTTGTTTCAAGAAAGCAAAATAAATCACTAAAGCCTGTTGGGTTGGTATTTTTTTTTTTAACTCTAAATTTCACAGAACATGCAAATACATTAATCTCAGTAAAGGCTAGTGATTATAAAATGGAATAGTTCATGGTTTGATTGCCACACTCCATATGAAAAATTTAGACTCACATACAGAAAGGCATGAAGTGAAGGGAAAAATATGAATCTGTAGAAGAAGAAATACTTCCGTGCCTCAAAAATACAGAAGGAAACAGGAATCACCCATTCTGTTTTCATCTTATTATAGATACTGCAATTAACTTTCTTTGTCATTCAGGTGGCTAAACTGGTCTAGCTTCATATTGTGCAAAAGAAAAAGAAATAACACCCCCCTCCCCCATAATTTAAAGTCCTTTTATTGTCCTAAAACTTATGAAAGTATAAGTGTGTTTGTATATCCATGTAAATCACTGGTTTATCTGTAGTATAAAGAAAGGATTTACATTGATCTCTTTGATGTGAATAAAAGAAAAAAGGAAAAGTCAAATGTTAAAATCATGATGCTAGGATTATTAATTTCCACATCCATAAGTACAATTCAATGAAAGATATCAATGTCTTTTACATTAAATGAACATCACCTATGGTGAGACAGGCACTGACAAAACATCTCTTCTTCTGAGGAGAAAACTGCAACAAAGTTGCTGAGACAGTGATTTGAGGTCACAGGACAAGTCAATGAAAACAGTTTGCTACAGAACGGAATAGCTCCTGGAGAGGTACAAATTCACAGATTGGCAAGGCTTATCTATTTGGAGAAGTCAAGACAGAAAGGAGAGCATTTATCAAGAGTGAAAACAATTTGAAAAACAAGCAATTATGTTCCCTAATTTTAATAATAACAAAATCTCAATTTCTATTTTAAAACCTATTTTCAAATTATTGACAAGATCGTGGTCAACATTTGAGTCCAGTTGAAGTTGTAGGATAATTAGCAAAACATCCAGTTTTATTATGTGTGCTGTGTCCTTCTCCAAAGGACAGCAAACTTTCTTAGACAAAAAAATGGATTTCAGAAAAGAATGGAGACAGTCATCATTGAATTCTCCAGTTGTCCCCCACCAATTTTTTTCATAATGTTATTAGAAAATTAGTATCAATGCATTCAGAATTTTATCTGCCTTAACCACATGCAAATGCTTTGACTATCCTTGCTGTTGAACTAATAACTATTCCCTTATGCACCTCCTGCTGTTTTTTCTTTTTCATTAATATTTGCATTAAAAACCCTTTTTATTTTTAAATCCTTCCAAAATAACTCCTGCACTGTCGAATTTCTCATTCTTAATCTCACTTCATCTGACCAGTTTTCAGATCCAGCTATGAAATTAAATATGAAGCCACACTGTTGGTGTGCAGGGCTTTGTGCTTGGTTTGGGCCTTACACTTTGCTTTCTCCAGGCACTACTTCTCTTTTGTGGAGTTTTCATCTGAAGCCCCAGGGAGCCTTGTCCTGGCTCCCCTCTAAGCCAAAATCTACATGTTTAGTCAGACAGGTACATTCAGCCTGGGGTTTATGCAGAACCCAAAGTCCATCTCAGCCACCCTCCAAATGCAGTTACACTCACCACTTTCTGTTGTGCCATGGAAGTCATTAAGGAGTGTTGATAACTATTCCAGCCACTGCCCTGTCTTTGCCCTCATTACAGTTATGGGCAATGATTTCCACATTTTGAAACAAGATTTAAAAGAACTAAATGAGTAAGTAATGCAAATTTCAATAAATGCAAAATGAGTGACAAATAAGAAAAAGAAAAAATAGACTAAACGATTTTTTCCTAACTATTGGTTTTCATGATGCTCTTCTTGAAAAAATAGCTTCCCCTAGGAAGCTATCTTATCCGAACACAGACTCAAGGCTTGGTTCCTATTATGTCCTTTCCTGATTAAAAACCATTTTCTTTGATATACCTACCTTTGAGACTCTCCCAGATTTTTCCAGGGGTTGGGCATATGACTGTCTTGGAGCAGACATGGAGTGGGGGAATTGCACTCACACTTAGGAAGGTATGACATGGATAACTCTACAGAAAACTTTCACTGACTACTCTTGAGTTGGTATGACAATTTGAATTTTCAAGACAGTCAGCAGAACAGAGAAACAGTACAATACTCAAAATTAACTTCAGTCTGTGATTTTCTTTTTCTTTCTCTTTTTTTTGGTCAACATTGTCAATAAATAAGCAGTAACAAAGGACCTTAGTGATAATTTCAACAATGACCTTGCCTTCTTTCCAGTACTGTTCATTTGAAAATTTGGTTTTAGATAAATATTTAAGATATTTAATGTGCCACCACATAACAATAAAATTCTGAAATTAGTATTGAGGAATGAATGAATTTCCTCTTGTGAGATGTATGCATTGTCCACAAAATATTTTGTTTACCAGTTTGCAAAGTAGGATCTTAGGATAGGATACATCTTTTTAGAATTAATCTTTGTGGCAGAGATCATTCCAAATCAATAAGCATGAAACTCAGCATAAAAACTTTTCAGTTTTGAAATGCATTCATGTGAAAACAAGTATGTTTTAAAAAGAGTGAATAATATATTTTGAGTATTTCTGGAAACTACATATCCAACAGCTTAAAAAAAATTTCAGTCACCAGGTCTATAGTCTGGTTTTGTTTGCTTGGTGCTGAAATCCTGGAAGTCTGTTTACATATTTAGAGCCAAAAAAGACTCTGATCATATTGGCTCACATCTCAATATCCTACTATTCCATTATACTGTATGACTTCCTAAAAAACATGCAGTCTTGATCAGTGCACAACTGTCTATAATACACACACACACATATATAGATAGATAGATAGATAGATAGATAAATAGATAGATAGATAGATAGATAGATAGATAGATAGATAGATAGATAGATAGATAGATAGATAGATAGAAAGGCACATGAAATTATGATCAGGAGTGACAAAATACTCAAATATTCCTGTTATTGATATATTCTTGAGGTTGTTGTAGATGATCCATTCCTGAAAACACTTAAACACTCTGTATATTCAGTCCTTGTTCAAAGTTAGGGCAATGGATAACCAGACAAGTTAAAGGACATCAGATTCATGAAAGAAAATAGAAGAGAACAAATCACAAAACCAAATACAGGTCTATTATGATCTAAAAGTTCTAAATTCTGGGGCCAGGGAGGCAGGGACACTAAGATAATCAAAAAGTACAGTGGTCAGAAGGACTACTCTCATAAATCAGCACCTCCTGTTGCCTCTGAGATAAAGTACTTGGCTAAAAAACCATTGGTCTCCCTATTAGAGTATTTCTTATAAGCTTATTAGCATAGAGCTGAGCTCTGAGCAATTAGTTCTGCAGAGGGTAGGGGATAATCCATCCATATGACAAACTCATGTTGCTTCTAGGGCACAGCTTTTATTCCTGCCAATCTGTGCACATCTTTTGGAACCAAAGGACATTCTGTGTGCCTCTGAAACAGGAAAGAAAGTCAGGCAGACAGACAGATTCCACACAAGAGTTTCTGGTGAAAGAAAAATCCATGAGAAAGATATCCTCTGCTATTGTGAAGCCTTTAAAAAAAAGATGGATTTAACACTTTTTCCAGAGATTGATTAAAGTGACAGTGCTTGGTGTTCTGATGTCATAATTTCTGACCTATAGACACAATTGATGACTAGAGTCACTTCCTGTAAATCTATATCTTATGTTATGGAACAGACAAATGTCTGTGTATAGCAAGCCATAAATAATAGCAAAAAAAAAGTTGACTTTTTTCATCAGGCTGAAAGCCTTTAACTCAGCTGTGGATTTGGAGAGTAGAGAGAAAAAAATGACGTGCTCTGAAATCCAGTTTGTGCAGAAGTAAGGATGCAACCATTTTTGCAGGTTTGACTACAACATATAAAGGGCAGAGGAGATACAGAAGGTAAGAAGTGTAAGGAGGCACATGAGGATCCAGATCTGGTTTCCAGGATTCCTTCCTACGTATGCAGAATACATATATGGAATTTCCCCCTGTTGTGTTTGTATCATTCTAACCAAAAGACTACTGAGAATTCTGCTGAACTCTTCCTGAATGGAAACAAGATTTACCCTTAAGTATTTAGTAAAAATCAGAACCTGCAGCTGATGTCAGCGGTGTTTTTTGCAATATCATTCTCTAGAGAATTGCTAACAATAGACAGCTGAACACAAGAACCAGATGCTGGAAAGCAGAAGATAAGGAAAGTAAATGTCATTTGCCTTGTTTAATATACAGTCACTTAGGTTACCATCACACACAGAGTCTGGTTGTTTAATTAAGAAGTTTGTGCTGATGCCATAAATTCAAGTCAGGTAAATACATTGCCATTTAGCACATACATAAAACTTTTGATTAAACACACATAAATAGGAAATTAAAGCAATGCATGTACTGCTACTTTAATCCACACTGAAGAACTACTGCAGCTATTAAGACGTCTTTAGAGTTTTTAATTACTTAAAATGCTAATGAAAGAGAATATTGGCAGAGCTGCTGTTGATGCTGTATTCTAACTGCTGTGGATCTCACTTAGGTCTGAAATTATACAGTAGGGGCACTAGTTAATATCCTGCCTGTCACTGGCACTCAATACATTGTGTGTGAGATTTTAGGTTTGGCTGAGATGATAGCTGCCCTTATTTCAAGCACACCACTTTCATTTTTTGATTAGAATTAAATTATTTTGTTTCAGATAATACTTATCCTCTTTCACAAATATTGTCTTCTTTCCCACCTCTGTATACACAACCTTCTTTAATTGGAGCAAGCTAAGAATGATAATTACAGTCAAATTCCCGGGCTCAAATCAATTTGTGTTTTAATACATACTGGTATAACTTAGAAAACTCGATTTCTTTCTGTTTCACAGTTTCAGAATAAATAGCATCATATAATCACCATATATGAATAGAAATTAGATTTAAATAGACACATGGCTTTGTAAAAGAAACGTGCACATATTTTCCTTTACTAAGCATGTTTCCTCCCTCAGGCCAGAAGCTTTTGCTAAAAACTGTGATTAGAAGATGTTTGAAGAACCCTACAAATAGAGAAACTTTCTTAATTTTTCTCTAGTTTTAGAAAGGGTCACTGTGGACACACCTGAATAACTTATGCTTCCATGTCCTTCCCTATTGCTTGCTATAATACTTAGTGGTTTTAAATTTAAACAGATAAAATGATATTTCAAAGAATTGTATTCAATCTGACTGTTAATAATATTTTTCAGGTTGATAGTTCATGCCATGTACAGCCTATTATTATTTCTGTACACATTTCCCAGAGCCAGGAGGTCTGTGCACATTGCAACCAAACCCCAAAACGTTCTAGCTATAGAGCTATTGATATAATGCTTCAAGTTTTTGAAACATCTGAACACTTTCTCTTCCCTTTACAATATTTCTGACTTTAAAACTCTGCACTTTTTCACCCTCCCATGTACATCTGTACTCTAACTTTGCTGTGCCATGCAATCCTGATTCATCAACATACCCTTAAAGAGGATGTTCACTTGTGTTCTGGTAGTAGTTTCACCAGGACAATGTGGAAATTGCCCTGGTCTTTGTCTCCATAAAATATGCAGATATACCCATTTAATGCCACCAAAGAGTTTGTTTGCCCACAGCAACCCCCAGCATATTTTCTTCACTTTAAAGGTAAGGAAAGAAAATTGTTCACTCCTACTAGAAAGTATTTTCAGGCAAATAGACCACAAGATATCAGGATTCCTCTGCAGGAGACAACTGTACAGCTGGAGACGGTGGAGGTAAGAGATCTCTAGTAATAGACCTTTCTCTAAACCAAGATCCAGAGGCACACTGTAAACCTCCTAATTTGTAAGCATTAGCAGAGTGCCTACCACAACATAAACATGGGTCTGTACTCTTCCAATGTGTCTTTGTCTTTAATTTCCCCTCTCCACAAAGGAGATTATACCTCCTTTCTAAATGTAGGCAACCAAATAAGTGTTTTCACTGTATTTATTCATAACCATCTCTAGTAATAAGTAGCTCTTATTGCCTTTTTTTTCCTCCTTTTCTTCTGCCACTATAGTTGTACGGAAGAAAACTGCAAATAAAATGAAATCTAAATGAAGTCTGGCAATTTCTTGCTTCTCAATGCAGTAAAAGCATTCATATCACTATATAATTTGTTAACTGTGTCCATTGATTCTCTCCTCTTCCATTGATTATATGTCTGCCTAACTTGAAAATAGTTACTGTCTATTACAGTTAAGAATGAGATTGGCAGCAGTTTACTGGAAATTTAGTAAATTAAAACAGAATTAATAAGAAACATGGAACTTTAAGGAACTCTTTTCTAAGGTAATATTTCTTTTTTTTTTTTTACTCTATATTTTGTTTGACATTCCATACCAATTCCTGAACTTAACTATTTGTGATACATTTTCACTCCAAAGAATACAGATATCTTGTCTACCGTGTATAACAGCACTTTTGAGAGAAGTCATAAATTAGCCTCAGACATACAAAGAATGCCCAGTCAAATAAAATACTGCCTAAAACCAAGAAGTTATGTGCCATAAACACCTTTTTGATAAATATTGAGTACTAAATAAGGATGAAGTGTAAACTAGTAGAGCAAGGTACTTGATTTAGGGAAAACAGAATTATGCTACAGAACTCTGAGATACTCTCTACTTGCTTACTCATTTTTTTAATTGAAAAATAGAGTAACAGTAATACACATAAAATTATGTCAAGATTTTTGAGAATATCAAGATTTCAATTATCACATCACATACAAATTCAGTTCACAAAACTGGATAGACAGGCTAATTTGAGAGGCACACTTTATCTAGGTAAAAAAAAAAAAAGGAAAAAAAAAAGATTGTAGGACCACTCATAAGTATGCCCATATTTATAAGACATACGTTGTTAAAAAATGATTGTCATTCCCCTAATCATTTCTAATATCTTTGTCTCTGATGATTCACAGGCAAATTTGTGTTGAGAATTTTTTAGCCAGTCACACAGAAGACTACAAAGACAGAAATGTGTGCAAAGGAATATTAAGAAATCCAGATTCTCAGCAGTGTATCTGGGTTATGTCTTCATTCCAACAAGTTTCAAATGAAATAATGGGGACGGCATTTGTTATCAGCAGTCAATATGTATGATATGTACATATTAATAATCTAATGTATTATCTGCCTTTGTTTGGGATTTTTGAGGGGGTTCATTTGGATTTTTTCTTTGTAGGTTTGAATTGAGGGGGGTGCTGGTCATGGGTTTTTTTCATTTATCAAAGTGTTTCATGTTTCTGACTTGCAGAATGATTAATTTGTGATTTGAGAAAGGAAATGTATGAAAAGTTTGTGTTCCACCCATGTGAAGGTTTTGCTTTCTAACTTACCCCAATCCAATTAGAGAAAAGTCCTGTAGAATAAATAACAGGAATGACGTTTTGCTTTCTGTGAATGGTGGGCATTCCCAGACCTCCTGAATCTGTAAAAGGTAGAAGGAAATTACAGCAGTCAAGGATTACTTCAAATCACATGTAATAATATTATTTTTCCAGTTTGAACATCTGAGCCTCTTTCACCTAAACAATTTACTAATGAAAAAAAAAGCCACAAACTATTTTGTATGTAAATTTATTTACTGTAACTGGAAACTGGAATTAGAAAATTCTTATGTTCTTGTTCCTTGGTTTTAGTCAATAAAAAGGCACGATTATTATAACACACCACATTTTTTGCGTGTGATTTACTGCAGGCAATTTTCTGTAGATTTTGAGTAGAATAATTAACATTTGAAATGCTGGAATTGTGTTTCATATTACAAATTCAAAATATTTAAGCGGTTCATAGAAGATTGCTATTCATCAAGAAACAGTATAGATTATTCAAAATTACCTTACAGTGTCTCTTTACAAATATATATATCAGTATACTAATTTTGCATAAACCTTCACAATGTTATTTGAAGTTACTCTGCCTCAGAAATTGAAAGCATATTTAGTATTTATATATATATATCTAAATAGTAAGAAGATGGTTTGATTGCTCTGTTTTACACAAGTAGTATTTTTTTTAATAGGATCCCAGAAAATATTTTACTTTATTTATTCTTGTATATGAAAATGGTTTCTTTTCTTTTTCACAAGCTATGGTATTGCAAAATTGCTTCACAGATAAATGGAGATTCCTCTAATGTGAAGAGCAGAACAAAACATACATAGGAATTAGAAATTGTCACATTTAGGATAAGCGATAGCTTGCAAGCATATTTTTAGTACTTCTTAATAGTAAATTGTCAATAGGTGGTAGAACTCTTCATTCCTAGAATTCCAT
Organism: Chlorodrepanis virens; assembly: GCA_003286495.1. Classification (NCBI taxonomy): domain Eukaryota; kingdom Metazoa; phylum Chordata; class Aves; order Passeriformes; family Fringillidae; genus Chlorodrepanis; species Chlorodrepanis virens. The sequence continues at coordinate 38,659,252 of LTAT01000004.1, read as the reverse complement.
CACATTCTAGTCAAAATTTTTATCATGCTTGAAAATTCTGTTTATCATTTGGTAGAAACTTGAGGCAAATAGGAAGCTTAAAATACCGATCAAATTTTGAGTTACCTGATGTCTGTGTAGAAAGTTTGAACAGATGGATAGAATAAATGACCCTAACCTTTGGAGGGTGTGAATATTGTTAGGAATATGGGTAAAGGAATGGCAATGGACAGATATGTTTTTTTTATCAGAACCACTTGTTAGCATAGCATCACTGCTCCCACCACTTGCTTATTGTTGTCCCTTTCAGAAGGTTGTAGACCCTGGGTGATGAGCAGCAGAGTTGTTCATATGAGCAGTCCAAATGTGTTTGGCAAGCTTGTAATATTTATGTTTACAGCCTGCTATTCATCTGCACCTTTTAGTGTATAGAACCTCTTTTTAGCAGATGACCTTGCAGTCCTTAATAATTTTCACGGGTATTTATTGCAGATAGACACTGAACAGAGTAGGCACTAAAGCTTACTAAGAGATGACCTACCTTGGATGGTTATCTCATCCAGTCTTATCTCTGGAAGACCAAAACAGTAATCAGATAGTATTTGGTGACTAGTGTTATGATACAGCATGAAAAGAGAGGAAAATAAAAGTGAATAATTTGGAAAAAATCTATTGCAATCATTCTTCATACAGGTAGAATAATAAAAATGTTCAATGGCTCTGGTATGAAACATGGAGGTAAACACTGACAGGAATACAGAAAAAAGGCAAGATGTGACCAAAATAAACTTAATGTTCTAGTGACTCTCTAGAGTAATATCATTATTAATACTGAACAAGATTTTCTCAGGCTGTTGATATATTTTTCTATTCAGAGAAATAGAAAACATGCCAAGATAACATTCTCTCTGTCCATGCTTGAGAAGCATTCATGTCACCAATTTGTGGCGAGATGTGACTGTAAGGATTTATATAAAGAAAATTTACTGCAGAAGCTCATATAAATGAACTACAGGACCATGTAAATTAAATAAGAGGAATAAACTCCTGAAGAAAGGCCTTATGTGAGAATTTCTATTGCCTGGGTCAGCTTCAATGTCTTGTTTTGATTTTGGTTTTACACACTTTTTCATAACGGTGCTGTATGGCAAATTAACCAGTGCCTGTAAGTTCATAGGGACAGAGTTTTGAACACTTACAAAGAGGTTGAATAGGAAAAGGATTGTTAAAAACCTCTCTATGCTTTGAACATTTACCTCCTAGTGTTCTTGAAAATTATTTCTTCTGTGTGAAGAGAACTAAAAAGAAGGAAGTAATCAACAGAGGTAAGATGTTCCTTAAAAAAATAAAATAAAAAAAACAATACAACTAGAAACATAAGTTACTTAAATCAGAACATTTATAGGTGATTTTGGGAAGTTCAGAATCTCTAATACTTCAAATTCATTTCTTCTATTTTGTTTCAAGGTAACTGATTGCCTTACCAACAACCAGTAAATACAAGGCAAGAGTTATTTTACAAATAGAAATTTGTGAGCTTAACAGTCCCTGTCATTTTCTAAAAAGAGAATTCTGGTAGTTTCTGGTCAGAATGTTCAAAGAAATACAATTTTTTGTTATAAATTTGTTCTTTTAAATAGTATTTCAACATCCCCTACATCCTCCTCTGTCCTTATGGGTTTGTGTGCAGCTATTTTTTGTGTATGACTGAGCCTAAAATTTTCAATTTTTCCAACAGACTGACAGAAGATAACCACTACTGACCCCTATTATAGTCGAGATTGTACAGACTTACTCATATATGCTGAATTATTTGATCTGTAATAACAATATATATATATTTATAAAGTTCTTCTTTTCTACCTCTCTGAAGCTACACACTGACCAAGATAAAGGAGATGGAAATTTAAAATACATATTAACGGGAGATGGGGCTGGCAGTCTGTTCATTATAGATGAAAATACAGGAGATATTCATGCTGCAAAGAAATTGGACAGAGAAGAAAAGTCCCTGTACGTGCTACGTGCCAAGGCTATAGACAGAAAAACTGGAAGACAAGTGGAGCCAGAGTCTGAATTTATCATTAAAATCCACGATATCAATGACAATGAACCAAAATTCACCAAGGACATGTACACCGCCAGTATTCCGGAGATGTCTGGAGTTGGTAGGTAAAAACTTCTTATGTAAAATACAAAAAGATTTGAGCTGATTGGGAACTTATAAGTAATTCATTGTTTGAGGCACTTGCCACTAGCTGCTCTGAATATCCATGGAACAATTTCTGTTGCCAGCAATGTACCATAAATAATTGATTTCTGCTTTTATTAATTTGTTTCATCTTTATTCACTTTTTAATCCTTTTTCCATGCTATAAGCTACTCTTTAGTCTTTCAAGCCCACTGGAACCATCAAGAAATGCAGCATGTATGGCTCTCTCATCAGTTACTACATAGTTTTGTCACAGCTGACGCTATCCCTTGCATGAAGAGTATCATCTTTGTATTTTAAGGTCTAATTTACCAAAACTTTTTGTACCTTTAGACAGAAACAACTTTAAATGTGTAAGTATGTAAATCGATTAATACATCAAAATTATGAAAAATTGTGGGTTTAATTTTTTCCTTGTTTTTGTTATCTGTATGGATAGTTCTTGTTGGCAGGTTGTTTGTTTGATTTTTTGTTTTATTATGGAACTTTTAATATTACATATTATAATATATTTAGAATATTATAAAATTATTATATTTGCCTTTATGGGTAAAAACTTACACCTATTTGTAACTGCTGAAATGAAAAGTAAAAATGTGGAGTTACAGTAGCTGTGAGAAATACAGCATAACAGGAAAATAATTCTGTGAGTTTTGTTAAAATATATAAAGTAATAGATAATATCCACCAGCACACATTCATCAGAAGTTATCATGATTACCTAAGTGCTTCACTTTTATATAGCAGGGAGAGTGTCTCTCATAAGAAAAGTAAACATAAAATCCCTAGGCTGTGGGAAACAACCAAAAGAAAAATTCTCAAGAGCTATTTACTTTTCATGATTTACTGTATCGGTTTGCAAAATCAGTCATGGATGATGGCATTGTTAAGAGATACAATAAAATACCTGTAAAATAATCTTGTGATTAATATGCATCTTCACAAAATAATTCACAGAAGCTAATATCTTTGAGAGTGGTAGAAGAAGTATAACAGAATAAAAAATTATTTTATAAACATCAGAGTATAAATACTATTTCTATTTATTTTATAAAATAAAATAATTTATAATGCACTTATAAAATATTTTATAATAATAAAATAATATTTTGTAAGCATGAGAAATATGTCAATAATCACACGTGTAATGTGATTAGCCCAAGCATGCTTCTTTTAAAGATATATGGAAAATAAGGTAATTCTTTCCATTCAAAATTTACTTTGCATATAATCACTGAAAGAAAAAGGTTGGCAGATCACCTGTCATATTTAATTTGAAATATATTTGTAAGGAAGGAACTCTATGGGACTAGATAGGAAAAAAATTATGTTCATGTTTAACATTATCACTTAGTCCAACTTTATTACAGTCAATGGAGAGGCATGAATAAAAAAGAAGTGAAAATGATCCAGTGCTTTGGCACTGCCTGAGAAATACTAAGTCTATGAAATGTTTATGTTTGATGAGGAGGATGACAGCATAAGAACCATAATGTACTTTAATCTGGGGAAGGGTCCATAAAAGACACAAGAAAAGGTGAGTTTTACTTCGAAGAAGAGTTGGTGTACTTTTTCCTTAAGAAAAAGGAATAAACAGCAAACAATGTCCTTTGGCTTCAAATATGAAGACAAAAGAAAGGATGCGAGTTAGTCTTTCCTCTCCTTAGTTGACAATTAATTGGCATTTAGGAACACAAAAACCACTAGAAAGGGAATTTTTAGCATTTGAATTTGAATGAATAGAAATAGTTTTGTAATTTTTTTTTTAGAGTGGAATAGAGCAAGAACCTAGAACAAGAACAAATCTAGACCAGTACATTCTAAAAATAGATATTCTATATGTCTGAATTTCAGTCGTGGGAATGCTAATTAAAGAGTCAGGATGTACATACAGATGTAAATAAGATTATGCACATATATATATTTCTAGTTGGAGTCCCTTTTGTACAATTTTTTTGAAAAAAACAATTTAAATAAAAGCCTAAAAGTTAAGGCTGTTAAAGCAGTAGGCCCAAACCTTTTAGCTGGTTCTCTCCTGTAGAATTTAAAGCGCAATTTGAGGTTGGAGTGTTGTGAAAAACAAGTCATAGAACCACTGTATCATAGACTTTCCTGAACTGGGAGAGAATCTCAAGCATCATTGAAATCCAACTCCTGGCCCTTCCCTTCCCTTCCCTTCCCTTCCCTTCCCTTCCCTTCCCTTCCCTTCCCTTCCC
>LTAT01000004.1:38633563-38652296 GCA_003286495.1 Chlorodrepanis virens | reverse complement strand
AGCCCGCGGGCGCGCTGGTTGTCAGGCAGTACAGGTAATGCAGGTGACGCTGGTGACAGGGCACTGACACTGGTGGCGGGGCCGCCGCCGCTCCCCTGCCCCGGAGCGCCCGGGAGGGGCGAGCAGAGGAGCCGCTCGCTGCCGCCTGCCGAGGAAAGCGGTCAGAGGTAATGCCCTTTGCCGTCGGGATGGCGGGCAGCAGCCATCGATGGATTTTTGAGATGCATTCTGACTTAATCCAATTAAAGGCACGTCCCGGCTCACCCGTTGAGCTGCTGGAGAAGGCAAAGTTCGCGGTGGCGGCCAAAGTGACCTTTGTCACACTCAATCTGTGGGCGGGCTGTGTGCTGGGTGAGCTTTCCGCTGTCCTCAGAGTACACCCACGATTGGGGTTTTTTTGCCTACGCATAAATCGCAATTGTCCTGCTCCATCTTTAATTGCACAGCGAATAGTAATGTTCATAAGCACACACATGGCTTAAGAAATCAATGGTAAAAGCGTTAGGCTGTCACCAGGTAAGCAAATGAAAGAGAGCAGCGTAAGGATGTGCCGAGATTCCAGCTGCTCCCCGTGGAGCATTTTGCAGTGTGCCAGGGAGGTGCTACAGCCGGGCTCCAGAGCCTCTGTTCCATAGAGCACTGAGTTAGTTTGCATTCAGCAAATCAGTGGTGTGGCTGCATGGCTTCCTGTCAGGACCTATCTATTAGAAGTAAAGTTTTTCTAAAAATAAGGGTTAATTCCTTCGTGAGACATGACCTTGACTAATTTATCTGCAGTTATCACTAAGAAACAGTGAACAATTTTTCATTGTCTTCTGATGTAAATATAAAACATTAATTCATTCAATCTGCCCTAATCTTTCTACATGTTTCAGCTGAGAAGACTTTGGGAGGGGCCTTAGGAGAGTACCTAATAGTAGAGTGTGCTAAAATTTTGTTAGTATTTATGCTTTTACTTCTTGGTCTTGTAATTACAGTTCAAGGCTTCAGCTGGCCTAAATTTGTTTTGTTCCAGGCAGAGTATTTGTCAGTCAAACTTTTTTAACTATTGCAAACTGTGCCCTAACTGCTTTGGGGAGAATGGAAACATAATGGGAGGAATAACGGCAAAAGTTAATTTGATTTTTGTTTTCCAATAGTTCTCCAATTGTTTATTGGTCTAGGTCAGAATACATCTTGGAAATTAACAAGAATAAGGAGAGAAAAGCATACAGATTAAGGGTCAATGAGTTTGATTAGAATGTGATAGACAAGGTTTTACGAAGGGCTTAACTGGGTTGTCTTTCTCTTTTACAGTACTGAAATGTCTAATTTTCTTTGTGACTTCATTATGCATTCTTTAACATTTTGCAGTTTCCATAGGCTGTCCCTTAAGTATAATCTTTGGATGTGATAATCAGGCTGGCAGACAGTGGGGCTTGGTGCTAAAATCATCAGTAATTTAATCATAGAGTAGAATCTTAGAATGGTTTGGGCAGGAAGAGACCTTAAAGATCATTTAGTTCAAATCCCCTTGCCTTGGGCAGGGACACCTTCCTCTAGACCAGGTTGTTCAGAGCCCCATCCAGCCTGGGCTTGAATACTTTCAGAGATGGGGCATCCACAACTTCTCTGGGCAGCCTGTTCCAGTCCAGATTTGGGAAAAAAACACAACACAAAACAGCTCTGGAGAAGATGCTTTCCTCCATTCTGCCATTTTGTTCAGATCAAGTCACAATGCATTTTGCAGGTATAATTTCTGTTAGAAGTTTACAAATTTGTAAGTACTTGAATTTTTGAGTAATTTTAATCTTTCTCTTTGCAGCTCAGGCCAGTCAAACCCAACCTTTTACCTTCAGAAGGGTGGGCAGGCTTTTGTGCTCAGGAAGAAGCCCCATGGTCCCCTTTTACCTGGAGCACACAAGGTAAGTAACATTCTTCACTGAGCTCCAAACACTTTGTTTTGCAGGTGACCAGGGTCTATAGATGATGGTCCAGCACACTGATGAATGTGTCCAGAAATGCAGTGAGTTGCTGGATTATTTCCCACGTTCTGTGCTCTACATATAATTAAACATTCAAGAGGATTCACTGTGCTCATTTATGTTTGGGAGGTTTTAATTGAACCTAAATTTCTGTGTCTTCCTCAGGTCGATAGAGAATACCGTGTGCAGAAAGCCTTATTTTCAGCTGGGTTTCCAGTGCCTGAGCCCCTTTTGTATTGCAGTGATGTTTCTATCATTGGAACAGAATTTTATGTAATGCAGCATGTGCAGGTTGGTCCTCCTGTGTGAGAGATTCTTTCCTTCTCCCTACTACAAGCTGCTTTTAAATTGCCTAAAACCTTTCTGTTAGAGCCTTGCTCAGCACAGTTTTGTGATATAAGAGTAAATAACCTTCTGATGTTTTGAAGGAATGTTAGCTGTCAGTGATTCTCACAGATTTCAGCTTCTCCAGGGCTTATTTCACACTTTGTTGAATTTTTTAGCTCAGTATTTAACCTCTTGTTCTTGTTTTGAGCTCTTGGAAGGATATCTTGAAATGAGGCAATATTGCTCCTGTGAAAAGCATACACAAGAAAGAGGGAAAAAATCAGTCTGTAAAATGAATCTTAGGACATCCTGGAGGCTTTTTAGTATTGAAGATAGGAGCTGACATGCAATCACCTATTCTTGAAAACAAAGCAAGATTCCAGTTCAAACACTAGTTTCAGAAAGAACGCAGCCTATCTCTGTCTGTGGTTCACCACTCTGGGGGTGCTGTAGCTGAATTGATACACTTTTTGTTAGATTTTGGGGATTTCGAGCATAAGTCTGCTGTATTGTGTCTTTTTCTTTTTTTGTATCCTCTGGGAAGAGGAGGAGTTGAATTCAGGTCTTTTCATTTGCATTGCACCTTCTTCTGTCATCAGTTTCACTGGGAAATTAGAAATGTAAGTTTGTGGGCCAGTTTCTGAAGATTAGGTTAACCTTCCTACAAGAACTGTAAATCAGGGGTAATAGAATGTAAGGGTTGTGAAAAATTTGAAAACAGATTTGAAACAGATTTCTTACATCAAAGATGTAAGGATTTTACTGGTTTTGATTAGAACAAAGTGATACCTTAAAAAGAAACCTTCTTACATTTCTAAGTATGTAAATGTATGGTCTGTCCATTCTATGATGGTCAGCACTGCTCTGTTTTTAACAATTGTGAAAATAGAACAACAAATCCATCTTCTAAATGTATTCAACTGCTCTTAAGCAGTTGAAAAAACAAGTGAATTTCTATGGATTGTTTGAGTCTTTGTACCCATAACCCACCCTTTACCTGCCTACCTCTCCTTTCCCCTGAGGTCTTCATTGGTATTTTTTCTGCAACTTAGCTTTTAGAGACAATACAGTAACATTGTTTTTCCTGGTACTTTCAAGCTTGAGGATACCTGGATTGAGTGCTCTAATTCAGAATTTCATCTACAGGTACACTATATACTTTTGACCTGGGTTTACCATGAATCCCTTCATTGGCCCTGGGTGAGGAATAAAATAAATGAGGAAGGAATTTTTGATTGCATGGGGAGTGTTGGTTCACTGCATTTGGTTTTGGTTGTGGAATGTATACCTTTACTTCTTTGCATCTGATGTGTACATCCCACCAAATACCTGATTTATGGTATTTCTAGGGCCGCATTTTCCAAGACCTCTCCCTGCCTGAGGTGGGCCCAGCAGAGCGTTCTGCTCTGTATCTTGCAATGATAGAAACTCTGGCCCTGTTGCACTCCTTTGATTTGCAGTCATTGGGTCTCCAAGGATATGGCAGAGGACCAGGATACTGCAAAAGACAGGTATAGCTCTTAGTGTTTCTCTTGTTTTGTCTTTGAATGCTTATTTGTTTTGCAAGCTAAATTGTTAATTATTAATTATTGTATTTTAGCCATTAAAACTTCACATAGTTCAATGAATTGTGCACAATCTGAAGCCACTACTACATTCAGATTGATTCTGTAATGCTGTAGGGAAAGATGACAGATTGGCTTTTGGAATAATGCTAGATTTGGGCTATGTAAATAGGATGGAAGTAGATGTAGTCTTCATTTCATCTGTTGATATCTCAGTTCACATTTGCAAATGCAGAAGTACTGGGTTTTACTGAATTTTCAAGCAATATGGTGATCGCCAAAGCCCAGAAGCATGTGCTTCAAAATTTTGTATTCTTGAAAAACTTGTGAATCAATTGAAAAATCTGTTGGAGTGTGTCGTAGTTTGAGAAAAAGTGAGTTTTTTTTGAGATAGTGTAATCAGACCAATAAGTGTTCAGATTGTAATATTAGCACCTAGTTTGTCCACTGAGAGCATAGATACGCCTCTGAGAACACAAAGGGTTAAAAGCTGTGAACTCCCAGGAGAAAACTCTCTTTGAGTTCCGTAGAAGAGAGTACAGACCTCCCCTGCCCAGCTCCAGGCTGGGTAGGGGAGGGGAGGCCATGCGGCCAGAGAAAGTAAGCCAAGCCTGAAACAAAGAAGGGAGGCGAAAGCCCCTGCAAAATAGAAAAGTAGAAGAGCACTGCGAGGCTTCGAGCAGCCACCCCCCCCCCGCCCAGGAAAGAGAGAGAGCTGGTGTCTGTGCCTGTGCCACCTTGAACTTTGATAGCACAGCCAGCGTGAAAGAAAAGTGAGGAGAGTGCTGTAAAAAAGTGCCCGGCTAGGCAACTGTGAGAGTTCTAGACTAACAGAGCCTGAGACTTTTAACCCTTTCCTTAAATGATAAAAACCTGCCAAATGTTGATTCCTCCTAGAGTTAGTGAAAAGCATTGAGAAACTCAGAAGAATCCTAAGTAAGAAGAGATGATAGAGTAGCCTTTAGCTAGACTTTTCTTGTATAGCCATGACAAAACCACTTAAGTTCCTGTGACACAGAGACTGCATTCTAAGAAGAAGCGATAACTCAGAGCCAAGAGAGTGCAGTGATGTAAAAGTGTGCAAACAGAAACAACGACAGGTGAAGAAAGTAGTAGTAGTGCCCTCCGTTTTCAGAGAAGAAGAAAAAAAAAAAGATGATCTCTGTTCAAGAGACCCCTCGGCCCCAGGGGGTGAAATTTGAAAGAGACAAGTGTCCCAAAGGAGAGAGACTGTGCTCTTTTTAGAACTAGACAAAGCAACCTTAAAAAGAAAAACCCTAAAAGCAACTCTAGTCCATGTGCAGTGGTGAGAGCACTGGACATGGAAAGAAGAAGTCACGATGGCAAATGTTCTCCGGGCGGTGCCACACGTGACATAGAAACACGAGAAGTTTCAACTGTGTTTCCTGGAGAAGTCTTTAGTGCAAGAGAGACTCCTCTCTTCTCGAAGAATTAGAAATTGATTATCTAAAGAGTAGTGACTGAACTAAAAAATTAGTGGGGGGAGGAAGAAGAAATTTAGAAAGTTTTCATCTTGTGTTCTGTGTGTTTCCTCTTGTAATTTTAAGTTAATAAAGTCTTTTTCCCTCTCATTCTTAAGTTAGAGCCTGCTCTACTCTGTCTCTAATCACATCTCACAATAAATACCAAAAAAAAAGTATTCTCATAAAAACACTAGCATTGCGCCAAGCTCAAACCATGACACCCCTGAACCTGCTTTGCTAATTTTAATGAGTAAGGTTTACTACTTTTATCTCATTAAGCTTCTTAGCATGCTGCTGATGAGTATTTCACAACAATTTTTTAATCTTTGCATTGATTCTATTAATAAAAGGGACAATGCCTAATTTATTTTACCAGTCACTTCCTTAAAATGCTACTTTCTAAATTTATAGTTCTAACCAAAGACACCTAACATATTTTAAGATTTTTATTTTAATTTATTTTAAGATTTTAACCTATTTTAAGATTTCTACACAGGCGGATTTCTACACAGCACAGCATATTTTAAATGGTTAAATTTAAAGCATAAAATTTTTCCATTATATCACTTTTATTGAAAATAATCAGAATACAAAATCTTTTCTTTAGCTGACCAGTGGGGTTTGTTAGAAGAATGTTCTGTGTGAAATAAAAATATGGCGATTTTCAACTAATGTGTAGAGGATTATAGCAAGACTACACATTCCTTGAATTGAACAGCTATTCTAAATAAAAGATATAAATAAAATAAATATCTAAAAGACATACACACTAATAAAAATATGTGAGATGAGCATGCAGTAAAACACACTGGGTAATATGTATTAACACTACCATTCTTATTACTCTGCTGTTGAGTAGTACATCCTGAAACACCAATTATACAATGATTCTCAATGATTCTCTTAGAAGTTCAATAATTGTTCAATAGAAGTTCAATCCTTGTTCAATATTTCTATAGTATCTCTTGGGAATATATAATCATCATAACTACTACTTCATTTAAGTAAGACTGTGCTCCATTCTGATATTATTTTTAGTTACACCATGTTTTCAGCATCACATAATCTCAAGTGCATTTCTCAAGAACAGTTTGTTATTTTGTATAGGAAGCTCTTAGAAGAACAAGTAGGCCTTATGTTTACATCTTCTTTAAAAAAAAAAAAAAAAAAGAGGAAAGGAAGAAAATGAACCAATGCAGTAACCATCATATTTTCTATTTTTGAATTTGCTTATGTCAGTAACCATTAATCTACAGATGTGTAAAAACAAATAAAGAGAAGCGGCTCTCATCTTTCAAGTTTCAGCAGGAAATATTTATATTTTCTCTTTTGCATATTTTCCCTGGTTTCAGATGTTTATAAAAAGAAGCTATGAATGACTGTTTTGACTTTGACACAAGCTTAAAAAACTAGTTTGCCAACTTGCAAAACTTCAGAATTCTAATTGTTAATGTGCACTCTATTTTAAAATGAATTATTGAGTTAGCTTTAAGAGAAAGATATATTTCAAATAAATATATCATCCACAACTTCAAATTTTACAAGATAGAATCACAATTCCTTTTAGTCAAACTAAGCATGATGGCAGAAATTCTGTAACTAGAATACTTTCAATATTTCTTTTTGCATTAGCCACTATATATAAAGTGGCTAACTATAACTAAAGAATTTCAAAACCTTTGTAAATGTCAGAATATTTTTTAAATGCAGAATTTTTATCCTAATTTAAGTTCTTTCTTATTTTGATGCAATAAAATGTATTTGTTATGAAATAAACAAAAAATATTTTTGAATAAGGGTTCATTGTCTAACAACATTTTCTTAAGCCATCAAGGTAAAAAGTCAAAATCCTCCTTTTATTAAGAAGTCAAAATCATAAATCTTTCCAGGATTTTTTCAAAGAATTTTGGACTATTTGAATTTTTTTCTTTCACTTTTGTGCACAAAATCTGTTAAGGACATGTATAGTATTTTTATTAGGAAAGTAAACAGAAGTTTTTATGAGTATTTTCCATTTTTCACGAGGCAGAATTCTAAAAGAGTAGTATGAATGGTTGCTTTAAAACTTCATCATTCTAATGTTCAAAAGAAAACCACTAGAACACCAAAAGAATCTTATTTATATCATGATTGAATTCTTCTATTCATTGTCTGCACATTTATCTATGTACATAATATGGACAGCATCTTCCTAGCAAAAAAGGATGTCTGCAAGGAACTTATTACAGCTCCGGTACTGTAAGCAGATAATTTTGAGTTTGTACAGCTCCGCTGATTTCAAGCTGGGTGTTACAGAAGTGTTAGGATTTTCCTGTATGTTGTTCATTTCACAATCAATGTGTATAATTACTGTAAAATTTAAATATCCATTCAAAACTACTAATATTCTTTGTTATGGACTGAAGATAAAATAAACACCTAAAATAAAATATAAGTCATCACATCTAAAACTGATATGTATGTATTGTGTATGTCATGGAATCATAGAACAGCTTGGGTTGGAAGGGACCCTAAAGGTACCTAGGCCCCTGTCATGGGCAGGGACACTTTCCACTAGACCAGGTTGCTCAGACGTCCATCCAATCCAGCCTTGAATGCTTCCAAGAATGAGGTGACTCCTCTGGGCATCCTGTTTCAGTTCCTCACCATCCTCAAACTAAAGAATTTCTTCCTAATATGCAATCTAAACCTACCCTTTTATAGTTAAAAACAGTTCCCCTTTTCCTGTCCCTACAGACTCTTGTGAATAGTCTCTCCCCCTCTTTCTTATTGGGTCCCTCCAAGTACTGGAAGGCTGCAATCAGGTAGCCCTGAAGCCTTCTCTTCTCCAGGCTGAACAATTCCAATCCTCTCAGCCTTTCCCCACTGGAAATGTGCTCCACAGCTCTAATCTTTTTCATGGCCTGCTCTGGACTTGCTCCAACAGGTCAATGTTGTTCCTGTTCTGGGGATTCCAGAGATTCCCCACGCACCATTCCAGGTGGTCTCTCACCCTGCTGGCCAGGATGCTTCTGATACAGACCAGAACATATTTGGCTTTCTGTGAGTGCACATTGCTGGGTCATGTCCAATCTCTCATCCACGAGCACCCTCAAGTCTTTCTCGGCAGCGCCGCTCAATCTGTTCATGCCTCAGCATGTGCTGATATTGGGCATTGCCCTGATCCAGGTGCAACAACTTGCACTTAGTCTTGTTAATCCTCATCAGATTCTTGTGGGCACTGTTCTCAAGCTTGTCCAGATCCCTCTGGATGGCATCCTATCCCTCAGATGTGTCAATCACATTTCTCACTTGGAGTCATCTACAAGTTTGCTGAGGCTACCCTTCTGCCCTTTGTCTGTGTCATTAATTAAGACATTAAATGACACTGGTCCCAGTAAAAGCTCCAGAGGGACCCTGCTTGTAACTGATGTCCATTGGAGCACTGAGGCATTGACAGCTACACACTGGATGCGTCTGTCCAACCATTTCATTATGGACCTAACAGTCCACCAATCGAATCCCTCTCTCTGCAATTTGGAGAAAAGAATGTTGTGGGGGATCATGACAAAAGCTTTACAGAAGCCTGGATAGAAAACACCTGTAACATTTTTGTGAAGATTTCAAATATTTCACAAATTTAAAGTTTACAGAGCATTTTAACATTGCAGATAAATCTCAAGCTACAGAAAAAGGAATGGCACTCTTTTTCTGCTTTTTGGTCTCTCAGTTCCCTCCCAGGTGTGATCTCTTATGTTTTTGCCACTGACCTCTGAACCCAGAAGAAGAAAGTTTAAGGAGATAAATCATCATAAAGATGGATTTTTCAAGATCAATATTCCCTTTCTACTACTTCTGTTCCCTGATTCAGATAGCATGAGGTTAGATGCTAGAGCTAGAATTAGGGAAGTGGCAGGAATATGAAAAATATAGCAGGTAAAAGCAGGTGAGGCTCTTTCATCCAACAGTGTCTAGCTTCAGCTAAATAATCCCTTGACATATCCATTTTTCTTCAGCTACAAAATCCTTCTAACCTAAACAGGATTCCCCACTTTCTTCCTTATTTTTTTTTTTTCTTTTGAGATGGGGACAAGTTTGATTTATTATTAAGACACCACAAATCTGAGGCAGCACACTGAGAAAACCAGAACCATTGAGTCACCTGCCATGAGTAAGAGCTGACTCTTGGTGCTACAAGAAATTGGGGTTTTGTATAAGTGCTGTCAGCAAGTAAAGTAACTAGTGTTTGCTGCTAACACAGAAAGGTATAAACAATTTTTCTATTTCTGTCCTGTGAGAACTGAGCCACTGTCAACTCACTGCCAGTCTGTGGCCTCTAGCTCCCTTAGACCTCCACCTGCTGAACTTTCACAGTGTTCTGTTCCAAAATATTTCTCATAGGAAGAAAGAAGGTGCCAGAAGTTCAAATGCAGCAATTAGTAAGCAAGATGGGTGACTTTTATAGCACTATATGGGACTTTAGGATTCGTCAACTAATTGGTCTAAATTTTGGAGACGCAGTTTTAAGCTGATCACAAACTCATTTAAACTCAATTTTCTACTACTTCATAGAAGAGTAGAACAGCTCTACTCCATAGATCTGTCATAATAAGTTCAGCTACTGCAGCAATGGACATTGAAATGTCCATTGGAATTGCCTTGGAATGACAGTCATCTTGCCAAATGGAATGTTCAGACCTGGGGTGTGTTAAATGTGCCTCTCCTTTCCATCTCTTTGAAAAGACTGATTGCAAAACTGCTTGCCTGGCTACATTATGGCAACAAATTTATTATTTCCCATTATCCGTGTACATTGAAAGCAAAACAAAATAAAAAAAATACAAAAACCCCCAAAACAATAAACACCCCCTCCCCCAAACCAGAGACCTGTGCATCTCTAAATAAGAGCTTGAAACTAGCATTAAAAGTTCCTCTCTCATACCTACATTAAGTATTTTTGATGCATTAATTTTCCTTACTTATATTTCACTAGATTTTCAGCTACACCACCAAAATCTGTGAACAAAAGCATAATGCTCTGGGATTCTACAGATCATCACTTTTACTTACACTGCAGGGAAATACAGTGGGATAGGGTCTGCCTGATTAGAGATCTGTCTCTCTGACTGCATGTTAAATCCTTTCATCTTTCATGGCTTCACATCTGAAAACCAAAATTATCACCTACATTCTGAAACAGCATGTTGCTTCAGCCAGTGTGTAAATCTCTTGATACCAACATACACCCTTCTATACATCCTTTGATGTTTGTTACTATTCACAACCATGTGCAACCTGTTTTCAGAGCCACAGTAAATGGAATTCCTATGCACAATGCCCATTTATAGGCACCTAATTTATTCCCCCATGAGCCTTTGGAGCTACCAGCCAAATAGTTTTCCTTGTTTCAAGACATGCTACAGAATAAGACTTGCAGTGAGAGCCTTCTCAGGTTTATGGGACCATATTGAAGCCTGCAGCAAGTGAAGTGCTGGTACTAAGGACTGCAATAGCTGGCACTAATTAACAGTACCAATATAAAGAACCCCTGTGTCTTTTTCAGAAGGAACATGTCAAACAGAGGCACATGTGTGTTACAGCCTTCATTACAACTAAAATATGTCAGACATTAAATTAAACAACTAAGTATTGGACAGATTATGCATTAAAAGTGCTAACATTAGTGTCACTGTTTATATCAAGCTAATGCACAGAGTTCTTTTCTGAAACCATGTAATTATGTTCCTTTATGTGCACTTTCAGGTGTCTGAAAAAACCTCTTTTCTTCATTTAAACAATTTTTGAGAATGGGATTTCTCAAGTGTTGGTTTTGTAGTTGGATGGGAAGGCTGGCTACACAGATCTAAATCAGGAATTGCAATTAACTAAATAAAAGGTAAATATGTTGAAGATTTTTTTTATATGTAGCCATAAAAATATTTTTCAAATTACATTGAAAAGTAAAATTTTTTAAAATTATTATTGATTGTTAAATTAAAGCCCATCTGCGATGCTTACTTCATCTAATCTATTGAATGCAGAATATTTTCAGTTTTTTATAAAAAAAAGAGACAGCTTTCTGAATGCCTGAGTATACACCTTAGTTGCTAATATTATGCAGCTGAGTGTAAAGCTGAGGATTTTTTTTAAAATCACACTAACATCTGCAAGCATCTATTTTGAAACTAAAACACAGAGAGAGGGTTGTTTCCATTAGTTTGGTTTGGTTTGTTTATTTTTCCCTACCAGATTTCTGCATAACTTCTAAGAATCTTTAAAACATATAAATAAAACACTACAGATCATATTGGGCTGATAAAAAAAGATAAAAAATATTATTTTCCAAAATAATGAAAATTAACTAATCATCACACAAAGAGAACACACAAAAAGATGCTTTGACATAATTTTCAGTCTTCAAAAGAGATAGTAGTCCTATAAACAGATAAATCTCTCACAAAACAAAGGTCTAGATTCCAAAATCTTCATTTATCCTCTATACCTCTTTTTGTGAGCTATCTCACTCCACCCTAATTCTCAGTTTTAGTCGGTTTACTGGGAAGTTAAAGCTTTGCCTCATGTAAATCTGGATGATTAGTACCATTTCAATTAAAAACTATTTAGCTGCAGAATTCCAGCAGCCTAAGAGTAGAAAACATAGGAAAAGAACATTACCTGCCCCCAAGAAGTCCATTACTCACCTAAATAGATATGATACAATATCTGTCCATAATGAATACAGTATTATTAGATAAGAAAATGTTTCACTTAAAATGTGCCTATATATAGATATATACATATACACACACATTAGATACATATGTTTTTATATATTACTTAAATATGAGTTTTTTTCAAGTAAATCATTAAAATACATATGATAATTGATTTCAAGTTTATAGCAACACAGAAGATGAATTATAGGATTGGCAGTTAGATGTGCGCTTTTCTTAGCTCAATTAATACTTCAGCTTGAATTCTGCTATAAAGCAGCATTTTTCCATCTTACCAATCACGTAGTAATTTTGGAAATTTTCTGTACCATACATAACCTTCAGAGAGTCAGGAAAATGAAGGTAAGAAAACTGTTATCCTGGACTTTCTTGTCTGACTTCTGCTCATTTGAAAAACGCTTGATATTATTCCTATGTTTACTCATTTTTTAGTAAGCATGGGAACAAATAGGTTACATCATTTCTCATGTATTTTTCTCAATATCTTGCAAAATGCACATCTTCAAGTTTCTGCAATGACAGAAATCCTGATGTTCACATTACTTGATTTTGTACTACCTTACCAGATGCCTCCGAACACTTACCAGAATAGCTTTTTCCTACAAACTCATAGATGTGTAACACTGTAAAATTAAGATCAAGAATGATTTTGATCTGTAGAAATATCAGTTTTATTCCTTATAAAATTTTTCATATCTTAATATTTAAAATACATTGCTCACTCCTAATTGGAGATTAAAAGTAAACAACACCCTGCACCAAACCAGAACAATACAATCTAACTTAATGTCCCCAGAGTATGTATATATGTGAATATCTTACATTTAACTGCCAATAAACTCCAAATTCTCATCAATGCTTCCTGCCAGAAAGCCAGCTCAATGACAGTTACTTCATTCTATTCCAAGACCAATGATAAATAACCTGTGATAAATTAGGCTATGTACACAGTTAAAAATTTTGAAAGCTTTATTTCCCCATAAAGTCAAAATATGTGACAGTCGTGAAAAGAAATTACCACACACCTAAAGGGAAGCCACCTTTTTAGTTCATAGATGTGGTTTAGGAGAGAGGAAAGTTAAAAAATAGTATTATATTTCATGGTCCAGAAGACTGATACTTACTGACTTTATGACTACAATTTTAAAAGACATCTTGGCTATCAGGAAGGTGTGTCTACCATGGGAAAATAAACAAAGTGTTTAAATGAATATGTCAAATTAATTTTCACTGAGTCTTAATCACCATGTTGTCTAAGCATTTTCAAGTTGGCTCAAGTGTTTTTAAGAGTATTTCCCAAGCAAGTAACTTGTAGTCAGCATCTTTAATTTTCTTCCACTAGAAACATGTCCATCTGTAAGATATGTCCAAATGAGATCGTCCCCATGATCATTTAGCATGAGAGGAGTCTTGCACTAAATCACCAATGAACTTCCAATTGATTTGCAGACATAGTGAAAATTCAACAGTCTTTAGCAGAATACTTTTGCCTTTGAATCCTTTGACACACTATACTTAAGGCATTTGAACACTTTTGAAGGTAAATGAAGAGCCTAGAGACAATAATAGCAAAATCTCTTGATTGGTCCTACTTCATATTCTAGACGTATACCTACACCAATACACCCAGACACACATATGTATATATATTTACATCTGTATTTACTTATATATGTGTATGTGCACTCTAGAAGTGTTCTGCTTTTGTGTGAAAATGGTACTCTAATAAATGTACCTTTAAAAAGCCAATAATTGAGATAATCCTGGAATTTATTATTTTGCTTTTTTTTAGACTCAATTTCTCCTCAAAATTATAGGTCTTGTTATTTTAACAGACAATACCCAGAGTATCTAAACATCACAGAAGCAAGAGATTTTCATGAATCACATATTATAAACTAATGTAAATTTAGGGCTGCCATAATACTTCATTGACTGCATTTTTATGGAAATGGCTGCTTTCCACAGCTGTATTAATGTTTAAAGAGACAAACTTTATCACTACCCAAAAAGGAGTTCCAACAGATGACAAAAATGATCCCAAGTAACATAAAGATGAGGCCAGCCTGTCATCATAAAAATTATTTTCTTGCTTACGGTCATAATAGAGATTCACATGTGGTTTTAAAATGCACCTGTTTGCAGATCTGGCAAAAGTACAAACTCTGTAAAGGTTCCCATTAATTTGTATTAGAGATTAATTTTCAAAATGCAAATCAGAGTAAGATTCTAGTTCTCATTCATGGACAGAAAATCAAAAAACTCATAAAGAGCTACATAAGCTGAGTTCAAAAAAGAAGCAAATGAAAAATAAATGCAGAAAGTTAGCTTGTTCCTTCTCAAAAAAAAAAATCATAACTTTTAGTGTCGCATTGCAAAATACAAAACAGTACAGGCGTGTACATCAGAACTGAAACTTTGAAAATTGTTTCTTTTACGCTTGCTTTTTTCTTTTTCTTTTAATTTATAGAATAATGACTTGATCATAGAAATGTTAGTTCTTCACTACTCTTAGCTTTCTTCATTCATATAGTGGAGCTTTAAGATGCTTTCTGCTTTCCCTTTTCTCAAAAGCAGTTGTGGTCTTCCAAACAATTTCTAAAGCTCTTACTTAAAAACCCTATAAATAAAACTGAAGCCTTCTTTGAAACTGTTGGCTAGGAGTAGGGATTTTTATGAACTACTGCTTCTCTTAATAGGATCAACAAGGTGAACTCTTCCTATGTTTAATCATAAAAGCAGCAGAATGTTGTTTCTCTCTTTTGGAGTATTCCGGAAATTGAGGTGGTGCATAGGGTGAAAATTGCTGCTCTCATCTTTAAAAAGGAAACAAGTTGTAGAGCTGTTGTGATTGACCTGTCATGGAGGGCAGCTGCCAGTTCATACAGGTGGCCTATTTCCACATCCCTTGTGGGCAAATTAGGAATAATCAGGGTGATTTATGGCCATATTTCAGCATTACTTGTGGCTCCTTCAACATGTCAATCTCATTAGCAACTACTTCTAGTTGGATCAACCCTCTGTACATGCAGCAGCTTCAGACCCAGAAACGTATTACTGGTGAATTTCACCATTATTTTGAATTGAAATTTTGAGGATAGTTCTGTGATTAGGTATTTTAATTGGAATTTAGTGTGTTTTTAAACATAGACTGCAGACATGTGTTCTGCCTTAAAAACAGGCGTTTTCTAATTATAGAGAGGTACAGAGTATTGAACAAAATCAAGACTTCTAAGCTGCAAGTCATTTATTAAGGATGGAAGATAATTTTTTACTGTACCTCTTTAGTCATTAGAAAATGAAATATAAAAACTAATCTGCATTAACAATTGAAAGAGCCTGAGTGCTCTTTTCTCCGTTTCGTCTCTGCCATTTGATTGCACCAGTATTACACTTTCAGAAGTGACTTTATGATGAGAAGGGGCAAAAAGGAGCTCCACAAAAGAATAAACTTGCACGGAGTTGTTCACTCACCAGTCCTTCAAATTATCCCTCATTCTTTTTACTGTTTCCCACTTGTTATTGCATCCATAATGCTTTTCAAATTCTCATGCAGAGCATTGGAAGCACTTCACAGTTACAATTACCGCCAAAGGAAAACTAAAGTTACTGTATCAAGGTATCAAACAGCGGGAGGGTGAGTGCTGGAGACTTTGTTCAGCTTTAGCCATTCTTTCCTAGTTCAGTTTCTGACATTATGTTTCAATGGTGGATGTATTTTCTTCACTGGCAAATGCAGGCCGATTATAGACAGAGCAGTTTAGTCACATTACATCTCTCTGTGTGACAATCACTAGTGCTTGGTTCCTGCTCTAATGCAAACTCTCATAACACAATCTAAAATGGGGTTTCTTTCTGTCATAGAAAAGGATGCAGTAAACAAAACTCCAAACTATCCCAATGCAACACACACAAGAAATTATGAGCATTGTTTCCTCATTTTGTTTACAAAATATAAAGTTTCTGAAGTAAAGGTGTGCAAAAATAGCTTCTAGTATTTCTGAAATGAGTGGTGCATCTGCTTTTACTGCTATGGACTGAAATGGAGAGGAAAAAGCAGTTCTGAGGGAAAGGCTACAGTAGGCAGCATAAACTTGGTTTTGTTAAGTCTCTCACAAATTACTTTTAGTCACATTAGCAGGGATTGCAGCGACTCTTTACCTACACCACAGTGGTTCAAAATTTGTGATTCCTGGGTTGGAGGCCAGTGGATATCAAAAACAAGGGCAGAGTAACCATGTACAGTAGCTAGTATATCAGCTGATTTCTCAATCAAAAATTTTGTGAGACAAGATAAACAAAAAAAAGACAGCATGTTTTTGAGTGGAATTAAGCTTCACATCAAAACTATAATAGATTATTAAAAATCATTAATAGATTTATAATAGATAATTAAAAATCATTAAACTTGGTAAAACATAATTAATGAATTATTTATTGTGTCTTCTTTTATGCCATCTTTTTACCTCCTCTCTTTTGTCGTTTTACAATATTTCTTCTCAATATATATGGCTGAACTACATTTTAAGGTCCTTTCTACTTTTCCATTTTAATGCTATTGCTCTTTTGAGTCTAGCCCCTGAGGTTGTTTACTTGTTCTAAGTTGGCTTTATTTTGTTTTTTTACTTGGTAATGCCCATTTACTCCTCTTCTGCCTTGTATCTATTTACCTGTTGAAACTTACTCCTTTTCTGCTTTTATTTGTTCTTTTCCTTTGTTCTAAAAAATCTTTCATGCTACAAACCCTCTGGCCTTTTCTACAGAAAAGGAACACCAGTCTCGTGAAAGCCCAACTAAATTGTGGTTATGTACAAAAGAGCACAGTTCACTTTGTAGTTCACTATTCTTTCAGCTTTCTAGGTAGATTTGTCTTTCAGTCAAAATATAAGAGTTGTATCTCAACTTTATTTAGTCCTGTCCTCCACATATGAAGTAGTGAGAGGTGATGTCATCCAGCTGATGGGGTAATGAGGTACTCGGTGGTGAGACCAATGTCTTCCTAAACTTTTTAGGCTTGGGTAGTGCCACATAGCTCCTATTTCATCATTTGTCCAGTTCATTGTCCTGTTCTCCAGAGAGAACAACCTGCTCTCAAAGACAGAAGTGGTTTAAAACCCCTCAAAATTTCTGTAGCTCACTTAAAATTTTACTCATGTTTTCATCAGGGGCATCTCCAGACTACATCTGCATAATCCTTGGAGCAATATTTTCAGAGCAAACTACGTGTCCATTCATCAAAATTCCCAATTTTGCCTCCAGAGGTTTTCCAGAACTTACCTAAATCTTTTTCACTGGTAAAAGTAATCTTCTTTTAAAATCTTCCCTCTGTAAATAAACTTGACAAACTGCAGATTGCCATTGGGTTTGAAAACAGGAAGCAAGCATAAGAGCTTCTCCTTTAGGGAGATAAAGTCCTTCCTGCCTCTCCACTTACCCCAGCTGGTCTTCTATTTCTGAAAATGAAACAGGCTTTCTGCACATACACAAAATTCCTCTGTAAAAGTCAGAACTTTTCAATAATTGCCAGTTTTGACAGAAGTAGACTTAAAAAAAAAAAAAAAATTAAATGAAGCTGTCTCATAATGCAAAAAACATCCTGATTCAGCATTTTCAGACTATTTTATTTCCAAACAACTTTGTGAATACTTTATACTGGCCAGCAGAAGCCTAAGCCTTCTTATTTTTTCTAAAAATCAGAAGTTTGAATTGTTCTGAAATACAAGTTTTATAAAAATGTCAGAATCAAAATGCATTTTGAACTTACAGGATTTCCCTCCTGAAAAAAAAAAAAAAGAAAGACCTGATTCTGAATGATATTTAAATCACTGTCATTTTTTTATCCAAAATTCTTAGTAGAATTTTGAAGCACACATTACTAACAACATAATCTGCTCATTTTCTTCTCCCAAGATGGAGAACACTGTTTAAAACTAAGGTTACAGAACAAGCTATCAGTAAAACTAAAATTTTCCAGTAGATGCAGATATATCCTTCTGACTGGCAGAAACTTGTAATTCATGTCAGCCAAAAGAGCCTAGCAGGAACAAGAGTTGCATGCTGAACAGCATGACTTCACATTAAAAGATAGCAAAATCTTTGCCTGTCTCATCTAGTGGAAGACCTCTTTTGCACTGCAACAAACCTCCTCAAGCAATTTACTTCAGTTTTGCAATGCTGGGAGACCTAATTATACCAGAGGGACTCTTTCAAAAACTTAATAGCACAAAGCAATAGAAAGCATTTTAAACATAATTTATAAAAGCATTCTCATTTCAAATTTTGTGGGTTTTCTTTTCAAATGTATGGCTCACTCTTTATGAGTTCTAGTAATCTATGTTAGTGACACTCAATTCTGACACTTCCTAGATGTGGAGGGATGGTCTCTCTCACTCTAATAGTTTTCCTTTTTGGGTTCTACATTTTTGCATGCTCTTACATGAATTTTTATGCATACACAAACACATGCAGAAGCACTCCTTACACAGATTTAGATTTTTCTTCTCTCAGGTTACCTTCAAAGTTTACCTTGTGTATTTTGCTGCCCCCACATTAAGACCCCATACATCATACAACATATGTGTTATCAAAGTGCTTAAGTTTCCATTCTCAAGACAAAGAGAAGAAAAAGAATGAGAAAAGAAAAAGAGGAAAAGGAAAAGGAAAAGGAAAAGGAAAAGGAA
>LTAT01000004.1:38597525-38619936 GCA_003286495.1 Chlorodrepanis virens | reverse complement strand
CCTCATGGAACAACTTTTGCAATGAATTATTTGCTGAACTGATATAAAGAATAAAACTCCATAACAACTCAGTTACCTGCTTTTAATGCAAATCAATTTGAGCATTCTTTATATTATATAAATATATATATATATATATATATATAAAAAAAATAATAGAAAAACTTGTTTCAATTATATATAAGACTTTCATGTGTACATAATGTATATCATCAGAGAATTGAATATAATTGTTTTAGTATAATCAAGAAAATGGAACATTTCTAATATCTATTGTATATCTATTCTAAAAAAAATGTATTGGATTATTTTCATATACATATCTCTTTGTATTGTAATATTTTTTTTTCCAGATAATCCTAAACAAAGTAGCCAGATACCTGTCTTCATTCGGATTTTAGACATAAATGATCATGCACCAGAGTTTGCCAACTACTATGAAACATTTGTTTGTGAAAATGCAAAAGCAGGACAGGTAAACCAATACTTATATTACCAAAGAACTTGTAAGGAAACTATCCTGCAGTGCCATCATGAAGACTTCAACATATTAGTTTGAACAGCAGTAGACTAACCCAGCCTCTTCATTTCCTACCTTCTGCAGAAAATACAAGTTGATTAAAAAAAAAGGACATAAAAGATGAAGGATAATTCATAAAAAATGACACTTTAAGGTGGTTTTTAATTTCTAATCTCAGAAAGCATTTTTCAGAAATAGTTTTACATAATGCTACAAAATGTTTTATGCTGTACAATAATTCCATTTATTTCTAGATTCTAGACTTAGTTAATGTTGATACATTAACTAAGTCATTGACTTAGTTAATGTAGCAACACCTTCAAGTATGTGAAGCAAGAAAATCTTTATCATGCCTCAGTTAAGAAGGTGTGTAAACCAAACATTTTCAAAAATAAAGGGCAATACATCTGTTTATATTGTAGGTTAATGTCTAGTATCGAGTCTGGTCAAAGATCATGTATATCCCTTTCTAAACTACCTCAATTCTGTAAAGTTCTAAGAGACAAGAAAAAAAAATTGAGGATAAAACAAAGTGATAATTTGGATTTGAGTAAGTAGATAAACCAACAAACTCAGAGCCAGCATATGATGAAAATGTCTTAATATTGCTGCCGTTACAACATCAAATATTTATGCTAATGCCAGTCAGTCCTTCAGTTTTAAATCCTGAGAAGAGAGATTTTTTCTGAAAGTATTTACAAAAGAACTGGACTTAGTAGCAGATAGGGTACTTTAAGATTATGTCTCCAAAATGGCTCATGCATGAATCTCTTCTCTAGATTGATTAATTTTTGACTGGAAGAAAAAAGTTGAGATCATTATTTTCACTAGCACAAACATGAGTGGGTTCCTACTCTCAGAGAGACAAGCCAGGATGAAGCCCTAAGAACAGCTTAGGTCTATCCTTATGTCTCTGTAGCTTCAGGCTGTCATTATCCAGCCAAAACTGTCTGGCTTCACAAAAAATATGTGAAAAGGATCAGAATGTATAATTTTTTGTTTTTCTTTAGAGCACAGTGACCACACAATGTTCAAAGACTTTACTAAGATGATGGATATCTTAGGATATCTAAGATGGGTGATATCTCAGGAACCATACTCATGTTTTACCTGATTTTTTACCAGTGTTTATTTTAGTCACAGAGGCTTCACTGAAGGTAGCATAGATGGTACCTGAGATGAGTTTAGCTTTTCAGGTATTACAGAACTCCATGCAGAGCAAGAAGACATGTTCTTGCTCAATTCAGATCCAATTCAAGTAATGTTTTATGAATCGTTTAACAGATCGAAAAAGGAAAAAAAAAGGGAGAAAAAAGAGTATACAATAGATTGTAGGGAGACTGCATAAGATCCTATATATTTTTCATTCATTAAACATAATATCAGAATTCAGGCAAAATGGGTTAGGATGGAAGAGGACACTTTGATTAAAAATATCACTTCCCTTTGAAGAGGTATTGACAAATTTTTCATTCTTTTTTTAAAGAATGTTTTATTATTTTCATGTAAATTATATAAATAGATGAATATACACACCAAAGGAAGTGATGAATTAAATTGAAACAGTGGAAGGAACTATCATACCAGAAAAATGAAAAAAGAGTGCTTTTCACAACAACTAAGGTTTATAATCATATCATCCTGTCTTAACCAGTGACATAAACTGCCACTTAAGAATACAGTTCAAGCCTTACAGAAGGTACAAAAATTCTCCAAGCTTTTGGCTATTAGATCCACAGAGTTGTACTTTATGACTTTTAGGCTGCTTTTTTTCATGCTGAATGCATTCAGATAATTCTAGCCATTAAGTTCAAACAGCTGCCGTAGAACCTAAATTCTGTTAGTGTAACAATGTCTCATTACACATGACAAAATTAAGGTAAATAAATCTTAAAATCTCAGTGTGATGACCATTAGAAAAGTGAGCCATGTATTTTATTTGAATAAGACAAAGAAAAGTTCAAAAGCTTAGAAATTAAGAACTAATTGAAATTATTCTCGTGCAATTTTGCCAACCAGCAAACACAGGTTTTGTCATATATTGGAAGAAGTTCAGTCCAGGCATACTGGCTGTCAATTTCCTAAATCAAATTTCCATCTAGTCTAGAATACTTGGTGAAATATCCATGAATGTATGAAATATCATTTACCTTTCTGGTAAATTCTGTGCTACCTAACAACAGCTATGATAGAGTACCATCAGATAGGTATGCATGTTGTTTTCCAGACCTCCTACACATCTAATTTACCAATGTGATTTCAGCAATTATTTTCCCTCATTGGAAAAAAACACAAAAATACTAGAAATTGAGTGTGCACCAAGAGTAGCTACAGAAAAATGAGAGATTCATTTTGGTTTTCTATTTGTTATCAGCTGAGGTCTTCAAGAGAGGCACCTAGATTCTGTATCTGAACATTTATGTGTAATTGACTTAGTATTTCAGAAGAGAGACTGCCTTCAATACATGAAAGCATTTTTATTTTGGTATTTAAAATAGCAATGGATATAGAAATATGAACTTGAATGTTTTGGCCAAGGGTGCTAAGTTCCAGAGAACCTGTACTGCTCATGTCTAGCAGTCCCTGTATATTATAAGAAAAATGGAAACGTGTCCATTTAGTACTATTCCAACCTATTTTAGAGATTGCCTAAACCAGCTTTTTTATTGTAGCCATTATTGCTTCTTGACACATCACAGCACTGCTTATGCATCTGGTACCATAACAAAAGAATCAGACTGAGAAGATAAATATATCTAGGGGGTTTTTGTTTGTTTGTTTGTTTTAACCAGGACCAGTTATTAGGTGCATCAGGAAGCATCAGAATGATCAGATATTGTTCTCTGCCACCAAGCAATAGTACTCATTCTCAGCATCAACAGATATTAGACACTTCACTCGTGGTTTTCAGATAGCCTTAGGAGGGTCAGAGGAAAGAAAATCCTACAGAGTTTCTTCTACTCTTTTGTCTCCAAGCAACAATGGTATGATTGGGGAGAAACCTCATCATAAAAGTTTAATAAAAATTTATCTTCATTAGGCTGAAACACATTTTTCACCATGAGAATCTTATTCCATTGGCTAGTACACAGGTTAAAGAAAAGGAGGGAGCAGACTTCCTCTTGTGCAATTTAGAAACCCCTAATCCTGAAGCCCCAGGGACTGCCATGGGGAAGGCTTTGGTACAAGCTCTCTCATGCCCTTGTCACAGGAATTAATTGGGTCTTTTTAGCTGGATTAGAGCATGAGTACTCTCCATGGAAACCAGGAAGATATACTTGAGAAGGAGACTGATTTAACTGAACAACTTGTTGGTAAAAATTTAGCTCCATAATTTATTGCATAGTTTATTGTTGGCAAAAATTTAGCTAATTTCAACAACCATCAAGAAAACAACCTGGGTCACTATTTTTCCCTTCTGATGCAATATTCTTTCCTGCCATTTACAGGCTTTCAGACATCAGAATGTAGAAAGCTTTCTTTCTCCTTCAGAGACCTGGATGATTTTTCTTTTCATTACTCTCCATACCCTCCCTCTCTTTTTAAAATAGAGAAGAGAGAGATCACTTTTTCTCAAGCGTGCATTGCTAATTATCAGTCATGGCTTTATATACGTTGCAGCTGCTTCACTAGGTAGACACCTTTTGGCTTATTTTAGTGAGAGACCCGTGCTAACAGTCTGTCTTTTTAAGAAAGAATTGAAATGAGAGTTTTCCAACTTTTGATAAGCATTCAGTCCTGTTTAAAACTGCCAACACATTTGTGGAACAGAGCCAAGATCTGGAAAGCAAACTGCTTTGCATTACTGAATGTGAAGTTTTGTTAAGTGGCAGGCATCTATTCAAGCTTGCACATGTGTGATGGAGGCTGTTTCCTGCAGCTAGCACCTTACAGGGATAGAGCCTAGAATTGTGTCTGTACAAGTATCATCACTCAGGCTGCATAATGACAAGATGGACATCCACTGACAGCTGGATTGATTTTGAAACACTCCTATGGGCCATATCATCATGTCTTTTACACAACCTTTGTCCTATGAGTTTATGCTTGCTGTTAGCAAAACATTCAAGGTTAGCTAGTGATTGGCCCTGCCAGATCATACAGGCAGGAAAAGGGGTAAGAGGAAGAAAGGATAGGAGAAAAAAAGGGTTTCTTCCATCTTTTTCCCATTACATTTGTATACATTGTTCTCATGATTGCCATACATAGCTTCTCTCACAGGATTTTTTTCCTCATAGTTTATTGCAGACAAAGTGGTGAGGTCTTTCCAGATTCCTAGAGAAACACTTGCAGCACCAAATAAGCTCCATAACTTTCAAGAAAGCCAGTGCTTTGAGATCCAGAATTTTTGTTCTCTTCTATACCACTTCTTAAAAAATTGTTAGACAAAACCAAACACTAACATTTCCTAGACATTTCTTTCTCAAGTGCTTAGAGATACTTTTAAGTCTATTTCTCTGTTGTACAACAACCAGGTTTAGCTAAGAGCATGATATAGCAAAAAATGAAAGCCCAAATGCTTCAAGTGGATTAAAAGCCTGCTCCCCTCTTCTGTAACATACAGAAACAACAAAAAACTCAAAAAGTGTCACTGTATCTCTACCTTAACAATATCTTTCTCTAGTGGTCTTTGTGACTGGAAGTACAATTTTTATGCTATATCATAATCACATTGTATTTAAACTTTGGAAAGGCAATATACAACACTGACCATCTTTAAAATTCTGTGAAAGTAACATTATTTTTCACCATATATAGTGAATTTTGAAAGAAAGAATTTTGAAAAAGAAAAAGGTGTAGAACTAAAATAATATCCACCAGTATATTACTGTTTTGAAAAGAAGTAGCAGAAAAATTCTTTGCAAACATTCTATTTGTCTCAGGTTTGGTTTTATTAGTAGAAATGTTTAATGTGAAAATATATAGCATGTGCCCACCTGTGAACCTCATCTTGTTCATGTTTCTCCAAGGAACTTTTCAAAGCATGTGGCTGTAGTTTTTAAAGAATACACCCTGGAGCCAAGGTGCAACAGCCATTTATTTGCATGACATGCCAAGCCAGCACACACTGAAAAGCCCATCTTAAAAGCATCCAGATGATGCTGACCTCTGTGCTGATAAAGCTTAACATTTGTTTTAATGGTTCCTACATTTCTTTTAAACACATTCCCAAGGCTGACCCTACAACCAAAACCCTCTACTTGTGCAGCTCTCTGTGTATACAAGTGCAGCCTCAGGAACACTTAACAGCATGCTCTGAAGTGCACAGAGACCCTCCCTATTTCAGAATTCACCCATCTAGCTTCTACTTGCTTGCTGTCTTTAAAACAACTTGAAGAGCAGTCTTTGCCTAAGGATTTATGAGATACATAAGAATCTGTTTCTAGGCAGTCCACTCACCCCCAACCACTTTTTCAGACATGAGTACAAATAACTGTAAAATAGCCTGAACATAAACTACAATCATAGTTTTGACTGTGGTGCAACTCCTAAAATCACAGCATCCAAGTCAAAAATACCAAACAATATGAAAAAGGATTTTAATTGCCTGTGTAAGAAGTCAATATTCCACTCTTCTATAAGCCCTCTTAAAGTACAGGAGAATGACAATAAGATCTCTCTAGAGCCTTCTCTCCTCCATACTGAACAACCCCAACTGTCTCAGCGTGTCTTTATAGCACATGTGCTCCATACCCCTAAACATCTTTGTTCCCCTACTTTGGACTCCCCCCAGTAGGCCCATATCTCTGTTATGGTTAAGACTCCAGACCTGAATTCAGGACTCCAGGTGGGATCTCACTAGGGAAGAGTAGAGCAGGAAAATCACTTCCCTTGAACTGCTGGCCACTCCTCTTATGATGCAGCCCGGGATACAGCTGGCCTTCTGGGCTCTGAGTGCACATTGTTGGCTCATGTCCTGCTTTTCATCCACCAGAACCCTCAAGTTCTTCTCTGCAAGGCTGCTGTCAATGACATCTCCCATTCTGTGCTCTTGTCTAGGATTGCCCGGCCGACGTGCAGCACCTTGTACTTGGACTTGTTGAATTTTGCGAGATTCTCATAGGTCTATTTCTCAAGATTTCCTAGCTCTCTCTGGACAGGATCCCTTCCTACTGTTGTGTCAACCACACCACTCTGCCTTGTGTCATCTGCAAACTTGCTGAGGATGCACTTGATCTCACTGCCTATGTCGTTGATAAAGGTTTCAAAGAACACCTTTCCCAAGACACCAGTCATTGTCAGAGCACTGCTAAACAGCATGGCTAAATGAGCACTGGTTCCAAGATCATTACGAAAAGTTTCTATTGGGAATAATTCTTCTTGCTACTCATTTAACATTGTCAAAGTGCTATAAACCTCTCGTCCTGAATGTGAAAGAGAAAACTTCATGTCAATGCCTATGTTTAACTTTTCATTACCCTCAAAGAAAAGTGACCTTAAAAACTTGAATTGACCCATTAAGATTCACTCAAGAGTATGACACTGTTTTTTAAAATACACAGAAGTGCTCATGCACATGCATAGTGACAATCAAAATAGTGACAATACTGATGTAT
Organism: Chlorodrepanis virens; assembly: GCA_003286495.1. Lineage (NCBI taxonomy): Eukaryota > Metazoa > Chordata > Aves > Passeriformes > Fringillidae > Chlorodrepanis > Chlorodrepanis virens. The sequence continues at coordinate 38,612,859 of LTAT01000004.1, read as the reverse complement.
TTTCTAAAATGTGCTCATTGACGTGGGAAGTTATGAAAGAAAGAAAATAATGAGAATAGTTTTATTTTCTCTAAGCTTGATCTGCTTGAAATATATTTGAGTAAAAGTAATTTTCTTGAAATAACTCTTCCATCATAAATCTTACAGCATCAGACACCTTGTTCCCAAGTCCTGATGAAGAGTGATCATAACTCAATGTCCATAAGTGCATCAAAATGGGTGAATATATTTCTGAAATGAAATCACAAAATGTACACAAAAGAGTACTAGCTTTTCTTCATATAAATGAGATACTTAAAAATAGCCAGATCACTTTAATTTCTGTGGTGATTATCATTGACATAATTGTCTTTTATTTACAGTTGTATAACTGAAAAAGAAAAAATCCTTAATTAGATAAGATTTCTAATTTCCTTTCACCTGCTCATTGCTTGGAACAATTCACCTGCAATCATAGTTTCTCATTGTTCTTTTAATCTCCCATTTTTTTCTGCTAGGCAAACAGCTGGTTCTCAATTTATGTTGCCAATATTTAGATCAGGTAATGAGGTTGGGTTTTTTTTTCTCCTTCAGCCTTACCCTCAACAATAATTATTTGTTGTAACTAGGTTCTTCTGTGCCTGGTACAATTGTATTTCTCCGTGTGATTTGCACATGAAGGGATTCAAATCTTACAAACACAGGATAATTACATCTCAAAAAGACCCAAGATACTCAGCTACAATTTCTGGTAGTTAGTGCAGCAGGACATTTTCTCCTTGACTTTTTCAGCAAGTAATTGTAAACTGCACAAATGGTGTCACTTATTCTGATTCTCTCTTCTCTCTGGTACTTTTCTATTTCTTCTGTATTATCAAATTTGTGCTAATGTGAAAGGAATATTTTCTCATTTAAATTTGGTGTCTTAGGCCAATCAAAATATTTGGAGTTTTTTAGCAATATTTTTAACCTGTGGAAAACTAAACTTAAACCCAATCCTGGTTTTGCTTTCTGAACTAACACTCTCAGAGGCAAATTACAGGAAAGACAAAAGCAATTGAACATTAGAAAGTTATTGACATTAACTGCAATGTAGAAACACTCTAAACAGGACACTTCACCATAAAAAAGGATATGACTAATCTTGTGAAACAGCTAAAAATCATTTAAAAAAACAAATCAAAAGATCAATGAACATTAAATGCTTTAAAAGCGAAGAGATTTTTATATGTAGCTGTTACTTAAATTACACTTAGAAAAACTGCACAATCCTGCTTTGAGTCACATCCTTTTCTGCAAGGTTGATGTTTACAAACTACCATTCAAGTTCTTCAATATACCTCAAAAATAAAAAGAAATGATAAAAAATATTTTGTGCTTTTTTTAGAAGGAGGTCTTGGAAAGTGAATGAGCTAAACGCAGATCCCTCAACTGTTTTTGTGTTGTGTTTTAGCTTTTTTGGTTTGGGTTTTCTAAAATTATAATTCAATATTATTAACTGTAATCAAACTATCCAAAATTAACTAGAAAAAATGGGTTGAATATTCGTGGTGCAGTACAGCACTAGCAGTAGCAAGTTTCTGAATGATAACAGCAAAAAACCACTTTAATATAATGATTCATTCTGTGAGATACTAAACGCCTTCAAAAATTTAACTGTATCCTCAAGTCCCATTAAGGCCACTGTTCCAAGACAGTATATATGAAAAGGGAATTAATTATTTGATTGGCACAAAGTTTACAGATCATATTGCTGCTACTTTTCAATTACTGCATTTCTGGAAGAAGTCAGGCTGCACCTTCTCTGGAAATAAGAGAAAAAAAAGCCTTTGATAACAAGTGGCTTTGATATCTGTGGGATTTCAAGACACCTTGAACACTGAAAACACCTGAAAACTCAAGACAGTCATTGGCTCCCTCTTGGCTTTGAAAGAAAAATGTCTGCCTGCTGAACTCATTCTGCCTTTAAGTGCCATAGAAATGAACCTGTACTGAGTTATAGCATCCTCATTTGAGACTCACTTCTATTCTCATGCTGCCAGTCTTGTCATCTTGTGATTGAATGCAAACCTGTCCTTGAAAGCCAAGGTGGACTATGGGTTACACTCTAGTGTGACACCCACCAGGAAGGGAAAATGACGGAACAGCCACTCACAAAGCTTTCTGGAGTTACTGTGGCATGGTGTTAAATGTTGCAGGTCAATTCATAAACCACAGTTGTTCCCATGTATCCTTTCCTTCCTCAGTTCTGCGGCTGTTTACTTTAGCCTCCCTTCCTTTAGCCTCCAGGACTATTTAAAAAATAGTCAAATTGTTAACATTTATATATGTCTACATAAGCATGAGTACACGCATTTGCACATTTTGATGCAACAGGAAAGCTTATGCAATCCAGAGGTACTGCCAAAGCCTCTCTTTTTTCAGCCCACTCTGCTCTGACCCTATTCTGGCACTATTATCACTCCTTCCCAGCTGGGCTTGAGTGGCCTTGTTAGGGCAGCTATTAAGCTCCGCAGCCAGAGGTTTCAATTTAGGAGGGAGTAAAGATTCTCTTTTTATTACCCCAGGAGAACTGAGAATCCTGCCAGTGCAGTACTCCAATTTATCGCCAGGAGCAGATGAGGTGGATTGAGAATTAGACCCACTTAACAACTGGTTTACGCAGCACTCTCTGTCATTGCTACATGAGGCCACAGGAGGTTTTTGGCTTATTCCAAAGGGCAAATGTTTCTGTATCACTGCAAGATAGTGATTACAAATCAAAGCACATGGCTGCTCTGCAGTGAGGACTGGACTCTTTTTCATCCTTTGTTATGTGTTTAAACCATAAAATAATTTGTTTGCTGTAACCTCTACTGTATTTATGTGGGAAACATTTGGCTTAGGACATCAGTTTTTGTCTTCAGACAGAGAGTCATTGGATTTTTAGGGGACATGAAAAGCAGGGAATTGAAACACAAGATTTCTAAAATAGCATGAAACACTCTTTTCTTTATAGCTCATACAGACTGTGAGTGCAATTGACAAAGATCAGCCTCCTCGAGGACACAAATTTTTCTTTGAGTTGGTGCCAGAATTTGCTGTTCATCCAAACTTCTCTGTTGTAGACAACAAAGGTAACTGCTGACCTTAACAACTCCCTCCCCAATATCACATAAAACTTAATTCTGAAACACTTATTGATTCCCTGTTTCCATTCTAGATAACACAGCGGGAATTATGACCAGAAGGAATGGATACAGCCGTAGTAAGACGAGTACCTATCTTCTGCCAATCATTATATTTGACAACGACTACCCGATCCAGAGCAGCACGGGCACGCTGACCATCCGGGTGTGTGCCTGTGACAGCCGGGGGAACATGCAGTCCTGCAGCGCCGAGGCCCTGCTGCTCCCTGCCGGCCTCAGCACGGGGGCACTGGTGGCCATTCTCCTCTGCATCATTATCCTGCTGGGTAGGTACCTGTGATGAGATGTTTACTTGACCAAAGATCTAGTCACTTCGAGAGTCCTGATAGTCTTAAAACTCTTATTCACGTGACCCTGCAGAAAAAAATCATCATTACTCTTTAGACATGTGTGAGAAGAGTGAGACTGTGCTATTCAGATTAAATAGAATTGAAAATATAGGGTCAGTTTTAGTTACCATGCTTGTTTGAGTAATGTTCATACCATAATCAGATCTTCATTTAGATCCAGAATTTTAAAATCATATTTCTGAAGCTCTGCTAAGTTTTGCAACAATGTTATGAATTATATTACCAATTTAATGATGAAAGATTTGGATTTTTCCTGTTCAGAAAAAATTTAGCTCAGAAGCATAGGATAGAAATATTCAATTTATTGCAATTGATAGTGAGAACTGCTGATTAAATAAGTATAAGAACCGAAGCCAGATGTGTGTTTGGAAGGTAGAAGTATGTGGTTACATACGAAGGAAGTAGAATAAATGCTAGCTCATTATCTGGTATTAAGAACATAAAAATTTCAACTGGCACATTTTTCAAGAAAAGTGTCATAACCTCTACTTTCCAGTAAAACTCTGCATAAAACCTCCTTCCTTTTCCACCTGTCCTACCAAACATAGCTTGCCAAGGGGTCAGTGGGAATCTACAGGTGTTAGGTTATACAATTATAAGGGGATATATCTTTTTTTTTCAGTTTATACCCTGGATTCAAGATAACTTTGTGATTCTCGTAATATTTGCTATAGGTATTAGAAGAAGGGCAATATCTATAAAATGTATCTGTACTGGGCTTAAGGAAGGGAGAATACTTGAGCTCCAGCAAACTGATAAACTGCTTAGATTCAGGAATTGCTGCTGGCCTGGTTTCAGCATCAAACCCCTTGGATTCCCCAGGATGTTGCCCAGGCATAGTCAGGGAATCTGCTGATAGTCTGCTGAGAGGCAGAACTTGAAAGGCACCATTCTCAGGAGAAAATTATGGTTCAAACTCTGCCAGACCTAGCTCTTCACCTTGCATAGTTCTCATCATCATGTCAACAAGCTCTGCATCTTTAAAGCCATCCTGCATGCCCTGATAAAAAGGAGCATGAAACACATGCCCTTACTCACTCGGAATGGAAACATTGCTCTGATTGGCTGCAATGCTGAGCACAGATTGAACGAATCTGTATTAAACTTTGAACTTATCGAAGTTAAATGTGCCTTAGGGCCACAGCAATAGAATATGAGACTCAGAAGAGGATCAGGGACCATTGCTGTGCAGAACAAGTATGATTACTTTGTGTCTCAGCTCCAGGGTTAGAGGCCCTGCTCTGTTTAGCACTGCGACCTATATGAAGTCAAAGAAATGTGGCTGTGGAGTATCTAAACAGAATTTTTAGTCTACAGCTACTGTGATACTCAGCATCTTATTTAATTTTTCAACAGGGTAGTGTGTTATAATAGTAAACTGGCATCAACATGCCCAACACAGATGAGAGATATTAAGTACCAGGCTGTGAAAGACACTTCATAATAACCTCTCAGTCATCTGCCCTTTTCTCCTACATGGAGTTCTTAAACTTACTGAAGTGTGTAGTTTCTTACCTAGTATTATGAAAAGAAGGGCCTCTGTACAAGTACAATGAAGAAAACCCAAACAATACAGAATGGAACATATTTTTATTGATTTTATATTCACAACATAATATCATGGCATGTGGAAGATCTTCATTCCCCCCTCCCTACCTGCAGCATGTCAAATCTTAGCTTTTATTCATCAATACTCAGGTGATTCAGATTGAAAACTTAGCTCTTAGGACTCAACTAAACCATTCAGTGCTGTTGTAATTTATGGTTCAGCAATCACTGCTGTGTCTCATTGACAGATGGACTTTCTGGCCTCTCCTATTTGCTCCAGCTACTGGAGAGAGAGTCAGATTTTTTACATGCACTTAAGCACTGAATTGCTACTGAAATCAATAGCATTTAGACACCAGGATGTATTTACAAAATCCCAACTTCATTTTTTTATCTCTCCTTAGAGAGCTTCATTTTTGTATCAATTCTTACCTCTTCAGAAAGTTATTCAACTAGCACTTCATAAACTAAGGGGATCATGTTTTTTCAAAAGAAACATTTAGTAACAAAGACAGGATTTCAATTCTTGCAGTCATTGAAGCAAAAGTAGTTTAGTCAATTATATTGATACCTTTAGGTCTTCAGGTTCTTATTTTCAGAGGGACCTGTAGATCCCATATTCAAAAGTGAATTAGACACTTGGGAATACCTAAATCACTAGCTCTCAAGAGTGTGAATAACTTTTGCCAAGGAGATTCAACTACATTTGATTAAAGGACCCTTAGTTATGGCCAGAAAGGTGGTACTTACAAAATTAAAACCAAAATCAAACCTTAGTAGGATAATACTGCATGATGTTATTTACTTTTCAACTTCAGCTTAGTTGCAAATTTATTTAAAATAAAAAATATTTTGATCATTTCTCCCATAGGTTTAAAAAAAGGGTAAGTTTTTGATTGCTATCAAATCATTAATACTTTCCCTTATTAATTTGGAGATAGATTTTAGCACTACCTTCCTACTAAAAACCCATTCCAGCCTTAAAACCTTTCCAGGTCAAAAGATGAGTTAAAATTTTGCCTCTTTTATTTACTTTCTAACGATCTGTTCCTTCATTCACTTTTTGTTTCCTTTTAGTATTAGTTGTCTTGTTTACGGCTCTCAAGAGACAGAGGAAGAAAGAGCCCTTGATCATCTCAAAAGATGATGTTCGGGACAATATTGTGACCTACAATGATGAAGGAGGTGGGGAAGAAGACACCCAGGCTTTTGACATTGGCACGCTGAGAAATCCAGAAGCAAGGGAGGAAAGTAAGATGAGAAGAGATGTTATCCCAGAAACAATATTTCAGATAAGGCGGACTGCCCCTCTTTGGGAAAACATCGATGTTCAAGATTTTATTCATAGAAGGTTAAAGGAAAATGATTCAGACCCAGCTGCCCCTCCTTATGATTCATTAGCAACATATGCTTACGAAGGAAATGATTCCATAGCAAATTCACTCAGCTCCCTGGAATCACTTACCACAGAAGGCAACCAAGACTATGATTACCTCAGTGACTGGGGACCTCGGTTTAAAAAACTAGCAGATATGTATGGTGGAGAGGACAGTGATCGAGACTGAGAAAGTAATCTGTGACCTGGTCAGTGTTAGTGGAATTCATGTCTATGTTCCTAGATAAATAAAGTGGCCTACTCTCTTACTTGGGAATAAAAAATTTACAAAAAATAGGTGTTGTCTTAGTAAGGGTTTGCTTAATCAATAAGTCAACGTGAATGAATATGAACGATTGAGATTTTAAAAAAACACTATAACCAACCTTCTATGCCTAGAAACCTCTGATGAAAGGGTTTTATAGGGAATGAAAAGACAATAAAAGGCTTTTTGCGCCTTTGATAATTACATGGAAACTCCATATTTTTAAATTGCTTTGCTTTACCTTTCCTACTATGTTGGATAGTGTGCATCTGCATTGTAACTTAATCTCAAAAATATACTTTAAAAAGATTAATATTACTGTCATATTTATTGAGTTAAAAATGTCTGTGTGTTGATTCATCCTGATATTTTTATATATGTATATTTATATTTTTGTATTTTTATTAAATAAATTAGAATTTATAAAAAGACTACTTACTGATGTATTTTGTCAATCATAAAGAACTGCCCAATCTTTCTGAACAAAGGAAGCTTTGTGCAATACTTCATTTTTTAATGCATCTTCTTATATCATATTAGTGGCTGCAATGTACTGTGCAAGAACGATATGGAGAGAGGGCTCTGTAATTAGAATGCAGAGTAGAAAACAGAAAAAGCTTTTTTGAAAAGGTGATTATAAATAAACTCACTCTGACTTGCAATGTGTATTGCTACATGGCATAATAACACAGTTTCATGGTGATGCTCACTCACACATACCTTCTTACATGAACAGATGACCACTGAGAGGACTGAACAGATAGATGCCTAGGGATCTAAGGAACTATTAAAGTTTATTCTGGCAGATGTGAAAACAATTTTTAATATAACTTCAAAGAAATTGAATAATTAAGTTACCATCAATAATGAAAGGAAGGTTATTATATACTAATCTTATTTTGGACCTTTGAGACAATTAGAAAAATCAGGTTTGTGTCTTTTGGAGGTGAAAACTAAATAGTTATGGAGCCTATGTTCTCAACCTGTTGCTGGGAAAGTGAAAGTACACAGGAATCCATTACTCTTTGAATTCAATTTTCATAACTTTAAGCATTGCCTTAAGATGGGATAAAGGAAAAAGTAAAGGGAGAATAAAAACCCCTGTCCCTGAAGAGAAATGACTGGGGGAGAGGGGAGGAGTGAAATCCAAGCAAAACCAAGAAAGAAGATAATGTACAATAAACTTTTCTGACTTAGAGAAGTTGTATACCAAACTTCATCTTACACAGTAGAGGACATCTTTCAGCAATCTTGTAAATTGTCATCAGGAGCCTGAATATCACAAAGAGAAGTAAAATGACAGGGGAGAGAAAAATGAAAATCTATCCTCAAGCAAGAACAGATACAGGCAAGGTATATACCCCTGGAGTTGACTAACTTTTTAAGTTGTCAACACCTGGAGCAGCACACATCAAAGGATACCAGTGTGACTTCAAAGAGGCTACTAGCAAAGGCAGGATAACAGGAACAGGGTGTGAGAAATTCTTCTTCCCTGAAGACACAAAAACTATACCTTAAAAATTATATATTCCACCTAGAAACAAGTTCATTTCTGTATTTTAGAGGGTTGGTTTTTCTTTTTTGTTGTTGTTGTTGTTTTGTTTGTTTGTTTGTGTTTCATTTGCTTTGTTTTAGTGGGGTTTTTTTTTGTTTTAGTTTGGGGTTTTTTTTTTTTTGTTTGTTTTTTTAGTATTTTTTTCTTCAGTAACAGAAAGCAGAAAGAACTATAATAGAAGTCACCTCACAGAATGCTCTGGTAGAGGCATATGCTTAGTATCACCATGTCATGGTACCACTGTGGTAATTTGGAAGAGCATACAGTTCAGAAAATCATCCAAAAAAGGTATCTCCTTCCCCTTCTCTCAGCCTAAGTTTTCTCATCCCCTGAGTCACAGCCTTTGTTTTCAGAATGAGACTTGCCCATGCTTTCCTTTTAGTTCACTGGTGAGTCCAAGCGCCCTGCAATTCTTTAAATTTAAAAAAGTTATCTACATGGATTTACAGGTCATAGAAATTCATGTAGTTGACATAGTAAAACAAGTAATTTCACAAAACTATTGGGAATTTCAAGCATTCTTACAATCCATAAAAGTATTTAACAAAGTTGACTCCTAAAGACTCAGAGGGAAAGAAGGTTATGCGAGGCCTCTTAGAATTTGATGTCTATTGCTGGCTTTACAGGTCCACATTCGGAAAACTTGGATATAGCATTGCAGTCGCTGGGTGCACAAGAATAGATTGGATTCAAATCTACACAGGGACCATCAGCAAATGTCATTCAGCTATAAATGCAGATGTATCACTGCCAGAGAGCTGGATGGTGCTAAGACCTAAACCAGTCGCGTGTGTATGCGAAGGAAATTGGAACTCCTATAAAAGCAGCTGCGGGAATAAACTCAAGGCTGTTTGTCACAAGGACCACTGAGTGTGTGTCATCTCTGACCACCAACTCCACATTACACCTGGATGCAGCATGGATGCTCCTACCACAGTGTGGTGGAAGGAGTTTGCTGACACAGAAAACGCCTTGGAGTTGTCCCAAACAAAATGGTACTCATTAAGTTCTTAGCTTCCTTGGCATTTCAAGATGAGTGACATTGATGTGTGCAATTTAGAGAAGGTAGAACAAAAAATTACCAGTAGAGACCAGGATTCAGCTGGATAGGCAGATAAAATAGGTCCAATAATGGGCAAAAGTGCTGATTGACAGTGGGATATGCCATAGTGGTTGAGCATCAAAAAGCAAAGAGAAAGAGGATTCCTTTCAGTGATGCTTCTGCAGATTTTCCTCCCTCTGTGAGAGAACTGAGGCACTGAAGTGCTAGGCATTTCAAATTTATGAACCTCTTCATCCTCTGTGAAGTCAGCTGTGCTTGTTGACCAAAGTTCTGGATCCGTGGGACTGACTAATATGTCAGACATCTCTCACTGGGGAGTTCAAGGCCTTGGGACCTTAGAAGAGGCTCAAGAGAAAGGAGAAAAGTAATTTTTATGGTGCCAGTCTCACCAAGGATCTGCCATTCTGAACCACTCTGTTGTGGTTCACTGCAAAGGAGAAGCAATTGGGAAAACTTAGAATTTACAGGACTAACTCAATCTCTAGCAGAAAACTTACTTGTGATTGCTAAGGACCAAGATAAATTTAGTAACTCCCAAGGAAATACTGTTAGATTTAGTGATCATTCTGAATAGACTTAAATTGATTTTGAATGGGCTCTCTCCAGGGTTAAGAACAAATAAACTTAGAAAAAGGAGTAAAAATGAATGCAGAAAAATGTCAAGTGAATGTTCCAAGGGAAAAAAAAAAACAAACAAACATAAAGCCATTCCAGCTTGACATTCCAGCTTGATGGAGGTCTTGCTTTGTAATATCTATGTATTTTCTGTTTCTTTTTTCACTTAAACTGGCTTTTATGCTATTGTCATAAACTTACATGCTTACTCTGATAAGTAGTCTTAGTACAAAATAATGCTAGAGACAATCTCCCACAGAGGGTTACATTTTTCTGTGAAATGTCAAAACAGGCTTCTCATTATGCCAGGTTAAGTAGCCTAAACGCAACCACCATCATACATAAAATGCCTAAAATTTTTAGTCCTTTCAATAAATGACTGTCTTTAGAACAGTCACACACTTTAGAATAGTCACACACAGAACAAAGAGAAGTATAGGAAACTTCCATTGGCACATTTCTTATGCATTGATGACAACAGACATTAATGCCTTTTGTTCTACCAAAGGCATTTCAACTACTAGTGGTCTAATTTACAGTGAAAGTCCTATTTTAAAGTTACATTTACACTTCATTTCTCACTTGTGCTAAGCAGACAGACAGTGCACATAAATGTCTGGGTCATGGCATATTGGAGTACTGTTGTATTTTATGTTTTACAACTGATTTTGTAGACAAACGAGAAGTTTCAGAAACAAAAATAAAAAAAACCAGAATGGGGAAATCACATTTTTTGCTTCTGCCATGGGAAGATGAAAGGGAAACAGAGGAATTCTGGAAGAAGTTTTCAGGAACAGGCATGGATTATATTTTATAGGCACCTGATTTTTTAGTTCTATATGCATCTGTGAATGCATATGCATACATATATTAGAAAAAAATCCCCACTTCATCATCTCAAAGGTTTGCCAACAGTAACTTTAGTTACCACACCTCATCAAACAGAGATGCCCATCTAAAAGGAAAAAATCCATAGCAGAACACGAGATACATTCATCTAGGTGCAAACCGGAGGATATAAAATAATCTGATTTCACAGATTGATTTATGCTGTTTTAGTATCCTTTTGTTAGAAGGTATATTTTACAATTTGATTCCACTTCAGTTCATGAATCAAAATTCAAATTAGGAGAGATCTGGCCTGAACTCTACTTAAAAATCACTTCCAAATTTAGGATTTTTCATCTTCATTAAAATCTCACAGGAGCTAAATGCAGAAAAGAATGCTGTGAATATCAACCTTCTTGTGTTTCAAAGAAATCATGTTGATGTTATTTCTACAGGGGAAGTGAGTGCCTTTGCTTGGAATCAACCCACTGGCTGTCACAGGGCACCCTACAGCACAGGAAATCCAGGAACATGCACTTCTTTCCTTTTACTACCTACCCCCCATCATCCCCACTCAAAGCAAAGAACCTTTCTCCCACTTCAGAAAAATTCATTAGAATACTTTTCAGAAAAATTTCAGATCACAAGTAAGAGCTGAAAAAGTGACAGTGTCTTGTCACAACTCCAATGTCTTTTTCTTGTGCACTGTTTTAGAAGGAAATGCATTTTCATAACAGTCCTATAACTTAAAATATGAGCACATTCCTGATTTGTTCATTTTATCGTGGAATTTGACACAGCTCCTGTCATAACACATATTAATATACCTTTATCAAGCTTTGAATGAACTCTGTAATTTTAAAAGCATTTGCTTTTAGAGTCAGCATGGCAAGCATTTCTCCCATCACTTCTCACAGGAGAATGACAGGCTGTACAAAGTATGCCTGCAAAAACACAGATCTTGATTTTAGTGGGAGTAAAATTATAACATTGTTCAGCGCTTATAGTTCTGTCCTTCATTTTACTTGTGGAGTTATGGGTAGACATTTAGCCCAGAATAGAAACAGTTTACGATCTGTTTGAGCAGTGCAAGGATATCTTTGGAGGAACACAGGATCCCAAAACCTGTCCGGGATCATTACAGCTTTCCCTTCCCTCTAGCAGCTGGAGGCAGAATGACCGCACCAGCCACTTAATAATGTAAGTAAATTTTTGGCACTTAGTAGTGGAAAAAAGGGTGAAAGAGTTTCATGAGTAAAAACAGTGAGAAGAAATTTAGGTCTGGGATTTTTGTCACTTGAGACTTGCTCTTTCAGCTGTCAAGAAGCAGGCAGCTAGTTGCTAGGGGAGACGATAATAATACTTAGTTCTTATATAATGTTTTTATCCCTAGTTTTTAAAGCTTTCTTACAAAGAAGGTCAGTGTCATTATCACAGTTTCACAGGTAGGAAAAGGCTCTTATTTGTGCACAAGTTCCCCCAGAAACACCCAGCAGGACAATACTGAAGACAAGCAAAAACCTGTTCTTCTCTCCACAGGTCATACTGCTTTGAGGAGAGCTAACAATTTAGACATTAGTTTATGTACCTTCACTGATAAAAGTAAGCAGAAATTTTGCTGGTAATTTGATTTCACTGCCCCACAAATTTCAGACATCTTAAAAGAAGTAAACCTTCCATATGACTGTGAACTGTGAATCAAGGATTATTTCCAAACTAAGTTGCTCTTTGGACAAGTATGTGTTTTGGAGACAAATCCAAGACACTTTAAAGAGGAAAAATTCAGTCGCTTTCCTGGGCTTGCCTTGTGCAGGAAAGTGCATGAAAGAGGCTTTTAATTCCAGGTGCAAAGGAAAAAAAGGATAGATAGAGAAATGTGGAGTAAACCCTAAAGTCTGCAGGAATATGCTCAGATTTGAAAAAGAAGTAGCTCTATCCTTAATCTCTCCCTTAAAGCAGATTACAGTGGTACAGTAGAGGAATATTAGGTTGTAGTATCCAACACCAGCTGGTCTCCACTCCTTCAGAACTGATTGGGTTTTATTCCTAAGGACTCCTTCCATGCCTTTTCATTTGATTTCTTGATGAGATATTATCTTTTGATTGCTGAAAAAAAAATTAATTTTTCTCCAGCAATTTCAGATTTGCAATTTAATGACAAATCTTTAGGAACAAGCCTGAACAGCACTCGGCAGGGATGCAGAGAGAAAGCAAGACATGAAGAGGCTTTTCAACCCCATCCACTGTGTAAATGAAGGGCTTTGTTTCAACTAATGCTCAAATTAGGATACAGAATGGGCACCAGGCAACACAGCAACATCCAATGGGAACCAGAGTGAGAGCCAAAGAGAGTAAACAGCTTCCCCACCTGCTAACACATATGCTGCCATCTGCAACTTACTGACCAAAGGGGAAGTTTGATCTTTTCCAAAGCAATGCCAGTGTGTTTTCTTCCGTGCCATGGATGAGTGCCTTCAGCCATCCTGCACAACAGTGCCAGAATATTTGCTGTCACTGATGTTCAGCCAACCCTGCACTGTTTTACAGCCAGCTTTTGCACAGCAATAGCAGTAAGGGCCAGATTTCACCCACTGCATTTTTCTTCCCAAGTCACTGACATGCTGCTGTACTTACCAACACTAAACTCATTGCAAGGTATTATGAGCACTGTAATTTTTAGAGGCAAAAACCCCATGTGTTAAAGGTCTTTCTCTTGATTTTATGAAAAGCCCTTAAAAATAAAACAAAAGTGAGATTTTCATTACATCATTGATACAAACACGTTTCTACTGGTGATGCAATCTGATTTAATTCATTCCTTTATACATTTGCAATTGAGTGAAAGCCTGAGGAAAGAGGTAGCATCTTTTATCCAGCTATGGTAGCTGCTCTAATGAAGCCAGACATGCTTTTAGACTCATTAATCCCTTCTCATAAGGGCATATTTCTGAAGTCTTTAGGGCTTACTGCACATTTCTTTGTCCATCTTTTTTCCTAGAAATTATTTTTTGACTTTCATACAATAGTCCTACTTGGAGAAGGAGCAAGACAAAAAAGGACTATTTAGATACGAGTTTTTTTACTAATTGCTATGGATCACAGATTTCAAGTTCCACTTTGGGAAACACCAGAATATATCATAAAAGAAAGACATATATCAGAATGATAGCATGGAAAAGGATAGATGTGTGGGAAGATGAAAGATAATGAAAATTTAGGAGCAAAAATCTAAAACATTTTGGGCATATTTTAAAAGCAAGAGTCACAGAATGCACTGATCAAAGGACCAAGAGTGGACTGTCAGAAATATGGTCAGTGGCAAAAAATAGAAATTGGCTAACTAGAAATCTGTTTATATGACTGCATTAGGCTCTTGGTTTTAGCAATAGGGATAACCACAAAACTAGAAAAGGCTAAATTTGTGAATTGGTATTGTTTATCACTGTATCAACAGCAACTGCTTTCAAACCTCTTTCAACCATCAATCAGAAATAAATTTATATAATTTCAATTAAAAATATTATTAATTTTTAATAAACCACAATTTTTTAAACTACCTTGTAGTTGTCTTAAGGATTTTGTGTAGTAACTTCAAAATAATTTCAAGTACAATTTCTTCTAAGAGAGTATCTTATATTTTGTGACTGTTAGCAGACAATATAGCTCTAGCCTAGAAAATAGTCCAACAAAAATGGGGATTCCAAATTTTATTAACTGGCAGTGTATTCAAGATCATATTTTGTCAATATCCTAGTAGAAATATTGTTTGCATTCTTAGTCATGCCTCAAATGCAGCACAGAAGAAGAAAGTCAAGCTGTGTTCCTTTCTGCTCATGCATCACCCATGGTTTTGAAATTAAAACTTCTGAAGTGAAAAGTGAAACAAAAGGAAGGAGAAGATTCTGTGACATAAAAATAATTGCAAAAAGATAAAGTTTCTTCTGATATCACCTAGCTTAAGAAATAACTTGGCCTGTTCTTGCACTGTAGAACGCTTAAAATTATTTCAACAAATGAAACAAGAAACGTCCTTAAGCCCAAACAACTTTCCAAGTAGAATTGCACTTCTGAAATTTGAGAAGAGGGGAAACAAAGTCTAAATACCAGAGCTGGTCTACAAGATAGTTCTCTTAAGAAACACAGGATATTCGATATAGAAGTGTGAATAGGGATTTTTAGATGGACTATAAGGAAATTCAATATCAAAACACTGATATTTCTTACACTATAGAATTATCTCCCCAAGAAAAATGTAGATGCTCATTTCCTCTTCACAGTTAAAACTTACTATGATAAAATCAAATAGCAATTCAGTAGAGAATAATTACGCTAGGACATAAGGAATGGAAACAGAATGAAGTAAAAAAATATTACCCTTTTACAGAGTATCATTTGCAACATTAAATAATTGTACATAGATTCCATTTTTTAAAATTGTATAGTATTGAGGTGCAGACCTGGTTCTGCAGAGATTCTCCACTGACAAACTTTTCTTTACATCCAAAATACCCCTATTAAATTGTCTTTGCTGGTCAATTTTTTTTTTTTTTTTTTTTTTTTTTTTAAAA
>LTAT01000004.1:38571793-38594234 GCA_003286495.1 Chlorodrepanis virens | reverse complement strand
TTATTAAAAAAAAAAAAAAAAAAAAAGCAGTGTCTTGGTTCACAGTCATTGTATGAATACAGCTATGGTAAAATCACTGGGGTTTTTTCAAGCTTTTGGAAAATTAAATTACCACTTTTTATATAGCTACTTTAAATTATTTGCATATTATTTTACAAAGATAACAAATTTTTTGTGATCTTGTGTCTTAGCAATAATTATAATGCAAACAGTTAAACTTGTAGCCTGGTACTCCTGTCCTTTAAACATGTAACAAAGCATTTAGAATTTATTATTGTAAAACAATAATGGAAACCTACTAAATGTAGACCAGGAAACAGAGGATGGCTTTATAGCTGGAAGGTACAGTGGAAGATCATAAGTCTAAATTTGTTATATTATAAGCAGAAGGTTTTTCAACCCAAACAAGTAGGACAAAAATGGGTTAAATTGGTAGGATAACTAAGATTGCTGTGGAGATAATTAAGGAAGATCGGATTATCAACAATGGCAAATACTGAAATCAGGTTGATTAATCTCTTCATTAGCAGAGAATGAGAGGACATTAACTACTTCAGGGAAAGTGATTTCTAAGGAAGCCACAGCAGAACGCTTATTGAATTTGGACAAATAATTTGCCCCAGGGTTAGAAAACATATCTAAGAACTGTGATGGAGAACAATAGATTTCACACCCCAAAATACCCGGAAGTTCAATGTGAAAGAATTTCATGGTACTATTACACACACAAAGCACCCTGAGCACCACAGGCAAGAGTGAGAAAGGATAATAAAGAACTTTCTCCCATGTTACTTTGCTTTCTTCTTGACCTTTCTTGTGATGTCCAAAATCAAGATTATAAGCAAGACATTGTTAACAGATAAATTAAGGGAAAAAAAAAGAAGTAAGAGAAAAAGAGGTAAGAAGGAAAGGGGCCAGAGAGAAAAATGGTGCAAGCTCTTTGTATTTTTCTGGGCGATGTAGCTATGGAGGAAAGGTGGGTCAGAAATAAGTCAAAGGAAGACATGCGATTTAATTTGTCTTTTTGAAAGACTTGTAAATTAGATTTTGTAGTTCACAGGATATACCAGTGGGAGATTCTGGTAAAAAAATCTCGCATTACTCTCCAAAGCCAAGTATTTTATGTCAGTATGAAAAACTAAAGCTCACAAAAGCCATATACATTAAATATATTAACTGTTTATTACCCATTTGTGAAACACAATACAAAACTTAAGGAAAATAATTGCCATCTGATCTCATAATTACTTTAAAATTACAGGATTTTTATATATAGTTTAATATTTACTTTTAAAAGGCTGGTAAAATTTAGAACTGATGTGTCAAAAAAGGCCTTTGGTTTCACCCTCAAGCATGTTCTTTCATGCACTAAGCAAGAGGTTAGTATACAGGAAATTCTGGTTTATTGGTAAAGCACCATGGGAATGTTCTCAGGTACTGTGAAAACTCCAATTACTTCTTACAGTTGAGGGGTGCAGTCTTCATTTACTGACATCAATCACAAAACTAGGAGTTTTTTAACTATCATTAATATTTTTATTGCTAGAAGAAAAATAATAGCAAAAAAGATGAAAGAAAACCTGCTACACTTCTGAAACCATGGATAAAAGACTTACTATGTTGCTGCTTCCACTGCTAAGTAGCACATTAAAGCCAACTAACATAAATATACACAGCAAAACAGGATCTAATTTTCTGGGCTAGTTTGTTAAGTGGCAGCAACTTTACTGATATTTTGTTCAAACTATGACCAGTATAGCTGACATCTGTATAACTAGATAATGACATCAATGTCATACTTTATTTTTACGTGTTTTTCTTGACTTAAGATGCTCTGCTCTAATAAAGAAAAAAATGCAAATACAAAACCACTTTTGTTTGCATTTACAAATTTCTGTTAAGATATATTTTACTATTATACTGACTGGCACAAGTAAGTTCAGGTTTCACAAAACCTGAAATCTTAATGTTTTTTAGAAACATATCAATATCTGGGAGCATTTTTGTCATAATAAATACACAGTTTTGAATGTCCCTGTGCACATTAAATTGTCCTATGCTTTATCTAAAAGTATGAATCTGTCAGAAATATGTTGCTCATGTTTACCAAATTAATGGTTTGTTCTAAACAGCAGTCACTCGTACCATATTTCTCATCAGTTCCATATTTCTCATTAGTACCATATTTCTCATTAGTACCATATATTTCTGAAAAAGCAGTGTCCTCATTCCCATTGTGTCTACCACTGGTAAATGCAGAATGTTTGTTTTACTTTTAATGAAATAAATTTAATTTTTTTTTGTAAAGCTGCTCTAAAAAATATAGAAACATCTGTACTAGCCTCAAAGACTGCATACTAAAAATAAAATTAGCACAATTTAAACTGTAGATGCATCTGCTGCTAATACAAATACAGCAGAGATCACTATTGTTTCCTTGGGAACAGCTTCTTCTACCAACATTAATAAAATGTAGGCAAATTTATAAATTAAGAAAACTATTTCAGATTTCTCTATAAAATATATATTTACTCTGAGGGTGATGAGGCACTGGAAGAGGTTGCCCAGAGAAGTTGTGGATGACCCATCCCTGGCAGTTTTCAAGGCCAGGTTGGATGGAACTCTGACAACCTGGTCTAGTGGAAGGTGTCCCTGCCCATGCCAGAGGGATTGGAACAAGATGGTTTTAAGATTGGAACAAGATGGGTTTTTTTACAGAAATTTCTTATTAATCTAGAAGACAGTTAGACTCATGGAGAGCTAGGACATGCTACTAAGAATGCTTGCAGACCTTCTATTTTATCCCCTAGTGTATATTCATTACAATACAGCATTTAATTTTTATATTGTTTTCCCAAAGGACCTCCTCTACCTTCCCATTTCATATATATCATAACTAGCATCATAAAAGAAGACCTCTTTCATATTTTCTTATACTGTAACTACTTAATATTTGCCACATAAATTATCTGCTGCATACTCTGCAGATAAAGCACTGAACACAGAATTTTAAATTGTCTCACTCTTGATTCTCTGAATTGGATCTGGCATATCAGATACTTTTATTCAAGTATTCTTACAGGGTAGGTACCAATTTTTTAGGCTACCATTGACAAATGATATACTGTGCATATTATGCACTTCTCTATCTATAGCATACTAATTGCAGTATACCTCAGCTGCAGGAATCATCTTTCCAAGAAAGTCTGCATAAGCACTAAAAAATACAAGAAAAGCAGACACATTACTGTGGGATGCTGCTGTGAATTGATATGATGTGTCAGAGAGTTACTAGATATTCTGTTTTAATCATTTGGGGGTATAAAATCAAGGGCCTTGGAAAAAAAAATTAAAAAATCCCTAATCTGAGGATTTTTTTGTGACTTACTTGAAACACTGTTTGAAAAAATATAGAATGTGTTCTGAGAGAAGAGAAGAATCTGAGCTTGCCCTTTTTTTAAAGAGATGATCTAAAAAAATAAGCTTGTTAAACTGCACTCCCTTCAAATCACTCTCTCCATCTCAGGGAACTTAGTTTTGGTTTGGTTTTTGTTGGTTTTCCTTTGACTGGTACTGACAGAGTTTCAAATATGTGAATGAAACATTTCCATTCAACTTACTGTGTCCAGCTTCTCTCACATCCCCTCCCCACCCCTGCAAAAGTTTTCTTGGTTATAGCAAGAGGTAGAAGCTACAGATATGACAATTCTCAGATGTGGAAACATGACCTGGCCTTGGAGCCTGGAAATTTCCCTATTAGCTTTTGTTTATATGTGTATGTATGTATGTATGTATGTATGTATGTATGTATGTATTTATATGCACACAGCTATATAAAAGCTGCCATTACCTATCTTTTGGGAGAGAGCTAAGATCTCTGTTCAGTTCTGTAAAAGAGCATTTAACAGGTGGCTACCTTCCCAAGAGAGGTGGAGGAAGCTGAGATCTCCCAAAAGTGTATTTCGTGTAGCTAAGCATCCCAGTGCTGTGAAAGGCTTCACATGCATTTGTGAGGTACAGAGCTAGTTGAAGTCTCTATACATGCACTGCATAGTTTATAAATACATACACCTTGTTGGACAGAAGTTTAGAACACCAAAAAAAATGTTTATAGGAATAGAAGTGCCAGATCCATCTTACTTTCCCTTCACACTCTTCCCCTACTCCCCTTCCAGAGGAGACAGTCCTCTGTGAACTTCCCCAAAGTGAGCCCTTCCAATGGGCTACAGTTCTCCACAGACTGCTCCAGTGTGGGTTCCTTACAAAAGGTGGGGTCCTCAGGATTAGATTTCTTCAGCATCATTCCTCACAGGGTCACAAGTATTGCTGACAAACCTGCTCCAGTATGGGCTCCTTTCCTTCCAAAAGTCCTGCCAGAAGCCTATTCCAGTGTGGCCCTCTCAAGGGGTCATAAACCTCCTTTGGGCATCCACCTACAGTGATGTGGGACACTCCAGGGGCTGCAGGTGGATGTCTGCTCACTTGTGTGGATCCATGTGCTACAGCAGAAAGTCTGCCTCACCATGGTGTGCACTATGGGCTGAGCAGAAGAACCTCTGCTCCAGCATCTGGAACAGCTTCTTTCACATATTTTCACTCCTCCCTTCTCTGGCTGAAATCTCTCCTGAGCAGTAACTTTTCCCCTCTCCTCAAATCTGTTTCTGCAGAGGTGTTACCAGCAGCACTAATTGTCTTGGCCATAGCCAATGGTGTGTCCATCTCGGAGCTGGCCCTATCAGACAGGGGATGGAGCTTCCAGCAGCTTCTTACAGAAACCATCCCGGTAGTTGCTAGTGCTACCAAAACTTTGCCATCCAAACCCAATACAAATCAATGGGTGGCATGTACACACTAGCTAGTGCTGTATAACTCTGATAAATGTAATACAATTTTTGTGCTAATGGAGCTAAAATGCTGTCCATTATCTTTCACTCTGCATATGTAGTGAAAGGATATTACAGGAATTTGGCTTGATGAGAAGGGAACAATAGGCATGAACAAAAGGAAAGGGCTCCGTACTGTTCCTGAACACTAGACCACCTTTCACTGAAGTATAATTTGCTATTCTGGCTGTTATGTTTGTGAAGGCTGCTAAAACATTGTATCTCACAGCGAGTTGGTATAGAAAAAGAAACCCAAGAGCCATTTGGTTTGTCTTCTTGCTACAATAGAGTTGTGAACTTTTAGATTTGCAATATATCAAGAGGCAAAACTTTGAACAGCTATTATGACTTAGGAATGATTGTAATGATGTCTAATTCCCTCTTACAAAATTGTTACTATGGCAACTACCAGTTCTGATCTGGTGAAGCCAAAACTGCTTTAAAATTTCAAAATATATCAATAGTATGTCTGCTTTTTTGTTTTTTAAAATAATGCATTTAGACTTCACATGTTTCAAAATGTACGAATAATAAGAGCACAACATTATGTGGACATAATAAGCAGGCAAATGATAGCTTGGGACAGAAACATTGCAAGACCCTCTGATAAGAGTCTTTGTTGGTGATGAGGACATTCAGCAAAAAAAAATCTTATGCCTAATCTGACCACAGGTAAGCACATCTAGTCTTTCATTTTTGTAAGGGTGCTCAGGCTAAGGAATTAAAGCCACCCTTTGACACAGGAATATTATTTTGTTTTCTTTTTTCTGCTTATTTGTTTACAAAAATCACATTTTTGTTTGTTTTTCTTTTTTTCCCCAGAAATCATCATCCAATAATTTGGTTGTGAGGCATCTGATGAGAAGTGAATTGGCTTGCTGCTTGTGCTGAGAAGTGCTACTTTATTGTCACTGTACATGCTTCGTCTTCTCCTGTAATGCTATTGCTTAGAGACTCAAAACTTCATTGTAACTTTTAAAGGCACAACTAAGTATTCCCTCAGCATCTCCTGGCTTGGTCTATAACAAGAAATATTCACTTTGAGTACAAGTCTGCATTCCTTGTAAAAGTAACTTGCTTGATGGCTTCAGTGGGAGTCTTACTCGGAGAAAGAATTCAAGATAGAGCTTATAAATATGATATGCAGCACTTCTGTATTCCTCATAGGGCAGCCAGAAATATGGAACTGTACATGCACATACCTATTTTCAGAGGCTACATAATCGAATTACATTGAGTTTTAATAAATCCAAACTATGCAATTTACAAAATACGTTGGAATCACTCTCAAGGAAAAATAGTGTAGTTTTTGGTAAGATATCATTAAACACAAGGAGAGAAGAAATGAGAGAGGAAATAAATGGCATCATAAAGCAATGCACCTCTCTTTGAAAGCCTCAGTAGATCATGAAAAGCCTTATGGACATTTTAAGTATATAAAGCATCTAAACACTTTTACAAAGTTGTTGCTCATTTCAGTTCTCTGATAATATTAAAAACTCAAAATATGGTTCTTACAGGTTAAACAATTTTGATATATGTGAGTTTGGAACAGACAGTGGAAGCAACTGAAATCTGTTCCTTATTTGTTTCTTTATAGTTTCACGTCTAGCATGGATAGCTACGGTCTCTCAAACTGCTCAAAAGTCTTCTTAGGCTCTTCCTGGATCCTCACTGCAAAGCACCAAAGGACCCTGCCTCAAAAGCAGCTACCACAGACAAATTAGGGGATCTTTCATACTCAGTAAGTGTATGGTAAGAGCTGTTATGTGACTTCAGGTGCAGAATGTGGTGAAAGAGGCACCTCACTGATGGCCCATATTGGTTTGACAGGAAGACTCCAGACCTCACAAGACAAAATCCAGTAAGCAGGTACAGAAGACTTTAGAGTGATAACATGGAAAACGTAAAGAAGCAGAAATTGGTTTTTTTTAGCAGAATGGAGTAGTAGCAATTGGTACTGATTGTGAGTGGGATAAATTGAATTCTGAACCAACAAAATTCATTCTCTCTCTGAGCAAGATAATCTGGAGACAAAACAATTGTGACCTATCCGAGCACAAACCATGAATGGTTTTGAAAAAAATCCATAAAGAGCAACAAACAGAAAGTGAAAAGATTACACAGAAATAAGTTCCATGAGAAATTCACTGCTGTTTTTGAGGAAGGTTACTTGCATTCACCTGCTTGAACAATGAATATTAGTTATGTAGTTCTCTTTTTTAAAAAAAATATTTTTAATCTCTTTTTAACACGAAACCAACAACATAATATTTGAGTTACAAACACACAAAAATCTCAGATATAACTGTGAGACTACTGTTTTCTTTCTCTTAGATTGGGGTGGGGACTGTTGTAGTGTGTTGACCATGGCTAGATGCCAGGTATCCACCAAAGCCTCTTTATCAGTCCCCTCAGCGGCTGGAAAAGGAGAAGAATATAACAAAGGATTCCTGGGTTGATATAAGGACAGGGAGAGATCACTCACCAAATATCATCATGGATATAAACGGCTTGAATTAGAGATTAATTGAATTTATTGCTAATAAAATCTAATAAAAGAGGGGGATAATGAGAAATAAAATAATTCTTTAAAAACACCTTTCCCACAACCCTCCCTCCTTCCCAGCTCTATCTCCTTTCCCCAGTGGCACAGGGAGACAAGGAATGAAGGTTATGGTCAGTTTTCCCTTCCAGTGCTCAGGGAGAGGAGTCCTTTCCCTGATCCTGTTCCTCCCATGAGAGAGAATTCTCCATTAATAAATGTGAGTCCATCCCATTGGCAAAAGTTCTCCACAAACTGCTACAATGTGGGTCATTTTCCCTGGATTACAGCCCTTCAGTCACAGCCTACTCCAGCATGGGCTCCTCTCTCCACAAATTTGCAGGTCCCTGCCAGGACCCTGCTCCAGCATGGGTTTCCCACAAGTTCACAGCATCCTCTCAAGCATCCACCTGCTCAAGCATGGCTCTTCTCCCTGGACTGTGGGTGGATCTCTGCATCCCTGAGGTCCTCCAAGGGCTGAGCAGCTGTGTCATCATGGCCTGCACCATGGGCTGCAGGGGAATCTCAGACCCAAAACCAGGAGCACCTCCTGCAGTGCCTCCTGTATTGACCTTGGTGTGTGCGGGGTGTCCCTCTCATATGTTCTCACCTCACTCTTCCCTGTGTGCAAAATGCAATTTTTCTTTCTCTTCTACTTAAATCTGTTATCACAGAGGTGTTACTGTCCTTTCTATTTGGCCTAGCCTTGTCCAGCATCAAATCCATCTTTGGTGCTGCCATGCACTGGTGCTGCCAGACATGGAGGAAGTTTCTGGCAGCTACTCACAGATGCCACCCCTGTAGCCCCTCTGCTACTAAAGTTTGGCCATGCAAACCCAAAAGATAGCATGTTTTCCATTTGCTTTTGTGACTTGCTTTATATTTTTAAAGAAAGATTCATAAACGTAAATCTTGATCTAAATTTAACCTGATATCACCCTTTAAATTACGTTGAAAAAAAAGAGAGAAGACAGAAAAAGGGAGAGAAAGATGCAAGCTGAATAAATAGCTCCTTAAATACCCTGAAAGACACTGTAATTGCTTAGGAGGGAGTGCACTGAAATCCCAAGTTTGGCAGTACACGCACCATAGTAAGACTGAAGGAACTCTTTGAACTGTCAAGTGCCACAATGTAAGCCTGCTGCAAATAATCCGCAGAACATTTATAAAGGGACTTTTAGAAAATACCTAAATTTCACATATGGTTTTAGCCTAAAGGCAATGGGTGTTCTGTTGTTGCTTTTAATGACACACTATATCATATGCAAGTTATAGGTACACATCAACATCTTGCATTGTATTATCCTACCATACTTCACTGAAATGTTAAGCTTTCAGCACTTTCGCCCACAATATGATAATTACAGCCATTGAAGCACTAAAACTGGCACATTCCTTTTCCACAGAATATCATGGGTTGTTCAGACATTTCACACTCCACCTCCTTCTACAATTTTCTAAGTAGAACTAAGATAGATGTAAAAAGTGAAGATGGCAAACAGTGTTTGCCAGAGAAGACTGTGAAAAGCAGGCCTTTATCCTCAGCTCTGTTCCTCACCTGCGACACCAAACTCCAGAAACTTGTTCTCCCTTCTCCTTCCCTTCTCCTTCCTCCATCATATGATAATGTAAGATATTCTTCTTTGATCTTTCCAAACATATTTCAAGCTCTTTTGATGACTGTGCATATGTAGTTTTTATAAATCCTTTAAATTTTTTATAGTTTTAAAGGCTTTCTGAAGTATAAGAAGATTTTAAAATTTAATGTTCACACACCCTATCCTCTTGTGTCTATGTTCCAGAATGCTGTGAAAAGCATGCTGACTGCTCTTGTTCTTTGTGTCTCCCTCCTGGAATTTCACGGCTTTCCTGCATGCACAGTAATACAAATTTAGTTAGTAAGGAACACTTTGAATATTTTCTGCTAGGAAGCATGCCTCTGTAATAAGATAGTCACTCTGATTTTAGAAAGCCTCTGAAAAGGGGTGTGTTATAGCAGTTACATGGGTTTGCCAAAATATTTTTCTCCTTTCTTAAAAAAAAAAAAAAAAAGGCAAGAAACCCCACATCACTATTATAAAAGTGTTCATGAGTAGCTGGAATTGAGAAAATTCCTAGAAGTGCTAAAGGCTTAGAGAAAAGGCTAGAAAAGAATGATTGCATTAGTCCTGCTTTTAGTTTAGCAATTCATTAGAGTTTGAAATATACATTTAAGCGGTTTAAGTTATACAAAACAATATATCCATAGAGATTCACAGGGTCACTTAGGTTGGAAAAAACCTTTAGTATCACTGAGTCCATTTGGTGTTCCACTAAAATGAACCATCCTAAAATGTAAAAACATCTCTGATGAATTTTAGATGTCATATGCAAGGCAGAAGAACTGGGGTTAGAGAAATAGTGAACTGAAATTTTATGTCTTTTGGAATTCATGATGATTTGCCAACAAAAACTTGCCTTAAAATCTTAATAAAGAGGTATCAGAAATTAGTATGATAGAATAATTCTCTGCAGCCTGACATCCACAACCCACACAAGAGCATAATGATGATAGTCTTCAGCTTTCTGATTAAATGGACAGATGCACATCAAAGCTACAATGATCACAATAGAGATGATTATTTTATAATTTAAGTTTTTGGCAGCAATTTTGTTGTCTTCTGCAACATCCTTTCAGTAAATTGAGTGAGATATAAATAATCACATGTATGCAACTGAAAGTAATTCACTGGTCTTGTAAAGAAGCAGAGAACTGAAACAATGAAGGTTTTCATGAATCATGTACAATGCTTTTTATACTTCACTGGTTTCACTATGACGCTTAACAGAAAATTAATTAAAAAGTTAGAATCTATGCAATGAAGAAAATAAAAGCTGTTACAACAGTATGATGTGTTGATTTCATATTTCTCCTTAGAATATACTATTAGGGTCATTTTGCTATTTTGTAGAAGTGCTTCAAATGTTTACAAAAAAACTCAACATGAAGGAATTTTGTTCCTGAAAAGCATCACACCTATGCAAAAAATGAAATTTTATTGAGGTAAAGGGACTCAAATAGTAAAGTACATGCATTAAACTTGTGAAGAAAATTATGCATTTTGAAGAAATTAATAAAAATCTGCTAATATGAATGCAATTTAATATTCAAAACCAGCACAGGACAAAGGTTTGGATATTCCTTTCTAGTTGCAAATGGAGCGGTTTTCAATGGTGAACATAAATAGTTGGTAGAGGAGTGACTGGGGTGAGATATCACTCTATTGTTTGAAGCCACCATTATCAGGGAATGCTTCTTCCTCCAAACAGCATTTAAGTCATCTGCAGATTATTAAATTCAATGGCATCCCATTTCATATTAAGAATAGCACTAGATTTACTTGATGCCAACATTCTCTTTTTCTATTGTACCATGTATGGCACTAGATCTACACAATAGTTTATTTTAGCTATTAAAAAGAATAAATAACCACACCCCAAACATGAAAGCCAAGTTTGCAGGACTGTGCCAGTATTAATTTTGTAAACTGTCCTCACACTTGCTATCAAAGTCAGGGGTGATCCCTCGTTATCCTAATCATGGGCTGTGAGCCTGCTTACAGCTTTACTCCTCGTTCTCTCCATGATCAGCAAAGGGAACCAACTGGCCCCTTACCAGTGGCTTCTTCCCACTCCTTTCCTGCCAGCAGCTTTCAGAAGCTGCACACAAACACGGGGCTGCAGGATTACAGTCCAAATAGTCAGAAGCCATCCTTGCTTTGCCCTGCTGCCTGCTAGCCAAAACTACTATTAGTATGTCTCTCATGCTGTTTTAATGTGTAACAGACCAAGTAAATCACAACCTTGCTTCAATCCAGCAATTGCTGTGATATTTGTTTCATTTTTTACTACTTCTAAGAAATCCCCATATTCCTCATTTGTTTGAGAAACTCCTTCATATTGAACTATCAAATCAGAAGCTTCTTGATACTTTTACCATAAGGGAATCATAATTTATCACAGGGCAATATTAATTTATTTCCACAGGACTTGTCTGAAATATTTCATACTGCAATGATTGCTTTTGCTTTGCTGATAGGGACTGCTGTCTGTCTTTGTAAGCTGAATCCTGATTTTTTCATCTCTGTACACAGAGATTTGCAACGTGTCCATTGCTTCATTACCTACAAGTGATACTGACTCCAGCAATAAGGAAAATGGAGGTGGTAGGATTTTCCTTTTCAAGCTTGGCAGCATCAGAATTGCAAGTATAAGCTCTGTCTATTAAAAGACCTCCTTTCTTTTGTGCTGAGAAGTCAGCCAACATTTGTCACTAGAGTAACACAGAGATGGGAGCTGCTTCTTTGTTGCTGAAGATTCAAAGGTATCTGTTTTCTTTTCAATAGGTCCAGCAACTCCCACTAAAAATCAATGAGGCTTAAGCAGAGCCCCAGGATTTCTTTCTAAAACTAGTACCATTTCTTAACTGGCTCACAGAAGAATTGGTTTCTTTTGTGTTTATTTCTTTCAAAAATTCCCAATAAATCATTTGGGTTGACCTTGATCAAAAATACTGAATTTGAAAATTAATTTGTGTGGAAAAATGTACTAAAAAATGCAGTAACTAGCAATTTACAGTATCACTTACTAATTTTTCACTTCAATGATGTCTTCATTAAACAGTATTAAAAAGACTAACATATATTAAAAATGAAAATTACTTTAAAAAAGAAAAGACATTAAAGAAAAATAAATGTATTTGAATCCTTGAAGAATTACCTTTCCCTATTTACATTAGAAACATTCAGTCAAGGAGCCCTCATAAAGTGAGGCGAGACTCAACTGTACACTACAAGGACATACACAGCATGGATATTGCAAGGAATCAGGGACATAAGAGGTATTTTTGTCATTGATAGAACTCCGTATTCTACCTATTATTAATCCAGATCTTCTTCTTAGGTCAGATGATGGAAAACAGGGGTGACAGAAATGTAAGTTAATGTCTATTAGTTTCAAACGGGTTTTATACATATTTAATTTGGTTTATTATTTCTCTAGCCCAATTCTTCCACTAAATTTTATTTTCCTGTCCTCAATTCCAATGAGAATTGAATATACTTGATATTATTTATATATCTCTGCCTCAGCATGGATGGAATATAACAAGGCAGAGAAGAGCTCTCTGTACAGGGAAAAATGACAAGTCATAGGAGAGAAAAGAATGAAGAGAAACAAATGAAAATTAATTCTGAACATACTGTTGGATAAAATATGAACAATTTCAGGAAATGATTTTTAGAAAATAATGAAACACAGTAAATGCTCTCTTTTGGAAAGCAAAATTTTTTTTCATGTGTATATTCCTTAAAGGCAATCTTTGGATATTTTGGGAATCATGCAGAACACTCTTCTGATCTCTTCTCAAAGTTCATGCAAATAGCTTGAAATCTTGGGAAAAATTGTTATAAGGCTTCAGCTGAATCAGTTGTTAATAGAAAAAAAAAAATCAGGTTTCTTCAAATATTATTGGATTCAAGATTTTCAGAGAAAAAAAAAAAAACAAAGCAAACATTTCAATAAAACCTGTAAGGTGCTTTTTTGCCCAAAATAACTCCATGATGCATTTTAGCAATAGTTAGGGATGGACCAGTTTGCACAAGATCACTCATCACACTGTACAACAAATGCAGTTTTGACAGAAAATAAATAAATAACAAAATGACAGAAAAAGAAATGAGGTATTGGTTGTAAGTGGAGTTGTGGAAACTCATGAAAGGTAGCAAAGATTGAGGCTGGGAATGGAAGGCTTTTGGAAGTAAATTAAGAAATCGAACTCTAAAGGAAGGAAAAGATCACAAACCTATAACAAAAAAAAGGGATCTAGAGAGTGGAAATATTTGAGAGAAATGACAAAAAGAGAGTAATTCAGCTGATCAAAGTTTTTTACCCATATGCATCTACTTCCTTAGTCTTCCTTTCAATTTCTCTGGCATTAAGCCTTCATCCCCAGAGACAAGGAAGAACATTGCTGCCAAAGATAATTATGACATATCTTGTTGGAAGCATGGACTTGTCTCTGAACATGCTGAAGAAGTTGAGCATTTGGAAACAGCTAGTTGACAAAATTATTAGCTGCTTGTCTTCTCCTCACAGGTAGAATTGATTGATGAGTCTGTCTTCCCCCAACATCTAAAATCTGGTTACAATTTAAGAATAGTTCAAAAATTACTGATAGATGAAATATGAGCAGATAGCCTTAGTGCCATAGGAAATACAATTTAAAACCCTTTCAAGAACAAAACAAAACCAGATACCATACGGAGACCTTAAATTGTACAGTGCAGCTGAAGTGACCACCTTGGCATTCATATGGTATTAACATATAAACTGCTTCAGAGTTTGCAATCAATGCCATCTATGTCATGTTGAGACCTAGAAATAGATGCTTTCGAAAGGTACCTGGAGAAGGAAGAAAAGAAAAATAAGAAAAAAAAACCCCTATGGGAAAGTAGTGGAATATCAGTGAAATTACAATGGGGAAAATGGGGAGTATGTATAGCATCTTTACCATTTCCTTTTTTCATTTCTGTATCTTCCTCAAAATTTCTATCTTATGCTTTCATTGGATGCTCATCTTCAAATAATTATAAGGTCTTTATGATACATTTTTCCAACATATCTTTATTCCATTTGACAGACAGGCAAACCAAGGCAGCACAATTTGAATCTATATAATATTCTTGTGTCTTGCAGATCACAAAGAGAACTGCTTAATTCAATTCCAGTTTTGTGCTGTTAGAGATTTACCAAGAGATTTACCATATATCTACTAAATATTTTTAAGAAAAAGTAAAGAAATAAAAATGTAGCAAGATGCTACATCAATACAACAGAACAAAAAAAAAAAATAGACAGAATTAACAAAATAGAACAGATACATAGACTTTTCTATGTAAGGAACAGATTCCAATAGAGCATTATCACCTTCCAAAGGCAGCTGGTTTACTTTCACCTCTCAGTCTCCTCAGCTTCCCTTTAGTAGTAACTTGAATAATGAGCGGGCCTCTCCACAGCAAAACAATCCCCACTTGAAAAATCCAGTCCCACTCCCTCTTGGTCCCAAGAGACAACACTCCCAAACAGTCCAAACCAAAAGGAATAAGCAACCATAAAACTGCCTTTCATAATCCACTCAACATCCTGCTCCCTGGTATAATTAGTGCATCTCCTTTTGCAGCCAGCAATCTGTGACATACTTACTAACACGTGCTATGTACAAAAGAGTGTTTTGGGAAATCTTGATCTTCTCTTTGGTGTCCTTTCAGGTACAGATACCCAAGTGGGCCTTGCTTTGGCAGAGTAGAGAGCTGCTCTTGTTCAGTTGCTTTAGCATAACAGAGAAGGTGTCTCACCGAGGCCAAACATGGTGGGAGGACGGAGATATCAAGTTGTCTCAAGAAAGAGCAGCTATATTAACCAAACTAAGCAAGCCAATTTTAAAGTACGGAAAAATATTGCTCTTCAAGAAGGAATGTATCTTTTGCATAAACTAATGTCACTGCTTATTAGAGCTGTTCCAAAAATTAAATTTCATCTCTCAGAAAGACTAGGCTTTTGTTTTGCTTTTACTGGTCTTGAATCATAACTAAGCATTGCTGCTGAAGAATTTCTCATGGAATAGAAATTCCAAAACATTTAATTCAGAGCCATCAAAATATATTGAGTCAGCATTGTCAGAGTGGGATCATAACAGAGCCTAATTAGAACTGATTAGTTAAAATAAAGCAATACCATTTGATTGATTCATTACCATTATTGATAGAGGCATTTCCAGAAAAGCCAGAACATGTGCAACTGATCAAAATCCTGGCTATTGCAAAACCTGAGCTTTAATACCTTCTGAGTGAATCTACATGGCAGTCTGTCAGTGACCTTGAGACCAAGATTTATGTTGTTCCATAATACTTACCCTCGGAAACACAAGGGTAAGACCTAATGTGAATTAGATTGCATGCACAAAGGGAAAACCCAGGGTACACCCTCTGTTTAAAAGGGCATGTTGTTACCTGCCACACAGGTAAGGATCCAGAATGCATGATCACGTCCTCCTATGCAACATTTGTAACACCTTCATGTGATCAATATGAAGCTAGAAATACAGTCTGGCATGCTTCGTGTAAAGGCACAACATCATTTGGTGTGAGTGGAATTTCAATCTTTTGCAAGGGCAATACTCATAGCTGGAGCTGTGTCTTGGGAGTACAACAGGACTCTCCAGCCCAGAGACCCAGAAATAGTCTATTTGTAAGCAAACAGTCACTTATGTTCAGTAACTATATTTTTAACAACTACCAACTAAAATGTACTCAGCCATTCTTTCTGGAACAGTGATGCTTGAAACAATGAGGATTAAGGCAAAGCAAAAAAGAAACACAGGCTGCATTGAAATGACCTTTTCAAACGATGTTTCGCTATGTAAACAGAACTCATGGTATAATTCACTGGCAACTAATGACTTTACTGCAAAATTAATGGTACATTTAATCCTAGTTTGTAGGGGGATAGAATATAAGAAAATAAAGATAGTGTAGAAATTAATCTTACCCCTAAGGAGTTGCAGCTGGGCCAATTATCAAAGATTAGGAACAAGCCTGACTTTAACAGGCCACTGCTGTAACCAATGAGAAGAGTGCTGTAAAAGAGTGGGGTGGCTGGTTGAGAGGGGAACTGGAGTCAGTTGGATACCTAGTGAAGAAGAGTCAGTGCTCCTAAGAGCAGCCCATGAGAAAACACCAAGAAGGTATGAAACTTTTGCAATAAGGAAACAACAGTATGGAACCTCTGCAATAAGATGACAACATTAGTTTATAAGATAGCTGCTTTCCTGAGATATGTCACAGTCTGAACACAAACGTGAGCACACAGGAATTGCACAGTATGTCTGATGGAAAGAAAGAAAGGACATCATGGTTCTGCACAACTGACATAGAAGTTTTGATATGGATTTGGAAGAAGAAAGAGAACTGAACCTTTCACCCTCAGCCTATGGACAACCTCAATAACTGCTGCCATTGACATTGGTAAGAATACTCAGCTTTCCTCTTAGTTTTAGAAGTGAATCTTCAAGCACATTATTACAGTTCAAATCAATGCTGCACAACTGGTAATTCTTTCCTATGACTTAGTTTGAACTGGAGTGAAAAAGAGAGCAGCTCTAACAAGACTGAAAAGGAAATGCAGTTGTTTTTTAATGGTATCCTTTGAACTGAACACTTTTGCAGATGCTCTTTGAGGATGAACCTCAGCTTGTTTCACACGATCTGAATACAAATGGAGGGAGCAGAAAGTGGAGTAGAAGATGTGTTGCAGACCGACACACTCCACCCACTGAGAGCCACAGGGCACCCAACCACAGGAGCAGCTTCAGAGGGGAAACTGGAAGACCATGAAGTGTGACCTCAATTTCCACAAATCAGTGGACACAAACTCACAGCAATTGTCAATGGTGCATAAACTGTGGTTTCAGTTACAGAAGAGCTGCATATATGTCTGAATGGATGAACAGGATCAAGAATAAAAGAAATGGTTCAATTCTCTGTGCTAAGTGAAAAATGTGTTCCAAGATGGGCAGATTCCTTCAAGTTATAAGAAGGACAATGGCTAAAATATTATGACTAAATTTAAACCCCATAGATTTGATTCTGAAAAAATATATTCACAACTTGGTATATTCTTTTTCTCTCCCCTTGTAAAATAGGCAGGGGGAGAAAAAACAAAAAACCACAAACACCAACCCCACAGCAGCACAGTTTAAAAGATATTTTGCAATTGTGAATTTAGACATTTGGGTTTTGGAGAGAGGGAGTAGTGGGTTTTTTGATTATTTGGTTGGGGGGGGGGTTGGGTGTGTTTTTTTTTTTGTTTGTTTGTTTGGATTTTTTGTGGGTTTTTTTTGTTTTTTTGGTTTTTGTGGGAGAGGTTTATCAGATTAAGTGGAGGGTGAAAGTGGAAAGAAAAAAAAAAGTCAGAGAGAGGAAATTTTATTTCCACACCAAAACCAACTGAATATATTATGTTATATGTTATATGACTTTGTCCCCGTGATATTGAATTACCATGAGAATGAGTGAACCTACATCCTTTCTGACAATATCTTTATTATGAATGACACACATTATCACAGATGGTGATTTTTCTGTTTGTGATCATATTTAGCTAGTAAGCTGATAATGCTAGAATTAAAAGGCAAATGTTTGGCCCAGAGTAAAAAATTTAACTCAAGTAGAAGTTTCAAGGCATTTGACATG
This sequence comes from Chlorodrepanis virens, assembly GCA_003286495.1. NCBI lineage: Eukaryota > Metazoa > Chordata > Aves > Passeriformes > Fringillidae > Chlorodrepanis > Chlorodrepanis virens. Next base: position 38,576,517 of record LTAT01000004.1, on the reverse strand, counting down.
AGGTAAAGTCTATTGAAAGAAGAAAAAGTGATGTCTCCTAATATCATAAGACAATGACTTTTATTTCCACAACACAATTTATTATTCTTACTCTGTCTCAGAACACCATCACTACTTTTTTTTCTCCGCTTCTAAATTTTTGTAGTGCTATTTAAATTGCAAGTAATAAAAATAAATATGCTGCCTTTTTACATCTGTCACTGGCCTCAAGTGTGGGGAGTAGAAAGGAATTGGGATAAGAAGAGTAGGGAGGAAACTCTTCTATTCAGTAAAAATTATTTTCCAACAACGTTACAATCAATTGCAGAAAAACACCTCTCCTTCTTTAACATTGAAGTTTATTGTGTATTGTCATGACTGATTTAATGTACATTGTATACTTGCTGCATACTTGAGCTGAGTGCCACATTTGTGTGGCAGCAGCTCTCTGGCTACGGAGAGAAACAGGCACAACTTTCCCAAGCATTGTCTTGAGAAAGGCTGTGAGAAGATCAGAGAAAAGAATGATAAACAATTCTCATCTTCACTTGCTGCACCTGCGTTGTGAACATGTAGAATGGGTTATGGAGATTTTTTTCACCAAAGGGTAATTTCTTAATTGGCAAACGGTGAGGGTGTTTGGATTGAAGGAACAATTGGGTCCACCTGTATCACAACTGTCTGTAAAAGCAACGGGCTTCTTAATAAGTATAACATAATAAAGTGATGGATCAGCCTTCTGTGAATCATGGAGTCAATGCTAATTATAACCCAGCTGGGGGTCTGCAATGACATGCTTGGATCCAATTACAAAATCAACAATTCTCATAATTACACTGTAGGTCTTAAAATATTTGGTCTTCTTAAAAACAGCTCACTAAAACAAACTGTTTACATGAGAGGCTTATTTAAAACCACACCAAGTGTCCAGTCCTCATGTTCTCAGAGAAAACTTCAAAACATATTTAGAATCAATTATCAAATGTAAAAATAACTATCAAAACCCAATACTAAAATGTTTTTTTTTTTAATCTACCTTGCTATTTTATTACACCCTGATTACTTTTAAGCTACTTGATATGTAGCTAATTCTTCAAATTTAGTGCAACAGAAATAAAAAAGTCATTAAAAATTATTACTCCAGATATTTTGTCTTACCCATTCTGTTGGGCTTTTTTTAAAGGATTTTCCATCTGTCAGATTTATTTTCTCTCAAACATGCAGAAGTAAGTAATATCAGTTTGTGTCAATTTCATTGAAGTGAGGAGCCAGTAGAAGGAAAGAGACTCAGAGATGTAATATATCCTCATTTATCAGCCATTTAGAAGGAAAGGGGGGGTGGGAGTGGAAATCTATTAAATAACAAGCATTGCTACTGTTTCACAGATTCAGATATGGTTTATGATAGGGGGAAATCACCAGTAATACTGGAACTCTGTTTTTGTGGAAAGTGGAGGAAAATCTGCCATTAACTTCAGTTAGGAAAAGGCAGTGACTTTTTAAAAGCAGGCAAGAGTTGCATTGTGTAAGATTGTACCCAGAGTGAACACTCTAGTGATTTGATCAATCACCTCCTTTTTATGGGTAGGCAGGACCGTGAAACTGGAATTCAAGGGGAATTAAGATACTTGAAATCTTACATAATCACAGTCTTAAACTACAGTTGATTTTGCCAGCAGAAGACTGCCAGGGCACCTAAACATAGAGAGCGTCAGAGTTTCATTGCTGGGTCAGCTTTTTTGGTTCTGTCTTGATCAGGATAAAATGTGCTATGCCATTTTGAATGACAAGCTTCTTTGCTTCTTGGATTTATTGTGAAAGCAGCATAATGAATTGAACAATTCTGAAGTTAGTTGTAAGCACAAAGGCCAGTAATTAGTACTTACAACTTCAGACTCTAAGAAATTTACATAGTCATTGAGCTGGCATTCAAGATTTCATGGCTGAATTAAAATTAAACATTTACAATGAGGTTGTTTGCATGTAAGGAAAAAATTATAGTCCCCTATAAAATCCATTTACTTGTAAAATGAAAAACATTATAACACAATTTTTTATAGATTTTCGAATTTTTCACCAGCCATATGCAATTGGCTGCTCCTCCCAGAAAAAGGCCCTTCCACAGTTACAAGCTGCCAGAAAAAAAAATAATGCCTTAACACCCCTAGCAAAACTAGTATGTAAAATGTAGCATACAGTTTTTTTGAAAAAAGGCTTTTCTTATTATATAAACACGTTTCTGCTGTTATTACAACATCTATTTAGGATTATCATATTAAGCATGAACTTTAACACACTGCTTGACATTATCTCTATGACACAAAATGTTTAGACCAAAATTTTTCAATATTATTCTCTCATGATATCAAAATAAATAAAAAAAATAAAAAAAAAGAAATTCACTAAGTCATAAGCTATGCTCAGCTAGCGAAGTATGATTATTCAAGCAAAACTTCAGATTGGTTACTATTTTCAGAAGATCTATTTGTAAGAATAAGATTTCCTACATAAGAAAGAAAAAAAACCCTGGCCTTTGGACAACAGTGCTGAAAAAAACAATATTTACAAAATACAGAGGCATACAAGCAGTATGAACTTGATAGGAATAAGAAAAGAGCAGAATTGATAATTCTCTCTGTTTTTCAGAACAGTTGTTTGACAGGAGGGCTCAAGTACTACAGCCTTTGACAACAGCAAGAGAGGAGACAATAGTCATCTTAGAGATGGATTTCAGAACAAAAGGAGAGGAACTAAACGTTTCAATGACAGACATTTTTCCTTGGCCTTCTGGCCTGTATTCTACTAGAGTAACAAAACCTAAAAAGAAATAAAAAAAACTTTTTTCAAAAGGGACTCAATATGTTTTTTACAAGTGAAAGGCTGTCAGCAACAAGACAACTGAGATGGTTTTCACCCAATCCCAAGTACAGCCAACTGCTTGTGAAAATGCCTCTTATAACATCTGCCTTTAACACATGACCCTCAACTGGTTTAGAGCTGCAATCGAGAGGTGTCAGGCTCAGTAGATGCAGCTGTTTATGCTACTCAGTAAAATGTATCACCTCCTGTTTCTAGGGCCACTATCATCCTCAAAGGTGGACTAAAGAAGTGAAGAATACTTCAATATAGAAGTATCAAGATGCATTGAAGAAAAAAGCTACATGTAGGAAAGCATGAAACCTATTTGGCCAATCAATCTTTGATTGTCACCAGACCTTTATTTCAGTCTGCCCATCCTCAAGCTCTCGAGCTCCTCTTGTATTTCTTTCTCCTCGCTCTTCCAAATTTAAGGTATTTTATTTTTCTATTTAACAATCATCAAGGCATAATTTCCCATAGCCTCATGACAATGTATGAACATACACTTTATCTAAGGCAAGTCACTTATCTGCTTCATGTCACATTATTAATTCTTAATCACATAAGAAAGACTAGGTACCTAGTGAAGATAAATATCTTGTAAAGAATGTTATACTATACCCATCTTTCTATATTAGGAAGACATTAATTGAAGTGTGTTATCTATCTTTCCTACCAAGAGTAATTCTGCTATAAAATAAATTATGCTGAATAGGATGAACTCTAATGAAGTAAGTTAGGACTTTTTTTGCATAGTCAGCTCCTTAAGAAATCAGGTAAAATTCCTCATAATATAAAAAGACTTGGAGTATCCTTATGGGATTAATGACTTTACTGGAAAGCAACATCATGACATTAGAATATCTCAGTTCATGTCCCACAGGTCATATGTTATTGTTTTGTTTCAGATTCATATAATCTGATGTCAGCCTTTGGTGATCCTCCTTTTTTTTCAGACTATACACCAGCTCACACATGTTTCTCTCAATATTGCTAACTTTTCCAGAAGAAAATAATCATGCAATTGCATCTCAATAATTTTCAAATTACAAAAAAACCAAAAGTCACAAAAGAGAAATGAAATTTCATTAAGAAGGGAAATCTTATTTTCCTATTTTTTTCAAATATATTTCTGAACCATCATTAATATAATACCTCACAGATTCTAACATGATTGTCTTTATGTCACCATTCTAAAGTAAAGCTGTGATATTGCTTCTATTTTACAGCTGGAGAACCAGGGCATTCAAACTCTACATAATCTTCCCATACCACTGGGTCAAATTAAGAGAGTATTGAAGTCCTCGTAGCCACTGGCAAGCACCCTCCTGGATGTCTAGCAAACTGGTCATCCCCCTTACCAGCAGGCAACTGAGTAGGTTGAATCTTGGAGCAAAGACCATAATAACAAAAGAGAAATTAAACTCCACATGTACAATGATTAGCTTTCCGAATAAGTGTTTTATCCACATGGATCTGCGACTCTTGCCAAAGAATCCGTAAACATAATACACAAACCAAAGAACAAACTTTCACTTTACCCAACATCTTGTTTCTCTCGTACAGCCGCCTTCTTTTTCTTAGTTTTCAATACATAAATGGAACATATGGGGAAGACTGGGAAGTCTGCAGTTTTTAAATATGTCAAGAACAAAGGCAGCCAATTCTGTATCTGGGTATCAATCACCAACCCCCGCAGATGACACATTAAATGCTCCGTATACATAGGGCCCCAAAAGCCTGCTAAATGACACCAAAAAAAAGATTTTATTTTTTTGTTTTTCTTGTAGTCTGCAAGAATAAAAAAAATTAGAATATGGCATCAGTTAAGGGAGGATGCCTGCTGTTCACCAGAGTGCATAATCTGAGATTCCTCTCCTCTCCTC
>LTAT01000004.1:38555882-38568193 GCA_003286495.1 Chlorodrepanis virens | reverse complement strand
AGCTGTAGCACACAGTTTGTGCGTCCAGAAACTTCATTTTCACTCCCCCGTAATTCCTTTTTTCTTGGTGCATGTTGTGTGCAGCACAGAGACTCTCCTTTGCTTTTAGTTAGTATTTTTAGCTAGCTGAGGCAGAGATGTTACCTGGACTGTGCCTCTTTCTTTTTCTTGGAACTGATCAGTCCAGCTTTGGTCTAAAAACCAGGGCTTGGGACATGGCATTTCTAGTGCAGGAGGGACTGATAAGAGACTGAGTGAGCTGAGCTACACGCCACGAATTTGCCATCTCTTCAGAACAGTGAGAGGTTTTATTGCTTAATATTATTCATTTTTCTGTATTTTGCTTACTAAATTAACAGTTTTTTCCACTTTTCTTGAAGGAGCTGAACAGGTTGGGTGAGGGGTGTCTTGAATTTGCTTTCTAGAAAAGACCACTTCAGAATTTTTTTGTCAAAATTTGCCCTAAATCAGGACAAGGCATTACATTGTTGAAACTATGAAGCCTCAAAACACTGAGTATGCTAAAGCTACCTTTAAAATACTTAGCTGGAAAATGTATGGCTTGCTACTTGAAAATTTTTATACTTTTTTATGAGAAAGAATGAAACAATTTGACTAGGAAATACTACTTAGAAATATCTTGTGATCTCCTGTAAGAGGTGAAACTAGTGTCTCCCAACTTCGTACTTCATAAAACGTTCCTAATCACATTTTTATTTCCCATAATGTATCTTGGCCTCATCTTTGAAAACAAATCACAAAAATCACAGAATATTTTGAGTTGGAAGGAACAGAGAAGGATTGTAGAGTTCAGCTCTTAAGTGAATGGTCCATACAGGCATCAAACCTATGATCAAACCTATGCCATTATTAGCACCACGCTCTGAAAAGGAAAACAGCAGATATTTTTCACAAATAAATATTTCCCTTGAACATTCAAAAAAAGAGACTCAAACAAAACATTTAAACTTCCTGAAAAACGCATGCAGAGGTGTATTTTTTGAAAGTCGATTATCTCGCATATCTCCTGTAGTTCAAGACTTGATGTTGAATTCCCTCTTTCAGCACTAGTTGGATATAGGGATTACAATTTAGATGTGAGGAATTAGGATAATTTTTAGGAAAAAAGCTATGTTCCAAAATAGGTCTAACTCAACATCTGAATTGTGCGTCCTGATTTTGAGTGATGAACATCCCATCAGTTTTGAATAATTAAAAGCAGAGCCTTTTCTGTTCCAAAATATCCTATAACATTCTAATTTAAGGCCTTGTAGGATTCAGACAGAGAATGGATTTAAAAGATGTCTTCTACAAGCTGAGTTACCAAAATCCTTGGGTAACATATAAAAGCCAAAAATTGGTCTAGCGCAAATGAAGTCTAGACTCCTTATTTGCATTGGCTTTCCTTCTGCTGAAAGTGCCTGAAACAAAATGCCTAAGCCTTGTTTCATGTAAAATGAAATGTCTGTTGTCAGTGTGAAACTAATTTATTTGTGTACCCATTTCAGCTGGGACACTCCCTTCCTTCACAGATTCTTCCCTTCAGCCCACAAACTTACATAAAACTGACATCCATCCCATAATCCCAGTGAGAGGCACCAGAACTGAGAGTGGTTTTGTAGCTGTTCAGAAACTGTCAAAGTGAAATTGCTTTACAGCTTGCTGCTGCTTTTTCTCCAAGCTCACTTGATTTTGTTCAGTGCTAGCCTATAGCATGTCAAACGTGGCTTAACCTGTTATAATTCAGCATTCTGTCTGTATCTGCTGTTCCTTCTTGCTCCCTTACTGCCCTGTCATGCTGCAGTGTCAGATCTCTTGTACAGTTCAATCTACATGCTGTGGACACAATATGTTTTATGTTCAGTAGTACACATCAATGCAATGCTAACTCTAGGATCACACAAAAGAGCATTAGAGTATTATTTTATCTTCACTGGTTTCATATGGTTGTTTCACAAGAAAAAACATACAAGGAAGATAGTATACTCCTCTTGGAAGATATTCCAGACCAAAATGATCTGCAACACTGATTTGAGACAAAATGTTAATTATGCTTTTTTTTTCTTTTTTGAAAGAAAGGATGAGTACAGACCTAATAAGTTCATCCCATCTGTGTTGTTCTTTCTTCTGTGTCCCTAGTGAATGGAATTTCATGTCCCAGTACTGTCAAAGGTCCTTAGGCTCAGAGCTCTTGTTTTTCCTTCATGTTCATCATCATTTTAGATGTTAATTTCATACAACTTTTTAATAAAAGCTTCTGTGTTCCCTAGTAAACTTATTTGTTCAATACTGATTGTGCAAGTTCAAAGAAATGAGTTGAATACTTTCACTTTTCTTCTTCTCTTCAAAGAGAGGCCTATTAAACTGGCAGTGATGGAATGATGGCACATCACTTGCATATATTTATTCAGTGAAAAGATCTGGCATACCATTTGGTGAGAAAGTAATTACAATCTGTGTTAACACAATATGCATGGTATGTCACTGATTGAACATTGAGTTATGTTTGGTGTCAGTCATTTCTGGATTTTTTTCCTTTTACTGACTGCATATATTATGAAAGCACTGAGGAAAAAATGAAACAAAAGTAAGATGATAGGCATTTTACTTTTTTACATGCTGCAGCAACCTTGTGGGTTTTTCCCTTCAGATTTTCCATTTGAAGGGAAGGGAAAAAAAAATATTATTAACAGGGATAATAAGTTAAGTTATATTTAATGACTTTTTCTTCAGAAGATTTAAACATCAAATGTAACCCCAAAACATTATCCCAAGGGAGGAGGCACCCTATTGTGAGGACCTGTAATGCTTTTGTTTCCCAACCATAAGTGGAATTCTTTGCAATGATTCTCTGTATCCTGGGAATAAGGTTGGAATGGTACCATTGCTAGGCCTTCAGAATGCCTGAGAAACATGAGAATTTCTCAGAACTGCTGATTTCATGCTCAGTCCTTAAAAATGTTTATTAAATGTCGCTAATGATAGGCCCACTGTTAGCAGTGCCTGCTTATTTCATGAAGAAAACTCTAGTTGTTTGTCTGGTTATGATAAGAAAAACATAATATCCATTATTTTGACACTGAATAAGTTTTCAAAGTAACAATTTCAAATGATAGACAGAAAAACCCATTACCAAAAATAAAGACATCTCTCAGTTTTTTCTTAACTGAGACCTGTTTCATTCTTGTTTGTAACTGATAGAAAGGAAAATACTGTGTACCTCTTCAATTTTCATATTGTTTAGACTAATCAGTCTCTTCAGAGATTTCAAGGTTATATCTGTTTTCTTAATTAGTATCAATACCTTTGTGGCTGATTCTCTGAGGATATGTGGTGAGCCGAGACCCACTGAAAGCTAATGCCTTTTTTATCACTTAGAAAGTGTGGTGGTGTGCTGGTCTAACCACATGCAGCCACCCACTGGTGAGATGGCGAGGAGAACCACAAAAAAACCAACAAATCTGTGGGTCAAGATAAGAACAGCTTAATAACTGAAACAAGGTAAAACAAAACAAAACCCCTGCAACAACTAGCACTAGTAATTTAAAAAGTAAATGAAAATAAAATAAAAAAATATTATGCACATTTAAAATTGCTCACCACCTGCTGACTGATACTCAGCCAATCCCCAGGCAGCAGGTGGCTCCTACAGTCAAATTACCCCAGTTCATTCCCTGGGCATGGCATTCTACAGTATGCAATATCCCTTTGAGGAGTTCAGGTCAGCTGTCCTACTTATGCTTCTCCCACCTTCTTACGCAGTGGCAGATCATGGGGAATTGAAAAGTCCTCTATTCAAGGTAAGCACTACTTTGCAACAACCAAATATCAATGTGTCATCAACATTTATCCCATACAAAACACAAGACAGCATTGTAACCAGATACAAGGAAGAAAATTAAGCCAGTGGAAATGAGAACAGGCGGGTTAACCCTGGCTGGATGCCAGGGGCCCACCAAAGCCACTCTATCAACCCCCTCATCAGCTGGCCAGGAGAGAGAACATGTAACAAAAGGTTCATAAGTCATGATAAGCACAGGGACAGATCATTCCTGATTATTGTCATGGTCAAAAGAGACTTTGGGAAATCTATTAATTTATTACAAGTCAAACCAAGGTAGGACAATGAGAGCTGAAACCAAATCTTAAAACACCTCCCCCCCACCCCTCCCTTCTTCTCAAGATGACTTAGTCCCAAATTCTCTACCTCTTCCACTCAGTAATTCAGGGTCCAAGGACCAGGAATTGTGGTCATTTTATCACATGTTGTGTCTGGTGCTCCTTCCTCCTCAGGATTCTTCACATTATTTTCTCTGGCTTTAATTGCTCTTCTTCCTATCTATGTTATCCCAAAGGCACTAACAGAGGCACTTTTGCTGATGGGCCCAGCTTTGACCAGCAGGTCTGTCTTGGAGGTGGCTGACACTGGCCCTATCAAACACAATGGAAATTTCTAGAAGCTTGTCACAGAAGCCACTCCTGCAACCCTCCACCACCAAGATCCTGCAACACAAAGCCAATATAATTGTGATATTGTTTATGGCAACATTCAGTAGCATATATTTGAAATATGATAAAATGGGGGGTTTTTTCTCCCTACATATGTTTTTTTTCTCCTGTAAACTAGATTTTATTAGAAAATCATGCTTTGGTAACTATGAAAATATCTGATTCTCAGTGCAAAATCCTTAATTCTTTAGGTACTCTAAATAATTTCACTTTTAAGCAACCAGACCCAATCTTCTACCACTTGAAAAGTCCTTCAAGAGTCCTTGGCCACTTAGCATTACTACTTTTCCCATATAATGAGATTTCTTGTATATCACTAAACTCCATATCCCTCAAGACGGTCTCAAAGGATTGTCTTTTTCCTGTAACTGGGCTTTTTTCCAAATATCTAACAGAAAATGGGTTCTCAGACTTTCTGGAAAACAACCACTGAGCACATTTTCCTAACAGTCCTGAGTATGTGCAGAACATGCATTTAAACTGGCTGTACTTTCTTAATTTTCAAATAACATAGAGTTTATCAATCATGAAATAAGAAGTCCCAATGCTGTCCCCAGGACAATCAAAATTCCTAAGCTAAATTTGTTTGGTTTTCAACAATTAAGACTTATGATTCATCCTGGTACTAAAAATATACCATGGCAAATTCAGTTGAGAATGGAGATATCTCTGCAAACTCAAAACCTCTAGGATTCTCATTAAAAGTGATGGATTTATCAGACTTTATTTGTTCTGGTATAAGCAAATTGTCTCGAGTTATATACATACATTGGAGTTTGAGATCACTCTTCTGCATTAGAACCTCGATGTACTGTGATTGACTGCCAACTGACCTTATCAGCAGCATTACTGTTCAAAACCCCAGCTCCTCTGATCTTGCCATTTATTAAAATCTTCAACATTTATTAGAAAGGTGGGTGGAGAAGGCAATCAAATTTGACTATTTGAGCATAACAAGCATCTTACCCTGGCACAGTGCATTAGCATAGCATCCTTGTTTCTGGACAGTTCATTTCCTTTCACCTCCTGCATTTCTAGCCCATACACTGTTACTATGGTGTATCTTGTCAGAGTAACATCTTTTGTCCTCCAGAACAGAATGCATGTCAGAAAGGTGTGTCAGAAGACCACAGACTCCAAGAGGTAGGCCATTTTGGACCCAAAACATTGCATTTATATCTCTACTGCAATTGTACCTGCTTCCCTCACTCTGGGACCAGTAAGACACGTGGTAGTTTTTCTCAGACTTACTTTTTCCTTTAGAATATTTTTCTTAGTGTTTATCCATCTATGTTCAATGCATTATTCAAGCTGACCCCTTGAAAATACTTGATGTTAAACTCTGAATGTTCAGTTTCTGGATGTGATGAGCTTCAGGGGATGATTACAAGACACCTAGCAAGAAACTAAGCACTTTATCTCAATGATCACTGTCTAGAGCTTCACAAATATTTTCTCTGCTGTAGATACAGTAGATGTTTATTATGTTTAGAAATACTACAGAATGAGAAATTGTTTGTTCTGCCTCCTGGGACATTAATACACATCTGTACTGAACAGAAACTACTAAGATTTGGCTACTTTGGCACAGCATGACACCAAATTGGCACAAAAGTTTAAAAAATGAATATATGTATTTATTTCACTATCAAGTTGCATGCTAACACTAGTGGAAGAGTCCATAACTCAAAAAGTACTCTAGTGCTACTAATGACTTATATTTTAGGTAAATGTAAAAACTGACATGTTTCATTTTTCACTGACTAAGACAGCAGTAGTATGCAAATAGGGGTTTGCAAGTTTTAGCAAAAATCATGTTAATAGTCTTTATTTTTAGAGTAAAGCTTTAGCTCACATAGCTTAATATAATTTCTTATAATTTAATGGGTTTAATAGTTACCATTTTTTTCATACTCGTGTCTTGATACTTTAGCAAAACATGCAAATTTTATCCTCAGCAAGGATTTGCTGAAACATCAGAATTTCTATAGAGAAGAGCCTCATATCAACAAGGTTTACTTTATCAAATGACAAAAGGACTCAGATTCAAGGCAGAGATCCCAAAAAGCTAAAGTTGATGTCTGTGACACCTAATAAATTTGAACCTTAATCTGTTAAAACACAGCAAAAATGTAGAATGCACACAGATGCTAAATCACTGCACTTCATCGTCATGAAAGTCTTGATGAAAGTCTCAGATTCTTCAGCAGCCCCAGATCGTTGTTCATGAATGATGCAGACATGTTTCTATGTGCAGCAAAGCCTAAACTGTGAATAGTGAGATTAGACACATATTCATCTTTTCACGGATTCCAGATATCTAAAATGTGGATAGGAAGGGCAAAAGGTGGAAAAGAGGTTACAAAAAATAAAGCACTTAATTCATAACTGAATAGAAATTACTGCTACAAAATAAAATATTTGGATCATCAACACTTATTGGCAATATATGGGAGAGAATATTTGAAAAGAAAAGAATTTATAATGGACAGAGATGCTTAATTGTAATATAATTTCAATTTATTTTAACTTAAGGAGTCCAATGGTATGTTTCTTTTCTTTCAAAACTATAAAATATTGAAAAACATCTAGCTAAGTATTTGTAATGGCTAGGTTCATTACAATATACCTTATGAAAGTGTTCTATCCTACCTTCATTATGTGCATATAATTGGGGTTGTGTTCTTAACTTTATACTGAAATTGATAAGGGAGTTTTAAAAACATTAAAAACATTTTAAATACATGTTAAAAAATCTTTACTGAAAATAGGAAACATCAGAAATAAAGAGAAAATTTGCCAAGATAGGGGATTAATGCTATACTTGTGTACTGTGCAGAAGAGCTGACAAATTTCTCTCCTCAATTTCAAGGTGTTGATTATAATTTGTACTGTATACAGACTCCTAAGTGTGCATGCATGTATCTTAGCAACATGTGTGTGTACTTAATTAAAGGAAGTACGTGTGGTTGTGTAAATAGCCAGAAGTTGTAACTTCATTCTGGTGCTATGTTTGCCATCTACTTTAAAAGGTGTATCTAGGCCTCCTTATGTTACTTTGATGCATGGTGCAAGAATGTACACACTGGTAAACAATCATAAAGACCAAAATGATGAGGTGAGCAGCACACATGCCGGCATGATCTGCAGTGGGGTGATGTAACGCGGTGCACAAGGGGACTTCCTGAACCAGAGGAACCTCAGTCAAGAGGAGAGATTCATCAGGAGCCAGTGGTTCATGCAACAGTGGCTCTCAAGATGTAGGCGAGGCTAGGAGCAGTGGTTGTGAACAAACTCCACAATTGCTGCATGTAAAAGGAGCCCCTTGGGAGTTTTAGGGACCAGGGAAGACAGACGGCGTGGTATGTCAGCCAGGGCTGTAGCGCAGCAGTTTCCATAGGAGTTCCTCTGGAAGAGTTTGAGTAAAAGGTGCTGAAGTCCTGCCAGCTCAACCAAGGAACAATGCCAACCCTCTGGCAGAAGCCATGGCCACTCTGAGGTCTAGGACTGACTCCACAACAGATGCAGATTTGCAGACAGCCCCCACTGGTGCATGCAGGGCACCCCCCAGTGCCAGCTGCTCCGTGAGCCCTGCTCTACACAGGACCAGCCGGGAGGTGTGCCCAGGTACAGGAACTCCTCTGGTTGGAGACAGAGCTCCAGGAGGAGGTGAGTAGGCTCAGGAGTACCAGGGAGTTTGAAAGAGTGATAGATTACTGGAATCATACCCTGCCTTCCCTAGGAAAGGTCTCATAGGTAGACAGGATGCATAGAATCATTAAGGCTGGAAAAATCCTATAGGAAGCAACACCACTGGCACAAATCCTATAGGAAGCAACTGAGGGAGCTGATGCTGTTAAGCCTGGAGAAAAGGAGACTTTGAGGGAACTTATTGCCGTGTAAAACTCCCTGAGAAGAGGCTGTAGTGAGGTGGGAGTCAGTCTCTTCTCCCTGAGCAAAAAGGACAAGGGAAAATGGCCTTAAATTGCACCAGAGGAGGTTTAGATTGGATATTAGAAAAAAATTCTTCAGCAAAAGGGATGTCAAGATTTGAAACTGGACCCCCAGAGAAGTGATAGAGTCACCATCCCTGGGGTGTTTAAAAGGATTGTAGATGTGGCACTTAAAGATGTGATTTAGTGGTGGGCTTGGCAGTGGACTAACAGCTAGACTTGATCCCAAAGAACTTCTCCAGCCTGCATGATTCTGTGATTCCAGTTTCATCTAAACTGTTTGCAGGGCATGACACAGCAGAGGAGGTGCATTTGTAAACAACAGAACAATGTTGGTCCTTTTCTGTTTCAAGCAGTATAACCATGGCAATACAGTTTGAGCAGTATGTTAATGATTCAGACTGTTCATTTAGAACCTGAAATAAAGAAAAAAATCAAAGTGGCTTAAATCAAAGGTTTTTCCCTAATCTTTATTTGTACAATTGTCAGGCTGAGAGTGTTGATATCTTCACAAGCTACAGGACAACTAAATAATTCTTTCATGTTTTCCTTGTCACTCAAAAATAAAGAAAGGGGGGTGAGATGGGCATTATATTTGAGGTATTTTTTCGATATACAGATATTATCTGTCAAAATTATCCTGTCAAAGGTTTGATTGTCTCAGATAATACTCAGCTAATTTAACCACAGTGCTAAAACTGTCAGTGGTACCCTTTGTGCAGTAATTGAATGGTGCTAAGGAGCTTCATGACCTTTAAAAATGCCAGCTCCCAACCAGGACCTGATGTAAAGTCTTCGCAAGCACACACTTCTTTCCACAAGATGTAACTGCTGCAGCTGTCACACTCAATTTTTTTTTAATGTCAGATTTAGTTTGTCCTGCATTTGGTATTCTGAATTCTATGCATACTGGTAGATGACAAGTCTTTTTATTTATTCCATTTAATGGTTTTTAGAGATTTAATCAAAACCATAGTGTTTGAAAGCTTTTGTCTAAAGCATGAAGGATAATGTCTTGCTTCTGACTATTTACTGAGACTTATGTATTAGAGGTCATGACCTGAAATGTCTGTCAGTTTCCATTTTCTGTTAGAATAGTATTTCACCTGAAGAATTTCAGCATTTATTTTAGAACAACATATAATGGAATACATTATCTGAGCCCTAAAATTGTTTATATTCCTGTTATAGTGACATTCAAGAAGGACTTCTAGACTAAGAGGTTTAACAGTAGAAAAGATCTATTTATGGTCCTATTTTATTAGTATCATACACATATGCTTCTCCACATTACTGTAGAATAAAGCAATATTTCTACACAAAAAATAAAATACAAAATTAGAAAAGGATGTGAATTGTAGATAAAAGGAAATGATATTTCACACAACAGATTCTGAGCTCAACAAGAGGTGTTTTAGGTAGACCTCAGGAACACTGAAAGAGTCAATGCCTATTCTTACACATTGATACCTCCGACAAAAATTATGAATTACCTTTAAGGAAGAATGCAAATAGGCATGTGTATTTAACAGCAAAATGCATTATACAGAGAAGTCTTCTAACAGCATGTGAGAGAGACTGTAATAGAAGATAGAAAAATATACAACAGTAAACAGAGAAAAAGTACTTTTTTTCATTTTTTTTAAAATTTAAAAATAGGCAAAATATAGTAAACATAGACACATTTAATTTAACTCTTCTAGTTATTTGTTTGTTTGTCTTTATCCCAACTCACGAGTTTTCTAATTTTATTCTTAGGATTCTCTTTTTATTTTATTCTCTAGGATTCACTAGATGGGAGTGAGCAACTGGCTGTGTGATGCTTAGTGACCAGGCTGGGGTTAAACTATAACATATTCCCACATATCTCCCAGTGGAGAATTAGAAAAGTACAAGGAAAATTTCCATTATTATCTCTCCACACAATGCTTTCTTCAGTTAAATAGCTTTATTCATGGGATGTTCAGTGCTCATAAGACTGAGTAGGATCTCACTTTCTGTTATGACCACAATCTAGAATGCCAACAGCATTTCATAAACCTTCAGAATATCTTTCAGTCTATGAAAAAATTTCCTTAATTTTCCCCCACCCAGGTATTTCATTTTTTTATCATAAAGTATTGCTACTGTAATAGACTTATATAGACTTTTTGTCCATATAAAATAGACTTATATAGACTTTTTGTCTGCATAAAATATTGATACATTTACTCTTCAAAATAAACCAGTTTCATATTCACCTTTCCTTTTTACTTGCAGTTGTCTTTGGATTAGGCTGCCTATCAATGACCTATCCATGTTGATTCAGATTTTATTGAGAGCAATACTGGTTTTTAAATGTATTTACGCTCTCTGCTGGGCTGTTCTGCAGTCTCTCTTCAGTCATGAAATCATGAAGTCTTTTTCAGTTTGAAGAAAAAACTGCAAAGATTGTAAAGGGTTTAGAGAAGCACTTTTAAGTTAGGAAAGTATGTGACCTTTATCTAAGCAGTCCATGCCATTCTCAAGCAGTAAAAATTTTTTCAGGCAATCAGCTTTTTGGCTGAGATTTTTCAGTTGTATTGTCCTCAGCTGGGTTAGAAACTCCTGCTTAAAGTCTCTTTTAGGCAACAACTTGCCTATCTTCTGCTTTCCACATATATTTTCCTATAATAGATGTATGATAGATATAAGTGAAAATGCAAATTTGTTTATTTGTTCAGTTTGAAGATAAAAGACAAGTTTATTATCATGATTTTTGCAATATTGCCTGAGTATGTTCCTATCACAGTATGATTTGTGGTACAAAGAATATGTCATGCTGTGAACAAAAGAAGGGAGGCCTCAGCTAAACTCTGGAACTGTGAACTGTACAACCATGTCATTCAGCCTCTGTTTTTGAACTGAAACCTAGCACTTACTGGAAGAAAGGCAAGAAGTGACCTGGTTTTGGAATTTTTATTATCAAATTTTTTGGCAAAACTCTCACATATATGTTGTATACATAAGTTTTGGTCTGTGCCAACTTCAGAGATGTAGTAGATACACTAAAATTATGTGCTGCTATGATGGCATGTACCCAAACTTTTGGCTGGACATCATGTCCTGAATATTGCCCTAGTATCTTCTCTATAACAATCAAGGTTAAAGAACAAACAGAAGCATAAATCTCCAGTACAAAACTTGTGTTTAGCCTGACCTATTATGGGCCCAATAACCTTTTTAATAAGGTCAATAATAAGAACATGAATCGATCTCAAATCCAAGCCTCACAATAATGCAAGTTATTCATATTTTCTACTAGGAAGTTCTTTGAAGTTTCTATTTGGTTTATCTATCTAAAAATAGAAAAGGAAAAAGACAGTCATTTTATATACAGAGACATATAATACAGAGACATATATACAGAGACATCTGCTAGAACAAAAATAAAATTTAAAAGTGGAATATAAATCATCAGCCTTAGGCAAATTGTAGTTTGTCATAGCACATAGTTTTTGTGCATTGACAACACTACTGTGTGAACTAACATGGAAGCAAAAGTTATTTATGCCTCAAAAAGTACAGGCCTGATCAAAAAACTTGATCAAGTTAATAAAAGGCACTCGTTGATCTGTGTCTTGGGTTACTTTTATAAATAAGTAACATTTCCATAGTTTTGCTCCTAGTCTTTGAAAGGTAATTTGCCTGTTGCTTATCAGAAAGGTTGATATATTAAAATTACTAGTTTCTGACAATGGAATTTATTTTGTAATATTTTTTGAACAGAAAAATGTTGCATCACAGAGACTTCCTCATAAATGTGACACTTTATTTTCCTGCCATAAAATGAAAATTATACTTTTTTTTATCTGTATGTTTTCATGGTAA
>LTAT01000004.1:38534324-38553502 GCA_003286495.1 Chlorodrepanis virens | reverse complement strand
GAGATACAAGAGTGAAAGCACAGACAAACAAGACAATTTCTTTAAAAACTCCACTGAACAAGCCAGCTTCAGCTCCACTGAACAAGCCAGAGTTAATATTATAAGTAAGAATGCAAATTTTCTTCTGTAGATAAACTGGTCATTATATTTTTACACAGCTCATCATGTATTTATTGGGTTTTGCTGCTATACTGAGGAGAGGACAAAAATAAAGTAAAGAAGATGATGCAAAAAACCCACAATAACTCTATAATGTAGCTGTCCTTCTTGTTGGTTTTTTTTCTCTTTCTTTTTAAAAGGGGAATAAAAAAATTTGAAAAAACTAAGAAATTGCAAACACAAGCAGTAATTAATGTAAAACAATGTTCACAATATCCAAGTACCTCAAAACCTAACTTGGAAGGATAAGGTTTTAAAATGAAAGAATAGCTGCACTCATGTCCATTTTCTCTTTAAGCATATACTCACCTGTGTAGTTTCTGGATCAAAAGAAACTACTTTCAGGCCGGCTAATGAAAAGCACCAGCAGCATGGCATAGGTCACCTCCAGTATGATGCATGTACAAACTTCCTGACCTAGTGATAATCTCTCATCAGAGTCTTCAGCAGCAGAGAGAAATCTGGCAAACTGGCTTCCCAGCTTTCCTCTTTTAACTGGCAGAATTTGTAAGACAATTTTGAAATTTATAGCAATAATAAATGACTAGATGTTTTTTCCAGTAAATACCCTTTCCAGTATTCCAAAGTCAGTCAAGTCAAAGTGTTGGTACATAGTTTATACACACACACAGAGGCAAACATATACAAATACACCAATGCGCCTCAGTGAGAAGGCTAAGGACTTCAGACAGCATCAGGGTCTTTCTTTGCCTTCTTTTTTGTTAATGAGCTTAAGACACAGATGGGGGGAAGCTAGAAGGCTTTTCCAGCCTTGGCTTTGTCTTGAGTGACAAGTGATTTATAGAAACCTGCTAAATAGTCTTCATTATGTTTAAGTATTTTCTAGTACTTGCCAGACATAAGCTACTATATTTCTACTGCCTTTTGTAATCACTTCTTATTATGTATTTTAGTGTATATGAATCGAGCTTTGTTAGTGCTTGATTTAGAGCAGTTGTAAATGCCCTGAAATAAACATATGTAGGTATGAAAATGTTTCATGGCTCTGATACTACAGAATTACCCATGTGTCATCTCTAAAAAAATACTTTCCTAATTTGAAAAGTAAATTAAATAACATTATTATGACTTAGAATGGAAGGAACTAGCATAAAAGAATATTATAGTTTCTCATTCTTTTAATGATTTTTATTCCTTCAATAAAGGGTGAACAATTTATCTTGTCTGAATTTAAAAAAAAGGCAAAAAGCCTGCTAAAAAGTTGTCAGTGTAATATAACATAGAATATTACAGCTTCTGTGTTACTCTGTTTAACACACATCAGTGAAAGGCTGCAATATAATTTCATTTGTCATTTAAAATTTATCATTAGGCTGGTCCTAAGTAGTCTGAATGATCTTTGTGTGAACAGATAATTAATAAAGGGGATTTTAAGAAAGATTTTTAAAAATTTGTTTTCTTAAGTGGTTTTCTAACTCTTGCATATTATATACTGTAAGATATCATTAGAATAGGATCTCTATGCATAGATCACAAAATGATGAAAATAATATGCATCTTTTAGCTGAAGTTACCAGCCTGAAATAGGTGAAATTAAAATAAGTTATAATTAATACTAACTTTAAATAAATTATTCATAACTGGTTTAAAAGCATGAAAGTAAACAGTGTGGGGGGGAAATGAAAGAGTAAAAATGCATTAAAAATAGTTATTTCCAAAGTTTTAGAAATGGGTTCAGTTTCTTATGGTGAAAACTCAGAAACTGCCTTTATGATACTGATAGGAGTGTAAAGCTGGCACACACAAGTCATAACTGCAAATGTCAACCTTTAACCTTCTCAGCTGAAATGACTTCAAAGTATTCACTTGACCAAGGCATAACCTGAAAGCTTAATGGGTTGAGATCATTCTGGCTCTGATGACCTAAAAGGCACATGCGGGTCATGCTTCAGCACTCAGTTGTTAGTAAAGCTTCTTAGCCCACATGAAACTGTGGGCATTGAAATCTTTATCTCAAAAAGAATTTTTAAAATTCCCCAGACTGGCTGAGTTTCTCTGGCTCATTTGCTCTGCTTCCTTGCTCTGCGCAGAGAGAGAAAGATAAGTAGAATTCATGCAGAACTGTGCTATGCCATCAAGGAAAAAGTGACTCCCTGGGACAGACTGTATACATTCCTTTATGGTTTTAAAAGCCAGATACATTTTTTGCACTCAGTAAAGATCCCCTGCCACAGCATAGCCCCATTAACCCCCCTGTTTCATAGAGCACTTATGCATGGGGAGAGCAGGGCCTGGAAGGAAGACCTGAGTATGACCTAAGGCAAGTGAAATTATTTGCAGTGTTATATGAGACTATTCTGGTGTTTTCTTCATATGTTACTGATGCTTTGAGCTGTATTACATTATACTGTATACATTATACTCACTGACTTCTTAGGGAAAGGGGTAGAAGCAAGAGCCTGAGGGATGGATGGATGGATGGATGGATGGATGGATGCATGGATGGATGGATGGATGGACGGATGGACGGACGGATGGCAGAATAGAGAAATTTCATTTTGTGATTGAAAATCTGCACGGATTTTGGTGCCATTTTCTGTGTAACACCAGAGAATAGGTGCCTGAGACCGTAGGTTAAAAGACATTTACACACATAAAAAAACATTTCTCCTTTCTAGGGGAGTGAGAGTGGAACTGTTTGTTAACAGGTTCTTCAGGAAACAGGGATTTAACTCCTTCTAGAGATTCAACTACATTTGAGCTAAGTATTGGTTTTGATACAGGAGAGCTAGGTAACTTTGGCTCAACTATATGACGAAAGGCTAAATTGTAAGAAGGAGCTGTGAAGTCTAGAGGTCAAAGAAAGCCAAATAAGAAAGATAATACGGCAGAAACAGGTAAGACAGTTGAGACAGCAGTAGTTAGCTTCACAAGGATTCAAGAAGAAAATCACAGACATGAAAAGATATAAGACCCTAACAAAAAAACAGGGAGTCATAAGATGTCAACTCAGAAATAATGAGAATGAGCCCTTTCGAAGGAGGAATGGAATCCAACCCTTCCCAACAGTCTGATGACAGCTTGGACAGCAAAGACTCACCTGTAATATTAATGCTTACTGTAATAGCTCATTAAGTCTAACTACCTATTCTGTGATTTTACTATTAAGTAATTGTTTTGTAATTTAATCTCTAATTGTATATCCTTACAGAGGCACTTTGCTCATTTTAAATGTCTTCTGCGCAAAGTAACTTGAAGAGGAAGAGCAATGATCATACATCCGACTAAGCTGGGGGAGCAAAAAGGGACAGAGCATTCAGCATTGCTGCAATCTATCAAAACCAGATGTAGCAAAAACAGCCTTTTAAGAAAGTATCATATAAACTCTATGCGCATTATCTGCCACTGCCTTGCCCAAGTGGTCTTCAGGCACCTCACCTGAAAGAGATGGGCTTCTTTCTAGGTTTTTTTTTTTATTTTCCTGGCAATGCAGACATTTTAATAATTAGCTGATTGAAAGAGGTTTATGAAAAAGACATAACAAATCAACAGTAGTATTGCACAGTTTTACAAAGTCTATTCTGGCTTGGGAGCTTTGTCTTAGATATTAGGAGAAATGGTCTCCCGTGTATACTGGGAAAGTAGTGCAAAGCTATAACAGACTAGGCAGGATCTGCCTAGTCTGCTGGATCGTTGTCCTTGAAATTTTCCAGGATTTGCCTAGACCTGGCCTAGCGCTGGATATAGACTCATTTTAGATGAAGGTCAGGGAAGATGTCCTCCAAGATAACCTCTCACCAAAAATTCTATTAAATACTGTACTCTACAGGGAGCTTAAGTGAAAAATGTCTGTTGTCTTTCGTACAAAATGCACAAAGGACAGTCTGTAAGCAGTGTTACCTTTTTTCAGTTATCTGCACGTTTTGATGTTGATTACTGCCTACCAACTTGCAGATCAGAATGAAAGCTTGGTAAGGATGCTGTTGGCACTAACCATTTCTGACCTGAATCTCTCCTTCTGGCTGTCAGGATTTCACAGCATATATATTAGACTTAGTCTTTCTACCCCACCCTCTGTTTTATATTAAAGTCCTTCATGCCTTAATCCTTTCTGACTTTATTCTGTCCTTCCAAATCAAATAATGACAGAAGAATGTTAGCTTTGAAGCACACTGATTTCTATACTATTTCCACACCACAGAAGCTTAACCTGAATGTCACAGTGTAACTACAGTTAAGAAAAACGGGTATGTGTGTATCTATTTGAAATCTGAATCTTCCCTTTAGAAATCTGAATCTTCCCTCTTGTAATTGAGGGAATATTATGAGGCAAATTCTTTTAGATATGATTCACAATTCAAAATAAAACTGTTCATACAGTAATAACAATTCATTAACTTCACACTGGGATTTGGCCCTCAACAATAAAATGAAGGATTACTAACATTACCTTTCTTTCTTTGAACTAATACAAATTCTCAAGTGCTCAGCTCAAAAATGCTACTAAAGAAGAATTTAAAGAGTAATTGAGAATTTACTTGCTCTAAGAGGAGCAGGACATGAGAGTTTGTTATGAGGAATATGAAATTCCAATATTGTGCATCCCCTTTTTTCAAAATATATCCAGCAAGGGAAAAACAAAGTCTAAAATCCCAGCTTTATGTAAAATGCTTAATAGATTAAAGAATTTATAGAGTTGCGAATCACAGCTTCCTCTGTTATTTTATTTAGGTTGCCACTGTTCTGTGTTTAAAAGGGGGTTAACTAATTTTATTAATCTTATTATAGCTGATGAGTGTTTCATTCACACGGGCATGCTGATGCCACACACCCTGAAAACTGATAAGCAAGTATATAGATGATAAACAAGAAAACCGATTCACAATAAATTCTGAGTCAAACTGAGTTTGCATTGTGTTTTAATGTCTATTGAATGTAGACTCTATAGCAAACATATTGCTGAAGAAATAAGTATAGTAATCTGGTAATAACAAAAATAGGCAGTGCATAATCTTTTGTTATCCATGAACACACTATAAACTTTTTCAAGCATAAAATTTTACCCCAAGTCCCAGAATTTAAGTGGCAAAAAATATCCAAAATGTTGTGAATTGATTAATTTTTTTTTTAATGAGAATTGCAAGATTGTCTCATTTGATTCCATTTTCCACTGTTACTTAATTATGTTACTTAAAACGTTATTCCAAACAGTGATATAAATCTCCCCTAAATTCACTATTCTTTTGCAAATTGCATTCAAGACAATATTATAGTCTCATAAACTGAATCAGAAAAGTTAATAGAATTTAGCATCCTAATTGTGGATCCTGGTAACTTAGTAAATGAAAATCCTGTGCAAAAAGGTGTCATAAAACTTCCCCCATTTTCATCCATGCAAATAGAACTCCATAAATAAATAAATAAAAGACAGAATTAGGGGACAATGCAAAATACTCTTACAAGGTCAATCCAATTTACATTTTGGGCTGTGTGAAGAAAGATCAGTTGTGCCCTCACCAGTGCAAAAAGCAGGGAGCAAGGGAAAGAAAGCTCCACTCGCTTCATCACAGCACACAGAGAAAACACCAAAGACATTTTTCCCCTTATAAGTCTCATATCATCCTACTCCCATTATCATTCCAGTGACATTTATTTGAAGTGAAAGATGAGAAATCAAGGGTCAGGAAAATGAGACAGAATGGTCCCTTCTATGCCTACCCTCCCTTTGCCCTTATAGTACATCTCGGACTCTTGCAACTGGAGGCCCTTTTCCTCTCCCTCTCTCCTTCTCCGTCCCTTTTCCCCCCTGCCCCTCTCCCCTCCCCTCTTACCATCTTCTCAACATATATTTTAAGCCTGACCAAAAAGCCAGTCAAAGCCATGCCAAGTGCCTTATTCTTTCTGGATGCTCTAAAGTCTGCATGTAAAAGTTGCTTCAGAACTCTGCTCTTTCTTCCATGCACCACCGAGAGTATATCCAACTGCTTTCCCCCATACCTGCTAAGCAGGATGGGATATTGCAAGCATTTTCCTTTCTTCACAGAATAATTTAGGACTGATCTATACTTGAAAGGAGCTGACTTGCAATTGCTACTGCTGATGTGTCCCTTAAAGCAGAAATGTCCAACAGTATCATTAGCTTAGCAAGTGACGTGGACTTTATTTGCAACACAACCACATGCACTGGCGAGAAGCTTTTGAAATGAAGGTATGATCAAGTGATTACTTGAGAAAGAAAATATAGCTATTCATAATAAGAAGTCCAAGGAATTAGTTTCAGACAGGTGAGTTCCTAATGGAGAGGGAGTAAAAATGATTGTCTTCACTTTCATTTGTGAAGCGGGACATCTAAATAACATAATAATTCCTTTCCTTGTCTTATGCACACAGAAATGTTTCAGAACCTAAACAGATATGTAAGCACTTCTAAGAAAATAATGAAATGCTAATAATCAAGAAAATAAACTCTTCTATGGATAGCTGCATTCATAAA
Organism: Chlorodrepanis virens; assembly: GCA_003286495.1. Taxonomy (NCBI): domain Eukaryota; kingdom Metazoa; phylum Chordata; class Aves; order Passeriformes; family Fringillidae; genus Chlorodrepanis; species Chlorodrepanis virens. The sequence continues at coordinate 38,546,889 of LTAT01000004.1, read as the reverse complement.
CCTTACTTGTGAAGCTTCTGAAATATCCATATCAGCATATCCATATCAACAAAAATATCCATATCAACAGAAATATCCATATCAACATTCAGTCCAGACTGTGTATATCTGCCAGACTGTGCATATACTGCCTGTAAGCACCACAGAATGGTACTGTAAACTCCTTTCAGCCAAGCCTTTAGTATCACTGAAACAATGTTGGGACCTCCAAAACTAGCAGATATCTGGATTGGTAGAAATGTTGAAAAACAATAACTACATTTAAAAAAAGAAGAAAAAAAAAAAGGAAAACTAATCTCATTCCTGGAAATCATCTGTAATTTCTTTACCCTGATGATGATTTCCATCTCACTGAAGTATTGTCTACATCAGTTCTGAGGATGCAGAAAACTCTTTTCTTTTGGGTACTGGTCAGCCACTGGCAGCAAGAGACTTCTTGGTAGGCAGAATGGGGAGCATTCTGGGGAGAATGCAGCCAAGAAAAAAAATGATGACTGAAAGGTGAGCATGTAGTCTGAGGCAGTGAGGACTAGGATTGAATGCAATATGACGGGAACAAGCAGAAGGGCAGACAAATTGATTGGAAGGGTTTTCCCTGAGTGTTACTAAAGCAGTATTCCTGTTGTCATACAGGAATGCTGCATCATGCAAGTAGTTCAGCTTCACAGGGTACAGAAAGTTAAAGAAAAACCACAATATCAAAATAGCACAATTCAGACATGACATTTCTGAAACTGAGGCATGCAAGGGAGCAATACTAGTGGTATTATATCTTTTTACCTTCAGTATTGAAGTGGCCATATTCCCACTACAATGTAGCTGGTTAGAGAAAAGGGACACTTGGAGAACTTTTTAGTTTAAGCCTGGCAAGCCATTCAAACTTGTTTCCCAGATTTGTGCCAGGCTGCCTGACAATATTTAATGATCACATGGCCCAAAACACATTCATGAATATATAAAACATTATCTGACAAAATGTTTCCAAGTTTTTCAAGCCTGCGACTGAAGAAAACAAAATAATCCTATTAAATGTTTTCTGTCTGCCCTTATTGTTGTACAGCAACATAGCTCTCAAGCAATACCATTTTCTCCAAACTCTGTAATAAGACATTACCAGCTTTTGTGCAGCTGCCACTGCTGCTGACTGGCTTTTGTACAAAGAGTCATTGCCAATTTATTGTTTTGCCCTGCATTTTCCAGGGCAAGAGCCCTTACAAAGAAAAGATTCTGAAGCTGGTCATCCAAGCCTGTCCCAGGTCATCTCAGAAGCTGGCCTATTTACAATAAATGACGGCAACTAAGAATCCGTTACCAGCTTGTGGAAACTTAGAGGAGTTAAGAGAGGTGAATTCAAGTCTGCAATAAATCAGAAAACAAAACCAAAAACCAAGCAAACAAACAAACAAAACAAAACCAATTACACATAACCTGAGGAATTAGTTGTTTTATTTAATTATCCTTGAGACCTGAAGATGCAGAATGAAAAAATGGTGCATTGTGAAACCAAAGGACTTCATGAGTATCTCACTCAGTGTATTTCATGACTATCTTACCCTCAGTGTTCCACTTTTCACTGCTGCTCAGCATGCCTTAACTGCTTCTCCACCTTACTAGATTGTTCTCTCCTTTTTAATGGGATTGGGAAAATGGTAACATATCTTGAGAGATCCTTTGCCAACTTATTTTGAAAGACCCCATGCAAGCTTGCTCTTAGCTTCAAAAATGCTACAACAAAGAAACCCCAGGTTTTATCTGTGTTGCTCTAAATCCCAGTTTTGGTCAAATCATTCATGTTCCTGTTACACTATTTGCGTTATGAATGTCATCTGTCTTGGGGGAATTACAGGATCTAATGCTAGAGATACTGTGCATCAGCACAGCAAAAATGCTGTCTGAAAATAAAATACATAACTCTCATTTGATATATATTTATTGTTTAAAAAAATCCCATTTTCTGCATTTAGCTACAACCCAGTGAGTATGTAGCTTACTTGATTTAAGGAGCTGAAATTCTGACTTGTTACAATTATGGCACCACAGGCCGTTTTGTTCTTTTATTTTTAAGCAAAACAACTCCAATTTTTGAGGCTTTCAGCAGATTACCAGAAATGTAAAAGTACCAAAAAAAAAAAAGGAGGGGGCTTGATCTTACATTGTTGCGGTTTGCAGGAGATAAAAGAACAGAAAAGCCCAATGAGGCATTAATGACAGCCTCTAAATGCCCTGCCTATCAGCCAAACTAAGGCCCACAAGACAGGAGCAGAAGGTAAGCACACAATTTATGATTTTTTTTTAACCTGTAATGCTTTTGGAAGAATTGAATTCTAACAGTCACAAATGTTTAGACAAAGAGAGTGTTTCCACAATGAAGACTGCAAAGATGGAGGGAGGACTTCTGTGTGCATGTTAACTCTAAATTAACCTGCTTGGGACTAGAAGCAGCCTAGCTGTAAAGCACTGATCACTCCCCAGGCAAATTTACGTTGCTTCTAAGGTGAATTAGCTCCTTCATAGCATGTCAGAAATGTAAACTCTAAAATTGCGTAGACAGAATATTCTGAGGACATCATCATTTGAGTCATGCCTTTTAATCTTAGCTTATTGCTCCTGTTCTCTTGCCCTGTTACCCTGAGAGAGGATTTGTAAAACAGACATTTCTTTTCAGCATATATCACAGTACTGAGGTATGAACAGGGAAGGGACAATTTCTAACGTCATTTTCTTAATACAAAGCATAGAACCCCTCAAGTTAAAGTAATGTTGCCCAGGGGATACATTTAATTGTTAACAATTTCATTTAATAGCAGCCAAGCACATGTTAAATGGTACATTTTCACCCATGTCCTTTGCCTTCATTCCTATAGGCAAGAACAAATATTAAGATCCTGAAGTGCTTGTACTGAAAGCATTTTAACATTCACATATTATATTAAAGAATAAATTTTGGGTTTAGACAATTTTAGAATATCTTATTTTACTTGTTTCTAAGCCTTCTGAAGTTTATCTTACCCTAGTTATTCCACTATATATTTTAGCTTCAGGCTGCTTACCAGCTTTCCATTAATTTTGAAAGACTGATCAAAGACAACAGTTAACCTGCTTATATGCTCTGAATGAAGATGGTAAAATATTTTGATCCTGATGGAATGAGAATAGGTCAGTTCCTAACAAATTTGTAGCTGATGAGAACTAAAATGTAAGTTAGGATAGTATAAAACATATTCACTTTGCATTCAGACCATAATTGTTGCCTAAAATGTTATCTGATTTATGATAGCATGGCTGATCATTAAATGAAAGAAAAGGAAATGAAATATATAATGGGAGATACATACCCAAGACAATGACTGATATCAGCAACCAATGCAACAAACTCGTAGTCACATATAGACTTAAACATCATAACTCAGGCGGATCAAAAACTGAGCTATAATTTTTTTCACTTATTCAGATTCTTTATGATGCACCAGTGGTTCAGGATTTTGCAATCACACTAGTGAGGAAGTAGAATTCTTCCAGGCGTGTGGTTATATCTGTGCTTGTAGTTGTTCTCTCATTCACACAGTCACTCAAAACCTGACACCCAGGAGTGAAAATTGTGAAAGCTGAAATGGTGCAAGCAAGGTGAAAACAAAAAGGGCAACAAAATATGATTTTCTAGCTTTTCCTTAAGTTCCTGTGCTTTTGAAACTTTCTTCACTAATTTTCTCACTGTCAATTATTACAGATTTCTTATAATATATGGCACAGTTTAATCAATAAATATAAATGGGTGGGGTTTTTTTTTCAGAATTTGATAATAAGTTCTTATTTTTTAATTGCTTCCATTACATGGTATCTTTCCCTTCAACTAAAGAGGCTAAAATGGAAATGTCACTTTTTTTTTTTTAATTACTGAGATATACTTAGCTGGTTTTATTCTATTTCTGTAATTATTTTGTGACTTCTTAAAGATGTTATTTAGAACATTTTCCTTTATTTTTTTTCATGAAATTTTCCTTTAGGGGAGAAACAAAAGTTTGAAAGAGAAAGACAGATTGACCACTTAAAGAGTTTAACAAGTCTCAAAATGCAAGCAAAAAGAAAATAGATTCTTCAGAAGTCTGTCTTGTGGGGAAGAGAAAAATTATGCTTCCTCTTCGCTAAAAAGGAGAAATTGCATACTTTTTCAGCTAAATAACAATACAATATAGTATTGGTATGGGTTAATCTGCTGGTACACAATGTTTCTACTCAGAGAACATTTGAATAAAATATTTATGAGGTCAGGTTGTTGTGGTATGAAAGGTTTTGATAGTAAAAGCAGAAAACAGAGAAAGTAGATCAGGCTTTCAGTGATGAAAATACAGTATGGAGGAAGAAAAAAAAGGGGAAAAGGGAACTGTACTCTATCATGAAAAAAAAAAAAGAAATTGTGTGCAGAGATATAAAAAAGAGGGAATGAGTTATAAGAAGGGGGTAAAGGATAGGGAAAATAAAGTTGTGAATATGAAGTTCAATTAAGTTATCAGAGTACACATTGAAGCAGCAAATCTGAAGATATGAACAAATACATAAAGTGGAGTTGCCTCAGTTTTCTGGTCTTTGATGTAAAGTAGTTCTGTGCAAGGAAGTGCAAGGAAGTGGAATATGGAAAATTATAAGTTTGTCAAAAAAAATTTAAAAGGGAGAAAGAAAATCATTAAAAATTCAGGACATAAAAAAAATAGTGAATTGTAAAAAGAATCAGACAAAGGCAGGAGGGAAATGAAAGAAAACAAAAAGGGCAAAAAAGGTGATGAAAGGTCTAGAAAATAAGTTGTTTGAGGAGCACTTGAGGGAGCCAAAGTTGTTTAGCCTGGAAAAGAGGAGGCTCATAGGAGATCTCATTGCTCTCTACAACTCCCTAAGAGGAAGGTGAGGCCAGGTCAAGGTCAACCTCTTCTCCCACCAGCTAGGGACAGGACAAGAGAAAATGGACTCAAGCTGTGCCAGGAGAGGTTCAGGCTGGACATCAGGAAGAATTTCTTCACAGAAAAGGTGATTGAATAGTGGAGTAGGCGCCCAGGAAAGTCATGGAGTCACCTCCCTGGACTGGTCCAAGAAATGACTGGATGTAGTTCATAGTGCTGTGGTTTAGTTGGTATGGTGGTGCTGGATCAAAGTTGAGCTCAATGATTTTAAAGGTCTTTTCCAGCCTTAATTAGTTTGTGATTCTATGAAAAGAAGTCACCAGTACTGTTATATTAAACCCCCCCCCAAAAAAGTGAGAAACGAAATGCAATGGAAATCTGTGTAAAACTATCTCTCTAATGTGTGGGTGGCTGGGTTTCAGGGTAGTGTTTCCATTCTCACAAGTGCCACATTGGCACCTTTTAGTAAAAGGAAAGGCTACAAATTAAATTATGTAGCTTTTTAAGGCTGGATGGAAATGTTCTATGACTATCTGATTTTTGCTTCCCTTAGCAAAAATTTTGAAAAATATTACTGTCAAAACAACAACAAAAAGTTATTCAGAAGATAACTTAGTGTGCAATGCAGAAAGAATTGTCCTAATGTAGAAAGAAAGACCAAGCAGTGTTTAAGGAAGATGAGGTCAACAAGAGTTGATTGAAGGAGGGAAAGGGTTAATATAGAACATTTTACAAGAAGAGGGGAAGAAAGTGAAAGAAATTCAAGCAAATAGAATGAGATGAAGAAACTTCATTAACTCTGGCCAATCCAAGGGAATAAATAAGATCTTTGTAAAGAAGAGCAACAACTGCCCTGTTTGCATTTAGGCTTTCTTATGACTTTCTCATGTTTCAATAAGTGGAACTTTTTAAAAGGCTGAAGCTTGGATGACATTTCAAAAGCATGAGCCTTGCAGTCAGATAGAAATTCACAGAATCACAGAATCCCTAAGTCGGAAGAGACCTTCAAGATCATCAAGCCCAACCCAGCCCTAACACCTCAACTAAACCATGGCACTGAGTGCCACATCCAATCTCTTTTAAACACATCCAGGGATAGTGACTCCACCACCTCCCCAGGCAGACAATTCCAGCACTTTATCACTTTTTCCATGAAAGACTTTTTCCTAATATCCAACCTATATTTCCCTTGGCACAGCTTAAGACTGTGTCCTCACATTCTGTCAGTTGCTGCCTGGAGAAAGAGACCAACCCTCACCTGACTACAGCCACCTCTCAGGGGGTTGTAGAGAATGATAATCAGACACCTCTGAGTCTCCTTTTCTCCAGGTTAAACACCCCCAGCTCCCTCAGTTGCTCCTCACAGGGCTTGTGTTCCAAGCCCCTCACTAGCCTCATTGCCCTCCTCTGGATGCACTCAAGCCTCTCAATGTCCTTCCCAAACTGAGGGCCCAGAACTGGACACAGCACTCAAGGTGTGGCCTCGCCAGTGCCAGGTACAGGGGAAGGGTGACCTCCCTGCTCTTACTGGCCACACTGCTCCAGATACAGACCAGGATGCCCTTGGCTTTCTTGGCCACCAGGGCACTCTGCTGGCTCATCTTCAACCAGCTGTCAACCAGCACCCCCAGGTCCCTTTCTGCCTGGGCACTGTCCATCTGCACTGTCACCAGCTTATAACATTGCGGGGGGTTATTGTGGCCAAAATGCAGGACTTGGCACTTGGACTTACTAAACTTCATCTTATTGGACTCTGCCCATCCATCCAACCATTCCAGGACTCTCTGCAGAGGCCTCCTTCCTTCAAACAGATCAACACACTCTTGCAGCTAAGTGTCATCTGCAAATTTACTAATGAAACACTCAATCCCCTCATCCATGTAATCAATAAAGATGTTAAACAGAACTGGTCTCAGCACAGAGCCCTGAGGACACCACTGCTGACTGGCCCCAGCTGGATGTAGCACTGCTCACCACCACTCTCTGGGCCCGGCCATCCAGCCAGTTCTGAACCTAGCAGAGTGCTCCTGTCCAAGCTGTGGGCTGCCAGCTTCTCCAGGAGTGTGCTGTGAGAGACAGTGTCAAAGGCCTTGCTGAAGTCCAAATAGACAACATCTACAGCCCTTCCTGCATCCACCAGACAGGTCACCTGGTCATAAAAGGTTGGTGAAACTGACCTACCCCTCCTAAACCATGCTGGCTGGGTCTGGCCATCCTGTTAGTGCTGTGTGATGGCACTCAATATAAACTGTTCCATAACCTTACCAGGTACTGAGGTCCGGCTAACCGGACTATAATTACCTGAATCCTCCTTCTCACCCTTTTTTTGAATGGATGTCACATCTGCCAGCTTCCAGTCACCTGGAACCCCCCAGTGAGCCAGGACTGTCAGTAAATGATGGAGAGCAGCTTCTCAAGCTCATCTGCCAGCTCCCTCATCACCCTGGGATGGATCCCATCTGGGCCCATGGATTTATGAGTAGCCAAGCAGCTCAGCAGTTCTCTGACTGCCTCCTCCTGAATAAAAGGGACCATTCTGCTCCCTGAAACCCTCTGCCAACCCAGGAGGACAGTTGTTCTGAGTACAAGCTATCTTCCCACTAAAGACTGAGGCAAAGAAGGCATTAAGCACTTCCACTTTCTTCTCATCTGCAGTTACTAAGTTCCCTCCCTCATCCAATAGAAAAGAAAGGTTGCTCTTATCCTTCTTTTTACCATTAATATATTTGTAAAAACATTTTTTATTAATCTTTACAAAAGTTGCTAACTAAGTTTGAACCGAGGTTTGATCTCTCTAATTTTTTTCCTACATGCCCCAGAAGCCCCCTTGAATACTTCCTGAGAGACCTGGCCTCCTTCTAAGGATAATATCTCCCCTTTTTATTCCTAAGTTGCCCATTCAGGCTGGACATTTTCCTCATCTACTCATCTTTCAGCACACAGGGACAGTACACCATACACGTCCTGTGTGATGTTAGGGAAGAAATTTCCCTGTAGAAGCTCATGTAAAATACAATCAAAAGTTATGAAGTGCTGTAAGATTGTTAGAATGAGGATGGAATAAGAGTGAAATATCATTCATTAAATTTTTCTGTTTCATGGAGGCTGTGAAGGACTGTTTAATACTTTTAAGTCTTACTTTTAAAAGAGTTCATTTATTGGTCTCATAATGCGGAAATAGAAGTAGGTGGGACAAATAGTCGGTAGAGTTGGTGACATGGAAGAATTATCACATTTTCGAGTGTAAACATAGGATAATTAAAGATAGCACAAGTTTTACCAGACGGTATATTTATTGTTTGGATATCACCAAATATATTTTGCCCAAAAAAGGAAAAACTTGGAAGTCAAAAATATTGTATTGGATGGCACACATTCCCAAAGAATGGAGGACCACATTTTTCTCGTATTTATGTTACAGTAATTTAAGCAATAGTTAAGACAAAAATAAATCATTGTTTGAACTTAGGTTCATAAAGCCAGGATTTACTGTCCTTTTCCTCCTTTCCTCCTCTCACAGCCACAAGCAATTCAGGAATTTTGGGGACTGACTGGCAACTGATTTACAGTTTTTGAAGATCCCTATCCTAAGAAGAGATTTCTTATCTAATTCCATTAGAATAGAGAGGGTACATCTATACCAGCTTTGACTGAAATAAGTCCATGCAAAATTGACTTTATTTCCAATTAGCTTTCCCCAATCCTTTAAAATCAGTAGTCACTAACATGAAGTAGAATTTTTTTTTCTAAAATATGTGTTCACTTTGCACCTAGAAAGCCATAATATATCATACATGTGTGACTGCTGCATTTTTGGTGTCCCTTTGTCCTATCACTGACCTCATAAATATGTATTCAGTACTAAGCACTTGTGATTGAAATTAGTATTAGTGCATATGTAGAATTGATTAAACAAGTGAAAAAATTAGAGATGTTTGTTATAAAGAAAATAACATTAAAGTGACTTGAGTTCTAAGGCAGAAATATTCAGGGGCTTGGGATGAAAACCCACACCTTGTAGGTATTTTTAGAATCATGTTAATTTTGCAGCTAGCCATTTTTTCCCTGCATATATAGTTTAATAATGTTTCAAATTTAACGAGTAAACATTCTGATTAGAAATATATAATGATCTATACCTCTTCAAGATTTCAGAATTTCATTATTCGCTGTGTATATTAAAGAATATGTGATCTTGAAAGGCTGCTAGAAGGACACATACCTAGTCAAAATATTACAGCATGTTAGCATCAAACCTGTAGAAGACAGAGCTGAAAATACAACATGCCAAAAATCCCTTTTATCCAAATTTCCTTAAATATACATGTATAGAATGTACTTCTGTGCAAATTCGATTAACATGAAGGAAAATCCCATTTTTCCTGTAATATGCAGTTATCTGAAAAGGCATAAAATCAAAATAGATCTTGTTTTCACCTTACAGACTTTAACTGCTTTGAAACATAGGGATTAATATCATTAAAGGCTTTTACCTCAGTTAATTAATCATGTAATTGGTTGAAATAAAAGGACATCCCATTATTCCATACAGTCGGGCTTACTTATTTGCTCACTTCTGCTAGTTAGGAAGCAAAGGAAAAGATAGGAGGTATACCCATGACAAGGGAAGATGGAAAAATCCTGTTGTAGACTTTCACCTAGTAGTGGCATATCTCACTACAAAATAACCAACTAATTCATCTGAGTTTTTTGCAAATCAATCCCAATTCATCAGAACCATTTTTTCCTAGCTTTAAATAAATGCTAACCCATTTGATAAGTTAACTGAAACCTGTAGGCTGTTTGCAATTACTTTGTTATGGCTTTTGGCTAAACATTTCTCATGTTGTGTTTACTCATTGAAGTTTACACTTCTCTTGCTGTACCTGGATCACTCAGGCTGCTTAGAATGGGAAGTAGAAGTAAGAAATGTTTTCTGAAATTCTGGTGATCAGTGCTAAAATTTCACCTAACTTGAGATGCAAAATCACATTTAAAATGCATCCTTAATCATCTTAATATAGAAGTGCATCAAATACTAGAACTCCATAAATATAAAGCATATAAAATCATCTGTGCATCTAAAAGAGATTTGCTATTTCAATTCCACTTAGCCTATAATCCCTTATCAGTAATACAACTATACACATGCTATGTAATATATATAGCTACATAGAGTTAAGATGTGACCCTGTTCAGGGCTTTCTTCATCTGCTAAGCTGCTGGCAGCTAATGGACCGTAGCAATCTTCTTTAGCAAAGTGTTTGGAACTAACCCTCCCACCAAGTCATTTTCTCTCCCACCCTAATACTAAATATTGCATGACAGCTCGGTTATGAGTGCTACTTAGGGCCTGTCACAACTGAATGGTATACATCACAGAAGTCTTCTTCTGAACCAGGGCACTGGCACTAAAGGTTATAAACACAAGAAGGCAGCTCACTTTCATCTGTCCTTTCAAAACAATATGGAACATAAATTCAGTGAATGTATGAGGGCAGAGTGACACCATTGAGCTGATACATCTACTACACATTTTTGGTATTTTTTAACCTGCCTCTGTGAAGATGAAAAGTTACTAACCATTGTGTCATTGGATCTATGCTTACAGAACCAGAGATGATCAGCTAGGAAAGCAGAATTTAGAAAGAATTTTATGGGAAGTTGAAAGTGATGCTGTTGTCTCTTAACGATTCTTTATTTCTTGAAGTTTCATTTGTTTTCACCTAAATGTCTCTCTTATTGTAAATAAAATATCCGTGTGACGTTTGAATAGACTTACAGCGTTGAAGGCATTATTAAGAAGAATTCACTGCTGCTTGGTACATATTTACCATAGGACACCCTTCAGGTGCTTCCCTTTCATTTTTATTGGATTTTAAGATATTACTAAGAAAATTGTAATTCTTGAAACAGGCCACAGAAAGGAATTTTTTAATACACTGTTGAGATGCAAGAGTTTGGAAGAAAGTATCTACAAACATAAATCAATCCATTGATCTGAGATAAAAAATCTTTTTAAGATTAGTTTAAAATCAGTGGGGTCGCTGCTCCTATGCCTTGTGCTGTCTGGGGTCTCTGAGGCTGGTACTGCCTGGATGCTACAGAAGTGCTGGGTGCCATAAGGAGCTTGGGGGAGGCAAGAGCCAGCCCTCACCGACCATTTTGTGACCAGAGGACCAGATCAAAACTCCCAGTGGGACCTTTTTCTGGGTTTTGTAACCTTTCCAAGGACCTCACCCTTTCTTTTGGATGAGATGTCAAACATGGCCTTTTTGGAGCTCAGGTTTCTCCTTGGGGCTCATGCTGCTCTGTGTGTGCTCAGCACAGGACACAGTTTCCTGGCATGCCCTTAGGGGAATAGGAGAGATGCTGTTCTAAACCCACACTCCAACTCTTTCCCATGGCAGCAGGGTGGAAAATGGAAGACTGAAGTGGAAGATGAGGCTGGCAAATTTATCCCCACAGAGGCAGGTGGCGTGGAGCCTGCAGGGAAGGAAAATGGGAGAGAACTACTCTCAGGGAGCAGAGTCATCATCTGGGCCCCCAGGGCAATGGCCAAGCAGTGCAGGTGTGGAAGCAAGAGCCAGCCAAGGCTTGAAGCTTGGTGCCAGGTGATCTGGGGCTGCTTCCATTATGGATGTCCACAAGAAGCAGAGCCCTTGATCCCATCTGCAGCCCTGCTCTACCCCCTTCCCAGGAATTTACCAGCACATCGTTTGCTGCAGTTTCCTTCTTGCCTTTGAAGATTGGAGTGATGTGGGGGCTTTTTTCAGACCTCAGGACCTTTCCTAAGTCATCATGATGCTTTACTTTCATAGAAAATTTTATTTTCACTTCTATATCAAAGAAGTGAAACAGCATAAGCTGGATGCAATAACAAAATTTTTACCAATTGGGCTCAGGTTTTTTTAGTTACTCAATGTGCATTCCCTTACCTAGTTCAATGCAGATGCTGTCTCAAGGGAGGCAGGTGCTGCCAGCAGCCAGCTCTTGAGGTGGACCATGGCTGCAGTCATTAAGCTGAAAGTACTTGCTTGTCCAACAGCTCTGACAGGTGGCATCAGCTGGGGAGAGTCCATGCTCAAATCAAATCATTCTGATAATTTCCATCTGACGACACAGCGTGATTGGTTGGCTAGAAATACACCTTTGAAAGCATCACAGCAGTGATTCTAATGGATTTGTCAGAGAGAGTTCTACAGAGAGGTTAAAATTGGCTGTCATTCCACAGCATTAGCAAAAGGAATGAAATGCTTTGGTAGGATGATACAATTTTGTTTAGAAATAACAATGAGATTGATAGTAAGGCCCTGGAAAAATGCTAAGATAAAACTCTGAAATGTTAAGCCTTGTGTTTTACCTGCATAAGTAGTATAATTGCTAGCTGTAATGATTGTTTAGTAATTAAAATAATTATTGTATAATCATAAGAACAATGAGAAACTGTATGTTCCTAGTCTAAGGTGGCTATGCTTGGCTGAAATCTATGTATACTATAGAATAATATAAGTTTAATAATTAACATGAAAGTTATATAACAATAGAATATAAAAGCATATCCATCCTGAACCTATGTCAGAGTCAGATTTGGGTTTGTACCCCTGACACCCAGAGCTCTTCAATAAAAGCACCTGCATATAATCATTTCTCGTGATTATGTGTTCCTGAAC
>LTAT01000004.1:38517699-38534314 GCA_003286495.1 Chlorodrepanis virens | reverse complement strand
CACTGCCAGGGCTCAGGGGGCGGCTGGTCTGCTTGGGCGGGGACTCTGCCACACTTGCTGATGTCAGCGCTCCCCGGGCCCCAGGGCTCAGAGCAGCACTCATGCCCGGGCCCACCCATTCCTTGTGCGTTCACAGCCGCGGGTTTAGGATGGCCACCAGCCGGCATGTGTCCCAAGGAGGCTGTGCCAGCTTCCCTGGAAGGCCCCGTGCCCTTCCAAGTACAGCTGCGTCGGCAGCCCTGGGGGCTCCTTCTGCTGCCCTGAGCCCACAGAGCAGGGCAGCATTTGCTGATGCTCTGAGCCCTTCCTAAAGATCCTGTGGGGCTGGCTTGGACACCTGGGGCCAGGGATTCCTTCCAGCTTGGGCCACTTTGGGTGAGCTGGGGGCAGCCCCAGGGCAGGTGGCAGTGTGCGCAAGGCTTCTTTGTGACATGGCGCAGCATGGTCATCATGGCATGGAACGGGACACGGTGTCCTTTGTGACATATGGTGACATAGGAGCTGGCAGTGACAAGAGCACACCAGACTGCTTGGAGCAGGCGACAGGACGGGACTGAGCGGTGTCGTGAGGAGCCCCCACACAGCGCGCTCGTTCATTGCTGACGTGGAGTTTTTCCTTGACTTTACTGCTGCAGGTGACCTCGAGACCAGATCACAGGACTTGGTGACCTGTGGCCTTCTCGAGAGTTCTCTTCTGCAGGACCTTTCAAGGGCGGACCGCGGGACTTGGTGGCTCGGAGCTCTTCCGAGGGAACTCCCATCCTTGCAGCCGTGCCCTTGAGGCCAGACCGTTGGACTTGTCAACTTAGAGCTCTTCCAAGGCCTCTCTCTTTCAGGTGTGATCGACACCAGATTTTGGGAGAATGGCAGAGAAACGCCAAGGCCTGTTCAGTAGGAAGAAGAACAAAGATTCTTCAGCTGCCCCAGCAAAACAGCGTAATGCGGCACCAAAATTCCAGCCGCTGCAGGACAGTGAGTGACAGAGCTGGGTCAGAGGGCTGATGGCTGCAGCCAGCTTGGCCCTGCCCTATCCTATCCTATCCTATCCTATCCTATCCTATCCTATCCTATCCTATCCTATCCTATCCTATCCTATCCTATCCTGTCCTATCCCATCCCATCCCATCCCATCCCAATCCCAATCCCAATCCCTATCCCTATCCCATCCCATCCCAATCCCAATCCCAATCCCATCCCCATCCCATCCCTGGCGACATGCCCATGTACAGGACAGAAGAGGGCCTGGGCAGACACCCCGCAGTGGCCGTGCTCCATCCCCTGGGGCATCCCTGGGCTCTCCCTGCCTGGGAAGCGCAGGGCTGGCCTCTGTTCTCCGGCCTCTCCCGCGGCCCCTCAGCTCTGGCTGTGTTTCCTCTTTGCCAGATGCAGGGAAGAAGCAGGATGCCGCTGGTGGTAGCTTCAGCAAAACACTGAAGGTACCTGGAGCAATCATCCCCTGGACTGGGCCTGCTGTCACTGCTCAGCTGAGCGCTGTGTTTGGAGCACTCCACGGAATGTCCTTCTCTTCCCTGCTCTTCTGCAGAAGATCATTGTGTGTGGAAGGACAGATAAGGAGGATGCAAATAAGACATTTGATTGTAGCACACCATCAATTGAATGCGCGGAAATGAGTAATTACATAGTGAAGGCTGACCAGGTAACAAATGAGGCCAATTCAGACACCCGAATGACTTAGGTTGATAGTAAGACCCTGGAAAAATGCTAAGATAAAACTCTGAAATGTTAAGCCTTGTGTTTTACCTGCATAAGTAGTATAATTGCTAGCTGTAATGATTGTTTTGTAATTAAAATAATTATTGTATAATCATAAGAACAACAATGAGAAACTGTATGTTTCTAGTCTAAGGTGGCTATGCTTGGCTGAAATCTATGTATACTATAGAACAATGTAAGTTTAATAATTAACATGAAAGTTATATAACGATAGAATATAAAAGCATATCCATCCTGAACCTATGTCAGAGTCAGATTTGGGTTTGTACCCCTGACACCCAGAGCTCTTCAATAAAAGCACCTGCATATAATAATTTATCGTGATTATGTGTTCCTGAACGCTAACAAGATGTTGCCTAGAAAAAATGTATACCTACAACATTCAACTGGTTTTGATACCTATCAAACTTTTTAAATATTTAAATTTAAGGAGGGAACTATTATTGGGTGACATATCATTATTTTCTTTTCTGTCATTTCTGCATTTTACTATTTATTTGATCCATTTCCACTCAGCAAAATAAAGGTATACCTGGAGAAGGAGTAACCAGGACATTAAACTTACCAGATACAGCATAACATAAAATTTTTGTGGAAATTTCAAAGAACTTAAGCTAATAAAAATATTTTAAACCTCTAAACAGAACCAAAATTAATAGTTTTTTCAAATTTTGAATAGGTTTTTGCTTTTTCTTCATACATACCAAAGATGTCTTCTTCAGAAACATATTCTCCTATTATGTTTTAATAAAAGAGCCTAAAAGTGTATGCAATATAACAGAAAATAATAATCCTTCCACCAGGGGCATTCTGAATTATGCTGTTTGACAATTTTTCCAGCTGGGACTCCAGGTGGCTATAAGTATGCCATAGCAGTAATAAAGCAGACTGCATTTACCCACACAAGCTCTGATCTGGAGTACATATTTAAAGCTCAAATTTTTAAACATAAATGTAAATGCTATATTGGCCTGCTCTCTCTAAATGAACACGTATCTTCTTTTTCACACAAGAAAAGCTGCACTAATCTATACAGAGAGCATTCACCTGAATTAGTTAAGCCTAAATATAAAGAATGGGTACAGTTATTCTCTAACAAGCAATTCAGCAATCAAAGATGATTTTATACAAAAGACAAACCAAATGAAAACTGTTCTAATAAAGAAAGTATGTTTTCCTAAATCAATTACTTTGAAATATCAGTTTCTACCCTATATCCCACAAAATTTCACGGAGATAAAAACTCAAATCTTTTTTTTTTTGTTGAAAAATTCATGACAGCTACCTCTCTAACTCCATTGTAATTTTCATTAAGGATAAGCATGATTTTCTGAAATAATAGCTGTCATATCTCTAAAACCATGGACAAAAAGATGAATAGGAAATCTATTTCTAAACAAAGCTTGAGTAATTTTATTTTCTAAGCAGTTGTACAAAAGCTGAAATAAGCCATTCCTTCTAACACAAAAAGTTATCACAAATCACATCCTCCAATTACAAGAAAAAAAATTAGAAAAAAAACAACAGGCCATAATTTTTTAAAATATTTTGTTCCATCTGGATGATATAAACTTCTGTATGAAATCAGAAGGAGCCCTAATATGGATATAAAGTATTATGACAAGAAAAGCTTAAAATATAAAGTAATCATTTCTTTTATGTAACACACTGCAGTAAAAGAATATGCCACATCTGTGTAGTGCTGTATTAAGTTTTATTCTAATGTGATGATTGCCATAAATATTGGTACTCTGCAGAGATCACTGAAGTATAGAAACTGTGGTAATAGGTTCCATTACAATATTACTGTATCTCTTCTTAAAGTATTTATCTTGTTTTTTCTTTGAAGCAGTTATTTCTCCTTAGGAAAGATCTTTGTAAACTCAGCACTATCATATTGCAGAAGATTAATGGACTTTACAATGCACAATTTACTTTATTAAATCCTTAGTTAAATTCTTCAGATATTTTGCTAGTGCTAAAATATTTTGAGCATATTTATTTCATACAAAGACAAGAAAGTGAGTCAAACTCATCCTAAATTTTTCAGTCTAGTGTTCTACAGCTCAATTTCATTTTAAATATGCTGCTAGAAGCCAAGTCAGCTTTGCTCCTCTCCCGCTATTTCCTTTTGTTGTTGTTTCGGTAGGTTAGTTACACAATCTCTCACAGCTTGATAAAACAATTTGCACTACATAGAACAACTAACAGAAGTTCTGTCACATAAATCAACAGAAATGAAAATTGTAAGCAAATGTTAAGATAAAACAGACAAAGCACAGTCAAAAAAATTAAGTTCTTCAGAAATTAATTTCTCAAAATGAGGAGCTAATATAATTCTTACTCATATCTCACTTGTTCATCCAAATAAAAATAATGCTAAGATGTGGAGAGTTCTGCTCCTCTACTGAAATTAAATTTTGTTACTCAACTGCACTGCTCAGTGACAAGTTAAAAATAAACACTATGCTGAAGACTTTCCATAAGTCTGCATTGCAAGGCATCGTTCACATACTTCTCATTTCCTCTTCCTATTTTACAAACTTGCAGACACTTTCAGTGATCTCATAGCCTATTTTCCTGCACTGGGACTGATAAAGCCAATTCTGTTTCTGTTCTTAAGTGTATTAGTAGAATAAAAGGAATGAGGATTTCTTGGGGACTCTCAATATTTAACCAAAAAGTCCTTTTTTCAGAAACAGTCTAAAGAACTCTTAATTTCAGATAAAGTAATACTTGCTTACAGTAAATAGATTAAAAATATGAACCAAATTAGCAATTATTAAAAGAATGAACAAATAGGACAAATATAAGAAATGTGAATCTTATGTATGAGAGGACACTCCATTTTTAGTGAGATGACTGCTTCTGCAGAAAGACTTTAACCTTCTTAGTTCTTAGTGATTTTGAATACACCTAACTAAAGGCGCGCTGCCTCAGAAAACCAGATCTTATCAGGCTGTTTCAAAGACAGAATCTTCAAGCCATTTATCATTTTCCAAAATTCTGATTTTTCAGTTGAATTTTCATTTTGTGATATTAGATTAGGAAATAGCAATGAAATTAGGAGAAAATTCTCAAGTCACTGAAATAACACATCTGCAGTGATATAACAAAGTGCAAACACTCCCACATTTGTCTACAATTATAGGAAAATACCTGCCTAAGAGACACACTAAGTGGTGTCACTGTGCTTTGCTTGAGGCTGCCCAGACACAGCACATAGCCCAGGTGTAGATGCACTGGGAAGGCTAGGTGTGACTTTTGTTTCCCAGACATCAGAGCTACAGGGTAGATATAAAAAAAAAATATAAAGCTATGCTGCTGTGCAGAGTGAAAATTGTTAGTCTCCTACCAAAATTCATCCTTCAAGTCCAATCCTTCATTTGACTCAAAATAGGGACATAACCCTATTTTCACTTGTGTCAGAGCTTAAAGGATGCAGTTGTACCAGCCTGCTACAAGCTGCTGCAAGAATCTCTGACATGGAAGTACACTGTCAAAAAGATATGCCATTAATTTCAATTTCCAGATTATTTTGGATTATATGAAACTTCAAAAAAGACTTTAAGCATGCTGCAGAGGATAAAAACTGGAAGAACTGCAAATTGCAGTCACTGTATTAAACCTTCATTTATCTATCACACAAGCAAATCCACAATTCTGTACTTGTATAAAGTTCTATTTATTGTTATAGTTAACTCTCTAATTGTAGTGACAGCTCTGCTGGTGTTCAATTCACGTTAAAATTAACAGTGAGAGAATAAAGCTCACCAAATAAAAGTTAGTGAGTAAATAACACCAAACAGAAAAGTGCACACCCATATTAGTGAAACACCCATATTAGACCAAACTGGATTACAAAATTTTGTTCTGCAGACTGTCACTGAAAGGAACCTGTGATTAAAGGCATACAGTGACTGCCAGAATCCTTTCGGAGCCTCTGTGTTTAGCACACTGAATTATTTTTTGTTTTCTCTTCTTTTATTTCTATGCCTATTATTGAATCTCTGACAGCTAGGCTGTTTTTTTTTTTTCTCTTCCATTGGCTGCACTTGGTACATGTCAAGTACGGGCAAAAATTGAGGTTTGCCTTTACAAGAGGGACATTGACACACTGATATAAGGCCAGCAAAGGCTGACAAACATAATTAGTGCACATGCACAACCCTATGACATGGCAGGAGAGGGCAAAATAACTGGATGTGTTCAGATTCAAGAGGAGAAGATTATGGAAGCATCTCTTGTTATCTGCATCTACTGAAGAGAAAGATAGAGATGCACCTCCAGGAAGTGATGAAACTCTCTCACTATAAATTTTAATGTTATTTAAATACCAACAAAGCTGTGATTTTAGGATTGCTGTTAGCTGTGATAAACACTAAAACTTTAGACAAATAATCACACTTCTAGATCTACTTGTGTGATAGACAGCTGCAGATTTAATAGGGAAACTGTATTTTTGCAGTTCTTTCAGCTTGGCCCTCTGTGACAGGGCAAGTGACAACAGACACCAGTTTCAACAAGGAAAATTCTTAGAAATAAAGAAATAATAGAAAGAAATGTATAGAGTCAGGATGGTCAGAAACTGAAACAGTTGCCCAGAAAGAGGGTGCAAGAGCAAACTTGACTAGACTGTACTCAAAGAATTTCATTGATGGAAGTGTCATGCTGTGACAGGGATTGGTTTGCATGCCCTCCAGCAGTCTTTTCCAACTTTAGTTGTCTAGAATTCTAAAAACTTACATTATTCTCCAAGTAGTGTACATATTGCAAAAATAAAATTAAATGTTGCATTAAAAGTAATTAAGAATTTCTGAATGTGAAATACAGATCAGTGGGAAAATAATTCCATGGGTAGTTGGAAACAAATCTCAGAAGCATCTACTTATATTAAAAAAGGACTGAATTACTCTCTCAAAGACCTTAAATAAGGGCTTTAACTAAGATATTTTTTAATTTGTTCTGAAAAGTTTGCCATGATTTTGTCCAAAGAAGCTTCACAAATTAACATCTAGCATGTATACGCTTTTTGTAGTTCAAATTTCTTCATATGGGCTCTATATGTTTTCTTAGGGCTGACTCCTTGTAGATGTGAAAAGACAAAATAGAAATATTTATTAAAAAAAGTGCCAGAGAAATAAATATATTTTTCTTTGTTACTTTTTCTTCACACTATTTCTAGCATACTTGAAAAAAAAACCCATCCCCTTTGATAGTTTTATATATAATTCTCTATCCCAACCTTTTGTCCTCTCACTTCCTAACAGTAGAATTAAGTAATTCCATCTCACTGAATTCACTGATTGCATCTTGAAGAAGTTTAAAACACCAAACTCTTCCTGCTTCAAAAATTCCTTTCTTTGGGGAATTTCTTCTATTCCTTTTTTTTTTTTCTTTTTTTTTCCCTACCAGAAGAGTATAGAAAAAGCATTAGGAATCATTTTGTCTAGCTATTTGAGGAACCATGGATTTATAGTTTCATCTCTGCTTGTAGTTGCTAAGATGTTTTCTGTTTTCATTTCCAATTGTTGGCCTTCAAAGCGTGTTACAGAAGAAAGAAACAGGAAGTGCACTAAGTTAAAAAGGTGTCCATGAATTTATTTAGTTTCTTTGTTCATCAAATGTTTCAGACACTTCTGAGAGGCATCTAAGTTTATTGATTTACCTTTGAAAAAGAGCTCCTAAGCATCCTGTCTTTTTCTCTAGCTTCTGAAAAAACTGGAAAGTAATCTTGCCAGGTATTATATATACGATCCCACTAGATTTATTTTCCATGAGCTCTCCTAGTCTCCTTTACAATTTGGCATCTAGAATGGTAATCTCTTACCCTAGTAATTTTTTTTTTATTATTATTATTTTTTTTTACCTTAAATCATCTCCTAGGACTTAAATTATTAACATGAACAAATTCCATCAGGAGGTCTTAAGATCTCATGCAATTTGGACAGTGCAATAAACTTACACTAAGTCTAGTACGGCAAGGACAAAACAAAATTGTTGTGTGATGACATTAGACTGAAATATTTGATACCCTGTATCCAAATTTAATTGCAGACCTCTAGATATGGTTGGCCTAAACATTTATTCCCTGATTGCATCCATCCTTTCTCCATAAAAAGCTATTTATCTTGCATGTGTTGTCTGCAAACAGTTTAGGCAGGTATTTACTTTTAACTATCTACTTTATTACAATCTCTTGCCGTGTCTATGGGTACAGAATTATATTGGGAAGCTTCTGTGACACAATGCAAAGCCAACAGCCTAGAAAGGTTTCTTGTGAAGAAGTAGAGGAGAGAGGAAGATTTAGAATCAATGTAGCATTAACCCTCTTTTACTGTCATGAGACATACCAAGTCCTGCTTTTCATAACAGCACTTTAGCTTTCCTTAAACTGAATCAGAGGTAATAATGAAATACAGTAGAGAGTACTCATTTCTTAACTCAGCATTGTGATAAATTTTAGTGCTTTTACTAAACCATTATGTGTTTTTATGGCTGTGGTTTTCGCATAGTAAATCCTGTTGAAAAACAAAACAAAACCTAGCAAGGCCCCCACATTTTTTTTACACTTTGAAGAAAAACACATTTTCATGGATGAGAAGGTTTTCCTAAGTATAAAGCATCTCAACTTATTTTCCAATACAATTCTAAAAAAAGAAACCAGAGAGACAAAAATATTAAACATTATGACAAAAGTAACACTAAGAGATTAATGGGAAATACTATAGTAAGCAAAAATTTATGCTATGCAATTAATGAAAAAAATTCCTTTATCTACAGGATAAAAGATCCTAAAATCTAAGCAAGTACACAAAGGAATATGTTAAATTATACCAACAAATACTTTAAAAAGCTGTAGAATGTGTCTCAAGTATTAAACTTCTATAATCATGGTGACTATAAAATGCTATCACTAAGAGCACAATTAAGTTAAAACTTCTATGTATCATGAAACTAAGTTCTAATGCAGATTTTAAAATCTAACTTTTTCTAAATTTCCAATAAATATGATTTTCTTAACAGCATATGGTTCTGTCTGTATTAGGGTGGGTGGGAATATTTTCAACCATAGAGTGGATATGACAGAAAATACCAGCTTGTTCTTCTCAAAGCTTCATGGAAGAACTCACAAATTATTCTTAGTGTGTTTCAGAGGTCTTTATTGCATAGATTCTTCTTCAGAAGAAAGTACACATAAACAGAAAAATATAAACTGCATACATAGGATCATTATGTGCATAAATTTCTATTGTTTGCAATGACTGAAGAATACAGAAAATATTAAATAATACTCTCTATTGATAATGAATCGTGTGAACCACATTCAGTTAAAGAATAAAGTACCTCAGGGATATATTTTAATGCCTGGTATCCCTGTAAATTTTATATTTTTTTTTTCACAGTCTAAGAAGGCCCCAGGCTTTTCATTTCCATGTAAAGTATTAATATAGAAATTAAAAATTGCAGATGGTTGAAAAATTTAAAAGTTATGTATGTTTCCTGAGAATATTGATTTGCTTTTTCTCAGTTTCAGTTCTCACTTTCTATTCTTTCCTACAGAATTATAATACTTTTTATTAGGAATCTTAAAGAAAATCTAATCATGTGATTGTGTCCTCCTACTCTCTATTCAGTGGCCAATTTCAAAGCAAGTTAAAAACAAGCAGGAAGTTTCATAAATTTTTTTTTTTCTGTTAGAAGTCTTCAGTAGTCAAGAAATAATCTTATGTGATTGCCAAGTTCTGCTGTGCAGAACAGGTAAGAACAGATTTACCTTGACTGTTCTATAGACAGTGATTTTTAGTATTTCATCAAAATGTTTAAATCATGTCCAACTGTTATCATCTCTAAAGGACTTTGCTGAGCCTCCTGAACAGTAACGTATCAGTCTCTTTTTAAATGTAGCTAAGATCCTATTTTTATAATATCACTATATAAAATTGGATTATTTTCTTTGGGCATTTAAAAGTAGAGTACCCTTTAAACTCTCCTTCCTGATCCTGTCTCTTGCAAAGCTCCTCTCCGCTGGGCAAAGAGCTTCACTTTGCCACTCCTTCACTCAGGAAGACATACACAAATACTAGCATGCTTAATGCATTATGTTTTTAAAATTGAAAAAGATAATTTAATTTTTTAAGATAAAAATTAAACACAGAGAAAACAGTCACTATAAAGACAAATATACTTGCTCCTGTTCATGAGTAAGTCACAGTATTACTGTAGAGTAGTTGGGCATTTCTCCTTAAATGAAGCCCAAATTGTGCTAGCAGTCAATGGCTCAGGGTCACAATGGACATCAATGACAAGTGGTGGCCCTCAGGGATCTGTATTGGCACCAGTGTTATTTAATATCTTCATTACTGAGAAAGGCATCAAGTGCACCCTCAGCAAATGTGTGGATTACACCAAGCTGAGTGCTGCAGTTTACACACCCAAAGGTCAGAGTGCCATCCTGAAGGGCAGGATGCCAGAGGGGGAGTATGGGAATCTCATGAGTATTAATAAGACCAAATGTCAGGTGCTGAGTTGGGGCTACTCCTGGTATCAATACAGGCTGGGGATGAACAGATAGAAAACAGCTCTGCTGAGAAGTTCTTGGGAGTGCTGGTGGATGCGAGACTGGACATGACCCAGCCATGGGCACTTGCAGCCCAGAAAGCCAAAAGTGTTCTGGGTTGCATGCAAGGCAGCATGGCCAGCAGGACAAGGGAGGGGATTCTTTGCTCCACTCTGATGAGATCCCAGCTGCTGTGCTGTATCCAGATTTAGGGTCCCCAATAGAGGAGGGATATCAACCTGTTGAAACAAGCCTAGAGGAGGACACCAAGGCAATTAGAGTGATGGAGCACCTCTCATAAGAGGAAAGACTGAGAGAATTGAGATTGTTCAGCCTGGAAAAGAGAAGGTTTTGGGGTCACCAAACTGTGATCTTCTAGCAGCTGAAGAGGGACACAAGATGAAGCGAGACTTTTTACAAGGGCATTTAGCGACACGGCAAGGCGCACTGGCTTCAAACTGAAAGAGAGCAAGTTTATCTTTCAGTCGGAAGAAATTCTTTACTGTGAGGATGGTGAGGCACTGGAACAGGTTGCTCAGATGAGGTGTGGGTGACCCAGCCCTTGAAGTGTTCAAGGCCAGTCTGGATAGAGCTCTGAGGAACACAAACCAGTGAAAGATGTCCCTGCACACAACAGGGGGCTTGAACTAGGTGATCTTTATGGTTCCTTCCAAACCAGGCCGTTCTGTTATGTTCTGAATATCAGCGTGGTGATCAAAATCTGTTGCCTCAAGAATATTTTCTTGTGTGCCTGGCCTATCACAGGTGAGACTGCCCAGTTGATATTTTTGGATGATGATGGAGTAGTTGAACTTGCAAGGGGAATCTAGAAGAACGATCTTGAAGCACAATACAGACCTCTCAGTTTAACTTACAGACCATGTATATACAAAATCATGCAAACTTCAGATGTGTTCCTAGTGACTAGAATAATATGCTAAGTATCTGTCAACAAACAAGGGAATATTGCTGCTGTGTATTCCATACTCGTTTGTTAAGAATCTGCAAGACAAGGGACTAGCTTTTAGTGAAGTCTCAGAAGTTGCACAAAACACTCTGGGCCACCGTAAGCTACCAGTTCTGGTTTCTTTCTTAGATCAACTTTTAAAAAATCAATTTATTTCCTTTAGCATAAAATACAAATAAGCCAGGTCAGAATTAGTCCTTTCAAATCTAAAGAGGAAGCTGAGATATGGGAAAGGGAAATATCCCATGAGGATAAACAACTGACTATCTATAATGAAAATCTTTATCGTTGATTTCTGGAGGAAAAGACTCATTGTCTATAGAAATGCCATTCCTGTTCATTACTCTTGCAACAACGTAATCACATTTATAAAATTTTGCTTACATGCTCACTAGTATAGTCCAACCCTCAGCAATTAATACACTAATTGTTTGATGTAGATAGCTAAAAGTACTCTAATTATACAGATTGTTTGATGAGAAAAGAAAATTATTTCATTCTGCAGTCCATGTGAAAAAGATGCTTAAAATTGATGGCTTTGCTTAGTACAGAACATAATAGGAAAATACTGTTCACATTTTGAAAAGCAGAGAAGTAGGAGAGCAATAAAAGCAGATGTTCATACAATTGCATGAGAGTGCTATAAAGTTCACACCACTGTAGCTGCTGCAACCAGGCATTGTTATCTGTATTGCAGCCTGCTTGATGTGACTCTTATAATTGATTTTAGCAAAAGGCATGTTCAATTTTCACCAGTAAACTTAGAAGATTTCTCAGGTGTTCTTATAAGTCAGGAACTCAGAAAAATATCTATGAGTTTGTGGGAGTAAATACATGTAATGTGTGTTGTACAGTGCTTGATATACTGTCATTCCTTAACCAAGCTGCAGTCACAACCATTCAGGCTAGATAAAATGTCTGTGGAAATATGACATAAGGAATGTTTAACAACACGTCCATGTCTTGCAGATATATAAATTTCATATAAAAACATAAAAATCTCTGGATTTTTTTTTTGGGGAGGCTGGCTGGGTTTTGTTGTGTTTTGTGTTTTTTCTTTTTTTCTTTTTTTTTCCTTTGAGATGTTGAATATTCTGAAGTCAAAACTTAAAATTAGAGCAGAATATGTAGACAGATATCAAATGAAAAATTGCTGGATCTGAGGCAGAATGAAAGCTGTAAGGACAAGAGAGAATAATAAATTCCCTCTAATGCGCACCAAAAAAAGTGCAAAAGAAACATAAGCTTTTGTAAAAATGGAGTGTGAAAGCAGAATTTAAATTACATAATTTCTAGAATTTCAAAGACCTATGAGGAAGTCTATGCAAAAAATTACCTTCCAATCTGCCTTGAAATTTAGATGGTATCCTTACTTAAATATCTTAATATACTTACTTAAATATTTATTCTTATTTACATAATATAATAGAAAATTGCATAAACGCTTTAGGATTTTTCATGCAATATACTTTCTCCATATTCTGTAGTTTTAAAGCAAAATCCAAGACTGCCAGTTGACATTTTAGAGAATTCTATTTACCACCTTTTCTCCAGAGAGTCTGTCTCCACTATAAAGGTCATAACCAAGGACATCATGGTCCTTAAAGAAGCTCAGCAACTCATGTGAGAAAATAAAGATGAAGCAGATATTCTTTAGTAAGGTTAGCCTAGGTTTCTGTAGCTCTGCAAATAGCTTTTGCTGAAGCCAAAGGATTGCAATTTGTTATCCACTCTGGTGCTGAAGGCTTGTGCTAGTTATGCATATAGTCCATTAAATTTTTCTCTATCGTGTTCAGTCCTCATAGTGAAAGACAGCGTAATAGAAGTGCAAATTCAGGATGAAAGCTAAGAAGGCAGAAGTAAAAGAGAAAATTTTCACCAGCAAGCCATATATGGTCTGCTAAAGGTATGAGCTGTTGCATAAATTGTCCTGGTTCCAGCCAGGATAGGGTTAATTTTTGTAGTAGTCAGGATGGTCCTGACCAGGACCTGGAGATTATTTAGATCATTTCACACCTCACAGAAGAGGTCCTTTCTGCTTGGGGGCAATGTCAGACTCCACATGATGAGCAATTTTGTGTGAATCATTCCCCTCTTTTCTTGTACACTCTTATTAATACTGCTACTGCTGCCATTCCTTTTCTTATTTCATTTGCTGTTTCCGGTAAATCGTTCTTATCTCAGCCTGTGTTCTTTATCTTTTGTGCCCCCAATTTTCTTCTCCATCTTACCCCAAGGGACAGGGAACAAGGAAATGGAGCAGTTAACAGGCTCGGGGTTTGGAGTGTTAAAGTGGGAACATAAAATTGTGAAATAATCCTAAACCATAACATATGTTTTATAAAATTCCCTGCTCTGAATTGTAAATGGGACTCAGTTAATCCCAGTGGAATTCATATATTTTTAATTGCTTTATTTCTGGTTTACTTTCATGCAAATTAAATGTGTTATATCTTAACTATAATGCGTTCATCTTAATTGTAATGTTTTTATGGAACATGCCATGTGCAGTAACATATATTTTAGTTTTTGGACATGATTAATTTTGTTACATATCAACCAGAATAAATATAAAAGTGACCAAATACTGTAAGTGTTCATTTGATTGGCTTTGCAAGCAGACAGCTAGACAATAATGATTCTATAAGAGGTTATACAGGAGTGTGTGCTTTTTTTTCCTTTTGGCAGCCTAATGTGCTAGAAAATAAACCTGATTTACACACCATATTACATGGTAAATTTACAATAACTAATAATAAAATGTATAGTGACAGTTTAATGCAAATCATCTGAATGTCATGTTAATAGGGTCAGAAATTCCATTTTAGATAAGAATATTAATAAATTGCAAGTTTTTGAAAAAAAACAAAATGGATCACATTCAATTTAGCATTTTTAGGTAAACTACTCATATGCTTTACCTCAGTTCTTTGATTTAAAGGTTGTCCTCAAAAAGATGCAATCTAGAGCTCGGGTAGAAGTTTTCCATTATTAGTGGTTCATAAGGAAAAGGCATTCTTAAATCCTTTTGGAAGGAATACTTTTCTGTTTTTCTTGTCTTACTCTTTCTCAGAAATTAATATTCAGAGGGAAGCCAGGTCAAAAATTTGAAAATTAAATTGCATTTAAAAATTCCTGTAATTTCCTTCCATTTTTTCTGACCTGAAAATGGTTGACTTCTATGCTCATATGTCCTGTACTAAATTTTAATTATGTACTTGGAGCCATAAAATACTACAAATGTCAAAAAACCCCCTAAAAATAAAGTAAATTATTTTACTGTTCAGGATCACCTTCAAAATTTGTGCCCTAAAATATATTAAAATGCTACATAGTGCTGTAGCTACTTTAGCAGAAATTCCAAAGACTTACTGAAACACAAAAGCCTTTTTGAAGTTATTTTCTGGCAGTAGTACTGCATAATTGCCTAGATGAACCTTGTTTAACATAGTTAATTTAGCTGGATTTAACCCAACAAACTGCAATGACAAGATTCGTAGGTAAGAACACATGATGGAAGTTACCTCATGACACTGGAATAAAATGCAATTAATTAGGGAAGAGAATCTTTCTGCTCTTTATGACACCTTCAGGAAAATCATCAGCACTTCACAGCCAAAAAACCCACAAGCAAGTAAACAAAAAATCCCTACCAAACAAACCAGTAAACACCCTGCCTCATCCCACTCCCTGTTCAAACAGTATTATTGTAAATTTTCACTTTGGTCCATGAATGACAGTAATGAAAAGATTTGTCAGCATAACTAACACAATAATCTGAAATAAGAGTCAAATTGTCCATGTCAGAATGCCAAATCACCCTGCACTGATCTTTTAACACCTTATTACAATGGGAATCTTTGCATTAGTACCATTCTAAAATTCAAGTTGCAGCAGAAATATTTTATTTTTCGTTTATTTTTTTACATAAAGATCACAGTGCATGAGTCTTGTACACAGTTTCTAGAAGATAGTTTGAAATTATTTCTTGGGCCTGGAGTTTGCCTGAATTGTTCACAAATTTCTTTAGAGATCTCTCACACCTTAAAGAGAGTAAAACTTAAAATCGCTTTATAGTTTTTAAGGATAGATACATCAACTTCAATGCATAGAATTTCTTTCATTTATTTAGGGAAGTCACAAACACAGATTGACATGAATGTATCATCTTACTTCATTTTCCTATTAACAGAAGAGTTTTGCTTATTTAAACATTTTTTATTGAAAAAAATCTCCAAAACTTTTAAAACACTGTAGAAGTTAAGCTAATAATTTCACATTCCACAAGACCCAAAGGTTCTCTTACATGTGAGATTCTTTTTTGATGCAATTTAAAATTAGAAGCTTCTGAAACATCTGCCAGAGATAGATGCTTTGGACACTGGTAATTACTAAATCATGTGCAGCTGTACACATTTTTGATAGCCCTTATAGCACACAAAACTGCTTCAACAGCAATAAATCTAAACAATTCCTTCTATTATAATCAGGGTTATAATGTTTTTTTATACACAAAAACTATGCTTGCAGGTTTGGAAGCAAAAATTAAAAAAAGCTTCTGTTCAGATTATACAGATTACATCTATTTTAAGATACAGTGATTTTTCTTGACATTGTAATAATGAAGAAAACACATGGAAAAAAATAAATCAATCTTTGCAATCATTCCTAGAATATGCCAAAAAAGAAATTGCTTTCAAATTAGAAGGAACTTGAATTCTTCATATATTGAGATGAGATAGTAATGAAATTCATACTGGTTTTTTACTTTGTTGGGATCTCAGCAGCAGAAAAAATACTCAAATTACCATGAAAGAATAGCATAAACCAGTGCAAAAAAACAAAATTGAGAACTGTGACTAAAAGAAGAACTCAATGATATGATACCTCAGTTATAATTTTCTGGATCCTCAGTTTGACTTATAAATTCTAAAGAAGCAAATGGACTTGCTTGAACACCAGTCACAAGGTGTTATCAGGGAAGGTTATTATTTAGAATAATTGTGGAGGCAATAAAAACAGGAATTTTCAGCCAAGGATCTACTTAGTCTGTATTGAAAGTGGCTGTCTGCTTCTCAGACCACAACTTCCTCAGAGGAGGCTGTTGGTCTCCTCTCTCTTGTGACCCATGACAGGATCAAGGAAATGGAGTGAAGCCATATGAGGAACAATTCAGATTGGATGCTAGGAAAATGCTCTTTGCTGAGAAACTCTGTGGTTCTCAGGCACCCCATGGCAGTGGTCATTGCACCAAGTCTGTTGTAGTTCAAGGAGCATCTGGACAAAAATGTATGGCTTCGTTTCAGGCTTTCCTGTGAAAAGCAGAGAATTGCACTCAATGATTCTTAAGAATC
>LTAT01000004.1:38505014-38517689 GCA_003286495.1 Chlorodrepanis virens | reverse complement strand
AGCAGAAAAAATACTCAAATTACCATGAAAGAATAGCATAAACCAGTGCAAAAAAACAAAATTGAGAACTGTGACTAAAAGAAGAACTCAATGATATGATACCTCAGTTATAATTTTCTGGATCCTCAGTTTGACTTATAAATTCTAAAGAAGCAGATGGACTTGCTTGAACTCTGTGGTTCTCAGGCACCCCATGGCAGTGGTCATTGCACCAAGTCTGTTGTAGTTCAAGGAGCATCTGGACAAAAATGTATGGCTTCGTTTCAGGCTTTCCTGTGAAAAGCAGAGAATTGCACTCAATGATTCTTAAGAATCATTCAATTTTTTTCTATGGCTCTATGATAATATACAAAAAACTCAGCTGACAATCAAAACAACTTAACTAGATGGCGCAATATTTTCTCTACCCTAATATCCTTGGTTGTGTTTCTGTGTACTACCAACAGCAGGAACTTTTAAAAAATCAGATTCTACCTAGATACTTTATATTAGGAAACCAAAACCAGTGACTTTGACATCAGCTCCCTGAACTTCCAGTTTTCTAGCAACAGATTAGAAATAATAACAACAACAATTTCTTGGACATTGAAAATAGTCATAAATGTTTTAAAAAATAAATCTAAAATGATACCACCAGAGAAAAATCCAGGGAGAAAATTTATCTATTTTTATCCATTGTAACTATTCGTTAGTGCACATTAAATGAAGTTTGATGCGACACGTCAAAGGAAGAGATAAAAAAAAATAAGAGCATCAAAGCAACACTAATCTGCTGAGTCAGGTAAATGTACTCTTAGAAGTAAAGGAGGAAAAAAGAAGAAGAAAAGGAATCATATTAACACTGTTTCCTATGATTGCCCTAGCTAAAATACTTTTTCTTTTTTACTTTGATGGAAATGTCATTGTTTAGAGTATGCTCTATTTTGTCCTGGTTTTTAATTTGGTTTCAGTTTAAGTTGGCTAGAAGTCATTTTTCAGTGAACTAGAAACTCCTTGGATACTGTAAGTTCTGGGTGAAATTGAGGAACATGACAGTTCTGATGGCTGTAACAGTCATTATGTTGATGATTATGCACATGAGTCCCATAGAACTACAGAAATGCTGTATGAGCAAACACTCTCTGGAAAGACGTACCAGGTGCACCCCTCTAAGATCAGGCACCCTGCTGGATCCATTGAGGACATTTGCCCCAGAAGGAACAAAGACATAATTCAATGAGTCCAGAACTCATGGCTCATAACATCATCCCTTCCCTCAGGAGGGTTCAGTAGAAAATTGGACAAGATCTGTTTAATATCTTTCAAAAGCATATTTGGTGAAAAAGCATTCTCCAGTAAAAACATTGCTTCATCCGAAGCAGATGCATTTCCAAACTCTTTTACCTTATAAGATGTTGGCTTTACAGTCTTTATGGATTTTTAAAACTTTTTTACATACAGGATGGTAGTTTCTTGGACAATATATATGGAAAGTAGAAATTCATAAGCTTTTCACTGAATAGATACAAGACATGTCAGCAAAAGAATTTTCCTAGGGTTTGTACTACTAAACACACTATAGAAGAAGAAATCTATACATGCTCACAAGCAGAACAAAATCCTATGTCGAGTTCTAAAAAGGTTGTGTCTCAACATGACTGCCTCTATGAAGAATTCCACAATCCCATTTAACCATTAGGAATTTTTGATAGTGAGGAAGACAGCACCCAGAGAAAAAAGAAAAGCAAGAGTTAAAATGTAGTCATTTTCAAGCTACAGTTGTCTGTTTCTGTCATATTTAGAAGCAATATATTTGGGAAGATAGTTTTTTATAATGGTATAACACTGAACCAGTATAAATTACACCTACTGGAAAAGATCACGTGGTTTGCAAATTACAGACTGGCGAGGACAGATAGTTTTTTAAATAATGTTACAAAATATTTGCCTCCCGCATTCAACTCAGAAAGGCAGTTTTGAGAAGTCTAACTTAGTTTTTTAGACATATATTTTAGCATACAGATTTGATACCATTGATCTTAACCTTTAATGTAAAAATCACATTTAGATAAACTTCTGATGTAAAAATGCATCTGGTGTTAATTATTTTTTTGTTGATTTGTGGTTTTTTACATTTCAGTATAAAAATCGATTTTGTAAGATGCCATACACATGTGGAATACGATGCCATAATACAGAGCCATAGAGAATATGTTGGCTAAACAATGTTTGCTAGACAAGATAAATAGATGCTAGAAGGAGCATTTCAGTAGTTTTCAACTTGTGCTAATTTACCCTTCATCATTTCACAATTGGGTCTAAGTACAGTAGGAAAGCAGGAGGAGAACTTTTTAAAGGAGAACTCTGTAAAGGAGGAGGAAGAACTCTTTAAAATATCTTTGAAAAGGTTCCGGTTTACTTCCATTAAGCAAGAAATCAGGAGAGGAATTCAGTGTTTTGGGAACTCATTTTGTCCATTGTTTTTTCTCAATCCTATGTATATGCAAAGAATTTAAAGTTCTTCTTCCTTGAACGTGTCACAAAGCAAACAATAAGAAGCAGTTCCTTTGCTCAGAGTTTCAGGAACATTTTCCGTCAACACATATACCCAAACGTTTGCTCTCAAGCACAGCAGTGCTCAGAAAAGAAGAATTAAAGGAGTCACTCTTTTTAAAGGAATGATAGGGTCAAGTCTCTGGCTAGATTGCTGAAGAGAACAAAAACTCTTCAGCAGTATCAAAAGACACCATAAGACACACAAAAGCAGTATGTTCCCTAAGCCTTTTTGGAAATATTGATTGCTACCTACTCTTCTATTCTGAAAAGGATGGCAGTTATCTCCTCTGAACACAAAATACAGAAAAAATACCATGTAAAAAGGGAAACATTACAGCTGAATTTCCTGACAGAAGTCAAACTACTGCTTTCTCAGTGACAGAATTAGATCTATGAAAAAAGCTTTCAAGGAGAGAATGTACTTCTGCTTTTATAGTACTTATAATGCTGATCTTTGTTGTGGCAGTACAATTACAATATTGTATCATTACCTCGTTTTGTCAATATTGTAACAAAACCAGCAATTTTCATTGTTTCCCATTCTAGGATGTGCATGTACTTAGAAGAAGAATAAACCTCTATGAGAAAAGGAAGAATTACTCCATTTCAATCATAAAGGTGCCACCTTTTTTATGAAGATTTTATAAAAATCTGGATTTTCTTCTTAAAAAATTATGCTTTCTTCACTTTGCTCACTGGTTAATATATCAGTAAAAAGCACTATTGCTAAGAGCAATGGTCAGTAGGTCTTTTGTTCCTTGATATGTTAAGAGAAAGCTGAAGATAGAAAAATATTCTTTGACAGGATTTACTCTTGTCAATAACTCATTGCATAATCTTGGTTTAGCTCTTTTTTAGAAAGAAAATCTAAAATGATTTGTACCATTTAAAAAAAACCTGTTATATTCTGAGCCACTCTTATGCTACTGAATTAAACTAATTGTAATATATATTAAAGAAAAATAAAAAGCAGGCAAAAAAAGAGAAATTAAGTAATTGATCCTCTTTTTGGGTGTGGCACTAATTTCAATTAGCTTGAAATTGATTCTTTTACTTGTTTATAAGATAAAATATTTTGAAGGAGCTATGCACTTTTAAGAATAAATGCGAGAAACACATCTTAATTGTAAAATGTGATTAGGTTTATATGGATATTGGATCTGTTCATATATCCTGTTTAAAGAATTTATAGAGTCTTGTTGACAATAAAGTTAATTACAGACATAATGCAAGTTTTGTAATCCACCTCAAAATGCACCTTCATGTTCCTATGCTGATTCTGAATCATTGCTGCTCAAATATGTGGGTGAAAAATAAATAAAGGAAGAAATAACAACTAACAACCAAGAAAAGTGAAATCTGGAATTTTGGTTTATGCTGCTTTTACACAAGTGGTTAAAATACCATGCCGATGTATTTTTATAACAGCAAGTACCTCTCATATTTCACCAATAAACTAATTTCTTGTAACTAACATCATCCCACCATTTTCATTACTTTCTGCTTTGCTATAAGCTTGCTTGCTTTACTGCCAGCTGAATAAGAACTTTATTTTGTACAAACTAATCTGTGTACTCTGATGAATACTGATTGTACATTGTGTACTGATGAGGCATGCCACCTATTTTTTCTTAGAAAAATAAAGAAAAAAGTTTTTACTTGGTACTGAGATGTAGTAGGCAAATGAAGCACTAAAAGAAGCAAAATACATCACATTTTTATCCGTATGCATTCAAAAATATAACAAATTACCCGAGTGAAGTTTTATTTAATTTAAACTTCAATAGATACAGTCACACAAATATAGTTTTTGATGTTGGTAACGATTTTTATTTCACAGATCAAAATATTCTTTCAGAAGAGTCTTTAAAATGTTGCAAAATCATTTGCTTCTACCTTAGACTACTTATAAAAAACATAACTAATTTCTCTATGTTGATCATAAATGTTCTTCAAAGAATCTTAAGAGCTTTTATTGCCTTACTTTGAAATTCTCTGTGTTGACACTCTTACAGTCACCTGAGAACTCTATCACAATACCTGCCCTCTTTCCTAACTTTTGACTCCATACTGAATGGGACACTGAGAAGGGCACTATGAGAAATTTCTGTGTCTAATTTAAGAACAGCACATATTCTTTGAAGAATATGAAACTGAACATATTTGAGAGATGAGTACTACAGCAAACTACTACTTTCAAACTAATTTCTTGAAGAGAAGTTTTAATGAGGTGGTGAGAATGTTCAAACATCACCTCCCAGAAATATTAGGTGCAATGGAAAGGGTCTCTCACTGACTATTTTGTGAATACAGATTCTTCTATCTTTCAGCAGGAAAGAAAGTACATTTGAGAAAAATGACTGCCTGCTGTCTGACTTTACTTTTCAAACAATATAGTTAGTTACAAAAAAAGTAAACTAGTTGTCTAGGCAATGAGTGAATAAAAAAAATATTCCATGGTGGAGTTCTGGATGCTTTGAGAAATTCTTACCTGGACTGAGGAGTACAGGTGAACATGTTTCTAGTGCTAAAAGTAAAAATTAAAAAGATCTTTTTTAAAACAAAAGAACTGTGGCATGTCCATTGCATATTCATTTTCAGACATCCACAAAGAAGAGACTTGTGTGTCATAGCTCAGTTAATTATTGGGAGAGACTTTGACTTGGAGGCCTAGAGAAAACCTGTCTTGTGATTACCCTGCTTGATTCAAAGATTAGCACATAATGCAATGATGATTATTTTTTTTTTATCACCCAATGTTGTTGTGCGTGTGTGTATGTAAACATATTACAGATTATTTTTGGTTTGGTTTGGTTTCATGCATAAACCCAGATAAACAGTGCTTTTAAATTAATTTGGTCACATCTGACTGTCCTCAGTGGAAGGTTCTATTTTAACACCTGAAATCTCAGATGTTGTACAGTAAGGATCTGATTTCACATGAAAAATAATTAGACTAGTCTTGCTCATTCACTTTCTTTTAAGTGTTAAGTATGAGGATGTTAGACTTTTGTCATGTTTTCTTGCTAAGGTTGTCCACAGACATATATTTTTACCAGATTATTAAATATACTGCAGGAAAAAATCGACTGAGTTTGAGGTGTTATCTCTACATTTTGGCCCCTCTTGCTCTATTGACATAAATGGGGATTTTTCCAGCAAAAATATAGAAGTGGGTGAATATTTCAAGTAGAAAGTACATAGAGAGAAAGAATATGAATTAGTGTGAAAAACAAATTCTATTTCCAAAGGTCTCAAAATAAACAGCAAATACATTATAATCTGCACATCTTCCTTGTGAAATCTATTTTTACTCTTTTCAAAGAGAGTGAAACAAGAGGAAAAGGAAACAAAATTATTTGAAGTTATCAGAGAAAAATCTGGAAGGAGAATATATTCAGAATGCTGTTTAAAATGTGTGAGCCACTTGGGCAAGGTTTCAAACCAAAGTTCAGCTAAAGGGCTTCTGAATTGCATTGTGTTCCTTAAATCAGAGAAACATATTCTCCACAGTGCCACTAGTTGTGCATTGCTGCCAAGCACACAGTGGTTTCCCTAGTTTCAATTTTCCTCTTTGACAGACCTTGATGAAGGACAGAGGAAGAAAAGGAAAGACATTACATTGCAATGGTTGAACAGAAAACACTGTGCCTGTATGAACACATTATTTTCAACTTTTTTTTTAGTTATTTTTAACTTATAAACCCCCCCCCCCAAATATTTTCAGAAGAGGAATTTGGTATAATTTAGTCATTTCTGTGTTTGTAGCTATAACAAAATCTTCTTAGTCAAAAATATGAGACATTTCAATGGTTCGTTGTCCAACAGGTCATTTTTCATATTTAATTTTTGATCAATGCATGAAACAACAATCAAGTACAGTTCTCTCAGTATCTATTAGACAATAGCTAAGCTGCTGCTTACTGCTTGTGAATAAAATCTTACTAATGGTAGAGAACCTAAACTCACATGATATTGGCAATCAGATACAGAAAAGCATGCACATTACTGGAGGCTGGAGGGGAAGGAAAGTTAAGCCCCTAAGTACCTTTGAGTGCCTGGCCTTAAATGACCTCAGTTTCCTCTGACTTTGATATGAATTGAACCTTCACAGTCTCTCACCGAGTACTAAAGACTTGATTTATTCTATGACCTCAGAAATTCTGGTCATTATTTTCATCTCTCTGGGTCAGACAGGTTAAATTTTGTCATAAACCCAGCTGACACTGGTATCACATTAATTGCTTTCACTGGGTCAAAGTTGACGACATTGCAGCCCATTTTACTGTACTCTTTAACCCCATACTTAAATCTCTGTCAGATACTGTATTTCAGTTGTCTGCCAGAATGTGTTTTATTTCTTCAACAAATTGTATTTTTTGTTCCTTCTGTAATGTTTGCAACCGACATCCTCCTTTTTAACTGACCTTCCAGCAAACATTTTCTTTCTAAATGCATAACTTTATTTTTTGAGAGAAATCCCCATGAATATTTTACTGCCTATCTATTTTAAATATAGCTAAACTGTGAGCAACAGAACCTTTCAAAAACAGAGGTGTCTTCTCCTTAGCAGTGGTGCTGTTTCTGCTCATCACTATGGGAACTGTGGGAATGCACAGAGCTGGAGCTATGCACTGCCTGAAGTAAAGGACAGCACTTGTTGCAGGTTAAAAGAGGATGCTCAGCTGGCTCGTGACTTATTCCCTGCATCCTCTTTGCTTAAGAGGGCAGCAGTTTGTTGTTATTTGTGTTGGCTGAAATAAAGAATCTTCATCTTTGGGTCATAACTGTGGGCCTCGCTATCAGTTTGTTTCTCTTTTGGGGATTCACGTGTGTTGAGACTGAAGGTTTACCCTGTGGGAAGTCTGAAGGGAGCTGCATCATCAGCACTTTGCTTGCTGTCCTTTTTGATCAAAATAACCTGATATTGTTCACAAGCTAATAAAATAATGGCATGCATACATACTGTGCTTTTCTGAATAGGCTGAGCAAAACAATGGGTTTGAGACCAAAAAATTGCATGAATTCTGTTTTTACCTTTGTGTGTGTGCATGTGTGTGTGTGAGGGTGTGTGTGTGATTTTTTATGCTATAATTGTGGAAGCTCTGTAAAAATTGTGACAGCACTGTTTCTGATCTTAATTAATTTCTTTTGCCAAGCAGTAGGACAATGCTAATTCTTTTTTTTGAGCTAATGAACAGATTCCAGAGAAAATTATGTTGGCAGTATGTAATTTGCCAGTGAACATATATTCTTGATTTTTTTTGCTGAAGGGAAAACAATCTATAGTCTGGATAAAATTTTTCCTTGAAATGTAAGCCAAATCCTAGGTTTATGGAAGGAAGAGCATGAAATACATTGTGTTTGAAACAACTAGTAGAATTTTAGCCCAACAAAATACTCAATTAATATTTATGAGTAAAATTAAACATTGTTTACAAATAAACGATTAAGATCAGTATTCCTGTGATAGATTGCATGATAGAATCATAAAATAAACATCTGCAAGGGGAATTCAAGGATCATCTGATCCAACCTTTCTCGGCAAAATGATGTCATTTCAGATTGTACTTTTGAAGTGTTTTTCAAGATACATATTTTACTTTTCTAAAAATAACATTGAGATAGTCCAATTGTATGAACATAATAGTTTCACATATTCTACTACCAAATGGCTCAATTTATTTAAAATTGCACAAATACTACAATGAAAAGGAAACAAAATTATCAATGACTACTTGAGTCATCAGTAGATAATTCTTAGACTAGCTTAAAATAGCCAAAACAACCTGCAGAAAAGAAAGAAATAGTCATTTGAGCAGTATTAAATAATGGATACATGACCTCATCTGTTGCTTGTATATCCCTATAGCATTGAGCTTATTGAATGGTGCTAATTTATTGATATTCATATTGATGATTTGGATGAGAGGATCAAGTCCACCCTCAGTAAATTCATGGATGACGCCAAGTTGTGTGTGAGTGTTGATCTGCTGTAGGGTGGGAAGGATCTGGCAGAGGGCTCTGGACAGGCTGGCTCAATGGACCAAGGCCAGTTGTATGAGGTTCAACAAGGCCAAGTGCAGGGTCCTCCACTTGGGTCACAACAACTCCAGGCAGCACCACAGGCTAGGGGCAGAATGGCTGGAAAGCAGCCCAGCAGAGAAGGACCTGGGGGTGCTGGTCAACAGATGGCTGAGGATGAGCCAGCTGTGCTCAGGTGGCCAAGAAGGCCAATGGCATCATGGCCTGTATCAGGAGTAGAGTAGCCGGCAGGATATCCGAATGTTACCTGTACTTTGGCAAGTCTTTTCCCAAAAAGGAGCATGTATAACTGTGGATGCTGCTGTGCATCCTAGTGTTGCAGGAGGAGCCTTCCTAGTGTTTTATCTCTTCATTCACACACAGGATGACATTGCAGTGCAGGAGGCATCGCAGCTTTTCTCTTTTCCTTTATTCTGACTATGTACGAGGCAGGCATTATTTGAGGCACTATAAGTTCCTTTTATACCTTTTAGAAGACAGTCAGTTTTCAAGAAGAAAGGAAAACTCTGACACAGTTATGGCTACTTAAGCTACCAATAAGGGAGTCTTGAAATCATATATGCTCCAGAATTAGATAGCAGCAACTAAGATGAAACCCTTCGGATTCCCTGTCCTTTTTTCTCCTCCAGCACAAGCAGCATGAGAACAATAAAAAAAGTCTCCTTCCTTCTTTGAATGGAAGGGGTCTTATCAGTGCTCCCTTATATTTATTAATGCTTTAGATCTCAGTGATGTTCCCATTTATTTTATCTGACGTATGATTACGTATTTTTGTGGTGATTTTTGCTCTCCTTTATTGGTTCTTTTCCTTATGAACACTTCTATTCTCCTATGTCTGCAAGCAAAAAGCAGTTACCTGTAGTTTACAAAAGTGTTACAGACAGAAGGGTGCAGAGGGAATATTTTTCTACTTTTGTTTTCTTATTAACTAATTTGAAATAGCCATGGCCTTTCTGTTGACATGAATGAGTTCTGTATACCTGGAAAAAAACTATTACAATTCAATAGTGATTTTAATATACTTCAAGAATAATTTTCTGAATTTCAAGCATATTCTAAGGGCTCAGAAATCAGCTAAAATATTTTTTCTTGAAAATTTGATAACGCTTTCTCTTCCTATTAATTTGTTTTAAAGAAACAATAACATAGCAATATAGGACAGGAAATCTTAAAACACCTCTTGCAATTTTTCTGGAAGCTTGAAAACATTATGAAAGAGTAAAAGATGTTCTCTAATAAAGAGTAAAAATTAAATATGAGTTTCTGCTGGGAAGTATGTGAAAATATCATGAGATTGCCACATGTTCTGGCTTGTGTGGGATATTTGTTTAAGAAACTGGCTATGGCCAAAGCCAAAATTATATTTTTAGGAACAGACAGCAAATAACCATCTACTTTCCCTAAGGAATGTTCATGAAATATATCCTTGAAATATATCCTTGGTTTTGCCAAGAGCAGGGCTAATTTGTTCTGTCATTGGGAGGGAGTGGAGCCTGTGGTTTTGTGAGCATTATTTTACTAATGTCATGGAGCACCATCTGACCCTATAGCCTCATGGGGGAAATGGACTGTGTCTCTCTTCTGAGAAAAAGGTTATTCCTTTCCAGTGGAGCAAGTGTGGGGGTGGAGTGATAGGGTATCAATGATCCTCAGCAGAGAAGAGAAGATTGGGTGGTATGGCTTCAGTCAGGTCAGCCTCTGCAATCTCTCTTTGTGCACTTTTTTATTAAAATTGTTGCTGTTACTGTTCATTGTCTTATCTCTTTGCTGTTTCAGGTAATTTGTTCTTATCTCATTGTTCTTGTGTGATCTTTGCCATTTGTGCTTGTAGCTGAAGGGGGAAAGGAAGTGCGTGGAGACATGGATTTTTAGTGGGACTACTGAATGGGAGAATACTATTCCTAAAACACAAAACCATATTAAACCTAAAACAAATACAGCAAGGACAGGACAGACTACAAGCAGGCACTACTTAACCCTCTGTAATATATATGTGTTCCAAGCTACACACTGATATGGATTGGTGAGGTGAGCTGCTGCATGTTTCTATTGGTCTATCCTAAGACTAAGCTTCCAGCCCCTGCCCACCATCTCTTCTCTGCCTGGCTCAATCCCACAACAAGCACAGGAAACTCTCACAGGGTATATGAAACAAAGTATAAGCTTTCTTCCCAGCTGCCCTTTAAACCAGACTCCCCAGTGTTGTGGGTCCCAATGCAGGACCATGCTGTCTCTGTTTATTCACAGGGAAAATGTTACCTTGTCCTGGTACAGTGTTTCTATATTATGTAATAAAATTGCAGCCAACATCTCTTTTCACAGTGTATTTCCTCCCATTTACACAGAGATAGAGACCTTTACTTGCTGCTAGCTGTTTAGCCTGAAGATAATGAGATGACATGGAATCTGCGAAGTGAAAACAATTTTTCCCAGGCTGCAGACTAAAAGTGGAAATGAGCCCTGAGAAAGACTTATGTACCATGTATCTCTTGTCTGGGTAACTGAGGCTTAAGTGGCACACAGGTAATGTCTGATTTTCTGGCACAGGGATAAATTCCATTCTAACTGCAACTTTGTCAAGCAAGTTAAAAAAAGGTATTAGATTATTTTCTGTTCCCTAGTGCATTGCCTTACCTGTGTTTCAAGAATTACTTTGTGTTCAAAGTAAAATTAAAAAGTCAGGAAAACAGCAATAAGTCTAAGGCACGGAATGAAATAATTTTATCAAGAATGTAATGTGCAGAAGTTAGGAAAATATTTCAGCTGTTATTTTAGTGCTTATTAGAAACTCTTGGGATATGATTATTTATGATCTTAAAGTTTTGCACAGTAATGTCATGCTTAATTGGAACACAAGCTGTGCACTGATTAAGTAGTCATAGCAGTAATATTTTAGCTTTTGCAGTCTGATTATCAGGATTTTTAACTCATAGGAAATAGGAAACTACTTTGTTAGCTGTAAACTAAGGTTACTTTTCATGCTTGTACTTAACTTTTTTGAAATCTTTTTTGTTCAATGTTACTATAAGTGATGATCATTTTTGCATGCTGTTTAACAAACTGTAAGCTGTATTTTTAAAAAGCTTTTGTTTTTTACAATGTCCAACTACATCTGAATAAACTTCCTGTTGAAATTCTATCATCAAGCTGCGTCATTTGACCCTAGATGAATAGCATCAAAGATTGAATGTGCCATTTGTTAAGAACTGAAACTATAGAAATACTAACATGCCCAGAAATACTAGATTCTACATTGTTCTTGAATTCAACACTCAACAACTATCACTAATGAGCCAAAATCACAGACACAAAATGTCAATTTATAGAAAAGTTTATAGATGTTATAAAAATAGTGGTGAAATGGACAAACCAACATAAGGCACTAGAACAAACATTAGGATTCTTTCTGGGTTTTTTTGTTAAAGTTCATTGCTTAAGTGACTAAAATGTTTTGACAGGATCATATGGGGATTGATAGATTTAACAGAGTAGTAATACTCCAAATCTGATTCCAGGGTAGAACAATTATTAAACTGCAGCTCTATTTAAGCCTTAAATATTAAGTTGTGGTTTTGATGAGATGAGATGAGAACATATTTCCAACAAGTCATTGTAACTCTACATTATGGAAGAATTTCCCTCCACATTAATAGGCCTGGCAGTCAGCAAGAGAAACCATTCAATTTGCATCACGTTTATCTTTTCTGCTTCCTATTTTTGCATTTAATATATGCAGAAGCATTTTATTGTATGGCACTTTGTTTTGCTTGGCAACATCACAGCTGTAACAACCAAATATACAGAAACAATGAAGCCTCTTTTGCAAAGAATAAAGGAAACATCAGGAGAGATCTATAGTTCCATCCTAATGAACCAATTCAGCGTGTGTTTATTCATCACAGTAACAGCTCACATGGGAAGGCCAGAAGCACTAGCACTGAGAAGGAAATTGAGACTGATACTTTATTTCGCTTCGTGTCATAGCTGGTTTCAAATTCTAGCAGTTAAATCTGATAACTTTGTGCTGCATCAATAAAAAAAACAAAATTAGCAGAAAACTGAAGAGAAAGAGGAGAGGAGAGGAGAGGAGAGGAG
>LTAT01000004.1:38470234-38489055 GCA_003286495.1 Chlorodrepanis virens | reverse complement strand
AAGTAAAGCCCAACCAAACCAAAACAAATGACAAAGCCCAAAAGACAGTCTAATCAGATTTGCATCTAAAAAAAAATAACAGATTACTTTCTCTGTGGTTTTGCTTACAGTAGCAACCAGTATGTGAACCATAGGAGATCACCAAAATAAGAATGACTTGATGCTTGATGGATTTTATGCATATATAATAATTAATGGAATATTTATCTCCTGATATCATAGTCAAAATACTACATGGTTGTGAATATTGTTTTTATACAAGTTTGTCACCTAAGAACAGTGGGGTTTCAAGAGAAAACCACAAAAAAAAATAGACACAAGGATTGCAAAGAAATAGAATCAGCATACATTCTAACAATATGTTTAGAAAATATCAAAGTTTTGCTCTGTTTGGTTTAAAAGAAACAAAAAAATGTGCAAGTCTATTGATAATCAATTTAAATATTGCTCTCAATCAAGCTCTCTTCTTGAAGTGGTCTATGACTTCTCATTTTAGAGAGCTGGTCACAAGAGGGCAACATAGTTACATACTTTTGGAGCAATTGTGACACCCCCTCCCAAGGAAAATTAATAGTATGAAAAAATAAAGCAATAAGGAAAAAAACCTGGTTATTGGTCAATGTTTCTAACAGAGTAAGTATCTGATTAAAATTACAAAAGTTAAGCTTAACACTGTCTCTCTATACAGGTTCCATAACACAATCTGGGCTCAGTGTATTATGATATTTTCAAATAAATGTCAGAGTTTCATTCAGTTCACCACATTCTTAAAGGATGTGCTTGCTCTTGTTGTATATCTGCACAAATTTTCCCAGATCTGTGCAAGCATCTCTTGTATACTGCAAGTAAACTAGAGCATAGTCTGAAAATGGAATCATTGGAATTTCATCTCCTACAATATTCTGATGCTCTTTTTTAACTTACTGATTATAAATTGTTTTCATCTGTGGAATGAATAAGGTATCTTAATGATTAGGGAATATGAGCTGGTTTGGGTAGAACATTCAACTTTAATTGTTGCATTGTTTTCTTAAGTTTTTAAGTGATCCAGGTCTTAAAGTAATGATTTGTCTGTTTCAAAGACTCTCTTTCTAAAAGCAGAGAAAAATCTTCCAAAAATATTTCATAGTTAGTTTTTATGTAGAACTAGTCTTACAAATATTCTGATAGAGAAATCTTTGTGGATCTGATATTCTGAAAAGAAGGCTGTTTTCTTGGTGCTGATCGTCACTCTCAAGGTAATTTTGTGTTTGTACTGGATTTAAGTCATGCAACACATAAAGGAGCCACAAGAACTTCCACCATAGGTACACTGTTGATTGGCAATATTGTCATTATTAATTACTACAGCATCACAAATTGTGCACAGGAAATCAACTGGAACAAGACTTCCAAGGACTCTCTGACAATGTCAGACAAAAATAAGTTCCAATCGCTATAGTAACAGCTGTGAGCAATGTTGTGGTTGTGTTGCAGTTAATGGCAAAGCTCCCACAAATATCAGGGAGGCTCAGAATTCACTTTCTGACAGTCATCTATGAGCTGCACAACTATAATTGACATTTTAGACATGGAGTAAAAATACTGAATTTCTCTACAGCTTGCTTGTAGATGAGTTAGTTCACATTGTCCATAATGCTTGAGTGACTAACCAATATACTGAAAATTCTGTAAAGCCAAAGTCTAAACTTTTCTGAGGACAGAGGCTTAAATATGCTGGTCTTACTTACTGAATAAACTTCTGAGAAAGTTTTGTAGATTGCTTTGTTTTCTTGTCACAGTCAGCCTACTTGTCTTCTTTAGTACATTCAAAAGGTTTCAAATTTCTCTGTTTTATCTGGAGTGAAAAAAGATGGGAAGAGGAGACAGAGGAGAGGAAAAATAAAATCTGAGATGAACTTCCAGAAGAAAATCTATCATATATATTAAAAAATTAAGTATTGTATGACTACAAGAATTTTTAAAAGGCCCTATATCAACATTATAATTTTTCTAAAATTTTACAATTTTTACTTACAGGAAAAAAAATTAAATAAGTTTGTTTTTTTTTTTTCATTTCTAGCCACCTGGAGCAAAATTTGGACTAATGAGAATTTTTCTTATATTACATTCTGCTGTATGGAAAACTCATTGAAATTGTAATTTAGTGTGATAATTCTTTTGAAAATGTGGTCTGTAACACACCAGTCCATTTAATCTTAGGCCTTCAAATGCCATGATCATTCTCCATATATAAATCACAAAACAAGAAGACAAAGATAAGGTGTTAGTCATTTGTATTGCCTTTTTCATCATCATCTCACTGGGTTTTTTTCATTTCATTTACCTGTTCTCAGATGAACTCCTGAAGAGTTACCCTAGGTTTCAAAGTAGAACCAAAGCTGCACAGTTACTGACCAGCTGCATGAAATAATTACACTAACAGCCAAAAAGCTGTTGGACTACACCCTCGTGATAGATCACCCAAGGTGAGGTAAAAATGCAGCCACATTAGAGCTAATTCAGGTAAAATAAAGGCATGTCTTGCATATGATCAGTCCCACTGATGCCTATATATCTGTGGAATCTATACTTAAAAAAGTATTTGTGTGAGAAAGGGCAG
The DNA here is from genome assembly GCA_003286495.1 of Chlorodrepanis virens. NCBI lineage: Eukaryota > Metazoa > Chordata > Aves > Passeriformes > Fringillidae > Chlorodrepanis > Chlorodrepanis virens. The sequence continues at coordinate 38,486,453 of LTAT01000004.1, read as the reverse complement.
GTGATGGGCAGAAGACAATCACAACCTAACAAAAATGCATGCCCTGATGGCTTCAATCTAAAGGAAGAGAAGAATGTGCTGAAGAACTTTTTAAAGCAAAAATCCCATCAAGCTGTAAAACAGAGATTTAAATCAGAAAACAAGGTAAAATGATATCTGTCTAAAATAGTATGGATAGCAAATAAAAACACTAATTCCTCCATGGCAATAGAATAGAAACCAAGGAGATGATTTTTTTCTTAGTAGTTCTTACTAATACTGTTTTGAAATGGCTCCTGAGTGTAATAATTGAACCTGTCTTCACTGTTTGAACTGAAATATCCCCTTAACTTACAAGAAAACTGTAGGTAGGTGATTCAAAAGAAAGAATTTCTAATTTTCTTTCTTTAATTTTACAGTTTTACTTTGCTGCACCCATCAATAAAAAATGAACATTATGGCAAAACATGCAATAAAGTTTAAGAATGATAGTAGGTGGTGAAAAGTAAATGTATGAAGTATTCAATTATCCATATACTGTAGAGATTTACTTTAATCCTTATGTATTCCCTTTCACTTCTGAGATAAATCTTTGTGTGCTTCCCTGTGGAACACAAGCCATCCTCCAAGGACAGGTCAGCTACCTCAAAACTCCTTCCACTGCTTTCTTCAAGGAACACAACAGGAGTGAGTAATTACAGAAATTTCAACAACCAAGCCTCTTCTCTCTCCTACTGGTCAGGTCTTTAAAAGGTACTATTATCCCCTAATGACCTGTTAAGTCTCTGAAAGAAATACAGCACATAAAATTCCAGCTGCTTTTTCTGCCTAGCTTCAGCATGATGGAAATCAGGAACCCCTGACTGTGTTATGGCCCTGTGTCAACTCTTCTGCTGCTGCTCTCTTTTCATGACAGGTTCCTCCTCATTAACTTTTGCTTTCCTACCACTGGAGAAATCCACGCACCCATTCTGTTGTACAGCTGTATTTCAAGCAGTAACTTACTCAAGACTCAGGACCCCCTTCAAAGTCCAGTTAATATTCCTAAAATTTAAAGATTATTTGTGTCTGACCTGAGACCTGAAATATGTGAAAGGACTTGGTTAATTGTTTTTTGTTTCCTGCTTTCAATATATTGAACAAAATTTTGACATTCCTTCCAAAGAGCAAAGGAAATGCACACTGACATGAACCTTTTTCCTCTGTGATGCATTCAGAGAAAAAATTAAATGCTTGCAATAGGGAAAAAAAAAAAGGCAAAAACCATAAATTTCATTGTGGGAGTACTGTGAGAGACAAATAGGTACAATAGTCCACATATGAGTCCTGTGGGAAGTGCTAAAACTCTATCTTGTTAGAATTTTTCCCCAAAATAAGTGAGTGCCACTAACTCAATCTCTAAATAACAAAGCATTAAGCAATAAGAATTTGATAAAGCTACTCTGAAATAGACATCCAATAATGGTGGCTAAAATTTCAGTGACATTAGCAAATAGCTATTTATTCTAACCTTTTCACACACAGCTACAGAAGCCTGTATTCTTTCAACAAAATCTTTCTTTTTTTCATAAGTACTCAGCCTTCTTTTGAAGTCCAGTGAGATCCAGATGCATTCATAATCACTAAAACCAGGACATGTTTTCACATTAGCTACAAAGACACAAATTTCTGAGTTGATTATTGATGTCACAAATTGAAATGTTGGTCTCAATGAAGCAATCAAATTTTAGAAAAGCAGCAGCTTATTTGAACAAAATTTAAACAAGTCTCTTTATGATACAATTTAAAAATGGTATATATGTAGAACCAGAAGATGTCTCCCATTAAATATGTTCAAAGTATTGATAAGACTGTTCCTTTTTAAAAATGCTTTGTGGTACATGCAGCACAGTAATATTCCTAACGAGGAGGTTCAGTTAATAGCATGCATAAACATTTAGCAACTGGATTCCACTTAGATATTTTGGTGATATTTTTTGTGGTTTTCTCTTATAAATTCTGAAATGTCATCACAATATGTGTGCATGCTTGAAGCTTTTTGCATGGGGGATATAGCATGACAGAACCTCCTACTCAGAACTCACTAATCCAAACATCTGACAAATACTATCCAGGTGTTCTTTCTACAAGACTTTCTCTTCTACACAGGCTTAAAAATCTACTCTTTCCTTAGTTTCATTTTCTACCAAAATTCAATAACAAGAGAAACTCAATAATCTAGGAGAAATATCTTCTTTATTAACCATTACATCATACAAACAGGGACTTACACTTACCTGAAGAATCATAACCTTCAGAAACATTGGAATCAGTAAAATTCCACTCCATCCTGGAGTTCAAAATTTTCACATGGTTACAAATAATCCTTTATAATTTTGTTTACTATACTCTGGATCAGAAACTCAGGATTTAATCCAAATAACTTCAGTAAGTTTCATATTTAATTGTGCTGAACATGTGCTTTGGACAAGTTGGGACAAAAGCTAGTTTTTATTTAAATAACTGTAGAATAGGCAGATAGGCAGTAGATATCATTTCTACCTGTACTATTCTCTGTTGTTGAGATTTTGTAAAGATAACAGAACTCAAGCACAAAATCTGCTTGAGTTCAGGAAAAGACAGCAATAGTTCAACTCTTCTTCATAAAAAGTGATGGAGATGAGTAACACCCATCTGCAACTCCTCTGTCTTCAAAATATTTTAAAAATATTCATTTTCTGTCGAAAACATTCTGCATATTGTCAACAAAAATAATACTGTGCATTGTCAGATGCACTGCATTTCCACAGCTCTGCTTTTTTGTCAGAAAAGACAAGTAAATAACTCCCAATCTCTCTCTACTTTGCCTAATTTGTTTCTGTTATCTCAAAGCAGACTATTATTGTGTCCATAAATCAAAGTGCAATGTTTCTTTACTTCATTGACAATTTCAATTCGGTTGAACAATTTGGGAGACTAGAAGCTTCACACACATCTGCTGGTGAGGCACAAAGATCTGTAAATGCACAAAACTGGCAATCTGGACCATCTCCCATGCTTCCCTGTCATAAACTATATTGAGACATCGACTTTAAAAAAAAAAGACAAAACTAAGAAAATACATCCAACTTGAGAAGCATTTTAACTCCCAAAACTAAGACTTTCCTAAAAAGGATTAAACTATGCAATCTCATCAAAAGGGCTGCAGTATCAAGGAAAGCCTTTCATGATGTTAGTGGAAGGAGATGGCACACCTAGGATAGTGTCAATTAAGAAGTTCATAAAACTAGGCTGCATCCCTCAGAAAACTGTCATAGCTCATGGAGCAGTCTAGAGTACTCCAGTAGAGGGTAAACACATACAGAGCTAAGAAAATCTTCAGCGTTTGCTCTTTTCTCATTGAGCCCTGGAACTCCTGGTGGAACACCTAGGTTTTTCTCCAATTCACACTATCAAGGCTCTGAACCATAATTTCCATTCCAGTGGAATAATCCTCTACAACTGTTCTAACTGAAAGAGTTACATATCTGAATGTCAGTTTAACTCCTTTAGACAAGCATGGGTGTAAAAAGGACTGAAAAGTCATTTTTGTTTTAAGTGGCAAACTTCATTAAGGAAGAACTGCAGGGACAAAAACATTTTGTAATTATGCATTGAAATCCAGAATTTGGATAGATCCCGTCTCCTTTTTTTCTGGGGATGTGTTCCTTACTTCTGTGTTTAGCCTCAGTTATATTCTCTAGTTCTTCAAATTTGCATTTAAGATCCTTCTGATACAATTTCATTGTTTTAGTTTAACTGACAAAAAAATAGCAGAATAAATTAGAAATAAGAACTTGAAGTAGTGATGGAGGCACTTGCTGAAATTAAGTAGAGGTATAATGGGTTTATTGGCTTTTTGCCAGTGTAGGCAAGAATTATTTGCAGCACAAAATTCATTCTGGCTGTATCCAAATTTTCTTCAAGAAGAGCAGATTCAGCATACAGTCAGTAAAAATCCCAAGCATATTTGCAGACAATTGAAGAATGAAGATGCTTAACTTAAAATGGAAAACGGAATATATTATCATATGATACTACTTCAGAAATCAAAAACAGTTGTTAGAAAATATTTTTCTACTTCAGGAAAGTGGTGCTTCCTTTGCATTTCACTTGCAAAGCTACACTTCTCTCTCTTTTCTCACCCCTCCTCAAAATAAAAGAAAATAAATGTAACATTAACAAGATGAAGACTGGCATCAAGATATCAAAGATTATATTCTAATTTAAAATGTCTGGTAAAAATATTTGCATGACTTTTCTATTAAAGATTTATGTCCTTTACAATAATACTATTAGTTCTGTATTCCATGGCAAACTGCAAAAATACTTTTAAAAATCTTTTTTTTTTCCTTTGCTAATGGAAAAATCTAACTTCTGCAGCACAATATAGTTTAAACATAGTTGACTTACTTGAACACATTGACTAAAAATGTTAACCTATTTAGGACTGGATTTCTTTTAAATCAACTTGATATGTGGTGATGTTAAAATTATTTAGGAGTGGTTTGGACAAAAAATAAGTGTACCCTATAATACAAGAACTTTAATCTATTTACTAATAATTCACTTTCTAAAACTAGGAAAAACTTACTCTTTGAGATTTCCATTTCCACTAAATAAGAGCACAAAGAAAGGTTAGCTTTGTCTTACATTCCCACAGAATTATTGAAGGACAAGAAAAATGAACACTATTATAATAATTAAAATTTCCATCATGTCTATAATACCTTTGACTCTCAAAACACTTGTTCATTCTTGGGAAAACATTTTCTTACTTTGAAAAAGAGCTGTAATGGAATTATAATCCAATGACATGGAAAGTATGTATGGACATTTTGAGATGATGATTGATGTTAAACAGAATAAATTATTCTCAGCTCTAGACAAATTATTCATTAATTTTATTTACTGAAAAAAAAAGCATGTATTTCATTCTCATTAATTTTATCACAGGAACTTTATTTGAGTTCTGGTAACTAGAGATTAGGGGATAAAATACATTAATGAAAAGTTTGACTTCATAGTGTTATAGGCATATATTTGTTATGGATACAGAGAGCAAATACTTTATTAATGCAGCTGATGTGTCTAGTAAAAATCAATCTAAAACCAGTGACCTGATCTAACATACCCTGGAATTCTGGAAGGCTTCTTACTAATTTTAGTGGTTACCAAAAAATCATAGATTTCAGTGAGGTTTCATTGTAGTTTCAGTCTGTTGAGTACCCATTAAAATCTTGACTGCTAAATCTGTGATTTCACTGAGGCAAATTGAAATTTAGGGTGACTAAATAAAGTTTGGTAATAATTCTTTACTTTATAGCACAAAGGCCTTCATCATTTATTCTCAGGCATTCTGCATTTGTCAAATACAAGATGCTTGAAAAAGCAGTGGGGAAGATGATCGTGCTTTGATCATATTTTGTGTTATCTCTCTTTGCTACAGAGCATTTCTGTTTGCATTCTTCATGACTCAGGGCCCCGAAAAGGGATTTAGACTCTCTCTATTGCTGTGGGAATTCAGCAAATGTGTTCAGCTTGACTGGGAGAGCTTTTCTGGGGTTTGTTGATTTTGCAGTTTGCTCTCAAATATAGCAGGAAATGTTGGCTTGTGTTTCTAGGGTTGCATAAGGGATTTTGATGACCAGTTCCTATTAAAATTAATGAGCATTGAGCATACAAATCCCACTGGTAGTCTCACCCTTTCTGCTATTAAAACAATAAAAGTTGGAGAGGAGTGACATGTAAAATAAAATTTATGTTGCATTAAAAAAGAAAATCTAGCTATCTATAAAACCATTCAGCAGTCCCTTTCCTTCAGTCTACAGCGAAATTTTTTATGGAAACTCCATGAAAGCACTTTTATTGCAGTTCTAGGTGCTCATACTTGGACCTTGCTTTATATGGGTTATTTGACTGGTATTTATTTTATATTACAGTATATTTCTGAAACGTTGACCTCTAATTTATTACAGGAAAGAGACACAGTAATAATAAAAAATGGCAGCAAGGGCTTCAGGTTTTAAAAATTTTGCTGATTCTTTATATCTTTCACATTGCATTTTCATTAACTTATTAAGAGTTTCTGAGCCCTAGACATATTTTTTTACTAACTGTTTAGGAATCTATCCTGCCTGATGTAATCCCAGAAATGGAAAGCAGGAAAAACATACTTGAAGCTTTTAGAACTGCCATTAAAAACTGCATTCTGCAGGGCAGGTTCACTGTTGTTATCACAGAAGACTGAGAATAGAAGACATATATTGATATACCACAAATACATTAAAAAGATTTCTTAGCGTTAGGAGAGAACTGAAAGATTTTTAGCGTCCAGCTCAATAAAGCAGTAACAGATTTTATGTTTATATGGCAATGAAATTACTAGAAAAATAAATTTATTCTCAAGATACAAAATGAAGCAGAACAACAAACCAAAGTACTTTTGAAAAATATTTATCCAGAAATTAGACAAAAAATTGAAAAAAATTCAGAAAACTATCAGTGGAGTTTCTTTTTGTCTGTCATTTATTTGATGAAAAGGATCATTAAATGCCACTTTCTGCTGCGGGAACATAACTCTTCAGGAATAGCAGTCAAAAAGGTATCATTTAATCTTGATGAAATTTTAAATTTTTGAGAAAAGATTTTTTTTGTTGTTGGAAAAATGGTAACATGGAAAGTATTCTACAGAAAAAGTATTTCTAGTTGTTCTCAGGGAGAAAAAGTATTTCTTAAAAGCTGGTCTGAAATCATCTTACACTCACTCTCTTATCTTCCCACCTTGCACCAGTGGGAAGAGACCCCTTCAGCTTCTTGCTAACCCTCACATAGGTGCTGAGGCATTCTTGACAAGCACTCCTGAGATGATCTCTCCTCCAGGCTAACAAATCCCAGTTCCTCAGATTCCTCCCACAGGGCAAAGGCTACAGTCCTTGGCCAGTATCCTCTGCTGCACTAACCCATCCATTTCTTTCTAATATTGAGGGACTCAAAAGTAGATGTATTTCAGATGGGATGTCATGTGTTCCAAGTAGCAAGAGTCAATATCTCCCCTCAGTGTTCTGGCAATGCCCCTATAAATATCCCCCAGGGCACCATTGTGCGTTGCTATGCTTTCTAAGTCTTATTTGTTGAAATTTGTTAAATGTTTCAATTTCCCAATTCTCTTTTTGCAGTTGCACTCTTCTTAAGTCCTCATCCTTAGTAATTTGAGTCACTTCTGTGACATTCTTTCTTCAATTTTTACTCCTTGAATATAGATTTGTGAAATTGATACATCTTAAACTGACTTCTCCTCCATTTATGATCTTAATATTACCTTTGTCACTTTCTTGGCCACCATCTTCCTTTAGGAATGAAGCCCAGTTAGCCCTACCTAATATCCTTGACTAACTGCAAATTACTTTCTCTAAGTTCATCACCTGGCTTTATGTGGAATTTTTCTTACCCATTCCATGCTACACATCCTATGCCTTCGCATATGTCACAAGTACAGGAAACATTTACCTTGAGACTGGTCCTTTTAACAAACAAAACAAATTTCTCAGATTTCAAGGGATAATCTATATTCTCAGGTTTGCCCTACCTGAGCTTTGAGATGAGCTTATCATAGTGTTAAATCCAATCCAGTGGTGCCAAATCTCTATTAACATATTCTGAATCTCAGCACAGTTAATAAAACTCAGACATGACTCTCTTTGTTCAACATTCACACACCTCCTGTGCAATAAAAAAAAAATTTAAAAAGTTGTTCAAACCACAGGTTCTTCATCTTGGAAACTTTTATATTGGATGAAAACATTTTTCTTTTTTATTTTTCTTTTCCAATTCCTTATTTTCTTGACCACAAAAGCAAACAGAAAAATGGACCAGTCTTAAATTTTATAAATTTTGTATAGCACAGATTATGATATTTTATAGAATATAAGTATTGATTGCAGATGAAAATGAAAGACAAAAGTTTAAGAAACAATAAGCAACATTTTTTCTAGTGAAATGAGCCATAAATATTCTGGCTGAAGGTCAGAATATGTTGTTTTTTTGTTTTTTTTTTTTTTTCTCAAAACCATTAAAATCAAATCATTGAGTGTTGTTCTTCTGGAAAACTGTTTTTAAATATTTAAAAAAAAAACACCCTACAATGAGAAATTTGCCATGCAACTTCTACTACTGTACTATCATAGTGGTTTCATATAGTTCCTTGAGACTCCCTTCAGGGGTTGTGATTTTTTTCTTAAATTAGGAAAAGAACAATATGAATGAAAAATTTTGCTTTCCCGAAAGAGCTTAGGATTTTAAAATAGTAAACATAGAAAAAAAAGTAGACTGGAAAGGATTTTGAAGTTCAATAATGCCCTGTTCTAAGCAGAATGAACTTCAAAGTCAAAGAACATTACCTAACCCCATGTCCACTTGGGCTTTGAATATCTCCAGAGATGAAGATATTGCAGACTCTCTGAGCATCTGTGCCAGTGCTCAACCACCTTTTGGTGAAAACTTTATTTTTTAAATGTTGTATAGATAGTGTGAGCAGATTGCTTGTTAACAGGTGGGGGGAAAAGGGGGATAGAATATTGCCAAAAGGGAACACTTGTATGTGAAAACAGATTTTTTGAACGGGATGCTCAGTTGTCAAATGGCAATGGGAGTCCCTGCTACCAAGGTCCTTCCAGCTACATCTCCACCTGGCTCAAACAAGACCCTTTTGTGCTCAATTCTAATAATCCACATCTGTCCCACAGTTTTGCCAATGACTCTGGCCCATGCATAATTAGTCACTACTTGTTTCTTAAATATATTATCTACCTATTAAAGACTGTTCTACCTGACCATCAGTGGAGGAAAAATTTCTACTGTCTACCACTATCTAAACAGGATAGTTTCTGGAACAGCATCCACCTAAGTGAGTCTGTGGAGGGAAGGACCACATTCTCCCCATTGGAAGTTAACCAACACACTGACACATAAAAACTGGACTGTACACAGTGGGGGCTGATTGGGGTAATTTCTGAAGCTCCTATATGTCAGTTAACTACTTAATTGTGAAGGTGACTTGAACTTCAGTCACTCATCCAATTTCAAGTCTGCTTGTTCTCTCATATCAGTTCCTTATCTCATCTACATAAATGAACAGTGAGACCATTCAGGAGTTTACTGCTTGAGGTGCTCTGGCTGTCCACAGAGACCCTAATATCTAGCTAGCCCACTCTTACAAATAACTTGATTTTCATGTCTAATTACGTAGCTTATGTCCCACAGCACTTGCTACATGTATAATTAATCAGAATTCTTTGCTCCCTGCCCTTTCACTGAACTTTAAAAGAAGGCTGGCTCCATCATCTCCATCATCTTTAAAAACCCCGTTTAAGCAGTAGAAGAGTGTAATTAGGTCTCCTCTTAGCATTACTATCTCTTCTCCAGATTAAGTAAACAAAGTTTCTTCAGATTCTCATCATATGTCCAGTGCTCCAGTTTCCTCCTCAGCTTTCACTTCCTCCTTGTAATCAACATTTGCTTTGCATGGGGCATACCAAAGTTGACTCTGTATTTCAGATATGGTCTCATACAGCCACCTCACTGAGAAGCCACACAGTTTCACTCTTCATTGAGGTATTCAATACCAGGAGGTTGGCACACCAGCCGTTGAAAGGAAACCTGTCCTGTGGTGTTTCACAAACACCACTACATTGGTTCTAGAAGTCCTGTTGATATTAATCCCCTCAAGATTTTAGCCCCTCAAGCCCCTTTGAATCAAACTTCGCAATTTTTTCTTAGTTGTTCATTGTAGCTAGGCAGTCATAATTAAGCAAGTGCACTGTGATCATTGTATGCTTGGCTAGATTTTGTTTTAAGGAAAAGGGAAGACAGTCTCAACATTAATGGGTCTGGAAAATAGCCATCAGTAGTGAACTCAGCAGAACCGAGCAGTAACTGGGTGAAAAGTAATTCAATGGTGGGAGATTCTGAGCACCCTCATTGACCATTCACTCAAAACAGACCCCAGACTCAACTGCACATGCAGACTAATTAACACGAAAAATGACAGATATAGCAAGCAAATAGGGTACTAATTAATGGAAAAAGTTACGTAACAAATGAATGCCTTTGTTTGTTGTAATGCATGAATAGCTTTAAGTTTGGATGATGGAGGAGCCAGCCTTCTGTGGCTTACAACCCAGCTTCCCAATTTGTGCAAACTAGAATAAAGTAGAAATACTTCTCACCAGGTAAGGAGCCTGTGTTCAGAACACTGTAGTTTTAAGCAGTAACTCATGGCATCCTGAGCACCCAACTCACATCAGTTGCCACATCAACTTTTTGCACCCACCATGATCACAGTGGTGCTTGTTACTGTCCTCTACAGACTTCAGTCTTTTCAAACCACTGAGATTTTCTAACTTGGCAGGCAACTGCTCCCACTGCCTTTGGTTACCAAATGTGTGTCACTGTCCTCATGAAGAACATATGTACTGCATACTTCTTTCTTCCAAAAAGGAAGTAGACACTAACTAGAGGAACTTTTAGTCAGAATGTCACATCTTCTGTACTAGTCATCAGGGGCCAGAGTGCAATCCACACTCCCACACCCAGCTCTAGAAGTTCAGCTGCCTGGGCTTAGGGCCAGCAGTTGGTGCTGCTGTGTGTCTGTTCAGCCAGAGAGAAGAGACATTTGAGAAAGAACTACAAGGAGCAGGCACATGGCCAAATACAAGCTAGGACAAGCAGTCTTGCTCTTCTAATGGGCAACCTTGGGACTATGCCTGCCCCTGGTCTTGTAACTCTCTGCTCCTGCCCTGTCACTTTTCTTGTTACCACAGCTTGTCCAGACACATGCCAGCACACGAGTGCCTGGGCTCAGACTGCTGAAGGGCAGTGGTACTGCATCCCAGCAGGAAGGGACAGCAAGGGCTCTGCTGAACTGTGGCTGCACATGCAGACCCCAGACACTCAGGCGCATAACACAACTGACAACTCACCACAGACCACAACATCTGCCTCTTCTCACACCAAACCTACAGCGTCGATTTCAGTTCCATTTTCATGACATTATTTAACCCTGGTTTGGATGCAAGGTTGAGAATCTGGTTTTTGAGGTTTTTTGTTTGTTTTTGTTTGGTTTTTATTTTTTTTCTCAAAAGCCTTTAATATAAAAAATAAAAAATATATAAAAATATAAAATATATTAAAAATATAAAAAATTGATTGCACTCCAAAGATACAATGGTAAAAACTGAAATCGAACCTAATCACCTTCTTTTTTTTTAAGATGATAAGACTTACTGCTTTCAAATAATTTATTTTGTAATCTTTAACACACACCCTGCCAGAAAGAAGGTACATAAAAAGTTGCCTCATTTTTCTTGAAAGAAAATATATTAATTTTTTGAAAGCAAGATTTACATGTTATAACTATTCAATGTTCCACCAGTATATTGTTACTTGAGTTGTGGTGAAGCATTGAGTTTCATCAGGACCTTGAATATTTTATTATATGTATCACAAAACCACAGGAAATAGTGTAGATTTCAGTAGTGTTTAATGAATTCTATCCCTGTTATATGTTTTCACTCCAGTTAAGAGAAAGAAAAAAGACACCTCTATGTGCAAATTGTAAGATACAATCAGTAATAGAAAAAGATCTGAATGTTCTCTTGTTCAGCCCTTAGAGTATTCCTATCAAATTCCTTTCCTAAGCTAAATAATTTCTTCATGATTCAGTAATGAGCAAAAAGTATCAGGTTTTAATACTCTGTCTTGATTTATAATTATCCACTTCATCCAATTATTTTATTGTTGACCTTGGCCTTTTTGGTTTTTGTTTCAGAACACTACAAACCTTCCCAATTATCTCTGAATTTTAAAAAAGAAATCAATTTTCCTCTTCCTCTTGGTCACAAATTAGTGTGTGAATAAGACTTTTTATTGTCATATTAGTACTCTTTCAGACATTGCACGCCACCCAAAATTTGATTTTTACATGCTTTTGAAAGGTTAGGGGTTTTATTTGTGTCAGGATCACATAGACAGCATGAAAGATAGCCATCAGATCACTGAAAATTAGGAAATAAACTTCTCTCTATTATGTTTATCAAAGCAAAGGCAAAAGAGAGGCACATTTAAAGCAATCACTTTTCTCTGATTGTTACAAAATTTACAAAACCTCCTTCTCCTAGGTTTCATCCTAATCATTAGACCCTTGCTAATTTTATTTCTTGGACATTGATAAGTTGGTCAGCTCTCCCTTAACTGGTCACGGAAAAGAAAAGGTGCAAAGAACCTGCAAGCAGTGGGTGCATTCCTATGGAGTGGCTCCCCACTGGAACCAATTAAGTCCCAGTAGGACTAGACTGTAATACATTTGTCATACTGGAACAAATCCTGCTTCTTCTGAAGCAAGGCAAGGGCCACTTTGGTGCAGAACTGTTGGTAGAGAGTGATTTTGTGAATGCCAATATAGTTGTATTTAAATATACCCCAAGCAATAAATCTCTCCGATGAGACAATTTTCATAAAATTACGAAGATCACACTGAGTGGCCAAAGAGGAACAAAAATTTTTTAAGAGTTTATCCCCAAAATTAACATTTCTCACTTTCCTTAAAAAAAAAAAAAAAATTAAAAAAAGGCTCAAAAAAAAAAAAATCGAAACCTTAAAAATTATAAAACATTACATTAAATTTGAATAAAAAAGTAAACAAGAAGGAAAGAGAGCTATGAATGTTCAGTATTCATTTGACATAGTCAAATCAACTTTTCCTCACAGAATAATGGTCACATAAATCCTCCCTTATATTGACTTCACATTTTTCAGGTTAAAAAAATTGACTGATAGTGAGTTGAATAAATTGTATATAAGTAAATGCAGTCTTAGAAACAAGCACATTGAAAAAATGGACTGGACACCATTGTAAAGTAAATCCAATTATATTCATCTAGTGCCATACACGTGCATTAAACGCAGTAAAATTATTTAGATTTCTGTTTCCCACTAATTTTAACTTAAGTAAAATACATTGACAATTTATTAGTCACAATAGCAGATAAAGAAATAAAAAGCCCAATTGTATAGATCATGTGGATAAAATAAATTTAATTTGCTTGCTACTCTACAGCACATTACATCTACCTTTCATGTTTTGCTTGGCTGTGAAGTAAAAATTTTCAAATGCAGAGAATCTATAACATTCAAGTCCTTTCTAATCCTTGCTTCTTTTTTCTCCTCTACTTTCAATGGAAAAAAATCTCCCTCCCTTTTCCTTACACAGCTCATTGCTCTGTATGTGCAGAAGAGACACTTTATTCAGTCTTCTCTTCTAAACATTGAAGATAGCGTATTTTTAGACCTTTTGATTTCTTTTTTTTTTCATAAATCATAACATCTTCAATGTCACACTTAAAAGTTTACTATTTGCTTGATGTTTTCTGGTGGTTTCAATCATGAGAGAAACCAAAACTATTACTGAATAAAGTCTGCTCCTTGTGTGCCTGACTTGTCAATCTGTCTGACTTGTACTTAGAACTCCATGACACAGTTTTGAAAAATAACAAGACTACCCTAAACAATTGCAGTGTTGATTTGTTCTTCTGTACTGAAGATATAAGTAGACTAACTGTTCAACCTTTTGCCTACATATTTCTCTTATTTCAGTCCAGAGAAGGAGATGGATGATTTGTTACACACCTAGTCTTTCAGAGAGTGATTTTGCTTCCCTTATGGGTCAAAAATGGAATTCAGAAGTTGTGAGGCTGTACAATCCACAAACAGTAATACTAATTGCATCAGCTGGTGCCTAAGTAGGCATCAGTTACAGCTTCACTTTTTTTCAGAAAAGAAGTCATATGAGGAGATCAAGGAATACAGTGGTTTTCTACGAGTTTCTTGGTTTAACATTACAGTGCTTAATGTAGTAGAGGATATAAAATCAAGTTTTTCTGACAGTTTCTATTGTCATCTAAAAGAAATTTAGTATTGCATTCTTCTAGTGAGATATTTAGAACATGAAGTTTGGTTTTAAAATGAATTGTTCAAAATTGGCTAATTTTTTTATCTCATTGCAGTGCTCCATTTTACCCTTCCCCTTCAGCAAATAATGATGTAAAAATGCCATAGAAATTGGCAAAGACTTTTCAAGAAGAGTTAATTTATCATAACTGTAAAAGAGAAATATGCTTCAATAAAATAATTAAAATTCATATGATAGTGTGATATAGTATTTACATAGACGAGGAGTTATTTGATTTGGTATTAAAAAGTCTGATGTATATTTCCAAAATTCTCATGTGAACACAGAGTACTAAATAGAGAGTCTTCCTTCAGAGATATAAATGTTTAGCTAAATAGATTGTTCATGCTTGCCTCACAGATTGCACTTAGTAATAAAATCATATGGGAACAATACTATTTAATCTATCTGAATGCTGTTACCATCTCTTTGTTTTTACTGGCTGTTTTGCATAATGCCCATAAAAGTGTTTAGAAAAATAGTACACCATCCAAGACTTCTATACAACCCAGAAGATTACAATCTGATCTCTGGATCTTTTTCTGATGTTCTTCTATTTTTTTTTTTCTCTTCTTGTTTAAGTTGCAGGGTTCTTTCACAATGTCAAAGAATGAATTACCTTTGAATGGTACTTTCTTGAAGATTTGTTATGAGAATGTAGGTTGCAGGAAATTTTTACTTAAAAAAAAAAGAAGAAGAAGAATTTATATCTAGGATCTTATACTTGCATTTAGTGGACACAAGAGTACCAGAGATTCAGACTAAATTAAAAAAAAATTCTACTTTACCCCTTTATTTCAAATTATAGGTATTACTCCCTATAAAAAAAGAACAAAACTGAAGGAGTTTTGGACCAATTGCACATCCTTTTAAAAATTAACAACTGTGACCAAATTTTTAGTAATGTGATTAACTTTAGAAATAACATATTTGCTTCCTTAAAACAAAGTAAGCCACATCTCCACAGTTCATACACAACTATTCACTCCTACAGCACACCTAATCATCATGTGCCATACATATATATGTGTGAATATTTAATTTTAACTACAGGAAAGTAATTTGCGTTGTTTCAGTGTTTAAAGAATGCAATGTAGAGGGTATGATCCTCTCTCAAAAAAAAGCCCCAAGATAGTTTTTAAGTGAAAATGTTACTATTTTCCTTCAGAAATATTAGAGGGGATAAAACCCCCAAAACTAAATCCCATTGAGTAAAATTGAAATACCATTGAGCTGTATGGTCCCCTTTAAAATGGATGGAGATAGCAATTTTACTTAGTTACTCCAATACAATTTTAGCTCTTTGGCCATGACACAAGTTCTTCTATTGAGAAGGAAACCAGGAGAAATTTCTCAAGAGGTGAAATCATCAAGTGATAGATCAAGTAAAGAAGCCCATTAAAAGAAATTTGAAAGAAGCAGTTTGGGGAGCCGTCTTCCTCCAAGAGAATACCAAATAGACATGACTACATGCAGGCCACTCACTAGTGGCTTGAGTGTATTGTAAAAGTCCAACACAAGCCATTTTATGATTCTATATTAATTTATCCTTTATTCTCACTCAAAGCCCATTTTCTGTTTTGAAACTGTTACTGTAATTTGCAATGCATTGATTTTCTGAAGGATATTTCTATGTAATGCCATTTAAATTAAATCTTAAACACATAATGGTTAGAAACTAACATCTTCCTCATCCTTATTAACTGTTTAATAACTAGAGCTTTTCAGATAAGATATTTACAGCCGCATAACACAATATTTAAAGAAAAAATAGAGCCATTCCATCAATTGCTTGGTTGAACAACCTTTGCAATATTTAAATAGACTTTATAAAAACCATAAAATTTAAATGGCCATTTAGTGGAATCCACTTTTCACAAAAACTGTGCTGTAGTAGTAGTAGCATAAAACTAGCATATCAGAAAGTCTTAAAATGTTTTAATTCCTGGGCCAGCACCAGACAAGGACAATCTGAGAAAATATTATCTGCAAACAAGACACAGGGAGACACCGGGGCAGCAATCTACCTTTTCCCATCAGCTGTTTATGTGTCTCATTTCAAAGAATTTCAGGAAGAAACTAAGTAGACAGAGGCAATGACTCTAAAACTGATGCTCTCTAATTTGACTGCTATTTCAAGAGATGATTAAGTAGCAACTTCTCATAAACCATCACATCCATCAAAAGTTTGGACAAGAAGAACTAGATTTTTTTTTT
>LTAT01000004.1:38449049-38466771 GCA_003286495.1 Chlorodrepanis virens | reverse complement strand
TTTGCTTCTGTGTGAAGCTTTTGCTTTCCCTCCTAAAATGTCTTTATGTCAACCCATGAGTTTCTTACCTTTTACTCTGCCAGTTCTCCCCCTGATCTAATTGGTAGGGGCGTGAAGAAGTGGCTGTGTGGGCTTTGGTTTCTGGCTGGGGTTAAACCACAAGAACAGAAAAAAAGCAAATCTCTCTAACTCCTGTTAAGTCCTAAACCTGCTTGATGAGTGTGTAGGAAAGGTAATTATATTAACTCTGGTGGTGCATGGACAAAAGAACTACGTTCTCAGGAGGTTTAATAATTTCTTTCTTGCAAACATTAGAAAATTAGGGTAAAATAATGTACTTGGCAAATTTTAAAGCAACATCCAGACATATTAAGGCACTTGACTGAAATTTTTTTAGACTTACAATATATTTCAAGAAGATGAGGTTAAGAGAAAAAGGGAGAGAAAGATATATATAGTCACCACCTGAGGTCCAGCATAGACTCAGCTGCTTGTAAATCCAAGGCAGTGAGGTGTGTCTGCTGCACACCCTTGCCATAGCTTTTTATATTCTCTGGAATATAAAAAAGAGCCAGAGCCCTCCCTCAGGTGTGTGCCTGTGCTTTCATGTTCCTCAGGGATAATATGTGACTGGCCAGCAGTATTTGGGGTTTTCAGAACCAGCCATTTCAGAACCACACCAGAGCATCCAGGGGGCAGGTTGTGGAACAGTGCACCACTCTCCCTGCCTTCCCCTTTCCATATACACCCACACAGCTGTTTTGAGCCAGTACCCATTCCTCTCTCCTTCTCCTGAAAGGGGGTGAAAGCAGGTCTTCCTAGGTAATGGAGTTAGGTTAGTTTAAATGCTTTTACCAGTGCTCTGTGTAAACCTTTTTCTGTTTATAACAAAGCAGATTTATGACAAGCATCACAAGTCCTTTCATCTTCTACAGAGTGGGAAGAGGAGGTCTAGTGCTCTTTTTTTAAGCCATAGACATATATCTCTTCCATGCTTTTTTTCATCTTCTCAAAACAAAGCTATTAGTATTAAAAAATCATCTAAATATAAGAGAAGTTTCTTACTCACAAAAAAAAAAAAAAAATCAAACTCAAAATATAACTTGATTCTGAGAAGTTTCGGAAGAGTTTTACAACAAGGGAAAAGACTGTGCTACAGCAAAGGATCTGGACTACAGCACCAGTTAAAGGTCCATTAGCTGGCTCAGCTTCAGCAGCCCTAGCAAGTTCAATTCTTCTGGGAGAAAAATCTTGGTAGGAAGTGTAGTCACTGTGCTGGGAGACAGCCCTTTCTTTCAAGTCACCCTTTGCATTGCTTGCACCTTTCTTTCGCTGATTACTCCCTAGTTAATCAAGAGCAAGAGTCAGGTCTACACCCCAGCACTTAGCAGTGAACGTAGGCTGTGACAGCTGCTAGAAGCAATACCCACATAGCAATATATTAACTGCACTGCTACTGCTGGCTGCAAAAGCAATCATTAGGTCAGGATTCTTTTTTTTTTTTTACTCTCAGAAAGGAGATATGAGCTCATTAGGTTCTCCACACTCATGAAGTACTAAGAAGGAAACTCACTGCACGCAGCTATAGCCTCCTTTGTATCATGCAAGGAGAAAATGCCTTTTTTCTACACCATTAATCCATTTAATATTGGATTAGCAAGATAACTCACACATGAAAAAAGAAAGAAGAGCAGAAGACAAGCTTTTATTAACTTTTAGATAAGCTGAGGGTCAAATCTTTCTCACATGTGAAAGGTCTTTATCCTAGTTGGAAATTCTTGGCTCAGGAGTTATAAATATGGTAACAATCAAACACATATTATGCAACTTTAAATTTAAAGGATTATAAGAGGATCTGTAATCTCAATAAAAAACATTAATTTGGGAGCATTTAATTCCTCCATCCCAATAGTTTCTAGATTAAACTGGTCTGACAAAAGGAATTTGTAGTAACAGAGAATATCTTCTGTTTTCTCTTTGCTTGCTAGCAAGCTATTGTTAGCCACAAAGATCCTTTTAAACTGTGTTTAGAGAAACAAAAGACAGTTCTTTCAAGAAAGTTACAAAAAAAATTAAGAGCTGTTGAGACACAAGGATCCACTTTGGCTTTATTTGACTATGTTTCTTTGGTTGAAAGACCTCTCCCTCAGCGGAAAACCTGATCAAATTCAAAGTAATTCTGAATTGTGATTGTAAAAGCACTGTCTGGTCAAATAATATGCTTGTTTTCATGGGGGCAGTCATACATCTGAGCAGATAACCAACAGTAAAGCTCTGACTGCAGTTTCTTCATCCAAAAAGCACCTCTCTTTCTGGTTTTTTAATTCACATTGTCATACACCAATGTTTTTACTGAATTCTTAACTTTTTCCATGCATTCAGTTTTCTATTCACTTCCAAGAAGAATATGTATAGACAATATGTGCAATAAATATTATATTAGAAATATTACAAATATTAATATTATATTATATAAATATTATAAATATTAAAGCCATTAAAAACATACCCTTCCAAATTTTAACATTATAACTCTGTCTGATGCTTAGTAGAAAAACTTTTCTATGAGAAAGCTGTTATATAATAATTTTATTTTTTAGCATTTAAGAGATATATTTCCACTTTCTCCAAAGAAATTACAGGAAAGGAATAGGAAAAAAAGACAAAAAACCTAAATGTTCTGTAAGAGACACTACAGAGAAAACTATAAATATTGTTTCAAGAAAGTAAATTCCTGTAGCTGTAATGCCACAGGCAGGATATATCTCAAAAAATTATCTTTCCAAGTCATTATTCTTCCAATTTTTTTCTAGGGTGATGGTAAAAAGTCACAGCAAAAAGTCAAAACTAAGATGGAGCTAAATTAGTTGGACAACCCAATATCAAATATATATTTTTAATTTAATTCCATTTTCATTCATGAACAAAACAACAATAACAATAAAAACAACAAAAAACTCCACAAAACTATTTTTGCTTTTAAATCTTCATTAAACTCGGTGTCAAAAGTGACCTGGAAAGTTTCTGGAATAGTTCAAACCAAATTTTAAACATTTTTAAACTGAAACAAGATGGTTTGGAACAGCCAGAACGGAGGCTGCTCACATATTCTGTGTTGCTTAAGCAGATATAGAGGAGTCTATAGAGGAAAAAAAAACAACAAAACAACAAACAAATCTTTATGTTATAGCCTATGTTCTAGAAAGTTTTGTCAAACTTTCTATAATGTTGTATAGTTTAGATGTATAGTTGTGTAGAATAATGTATAGTTGTATACTTTGCTATTGCAGATTTTGTCTGCTGTGACAGTTTTGCAAGCTAAATTATAGTATGCCCATGCAATCAGGAACATTCAAGATTTCAAGGAGAATAAAATTAGATACAGTGGGAAGAAAGTTTCCAAAACCTAATGGAATTCTCAATATTATTATAATTTCCCTTTTCAGCTCAAATTATCAAAGAAAAGACCTAATGGCTCTGTAGTCCGTACTGCTTCTGCCCAGCCTCCCTACATCCATCCTCATGGCCCTGCTTAGCCATTCCAGAGGTGTGTTTGACACTGTTCCCTGTTTTCCCTCACCATCCTGATCCTGTTGCCCACCAGCAGGACCACATCCCAGTTCAGCCTTGACCATTCCCTGTAGCCTGGTGTTGTATGCTGTGCCCTGACACTGAGCAGCAAAATATCTTGCTGAAAGGCATAAAGTCCTGTCACAGCTTCTCTCTTGCTTTCTTCCATTTAAAATATTCTGGTTTGTTCTATGAAATTCTTCAGGATTGTCTTTGCTACAGGAAATTGCCACAACAAACAACAGCTGACTTAATCAAATTTGAACCCATGGACAAAAAAAAAAAAAAAATTAAAAAATAGGCTAGGCATAACTTCCAGTGAAATAATCATCTCAGGACACAAAACAGAAGTTAGTATTCAGAGTCTGGAAAAAAACTTTACATATAGAATGAGGATAACCATAAACATATTTATTTAAAACACCAAGAAAACAAAAAGCACACATATTAATTTTTTTTTAATCCAGAATAAAAATCCTTAAATTTTGTCTAAAACTAATGCATGTTCTACTGAAAATCTATATAATATTAACTAAAACTGATATTGCTTAAGTTTGCTTTATTTATATAACATATTACCTAATCAGATTGCTGATTTCTTGACAGGTATGAGAACCTCATAAAAATACTGAACAGAATGTTTTGAAATGTGAAATATTTCATGGAAATATTTAATTTTTGAATAAATTTGAGAGAAAAGGCAAGTTTGTTTTGATGGTTTTGAAGTCAGACAGTTCTTATCTAGCAGTGTTCCATTTCCCTTAGTATGACTTCAAAAATAAAATAACTTCAGGGTTATAAGCATAGAAGTACATAAAAGTCAAATGATCAAAAGAAGAAATATATAAACAAGACTAAAAAATTTACTGTTCTGATGACGAGAAATTTTCATTGCTTTTTGATGGTAGCTTTGGCCTTCTACTCTATTTCATAAGGAAAAAATAGGCAATTTTTTTTTTTAGAATGTAAATTCTCATTCCTTATGAATATTATCCTAAACATGTAAGTATTTCCAAATGTATTTGCAATAAAATTTAATTTTCTTTATCTGTGTATGCATATGCAAATACTCAATGTCTCTACAAATATATTTATCTAAAAAATACTTGTTTATGCACACACAAGCATAAGTGGTTTATCAACTTGAGTACAGGTTTACAGAAACCTATATAGATTTATAGTTACTGAGAACAAGGTAGATATTCTGTGGTCCAAAGAGTCTGTCTACCAACAAATTTATCTTTGCTGGTTTTGAATATCAGAAAGAGCCTAAACACAGTAATCAAAAATAATGCATAGATTAATTTACTATTTGGCTTTTGAGTGCAAAATAAACTACTTTCAGTGCTTGAGGTAGCATTTTAGAGAACTGCAGACATAAGATGCAGTAGTAGTTTGGTCTTCTTTTCAAAGCTACATTTTGTCTTTAGTGACTCAACTCATTTTTTTACTGGTACCTTTACTGCAGCACATCAAAAGAACAGGCTCAAATTGCCTTAGCATAAAAAGTTCACAGTGTAGTCCAGTAGAAACCATGAGCACTGCAGAAATAAAGCCTTTTCCAGCTGGTGGTGCCTTATAAGTCAATATTCTCAAACTGAGGACAGCAATAAAAAACAGCATGGATGAATTGCAATGAATCTATTTTTCCCTAGAGAGAGGTGTAAATTTTGACATAGGTGTTTTTCTCATGTGAGAGTGGGCCAAAAATGCATCTTTTTCTCCTTGAAAGTCAATTGTGTACTTTATTAAAATTTTATTAATTTTAAATTCTGAGCTGTCTTTAAAACCAAAATTTAACCTGAAAGATGATGCTTGTCTCTAATGAAGCATTAAAATGAATTAATATCCTCCCTGAAGTTTCGACAGTACTTGTTTGGTAGAAGACTGAAAGACATGGGATTGATGATCATCTTCCATATAGTCATTGGTGGCATCCTCTTCACCCTGTAGGAGCAGTATTACACATCCATCCAACCACCACACATGCATAAGAATTTAAAGAAAGCAAGAAAACATCTCTGATCAAAACACAGCTTTGCAGGGTGAGAACCCTGGAAAAAGTTTCTGCCACTTACAAAAGAATTGGAGGTTTCAGAGGGATTTAGCAGCTTATATGGCGATGACACTAGAGCTGCAGTCTCAGTGGAATTAAATCTGACTTGATCCAATTAACAAATTAACAACATAGAATAGGAAAGGAAGGAAGGAAGGAAGGAAGGAAGGAAGGAAGGAAGGAAGGAAGGAAATCAAGAATGGGATTTTCCCATTATCTGATATGATGTTATAACTGATCTGATATGCGGCCATTGAGATTTAGACTTACCATGGAATCAAGCTGATGGTACCCTGCTGTAAATACTTTCTTCCCCTTTTAAGATCCAGAGTCTTTGTCTGTGATCAGCAATGCAATTTGGCCAAATTTGTTACATGGAAAGGGGAGATAATAACAAAATTAAAATTAAAGAAGAAAATGAATTCTGTTTTCATGGTGTTTAAAATTGTTACATATTTAAATAGTTATGGTTTCTTCCACTGTTTCACCATTGTTCATTTTTAAACACATTTAAGTTTCTTTAATCAACACATTGTAATTGACCTTGAAATGTAATTTTTTCTTTTTACATTTATTGATATCTATCATCAGGTATTTCAATCCCTCCTAGTCTTGTGTAAGAAAGTTTACACATAAAGAACCAAAATACGATTTCTGTGTATAATTTTGGACATCCTCTCTTTCCTTAAAATTTGTATTTGTTCAATGCTTGACACATATTGAATTTCAGTCCTGAAAACCACTGTGGGTTTTTTTGTGTTTCTGTAGCAGAAATGCAGACCTAGGGGTGGAAGCAAATAACCATTTCACATGTGTCCTCACCTTGGCACCCTTTCCCATCATTGCAATAAGCTTGTAATCCCTCTCATCCCCTAAACAGGTAACTTATTATTACACCAGACAGTTTTCTGTCCTTTATCTCCCACATTCAGGCTGTTACTAAATCCTGTCATTTTCCCTTTAGAATATCTACAAAATCTAGTCTCTTCATTTAATTTCTGTTTTCAGGAAGGAATAGTCATTCAAGAAATAACTGAGGCATACCAAGGGCACTGACATTTCTATCATGTATTTCACTCCTTTCTTCTTAATACTTCAACTACTCCTTCCTTTGGCTCTAGTTCACTTTCTTTCCCTCTTTGTAATTCCTTATCCTCTGCCCTGAAGGCTTTCTCGTTCTGTGCCCAATATAAGTCAGTTATGACTTAAATATTCAAATCCTTTTAAAAGCACTTTGGTGTCATGTTCAAGACTGCTCCCTATACACAAGAGTTCAATCCTGATCCTTTACATAACAAGATATCCTCCTCTTTCAGACAGGACTCCTTATTTTCACAGTTCTGTGAACAATGAAAACAAAGTACAATTTTTAGAGCATTCATGACATTCTTTTATTTATTATTTCTTCATATTTTACCTGTGAATTTTTCATTACTCTTTATTTTTTGTTGTTGTTGTTTTGAGTTTGATTGTTATCAGACAGTGGAAGCATTAACTTTTAGCACTGAAACCAGAAGTACAATAGTACAATAGACAGGCCTAACAGTTATGATATGTTCAACAGTTTCCAATTCTAATCATCCATCTGGTATCATATATTCAGTTGAATCCTTGTTTCTCAGTCTATTTAGGATGTCCTTGGGGTTCTAAGATCCTGTTACTAAGAATTATGGAAAAAAAGTCATAAAATTAGTCTAGATAATGAAACAAATTGTATTTTTTATAATGTGCACATCAATTTAGGGTTGCTAAAATTTTGCTTTGATCAAAAGAGGAAAATATTTTCATGATCTGAATGAAAAAATTCTGGAATGAAAATAATTCTGTATCATATTTTGCAGAACTGCAGGAGACTGTAAAGACAGCAAAGGTGTAGGTGATGTCCTCCATTTTATCAATATCCGGACTCTTAAGATGAACAGCATTAAAGAAATAAAGTTATGAAGGCTTTTTGTGTTTGGAATCCATGATAAACCTTATGAGTGAGAAGTTAGTACGTATTTTCTTGTTTAAAAAACTTTATTGTACGCGGGTCCCTTTTTAATGTTCAAAAAGTAATTTAGTTACCTTTGGTGCAGTATTGCCTGTGAGGAACTGATGAAGCTGGGATAGAGCTAATTAAGCAAAATTAGATTGCAGTCTTCCCATGAAGGGGAGAGAAGAAGTTAACTCCTGTTATGCATTTAGAGGCATGTGAGTATGACGACTACAGTTTGCTCTTTTCCCTTCCCTTATACACTACTGCACATTCAGGAGTAAGGCTAGAATACCTAAATAACTGCTTTTACATTACTTAGACCTTTGTCTATATTCATTTCCCTTCAAGGAAAAAAAAAAACCCCACAAACCAACAAAAAACAAAAACAAACAAACAAACAAACAGAAAATGAAACAGAAAAGGAAATACAGTTACCACTGAATTTTGTTAGAGAATAAATGGCAGCCCTGAGTTTGGTTTTGGATGTTTGTATCGCTCTCATGAGGTAGCAAATTCACAGTGCCATAATCTGAAGTTGTTATCCTTGTAGTACAAGCTTTTTTCTCCCTTTAGGCAAATGTTTCAGCAATAAACAGCAGGGGTTACTTCAAGATGTGAAGGATTTAGGTTCAGTAATATTTGGATTTTAATCTCTTGACAGGGTATGCCAAAATAAACTTTCTGTTACTTTTACTGAGCTTTTAGAATTTCCTATGATCTTTTGGGGGAACTTTTAGAGTGAGAACCCATTTTAAGTGCAGGAACATTTTGATTCCTTTTTCAGACCAGGTTAGAAAGATAATCCAGTTTTAGACTGTTACAAATGTGGAGTTTCAAACGTATTTCTAAACTTCTTTCAATTGTTTTAGATTTAAATTTCATCACTGGGATTTTCAAAGTTTTCAAAAGTTGGATTTTTTTTACATAAGCTCAGTAGTGATCTAGTACTTTAAAGCAAATTCTAGCTTTGATTGGTGTGGTATCCATGAAAGGCAAACAAAAATGAAAAAAAGAATCAGCATCCTTGTGCAGCACAACATTTTCATGTGAAATGATCTAAACAGTACTCTTTATTGCTTTACTTCACATGATAAAATAGCTAACACTAATGCCAGGAGGATAAATAATGTGCTTAGCATGCTCTGCAGAGGATGGAGGGTAGATTTTTTGTATGAAGAAAATTGAATCACACCTAAATTTCCTTACCCTGACAAATTACCTTTGCTACATTCTTTGTCTCTATTAAATTAAACAAATATTCTGTCAGTCGAGCATTATTTAACCATGATTAAAATCACTTAAAATAAAATTATGATTTCTTCCTTATCAAAGATTCTTTTGTAAAGAGCAGCACTTTGCAGCTTTTTGCCCTAATTTATTCTTCATTTGTGCCAAAGGAGCCAAGTTGGATTCTAACCTTGACCAAATTAGTAACTGAGACTCATTCAGAAGAAAAAGTTTAATCTCGGGGGTAAGAGGCTGACATTAAGATGCTATTAGAATGTAATGTGATAAAAAAGAAAATAAATTCCATGCTGCTTGAAATGAACAACATACTTGAAGCTCTTTGAAAAATGTTTTTTGTATTTTTGAAACTATATAATCACATCATAATGGATTTGGGCCAGAGCTTTTGCCAACAATAAAATTTTCAGTTGCATTTTTAAGTGCCAATTAAATGCATTGGTGCAATAAGATGACAGCACTTATGACTAGCCCTTCTGGTTACATTCAAGGACTTCCACATTTTTCTTAAATGGTGGGGCACAGAGATGCACACCGTGGTGAAGAGGAGGCTGCACCAAAGCTGAATACAGTGGGATAATTACATCTTTTAACTGGCTGGTGTTGCTGTGTTTGATGCACCAGAATGCAGTTCTTCCCCTGGGCTGCCAGGACACACTCCTGGCTAGCACTGAGCTGCTGCAGACCAGCACTCCCAAATCCCTTCCTGCAAGGCTGCTCTCCAGACACTTCTCTTCAGATTTATATGTGCATCCAGCATAAATCTGTCCCAGGTGCAGAATCTGGCATTTCTTGTTAAATTTCATGCCACACCAGCAGTAACCGCTGCTGCTCCTTTGTGTATTGCATTGATTAATATAATTTATGTATTTAGACCAAAAGATGTATTAGTCGAAGTACATGCTTAAAGATATTATCTTTCTGTTTCCAATTAATTAGTAAAGGAAGCCTATAGAATACTCTTCATTTATTTGCAAATAAACCAGTTGCTATATGGATTGTTCAGTCTTTCAAATGTAATGCTGTCTGTACTCATAACTTGTTAGCCAGTGTCTACAGAACAGGTAGAAATTCTACTTTACAAATAATCTCAGATAGTTACTCATACACACATCACACACTTGGTTGTAAAAATTCTCTTCTACACCTGCTTTCAAATCTCCTGAAATGGTATATGAATAAAGAACGAGACACTTCCACAGCTCAGGTTGACATTTACAAAGCTGTTCACAATTTCTGCTGCTTTGCCAAGGGGCAGTGAGGGTTGAACAGCTTTCTGTGTTGTTTTCTTTTTTATTTCCTTTTAGCTTTCTTTCCAGGCAGCAGATGCTTCATGCACTTGAACATTCTAGCAGACCTAGCTAATCATAGCAATCATGCCCCAGGGAGGAGTAAAATACTGTTCCTCCACTTAAAATCGTTTCTTCATCTGATGCTTGAGAAGGTACTAGTTGCCATTAGAGACTGGAGATTATGGGAAAAGGCTCATAGATGGAAACTACTGCCTGAGCATGCTCTGCAATGGCTCTGGGAGGAAAGGCAGCAATCCCAGATGTGTAAAGATCAGAGCAATCAAACCAAGAAAGCCTACACAGTATTCTACCTCAGTGAGGGGGTGAGGGAAGGAGAGCATCTTGGAAGAAAGAAGATCTAATAAAAAGAAAAAGAAGGCAAGACAGAGAAAACATACTGAGCAACAAAATGATGCATCTGTGTTTGTATTTATAGCTGTGTCCGTATTCAGTAGTTCCTACAGGTAGAGAAGAATGATATTTGTGGGGAAAGTTGTTTGTTTTTTTGTTTTTTTGTTTTTTTGGGTTTTTTTTTGTGGGGTGATTTTTTTTGTTATTGTTGGTTTTTTGGTTTTTTGTTTTTTTTTTTTTTGTGTGTGTGGCACATTAATCTTTTTGGTCTGTAGTAATTTTATACTGTTCTTTTTGTTCTGTAGTAACTTTATACCTAGAACAATGACTAATCTTATTTGCAACTGGCCTTTGGGTTTTATTCAGAATTCCTAAAGCTAAATAACACAGACATGGGAATATATCTTTCTTTGAACATGTCTTTGTTTATGCAATATGAAATTAAAGATGGGATGACTCTATGTCTCCAGCATACAAAGGGCAAGGAACTGTTGAAACAAGTCCAAAGAAGGGCCACAAATTTGATAAGAAGACTGGTGCGCATCCCCTGTGAAGAAGAGTGAAATCTAGGGATGTTTAGCCTGGGGAACAGATTGTGTGAAGATATCACAGCAACCATCCAAAATCTGCAGGGGCTTACCAGGAAGCTGGAGAGGGACCCTTCATCAGGAAATGGAGAGATAGGACAGGGGGGAATGGCTAACGATTGAGAGCAGGTTAGGTTATATAGTAGGAACAAATTTTTATTCCAAAGATAACAAGGCACTAGAACAGGTTACCCTGAAAAGTTGGGGATGTCCCAACTGTGCCAGTGTCTAAAGCCAGGTTGGATAAGGTTTTGAGAACCCGGTGTACCACCCCCCCCCTCCCCCTCCCAGCAGGGGGACTTGGGGCAAGATGATTTCAAGGGGTCCATTTCAACCCCTTAACATTCTATGATTCAATGGAAAAGCACTTTGCCTACAATTCCTAACCAATGAGGCCCAATAATAATAATAACAACTCAAAACTAAATAAAATGTATGGGAGAAGGTATGAAGAAAATTAACTAATAAAATATGAGTCTTGGTCTTGAACACAGCTGGTTCAGAGAGAATTGTAGTGACACAAGATGAACATGATGAAGAAGTACATGAGATGAGAGGTAGAGTATTTATTTATTTTCCCTCTGAGAAGAGAGTGCCTATGCTACTAGAGCTGCCAATCTGCAGCTTCTGGATGCCCAGTTAGGCAGTGATCAATCCTCACATGGGTAGTAACAAAGATAATGGCTTTTAAAGGACAATGGACAGATGTCCATTATCAATTATTTTCTTTATTCCTTACACTCTTTCCTTCATCTTCCCAGATGCTGTTATTTGAAATTCACTCTTAGCAACTTGAATACCAGCCATTGCTTTAATTGCAAAAAAGTTGCACAACAGCAATTTGGGTTTCTAACACATGTGGAGTTTAAAATGCTAAAAAAGATTCTGAGAGAACCTTATTTTTCTGAAATATTTCTCTTTTCTTACCCCCAGTATTAAAAAGGGAATTATTAGGTATACCCAAAGCTATTTGCCATTCAAAATGGTTCCTAAAAAGAAAACCAAAAAGTGCTTAAGCTTTTGGCTGAGAGTTGATGATATAATATTATGCTTTATTTTATAGAAGTAGTTTTTAATCATTCAATGGCTATACTACTAATTTGCAAAGTTATCTGGAGACCAACACCAATGATGCAAGCCACTCCAAAATCTGACCATTTTGCTGTATTGTCTTGCTGTACTGGTGTGGAACTGATTGACTTAGGTTATAGAGAGATAGAGAAAAAGAAAATGAAGGCAAATCACGGCCTGAAATCTATACTAGGCATGTATACTGATAAGATAATGGATATATAGACTCTTGGTGAGGAAGCTTTTGTGCCTTTCAGACTCCAAAATATTGTATTTATTTTTGCTTCAAAGACAGGAGGACAGAATGCCTTTGATTCTGTGCCTGTTAAATCTGAATGAGAACAGGATAGCCACTAAGCACTTGCAAATATATTTGATTTTTGTAAGAGCTTTCGGTGAGGCCAATTATGATGGAACTAATAGGAGATGATTTTGAATTTAATTGCTACTACTAATGCAATTTATGTAAACTTCCTGGAATCCTGGAAAGTATTTTGCTCTGAATTACTGTAATTGTTCTGATTCTTTATCTCATTATAAAGAAGCCCTCAGAGAAATATTTGGCCCTATGCCTTTTGATTCTAGTTCTTTAAAACACAGCCACAAATACATCTTCCTTGCTCCCTTGTTATTCATCAATATTTTGTTTCAGTTTATTGAGATGGTATTTTACCATTTTAACTTAAGTAATGGGCATTGTATTTTTTTATTTGAAGCAAAAGAAGATTTAATATTACCAAAGATTCTTGTTAAAAGTAAAAATTATATCTTATAATGGTAAATAAGAATAAAATTAAATTTTGAAAGTGATTTTACTGGCAATAGGGCAGAGGAAACAAAGGCAGATGAATGCGAGCAGAGGAGCCAAAGGTAAATGAATGTAAGCATCATGTTAGCAATGATTTATTGGAAGAAATGATTAAAGGCGTCTCCAGAGAGAAATAGCTTACATATATAATTTTATAACCCTAATGACAAAAATAGAACAATACTGGGTGGTCTTCATTCTTTTTGTTTTCTATATATTTCATGGTTGCATGGATTATGCTGAAGCTGAAGCATCACATACTATCTAAGCACATGATTTTACATTTTACATGTTTTTGTCCCTTATAATATGGCTTAAATTCCTTGGCTAATTATTTTTTTTTTGTTGCTGACTGTCCTTTTGTATTTATGCATTGGCACAAAAATATTCATCAATATCAGGATAGCAGCTATCCTTGAACAAAACTAAATTACTTTCTCTCTATATAGTCACCCCTTTTTCTTCCCAGACTTAGCCTCGCTCTTTCATTCCCAACTATTCCACCTCCCATTTCACCCCCTCCACCTTCTGTAGCTCATGAGGGTGGGAAATGAGAATTGTGATCACTGTCTACTTGTTCATCTCTGCTGGTCCTTCCTCCCACTTTTCCCCCACTTCAGTGTGACTTCTTTCCACAGGGTGCAGCTTCCTTTAAAGTAAATCTACCTTTTAATGTGTGGGGTCCTCCACAGGTTGTACTGTAGATATCTGCTCCAGCATGGTCCTCTCCATGACCTGTAGGGAAATACCTGCTTCACAGGTAAAAAGGCTGAAAACTATAAGACAGGCAAAAAGATTCTCAGATGGTATGGAACAGTATATCTCCATCATCTTAATCAAATCTATTACTTAGGCTGGCTTATGTTCTGGCTTGGGCTGGTATAAGTTTTGTATTGTCAGAGTTGGTTCTGCCCTGTTGAAGCTGTTTAACTAGTTTAAACTTTCTGCAGTGAAGTCTTAGCACAGAAATGAGGAGGATGCTTCAGGGAATAACAGAATACTTGCTATTTTTACTGTGAGACTACACCTGTTCATTTCATGTTAAAATAGGTAGGCATCATATTTACAATAATTTAGGAGTCTGACACATGTAAATTCTTACTAAACTGCATGAGTATGATGAAAATATGGAACTTCAAATTCTGTCATGCACTGGTGCCTAACCACACCCAGAGCAACACAAGAATGTACTTGCTGCTCTCAAAAGGTGAGGAAGCCACTAATGATAAATTTATATACTCCCTTTGCCTTTGTGTGAGGGGAAAGAAAAGAAACACACAAGCACAAGGACTCAGTTTGGCATTACACATCCACAGCCCCCAAAGTCTTCCACTGCATCATTTTGCTAAGAAGCAGGTGCCATAAACAACCATAAGTTTTGCTAGACATCAGATGACATGGAGCAATGGGAAATTATGGAGTGGTGATACAGTCATTTTTACACTTGGCTTCACAATATATGTTGGGAACTCAGTTTGGCTACTAAGACATAAACCCATAAAGAGGAGGCACAGCAGCATAGCATTTCACATTATGTAAAGGTAACCATTACATAGCAACAAAAACTACTTTAATACTACAAAAAATTGTGGTTGATCATTTTCTGCGTTTTAGATGTATAAAGTATTTGTCATGATTTTAGTGAATCCAGGACCAAAACAACATTTTACATATTGTTTCTGTGTCAAATTGTTGTTTTCCATAATTAAATAAATAAAAAAAAGTTGTTATTTTCTTCCAGAGGAAAGATATGAGAAAGGCACATTAACCTACCAAATGTTACTACAGTTCCATATTGAGCTACTTGTGGGAGATATTATCCGCTGTACCTTGGGTATTATTGAGTAAACAAAACCTCTTTTGCATGCACATTTCCACTTGGTGTTTCCTCACTTCCTTACTTCCTGTAATTAATTTTTTAGGTTAAAAAATTCCTTACCTACCATACTTATCCCTCTCTAACACTGAAATAATAAGGAGCTGGCTAGATCTGAGTTTAGTTAATGCAGCCATGTTTCTTGGGAAATATATTTTGTGAAATTTGTTCTCTGAAACCATATTCATCACCTTCTGCCCAAAACTTGAGGAAGGATAGAAAGAAAATATAAAGAGTATTTCATATGCATATATGAACAAGTCCTGTTCTACTTTTCTTTCTTACTGAACGTCTTTTCAGAAGGAAGAGAACACTTGCTGAAATAACTGTGTTACTACAAACATCTCTGAATCCTTTATCCGTGTCCTTTGTGCTAGGTAGTGTGGAGGTAAGAGGAAGGGAACAAACCTATCAACCTATAAAAGCCAACAACAAATTTTAAAAAGTTTACAACATTAATAGAGAAAAATTGAGGATCACATTTCCCAGGACTTTTTTGTTCATTGTACATTTCAATGCCTTTATAAGCTAAAACTTGTTCCCTTTAAAGAGAGGCTGCTATAATCGGTTACATGACGCATTCATAATTTGCCTTTCAATCAGTTATACAGCTCCATCAAGAAAGGTGCTCCTTCTTTAGTAGTCATCTATGTTCTTTGTGAAATGTGTTTACTCATAAATATGTAATCCACTGGTGTATTGTGCTATGTATTTCTCTCAAGCACCTGGTCCACCGAGATAACCACTTATTTATGTTACCATCTGTGATAATTGCAACAGTAGAGCTTTATTGAAAAAGATTTATGCTATAAAGCTGTAGGTCCAGTGTTCAGATGCAGACAGTGACGACTGAGAAGAGGCATAAATTTACTGGTATAAGCCCAAACCAAAAAAAAAAAAAGGAGGTATCCATTTAAATCTGAGGCAGCACATATAAAAAAACAGCTGTTAAAAATATGTAATTAAGAGTATGAAAATACAAAATCACAAATATTGGAAACAGGGTTATGCTCACTAAATTAATTCTGTCCATTCTATTATGATGCCAAGTTTTACTTCACAAAATCTTGATAGTAATTTTCTTCTTAAACAGCAATTTTTAATATAGATTAAGCTCATATATTAATAATTTTTAAAAAGTGCCACTGATTTTTTTTTCTTAAGAAAGATAGTCCCAAAGACAATCCTTGCATTCATTTGGGAGATTATGGTCTTAATTATTCTGTTTAGCAAACAACCAGGTGCTCTTGGAGCCTATTTATACTACTCTGTGCATGTGTAAGCTTCTCTGACAAATAAATAAATGTACCTAGCTAGTTCTTTTCATACACAGCATACTAATAAACTATGAATCAATGGATCTCACCTAAATCAAATTGCAAATGATTAGTGGCACCACATTTGTTTTACATCAGCATTCAATACAATCAATGTATTTTTCAGTTATTTGTAAGTCCATAATTTTGTATATGAGCAATAGTTTTGTTGGGTTTCTTTTCTCTTTAACCATTGTACTCATTTTTGCCGACATTAAATGCTGCAGCTTCTTACATGTCTATAACTAAGTAGCTAGCAGGAGACTGCTTACCATGAGAAAGTTGAATAGTTTGGAGTAGCTTGATCATCATATAAAAACATAGCTATTTTTCCTCTCGTGGGGTTTACTAAATAATTGCAAAATTGCAGCAAGGTCCATGTAAGAATACAAAATTGATTGAGATGTAGACAATGCTGTTTAAGTCAAACATCATTTTGTGGTGTTAGTCAGGATAGAGACAGGCAGCTCTGATGGATTGTTTGATATATGTGATAAATTTTAGATTAATCTCATGATTTCTTTTTAAAGCATTTTCTTCTTTCCTTGAGATAGCTAAGCAATTGTTTTGTTTATCATCCCAGTTAATGCTGATAATTCTGGGGATTTGTAGCCAAAGGAACAGATGATAAAATGAAAACTCCAAATTTCTTTGAACTAACATTTTTATAACCAGCAGATATGTATGAGAGAACCTAAAGCTTTCAAAAAACCGCTTGCAAATTTTCTAAGCTGTTACAGCCAAAACTTCTGAACACTCTTTCTAAAGATTGGAAAAGTCTGCCTCCTGAATGACTGACACAGAGTTTTAAAAATACTCCAGCTTAAACTTCATTCCTCACTATAAATTTTTTGTCAAAAAAACCCCCAAAACTAAATTCAAAACCAGAGCCAACACACACACACACCAACCAACCAACCAACCAACCATCCACCCAAAACCTAAACCAACCAATAAACAAACAAAACCAAACCAGCCAACCCCAAAAAACCTCAACCTGTCTGGACCATCCCTTACTGTCTCTTACTATATATCATCTCTGCTGGAAAATTATAAGAATCCGAAAAAAGAAGAGAAAAAAGATGTCATAGTGAGCTGGCAAAGTGTAAATGAATTCCGGTCTAATGGAAGGTGCTCATGCCCATGGTCCCTCCAAAACCATACTGTAACTCAAGAATTCTACAATTCTCTGATTCTGTGAAAGAGATTTTACATGACCTACAGTCCCTGACAGAGACAGTTCTTGTTTGTGAGAATCTAGTGTAAAATTTGAAAGGTATTACAAAATCAGTAGCAATTAAACATGCTATTTTCAGTAGGACCATATTTGGGATATTCCAATACGGCAAATAATTTTTATTCCAACACAGGTACTGTGCATGTGCATGGAGAAGCAAGGTGTCATGTTCAGAGGACTCAAGGAGCACAGCTGCACTCTTCAAATAGGGGAGGGCTATGTGCTGAGCACACAGGATGTCCCCATTCCTGGGTGTTGGGCTCCCTGGACAATTAAGGATCAATTAAGAGTTTGTTTTTTGTTTTGCTTTTTTTTTTTTTTTTTTTTTTTTTTAA
>LTAT01000004.1:38419659-38449038 GCA_003286495.1 Chlorodrepanis virens | reverse complement strand
TTTTTTTTTTTTTTTTTTTTTTTTTTTTTTTTTTTTTTTGTAACAGATAATGACACAGATAATTTTTCATTATTTCCTTGGCTCATTTCCTTGGTTATTTATTTACAGAAGTGTAACTTAGAAAGGATTGTTGAGATTATGACACATTCACAGGGGAAGTAAAGATAATTGGCCATAATGGCTGTAGCATTTGGTTTCTACTTGGCAAAGCATAGACAGTGCTGTCTTCAGACAACTGGCCCCAGATGGACAGCTTTTTGGAGAAGGAAAACATAGTGGTGGGTGGACAAAGCAACATTTGTTGGATAATTGTCTTTCATGGTAAAGCACTCCCTTCTCAGTGGAGGGAGGGCTCTGTTTCAATTCTCTCCTCTAAACTACAGAGGTCAGATATTTAAATATGTCCCACGGTCTAAATGATTTCCCTAGCCATTGGTTTGGGAGACATGAGGAGGAAGGAAAGCTCCCTCATTTTAGTCTCTGATTGACAAGTGAATATTCCTTTACACACTGGGTTTTTTTTCTACATTTTCCCATAACTAAAAAAAAAACAAAAAAACAAAACCACCAAAAATAGAACTGGTTTGATTTTTAAGCAAATTAAGTATGTCTTGATTCAAATCAAGTGCTTGACTTCAGTGAAAACAATTGCAAAACTTGATTTTGAGACGATGATAATTGGTCTATTCTTCAATTTCCTGGCCTTGCTATTGAATTGAGGAAACACAGACATATGCACACATACATACACTTCCTCGAGAAGACTTAAACTAGAATTTAGCATCAGTCAACAATAGACAAGTTTCTAAAGACTATGGCATGCCAGCTGCACATGTTCCGTTTCTTTACCTTTCAATGCAAAGAAAGCAAAGCACAATAATTTTCTATCCCAAAAGTGTCTGTGCATCTAAGAGACACTTGAGTAGATAACACTCATTACTAACTCTAGGAATCATTGATTACAGCAAAAATCAGGAAAAGGAAATAGGAAAAAAACAGTAGCCATTATTAATAGTACTGTTTTAATGTTTTAAAACATACAAAACTTTTAAGAACCTTACATTTTCCTTTTTTGATCTCTTGGATGAGAAGCAGCCTGTGTTACCAAGCTTGAACTCTTTTGAAGTACACAGAAGGCATAAATCTTGGACAGATTACACATCTGTAGCTCACAAATCCCTGGGTGTATGAGTACAGCTACTGTCTGAAACAAGAATTCTCCTTTCTTCTTGCAATTATCTTCTGAAACAGATTATGCACCATCAGGAGTTTCTTTTCTTTCCTTCTTTCTTTCTTTCTTTCTTTCTTTCTTTCTTTCTTTCTTTCTTTCTTTCTTTCTTTCTTTCTTTCTTTCTAAATTAATTATTTTTATCAGAGATTATTGACAGTAAGAAGTAATGAAGAAAGAGGAAAGTGAAAATAATACTAGCAAGAGAATAATCTTCAGAATACTGCCACTTTTGGAAAGTACTTCATTATTTCGGGTGGAGGATGTTTTGCAGAAGATATTCCAACACACTAAGGACTACTTTCCATGGCTTTTATGAGCGTTGGTGTCTATGATAGTGAAGATTTTTATTCAGCCTTTGCGCAGGCTTTAGTATATTGCAAGTGACATAGCAAAGAAAATTTTCTTGGAAATAGTCACTTCTTAATCTATTAATTAAAATTCACATCATAATCTAATTCTCACAGAAGCACAGAATGTTAGTCACAGAAGAAACTGATCTTGAGGTAAAACTCTGTAAGTGGCATGGACTCCAAGAGGAGACCTGCATTTTTTAGGAGTTGTGCATATTGATTCCATTTTTATCTTTCACAGAATTATAGATAATTTCATAATTTAATCTGAATTTAATGTAATATATAAATATGAAATTACATTGCATATAGCTGATTGGTTCAGGAGGTAAGACTCATAAGAAGTTAACTTTTTCCCATTTGCCCTTTTTTTGGAGTGGCAATCATGCTAAAATTAAGACAAAAGGTGCATGGCCAATACTAATCAGAAGCAGCATTATTACCAGCAGTTTCTGGTATAAGTGCTCCCTTACATATTACTTAATCAAGGATTTATACAATTTTTTCTCTTGCAGGATTACCAGTAGGTAGTTTTCTTTAATTACGGATGGAATAATTATGATCTGAAAATCCCCAGTCAAACATCTCTGTTAACTACCATAGAATATGGGTTTGGTTTCCTTTTTTTTTTTTCTTTTTTTTTTTTAATCACATCAGCTGCTTTTTGATAAGTCTAAATTACTTTCCTTGTATCAGGAGCTAGAATCATAAACTCCATGCACTAGATTTGGTGTTTTAAAAATTAGTTATTTCAGACTTGATGAATTATGGAGAGAAAACTGAAATGACACACTTACAACAAACAGTAAACTCGCAGTCCTGGTTTTTATGAAAAGTTATGATAACCAAGATAACCATGATCCATAAAAGAACACTGTCTCTAAAGATTCTTCTGTTAAATAAAAAGAAATTTTCAACCACCTAAAATTCATAGGAAATACCACTACTTCTCAAATAGTTCACAGGAATCTCTACCTTTCAAGGCATGACCAGAACTGCTCAGGCTGATTGCTAAACACAAACTGGGTATTCCTCTTATACTAAAGAGCCAGAGGATTTTTAAGAGAAAAATTCATAATTGCACAAGTACATTTTCCCATGGAGTGGGATGTGGCAGTGAAAATTGCAGTGCTTTGAAATTGCCTCACCATGGATTCAGATAGCTCCTCCAGCTTGTGCATTTGGCAAGAATTAAACCATGAAATGTGAACCTTCACAAGTATTCTTTGACCTATTGAATATTTATTATTCTAGAAAACAGAATAATTTAAAGCTATAATTCTGTACCACCAAAACCTTTTGCATTCTGACAGAGTATTTACCTTGGAGGAAAAAGAAATCCAAAATTCTCGGAAAATTTAATCCAGTTCTATCCCCCTTGGGTTACTACTCTTACAGCTGTATTGCAGCATCAAAGGAGACAGGAGCATTGCCTTTCATTTCTGTATGATTCTAATGTAAATTCTGTTTCCTTTCTGTCAAATTGCCAGAGCAGATAACCCATGGGGAGTTGCACAACAAAAGGCTAAGCACCTATGTCAGGAGAAGGAGTAGTTCTCTACATTTACTCCCCTACTTCTCATTTCTTATTTGGCTACAAGTATGGACAGGATCCATATTTCTTTTATAAAACCAACCTTCTACAAGGAACAGGTCAGATAAAGCACTACAAAGAGAAGAAAGTGATTCTCCCTGTGGAACATAGACATGAAAGATAACACTTGATGAAGCAGACAGAAGGGATTGTCATGGTGAGACACTGAGGAGCAGAGAATAGGCATCTGGGTCTCAAAGGAGACTAAAGCAGTGCAAGAATTAAAAGGAGGAGCATAAGGCTCATTGTAACCTTGAAAGCTACTCAGCATACTGAAACCTTCCTGCAAGGTTTTCAGGAGAAAGGATAGCTTTTCTTCTTTAAATTGTTTGTATTTCTAGTTTCTCTAGCAAGTAAGTAGATTTTCTAGTCTTAGAAACTTGACTTGCTTTTTTTACATTCTGCTGAAAACTGATTTTTCTCTAACCTTTTTTTTTTCTTTTTAAATCTACTTTTAAGAATACAAAAATGTAGACAAAGCCAACTGCCTGCTCTGACTGACACAGGCTTCTATCACACATATCTATGACATCTCTTCACCTAGAATACTGTAGTCCTCCGTTCCATTCTAATTTTTATGTATTTTTAGCAGGTCTTGACTCCTCATTTGATGTTTGTATTTCTCCAGGCAAGAAAGAGAAAATAGGGGATAGATACACTGCTAATACACAGAAAAATCACCTTACAGCTACTGTGGTTTAGGTTAAAGGTGGTTTAACTTATAGAAAGTGCAGACATTGGTAAGGAAGTCATCTTTTATGGTAGCAAGCTCCACAAATGGTGCAACTACTGATTTTCCCTGTGTGCTTTAGTTAATGGATATGATATGCCACTTTTGTTTCTATTACATAGTTTCTGACAGCACAAAAATTCCTGTTGGCTTTGGGGTCATCTTTTGCATCAAATATTGCTCAACATGATCCTGTAAAATAAATGTCCAATTTCCTGAACACAATTAATATTTATAAAATGGATTCAAATTCTGTCTGATTGTTATTCAGATGTATAATGGTCAAAATCCTTTGACATTTACAATATCTATATAAAATCCACTGAAAGCTGCAACAACTGGCATATAAAGTTATGAAAACAGTTTTTAAAAAGGAGGAGAAATCAATCTTTTTATTAGTAATTTATCTTTGTGTTGCCACAATTATAATACCACCAGCTACCTGATACTACTATAATATTTTTTAATATTTACACTGAGATTTTATTGTGCAGCTGTTTAACCATGCAAAACTAAATGTAGTTACAGAGACATTCCAATATTCTTTTTAATAGGATCATAAATGGCTTGGGATGGAAGAGACCTTAAAGATAATTTAGTTTCAACCCCACAGCCATGGGCAGGCAAGCCACTCACTAGATCAGGCTGTTTAGGGCCCCATCCAATCTGGTCTTGAACTCTCCCAGGTACGGAGCCGTCACAACTTCTCTGGACAACCTGTTCTAGTGCTTCACTACCCTCAAAGCAAAGAATTTCTTCCTGAGATCCAATCTAAATTTCTCCTCAATTCAAGCCATTCCCTCTTGCCCCATCAGTGTCTGCCTCTGTAAAATGTTCCTCTCTGTCTGTGTCACTGATGAAAACACAAAAGAGCACGGGCCTCAAGAAAGGTGCCCTGAGGGACTGCATTTGTCACCAGTGTCCACCTGGACATGGAGTTATTGACCACAACTCTCTGGCTCTCTGTCCAGTTCCTTATCCATTGAATAGTCCACCCTAAAAATTCCATGTGTCCCCAATCTGAAGATAAGGATGTTCTTTGGGACCGTGTCAAAGGCCCTACAGAAGTCTCAGCAGATGACATGAGTTGGTCTTCCACTTGACCATTGTAGTGATTCCATCACAGCAGGGCGCCAGAATTGTCAGGCTTGTTTGGCACTTAGTGAAGCCACGCTGGATGTCTTGGATCATTTCCTTGTTTTGCATTTGTCTTAACACTTCCATAAACGAAGAGCTGAACCTCCGTAGTCTGTTGTTCTTTGGGTCTTCTTTTCTTCCCTCTGTACAATAGGAGTGATGTTTCCCTTCTAGTCACCAGGGATTTTGCCTGACTGAAAGGACTTTTCAAATAGCATGGAAAGTGGCATGGCAACAGGATCAGCCAATTCCATCAGGATCCTGGGATGCACGTCATCAGGTCCCACAGACATTTTGTTGGCCAGGTTAGAAATTTAGGTCAAAATTACAAATCCGTCATACTAGCAGATCATTTTTAAGATGAAACAGTTCCTGCTGCTGTATCTCAACCAGGAAAAAAAAAAAGAAAAAAGCAGCTCCCCAAATCCCACCTAGTTAATTTTGAGATCCAGCTCAATGACTCATAAAAAGGTCAGTATAATGTTGTTGCCTGTGATAGCACAATACTGAATTTGATGACCCCGGTGGGCTTTTGCAGTTCTGTGATCTGACAGAATGAAAAGAGCTGATAAGGAATCAAAAATGTATACATCAGGGAAACCTGTCTTCTAAATGTTATATGTTTTTCAGACAAAGAACTATAAGTGTATACTTAATGGAAATAGATAAAAATCCTCCCTGCATTTTTGGTGTTTTTTTTTTTTTTTTTAGAAATGTCAGAGAAAGAAAGAGATTTGTTTGTATAAGTCTTAATGTTGTTTCAGGCTCAAAATTCAGAGGGAAAGAGAAGAGAGAAAGAGCAGTGGGAGTGGAGAGGGGAAAAAGAAGAAAATAAAAATGAATTTCAAAAACTAACTCCTTTGATTATAAAAGTTCAATGATTTCTAAAAAAATCTTTTTGATTATTTTTT
Organism: Chlorodrepanis virens; assembly: GCA_003286495.1. Taxonomy (NCBI): domain Eukaryota; kingdom Metazoa; phylum Chordata; class Aves; order Passeriformes; family Fringillidae; genus Chlorodrepanis; species Chlorodrepanis virens. The sequence goes on along the minus strand of LTAT01000004.1, from coordinate 38,443,085 downwards.
AACTAAGTCTGTGCTGAAGAAAAAAATTGGAAGGCATAAGACTCACTTCCATGACATGAGAATTCTTGTTCAACTGGCAGAAAAAAAATCTTTGCTTTAAAATAAAATAATATTCCTCTTGGAGATATAGCTGAAATTTTACCCTTCTCATATTCATACTATGCCACCTACTTACTCTAAAATGGTCTAATGCCTCATATTGTAATATCTTGCACTTTTTGGTTAATCTACACATTGAAAACTGATTTAAAAACTAAAAAATGAAAATAACACTCGAGGAGAGGTTGTACATTACATTCAGCTTGGCCACATAAAAATGACCTTACAGGAGTAATTCCAGCAATGCCAAAACTTCTAAATATCTAATAGTTTACTGATATATTTGGATAGTCATCCTCAGGCCTTTGTCTTGGACATTTATACTTCATGAAAACTATGACCAAGTAAAAATTATAGCACTTTGCAGCCTGTTCATATTCAATGACCCATGGAATTAATTACTGGAATCAAGCAAGTTGATTTACAGAGGAAGAAAATCTGCATTTGGACACATAATCAATCATTTTCATGTTCAGTTATTGGAACAACAATTGCAACTGCAATAATTATAATGAGGATCTAGCATGTAGCATCCTGAGCTTTGTATTTCAGGATTTCAGAAAGTTACCAATTAAAGCAGAGAATATTTGCTTGTCCTTTTCCCTCATTTTTAGCACACAGTCCCGCAAAATAAATTTTATGCTGCTAACTGCATAAATATGTAGTTAGGGAGAAATAAATATATAAAAATACTGTCAGATAACATTAGAAATACTGTCTTTATTATGTGTTTTAAATATATAATCCTGATACAGACATGTAGGTGCACTACTGTTTCTCTTCAGCCACAGCTTCAGTCTCTTCATCCACGATGTCAAAACAGCTTTCATTAAAAGTAGGCCCAAACTGTGTATTGTTACATATGGGCCATATAAGCCTTTAGCTCCTATTGCATGAATCTTGAACTTTGCTAAGGTGTTCTGTAATTAATTCAATTTTTCCTAGAGAGCAGAAGGGGTAACTGTTAAGGGAAGAAAATCATTGCTATCACCAAGGCTTGCATTTTCCTGAAGTTGTATGCTAAAGAAGTGAATAGGAAGGAAGAAAAGATTTTTTCATTCTGTCTAAGGCTATGATAGTTTTATGGTTGCACATAAATTCAAAGAATGCTCAATAGCACCATCCAGACAAAAGAAAATAGGAGATACCAGAACAATATTGAAGGAAGATATTTCAACACATATTCTCACATTTAGAAGATTATGAGAAGTACAGAGGAGAACTAAGGATTTCATTTTGTTTCTTTTCTTTTTCTACAATACAAAACAAAATTTAGTAGAAATGGGACTGACAAGAATTTCTTAATTTGTGGTGCTACTACACTTGGCTTCCAGCTAAATTTTTTTCATCTGGAACTTGAAATCTCAACATATAAAATGCTACATTAAGTGGAAAGAAATGGAAAGGACCAGCAATAACAAGAGAGACTTACAGACAAGATGAAAATAGGGTGAGTATACAGAAAAATATGACAAAATGCCATCATTTCTCTGTGGTCACAAGCAAAACGTATCAGACAAACAGTGAGCCATTAGATGGAGAGGGAAAGACTGAAAGAGGCCTAAATTAGAAGTACCTTGGGAGACATACTACCAAAGTTTTGAATCTTCATTCAAGATAAATCTGTTCTTGAATTCAGTCATTTTGGAAAGAAACTGATCTCACACACAAATTTGGACATCAAATCCAAAATTATTTGTTAGCCAACTAAAAAGCCTTAAGAAAAAAACAAGAGAAAAAATTAAGAAGTCAAGATATTTATGTTTCTCAGCAAAGTTGTAGAGATCCAAGACTGTGTTTCAGACCTCTCTTCATGATAGCTCTTCCACATCAGTGAGGTTGTTTGAAAAGTGAATCCAGAGGGTGGTGATCAGTGACACAGAATGCCAGTAGCTAGCAGGGTACCCATGGCCTACATGTTAGGTTTTAGTCCTGCTTAACATCTTCATTAGTGACCTGGACGACGGCACAGAGTGTAGCCTCAGCCAGTTTGCAGACAACACAAAACTGGGTGGAGTAGCTGACATGCCAAAGGGTCATTCTGCCATCCAAGGGGACCATGGAGAAATGGCCTGACAGGAAGCTCATGAAGGTCAACAAGAGTAAGTGCAGATTCTTGCTCCTGGGGAGGAACAGCCCCATGCAGCAGTATCCACTTGGAGGGTCTTCCCCACAGGTGGGAAACAGCTCTGCAGAAAAGTGCTAATTCAATACTAAACAAGATTCATTTCAATACAGCTTAGTGATGTGCTGTGTAAGAAGATGGAGGAGCAAAACAATTAAACATGAGGATCCAGTACTTTCATTTCAGTCCCTTACACTGACCAGCATCTAAATGGAGTGTAGAAAGAAACAGCGCAAATAGGAAGAAAGTGCATCTTTATCTCCATGCAATATAGCATGTAGATAAAAGAACAGCCCCATATGGATTGATATCAGCAAGTGTAGATAGCAATAAAAATACAGCAAGTCTAAATAGCAATAAAAACATTGTTAATGACTGTTTGTTATAAAAAGAAAATTATAATAACCCCGATTTGTGACAGTGAAGTTGGTAGTATTTTTTAAGCAAAGGCCCCTCATAGAGTAATGAACAAGGAGGTTTATGTGCTAGCCATGAATGAGAAAATATAAGCTGCATCAAAGCAATTGTATTATGACAGAAAGCTTTTTCTTACTCTGTGTTTGTTGGCTTGTTTTAAGGCCACCCAAAGAAACAGCTCAGTATATCAAACAGCACTTTCAACAAGAATTATATAGTGAAATACTACTGAAACCAAGACAACAGTTCTCCATTGCTTTTAAGTAAGTTTTTTAGGTAGGGTGACAACATTGACCTTCAGCAAATCTTGAACTGGCCACTTTCTAATACTTTTAAAACAGATTGAAATACTGCCTGACAATAATTGCAAATATTTCTTTTAAATTTATATAAGTACTACCAAAAATTGCACAGGGAGCTTTTGGAGGGCTGTAATTTCACCTCTGCACTGTAAAAAATGACATCATTAGGGTAGACACAAAAGTAGTGAAAATGATGAAAGGAAACGTGAACTATGAAGAGAGGTTGAGAATAAGGAGTTTTTATAGCCTACAAAGGAGATAAGAAAGAGGTGATTAAAATATAAGTACCTTCCAGGAATTTTCAAAAAAAGAAAGCAATTTAAAAAAAGGTAGTTTTAGCTTAATTTGTCCTTGTAAGAAATAGAATAAATAAAGGCCTGAAATTAAGAAAATGGAGACCAAAAAGTAAAAAAGCACTGTATAACAGTTAAATCAATTAGACAGTGGAATAACCTGCCAAAACAGCTATTATCACCAAAAGCATTCAAGGAATACCACAGAAGGAACTTATAAAAAAAATTGTAAGTAAAATTGAAAGTACAGATGACCAAATCAATAATTTCTAATTCTAATAAATACATATTATTTAAGATAATACTGGACAATAAAACACCAGCAGTAGAAATAGCAATGCACACAGGTAGAGTTGCCCTTCAAAGAAATATTTTCATATGTATTGATATATTTTTAAGGAACATAGTTGCCATAAGTTTGAGGTAATTTCTCCTGTATCAATATCCTCAGTATCCTTTGGGATACTCTGCAGGACTTTAGTAGTAGTAGTAGTAGTAGTAGTAGTAGTGGTATATTTTTGAAAGTTTTAGGAGGTTTAATGTTGAAAAAAAATGATCTATTATCTATGTGTTCAAGACTATATTTTCACCTTAATGTACAATTCCAATACTTAAAACTACTAATATAACAAAGTTTACACAATATTATTCTGAGAAAAATGTCTCCCTAATGCATGAGGACTTTGCAATTAATTTTATCTTCCTCATTTTTAAATGTTATTTAGTTTGACATTTTTGTTCAACCTTTCTCAGACTACCAAATTAAGAAATCTCATTCTGTTTTCAGAAAATCCTTGCAAGATATCATGACGGGTTATAGGCAACTTCTTTCAAAGTAATGGACAGTGTGGGTACTGTTAATGGGAGATGCATGCTCCATCAACGCACAATTTCCATGTAAATCACAAAGTATCAATGGCATGCTCCTTCACTATTCTGTGCCTCAAATTAGTTAGTAGTTAAGAAAACCAGTGTCACCACCTCCATCACAACCAAAAGCCCCACAAACACCCATTTATTTAAATTCACACAAAATGCAGAACGGGACATGCAGCACAGAAACTCACCAAAAATGCAGAATGCAGGACATGCAAAAATGCCTCTTTGACACAACAAATTGTCATTCAGTATTATGCTTTCCCTTCCTGTAGAGAAGAAAACTTGATGTTTTCAAAAGGTCTTTTATAAGGGGTTTTATTTCCCTCAAAATTTTCAGCACTTTATAGATCAGTTATAAGCATTTCTGTGCAGTCCTGAGAGGTTCAAAAAATTTTTTTGAAGAAATATGGAAGTTCAGGAATTTCTGTACAACATATAAATGCAAAACTGGGGAAAATTTTCAGCTAACCTTTTCCTACGAAATTTCTAATCTCACCTCTTCAACACTAGGTATGATACCTGATAATCTTATTCCTTTGAGATTGCCTGAGAATATCTTCTGTTTAAAATATATTTAAATATTCCTTATTTTAATTTTAAAGGGATATTTAGATATATTTTAAACAGAAGATATTAAGAAAAATACCCTAATTAAATACAATATTTCAGCAAAATTAATAAAATAAATGAAATTCAATAATTAAGGCATAATACAAGAAATAGAATCTAGTCCTTGGAGTTAATCAGTAAATTAGTTTCCTTTAAATAATAGCATAAGAGAAATAGTATGCTTCCTTTGGGTATCTTCATAAGAATTTTGGTTGCAGTTGAGAAATTTCAAAGAAAATTTTTGAGAATTTTCTCTTCTCCAAGTTAATGAAGAAAAAAAAATTGCTAGTTGCATAATAAATCTACATCCCATTATGTTATCATTATGCGTTTTTGTAAAATAAATTGAAATTCATAGATATGTACTTAAAAAACACCACTCACTCATCATTTAGATACACAGAACAGCTGGATGGTGGGAGCTGACAGAGAACGTACAATAGCTCTTCCTCACATAGTATATCCATTTATTTTATACTGGTGAATATTCTTCCAGGCAGTTCAATCATTTTGAAGAAGAATGAGTTAGAAAAGGGATACTTTATAAAGGTCCCCACAGTACTTTTCTAGAAGTTCCTCTTGTGTCTCTTGCAATCCTAAGCAAAACCAGATAAGCAGATAAACAAAACCAAAATCAACCAAAAAAAAAAAAAAAAAGAACCCAAACAAACAAACCCCATGAACAAAACCATACTCACTTCTCATAAAGACAGAATATGATAAATTGAGCCAGGAAAAGAGGCTAATAAATTTATGTCAGCAATTCTAGGAGAAAGCAGGGTGTAGAAATAATGAGGGATCTGAATGGAACACTTACCTTCTGACTGAATCTCAAAATTTCTAGTTCTAGTAATACCTATCTCAATTTTAGCATTACTGCTGAGGATTTAACCTTGTGTCAGAGACCAAAACTTAGTCCTCAGAAAATTTCAAATTTTGGGAAAATTCAAACATTTTTGAGAAATTCTCATTTTGTGTGGCAGAGCTGACAAGTAGGAATGAATTCTTCTTGAAGATGATAGGAAACAATCTGGTTTCTCTAGAATTAACAGGGCAGTTAAGTCTGTGTGATGATGTCGCAACTTTGCTCCAAGATTTAAGATGCACTTTAGAATCCCAGCTTCTGCATCATTTTCTAAATGTGCTTTACTGTTGCATTAAGTATTGATTCGCATTAAAAAAAAAAATCTATATTCTAGAGTGCATTTTTGCATCTGAGAATTTGTCCACAGTGTTCAGATGTTTGGATCAACTTGTTTAATTATATAATTCTTATTGCATTTATACAGTGACAGAATTTAATCCTTTTTTAATTCACTGCCCTAACAGCTTTTATAAACAGAAAGTTCAGGAAGGAAAAAGGATTTCCTGAAAAAGTAATTTATATTGCTTTTTCATATTAGTTTTAATATATTCAGCTCTTATCCACAGAAGAAAAAAGAGGTAGGAAGAGATGAAGTAACATACTTAAATTAGCAAACTAGATCAGTATTGACTTATTTACTTGTAAGTGTGTGGCTTTGTTCCCCTTCACTTTCATTGCTTGGGAGCATGATGGTCTATTTTGCCTTTCAGATTTGAGATAGCATCCATTTTTTCAAAATGCAATTTCTGCCACTATATTATCACTGTCATTTCTGGTTCATGCACTGACTGCTTTATCTCACCAAGAGTTGATAAAAGGAGCCATAGATATCTATTTCTAGGGGAAAAAAAATGTAAATATAAAAAAGATACTTTCATTGTTGCTGTGGAGAGGGGAGTAAAAAATATATTTGAATGTGTGATTTAATTATGTACAAACTTGTGTATTTTAGATTTCATCTGTTCCTGCATTCCTTAGTATTTTATCCTTCATTACTTCTAGGAGTTAAATGAAATGAACTGTTTGGTAGGAATTTTAAATTAAATAAACACTGACCAGCTTCCTTAGGAAGCAAAAAATAATATTTCTGGTTTGATATATCACTTGCTGCCTCAAATTACTCAGTGGAAGAATGCCTGAAGTGCTGATTGGCCAGGGCTGACAATGAACTTATTAAAAGACTCATGGATGAGAACAAACCAGCCAGTTTTCTTTAATACAGATATTGATAGAGACCAAGACTGAAATTATGCTGAGATAAGGAAATGTGAAGCAAGATGAGTGGTTGTGCTGACTAACTTTACTTGAAAATGGGTTGTTTTTGTCTCTCTCCTGCATAAACACAGAGCCCAGAGAATCAATCTGATTGCTGAGGAGCCCTCTGTGTAGAGAAGTCCTATTTGTCAGGTCTTTTATTTTAGGGAAAGAGGTTACATAGCATTCACAACAGGCTCTTTATAGCAATAAAAATGCATTTAAACACAATTAAAAATTAAAATTGAGGCTTTCCTATATGAAAAGACATTGAAACAAGCTAAAATAAAATAACAATGCTAAAGGATAATCCCTGCTATGCTTGCACACATCTTTTCTCTATACAGCCACATATTTATGAGTACTTCATGAAACAGAAGACAGGAGGAGGGAACTGAGAGTTACTTAAGTTGCTTGCAAATATAAACATTGAGGAACTTTGAGAAGCTATTGAAGCTGTCTGCAGGTTCTACACAAACTGTCAGAGAGCTTTTCTACCCAACAGCTTTTTTACCTGACTAATTGTAATTTCTGAATTGTGGAAGGCAAAGAGGTCAAAATCTGTCTTTCCTCACAGAAAGCTAATTTCAGTGAAGTCCATTAAATGAACAGAGATATTTCATATCCAGTGCGTTAATAAGGGGGCAATTTGTCCTCTTGCATTTTGTATTCCCATGTAGAAATAAACTGAAAGATTAATTTACCTGGAAAGCATTATTTGTGTAGAAGTCTTTGATATAAATGTGATATGTATTATCTGAAGTAAGAGGAAGCATCTGATTGTGCTTGTTCTAAGCACTAGTGTTTAATAATTTAATTTTATTGATCTCATGTTCTTAGCAGTCTTTGCAAATATGAGTGTTGTCAAAGGAATCAAGCCTATTAAATCCCTGCCTCCAATAGCAGTGGGTTAGAGAACTAGAATGTTTGTAAATGCTATTTACACTGTATATGAAGTGCTAATGAAACAGTCAAAAATCACCAGTTTTCAGAATTTGAATTTAGGTTCAGTAATGTTAATAGTTTTGAAACACTTTTAATCATTAGGAAAATAACTCACAGAAATGTAAACACTACTTGTAGGAAAATTGTAAATCCCTGAGACTCAGAAGTCAGTTTTTTATTTGTGTACCCACCTCTGATCCCCAATCCCCCAAAAAAGAATGGATATAATTTGAACCTAAAAATTTCAAAGAAAGAATACTAAAGATTCATCAGTACTCTCTTACTATTGCAATTACATGAGTAAATTTGTGTTATTTCACAAATAGTAGCAAAAAATGCACTAAGACTTTTCCTTCTAACAATGTTTCATATAATGAAAATACAAATTCAATATTACAAAATCCTTAGCTACATTTAAGAAGTGGCTACAAGACACTCACAGGCTGTCAGTAACTATTTCTTTGTACACATACTCATTACATATTGGGACAGTGATAGCCTCCATATATCAAAGTCATTTAAAATATGGATCATGTAATCCTGAAATTAGGTATAATTATGATTTTTTTCATTTTCTTTCTATTAAAACTAGGTACCACTTTTGTGAAGGAAATCTTGAAGAAGATTGTCAAGTGCTTATCATACATGAACTGCTATACAAATGGCATTACTCACAAAGTAAAATCACCCATGACTGTATTTATAAAATCAGGCATCTGTGAGTATTATTACAATGTTCTTAACACAGAGACTTTTTACTGTGATCAGGAAGTAAAGAACTATTTTTATTTTCTTTTATTTTCTCATCTGTAAATAAAAAATGGTTACCATTAGGGGTTTTTTTGCCCCTACATTTTTAAGGCCATTAAAGGATTAGGATTTTTATTAAAAAATAACAAGACCTTAAAATGAAACATTCACAGATCTCAGTTTACAGAGAATTGAAAAAAGTTACTAACCTCATTTATTACAGATTTAAATAAAGGTTCATGGGTAGTAAGGAAGTTAAGGTTAGCCTTATAAGCAATCATGAGTAAATTCAGATCTTTGTTAAAATCTCTTTTTACCTCAGTGGAGCACAAATTCAGTCTCTTCATGGTTTTTCAATCTTAAAATTTTGTGGTCAACCTCCTACATTTTTAAGATTATCTCAGTTTTGTTGCTTCTTTCTGGCAATATTTATTCCACTACTTTAAAATACAAGGCCATCATGCTTTGTGTTAACGTTCAGTAAATTCAAAAAGAAAATGAAAAATAACTGAATGTATTTAAAAGTCATAAATCATTATTGAACCCTTTATGTTCCTTTATCACTAGTTAAACCTTTGACGTGGAATTAGGCCTTGGATGTGAAGTGCTGTTAGGACACTTTGCTTAACTAATGGCTGTATAGTCGAAGTCTAAGTGGAAGAATTATACTGGGTCTAATAAGCCAGGAACTAATGACTTGCAGCACTTATATTAAAATACCACTCATGTCTTTCTAACTATGGATTTTCTTATTCTTATTCTTTCAGAAATAGTTCCTTCTCTAAAGCATATTGAATAGTCTCACACACCTAACCTGGATAAATGCATATTATGGACTTTTATGAGGGCTTTTTTATTATTATGAGGTCTCTTTTATTGCTTTCCCTTTCTCTCCTCTTTTAACCACAGTCTATTTGCCAGGTTCAGGTAAAGAATTTTATGCAACACTTCGACATTGCTGAGTTACTATGAATTCTGATTAACCAAAAGGGTCAACTTTCATTAGATAGTGCATAAAACTCAGTCCATTAAATTGTCCATTTCAAGCTTGCAGTAATGGCTTATGGGTTTGATTATATTAATTAGTGCACCTTCTGCATTGCCAATCTAAATGGTTATTTTAAAGAGCACAGAGGTTCCCTCTTCTATTATAGAACTAGTTTATAGGGAAGAAATGGTTGAGGAGGTGAGAGATTTAAAATTTAATAAGTTAACTGAAATATAATAGATTAAAAAAATAAAGTCATTGCAATAGATAAATTATTTTGTCAGAGAAGTTAGCATATAATATCAGCTACAGCTTAGAAAAAAATAATCCCAAATCATTACTTCACTTCGAAATTAGGGGCATATGATTTTATTGTCTTTGGTCAGAGAAGTCCTTTTAGCTGTTCATAACACAAGGTGCAAACCCATATGTTCATATCTTCAATGACTCCTCTAAATACATAAAACGTTACTGGTTTTCTAAACCCTACTCTACTCTAAAACAGTACTCATTTCTACTTCATCAGATAATACAATGAAACAAACCCAGCCGTTGTTCTATCTAGCTTAATGTTCTACATAAAATGACAAATCCCTTTCCCAACTCAGCCAGTCAATGATAAAACAGATCAAGAGAAGGGTGGGAATAGCCGACCTTCACAGACAGTCCTCTGCATGGGACCACTCAGTGAGGGTTGAGTCAGCTCCAGTGGGAAACAGGACTCTAATTCATTACCATCAAGCTATTTCAGTGATTAATGTGCATTTAAAAAGTGAACTTCATCTCAGAAGCTTTCACTAGGAGTCACATTTCTCAAAAGGAACAAAAATTAGTGGGTTTTTTTTGTGATAACAGCATCAATCTAGACATGTGCTAGACTTCTGCCAGTGAGAAGCACAAATTTGGTCTCATCTCTCTTCTAGGTAGGTGCAAGAATCCAACATCCAAAAGCTGAAATGAATTTTGGCAATAATATATCTGATGCCAATCTACCTCTATTCCTTCTGTGACTCCCATTTCTCATCAGCTAACATCAGCTTTCACATTAAGGATCTGCAACTTTTAGTTATCCACAGGGTAACTATCCCCTTCTTCCTTTTCTGACCTTCTCATGTCTAAGGCATACATATAATGTGACAAAACAAGGAAACTTGAAACTGCATCAAAGGCATACATATAATGTGACAGAACAAGGGAAGATGAAAGTGCATCATCTAAGTTTTAATTTGCCCTCTCTATCTTTTTTTATGTTCTTGGTATGACTTTCTGTCCTTGCTAAGGTGTTCAAGGTCCATATGTAGATGCCAAAGAGGAGTGCCAGAGAAGACACATGCTCCTGGCATCTTCCCTTTTTTCCCCTCAACATCTTTTCTACCTGGGAACAAGGTGTCCCCTTCCTCCACAAGAAATACTGTTCTGTGAACATCGCTGCTTGGATCAGGCAGCTAGCTCCAAGAAACCTTGCGTAATCCATAGGGACTGAAACTCTAAGAGGCTGGTTCAGAGCAGATGTCAGCTTGAGAACTCAGGTCTCTCATATCAGAAAGCTAACCTTTCTGAATATATGGCAACATGGCCTACATCACCACTCTTTTTCCCCATCTTTCCCCTCATTCTTTAGTTGACAAACCAAGTCATGACAGTACATGACAATAAGCCATGTCTTTGCGTGGGAGTGAGATGGAGGGTGATAATGCTGAGGTTTTTGTATTACCATTCTCACAGAAAAAAAAACCACAAAAAGCCAAGAAAAACAAACCCTGAAAACATAATAACCTTGGAAACAGAAATTTCTTTTAGAAAGACTATAAATTTGTCCATTGTTTTGCATTACTGCATACTGAAACAGAAAAAAATTAATAACCAACACTTTCCATTTTTCTGTTCTACTGATTTCTACTGGTTATAACTGCCCCTGGCAAAAAGATGCCAAGTGATCAGCACAGGACCAACACAGAGAACAGTAGTGCAAACTTGCTATGCAGTGTCTCAGAGCAGCACTTGTAATATTTAAAAGATTCAGGGCTTGGAAACAGGAAGATAAAAAAGGGAAGGTGCACAGCTGCACAGCTGGGCTGCCATTACCTGACCACACTACACTGAACAGTGGTCATAAGTGCTCCAATATACCTGAGTGTGTTTAGTCCCCAGCATGGAAGAGGCTAGATCTCCCTCTTCCTGAATATTCTACCTACTCTTCCTCTGATAATAAATTCATGGAGAGTGTATGTAGCATATGGGGTTTTTAGATTCCTTCAGTATTGGACTCTGTGGTCAAAGCAGTCACAAAGATAATGTTTGAGAGGCAGAAATTCCATGTCTAAAAATGTGCACCATCTTTCAAAACATTGTCCTCATCATCACATTATTGCTATAGACTTATTCTGACTACAGGAGTTCATCAGAAATAATGTAGCTATTTACTTGGGTTTTTTTTTTTTGGTCAGGTTGGAAATAATTATAGAAATCAAACATTTTTGATAGAACTCAATAAAATACATTGATTTTGCAAAATTTTAAGAGGAGTTTAAATTAGAGCTTGTCAGACTGACTGTTTCTGTGAGTAATTTCAGTTTTAATACTCTTTCTAAAAAATCAATAACTTTGGTTTAGGCAACTAAAAATGTTTTCAAAAATTTTAACAGGGTTTCAAAGCTCTGAAGAACGCTTTATATACAGAGAACAAATATCTGTAATTATATCCCAAGCAAAACAGCCTGAGAGTTCTGGATTGTTAAAAAGGCAAACGCTCTTGACAAAAAAAATTAAAACTGGGCACAAAATTCTCAGTATGTCAGTTTTAAAAATACAGTTTTGTATTAACAGCTTTTAATCAATTTTCACAAAATTTTCATGAAATTTGAAGGAATATTTCTCTTCAACAAGATAGAATTCAAGAAAATAAGAAATTAATACCTCTTATTTTAAATTTACTTATTAGGAAAGCTTACTGAATTTATACTAATGCACCAAAGGCCCAAATTTAACATACATTATCAAGATATATGGGGTAAACCCCATGAAAGTAACATTAGATCAGAATGATGCTAAATCAAAATGGATTTAACTTTATTGTTACAATTAATTGTACATTTTACAAAATGTCTAAATACTATGTAATTAATTTCCTTGTTCTTAAAAAAAAAAATTAAGCAAGGTATTTTTTTTTCTATTTAAGGTTAAATAAAATCAACTGTTAGAATTTCCTAGAGAAAGAGGAATCTGTTAGCTGATTTTAAGTTAGGCATCAAATATTACAGAAAGCAGGTGTACTTTTCTCTGAACTACAGAAATACAGGCAGGGTCTATCTGATTTATTACCAGAAGGCTTACCACAATGTTGAATCTGATTTTATTTTTTTATGAAATTCTGAGAATGAAAATCTCTGCCCCTGTAAAGTGATGAAACTCCAGTAAAATGAAACGATTGTTGCTCGTCTGTATTTGCACTAGCTAAAACCAGATTATTCAGACTGTTTGTATGTTGGTGTAATGTGGGTACTTGGAAAGATTTACAGTGCTATAGAAAGAAAAGTTAGAAAGAATATTTGTCCTTGTTAAAGCAGGTGTTTTATTACTGTTGCTTGTTGTTGTTGTAGAACACATTTGCATAGTCATTAGTAGAGGCGATACAAGCATTATAAGAATTACAACTAAAACCTACTTTGATATAGTTTCTCAAAGGCAATTTTGTGTTGCTGTCAAGAACCTGTGGAGGTCTGTTTGGTTTCAAACACCTTAGTATTCAGCACCAATAGTAATATAATAGACCAGTAGCTTTTACTCACGCTCAGATGTACACTGTCTTTCCAAGGTCTGTTTCATAGACCATTCCGAAGATTTCATATGTCAATAGACCATCAAACACAGGATGCGTGTCCTATCCAGATGACATCCCATTTTTTTATTTGTGAAGAAAGCCTGTATTCTGACCAATAAAAATGTCCCTTATTTATTACTCTTGTGGTATGAAAGAAACAAAAGGCTACCTTTATGGTAGTAATGATACCAAACCCTATATAATGTTTATGACATCACGATAGTAAATCAAGTGGGAATAGAAGTTTGGATTAAAGAGAAATAAGTTTTCCCTATTCATTCACATGGATAAGAATATAAAAAAATATCAATTTAAAAAAAATATTTTTGTTGCATTTCACATCTGATTTTACCTGCTCATCACCTGATCACTTATAGCTTCAATAAACTTATGTATTTCCAGTAGAATCAAACTCAGTATTTGCTTCCATCAGGCATGGATGTGAAATGAGTCATCACATTACTTTAATTTTTCTAGCTCTCATTCTAGAAGGAGTTTGATATCTTCTATGTCAAATGGGTATGTATATATATATATAATTTGGATGGAAAAAAATCACATCTCTGAATCTGGTCAGAATTAATCTAAACAATCCCCAAAAATGGCAAGTTCTCAAAATGCCTTACATACATGCACATCTAAAAAAAGCCCTATGCTGATATGCAACAGTCTGCCTTACTCTGACAGTGAAAATAAATTACCAAACTGCAAGAGGAAAAAACAGATGTATTTGGAAAGACAAATAGCCATTCTCTCTGAAATTCAAAGTAGTGTGAAATGGGGAAGTCACAGCAGATTAAAAAACAAATGGTAGGCAGAAATTCAGATTGCCATCAAAGATAAGAAAGTTCTAAGAGAATACTTCTGTGCTCTTTCAAACTCTTGACACCCTTTGCCTCACAGCAGATGAAAGAATGGCAAAGGTTGACTTCTGGAACACTGCAGCAAGGAAAAGAGAAAATGGAGTTGTCATTGTGCCCCAAGAACAGGGGTTGAAGACAGCTGGCATAGTTAGTAATGCTTACAGACAGTGCCATAAATTGAAAGACTGGAATCATGGGCAAATGCCCTAGTTTCCCTCTATTCCACTATTGAACAATAAAGACCACTTTCAAAATACTTGTGCATTTAAATGTAGTCAGTTCACTGTGGCTATAAGATATTCTTTTCCATCTTTTGCTTCAAAACAGGCTGGCTGTACATCCTAGCCTCTGGATCCATGGTAAACTTCCAAAAAGATTCCAGCTAGTGGATTGGATACTGCACAGAGACCATAAAAGCATTCATTCAAGTTATATTTTAGGTGATACAGAATGACAGCAAGTTAAAAGAAGGTCTTGCTTTTAAACAGAATAGCTGAATCCTCAGCTGACCACTCCTCAGAGTTAGCTGACAGGAGACCGCTCACTAGCATGTTGTGGGGTGACAATATAAAGCTGAGTCAAGAAGCCCTGTAACAGTACCAAGAGAAAAACAAAGCAAGAAACAAACATGTGGATCAAGGTGCCATGGATTTTCTCTAAAGCACTCCTGGAAATCTTTACAAAGCCTATTATAAATTCGGTGTTAATTTTTCATCAGAGGTTTCCTAAATTGTTCTCTCAAAGATAACTAGGAGAATGACAACAGTGGATTCTCATCATAGTCTTGGAAAATTAATCCCATCACTGCAAATTAGCCTCCTTTAGCTACTTATTCAGAACTGACCTTTAACCAACAGACTGACATTCCTAAGCCTAGTTGTGAATATTTCATTATCTGGTGAATCCCACTAAAACACTAGTAGTCTCCAAGTACATCAAACTCAACCTTCATTTTAGTATTCCTTCAAATATTGCTCCTGGAACTTTTTGCTTCATAATGAGCACTCCCAAAAATTTTCATAAAAATAATGCCTACTTATCCAATCATAATAATTCACCTTTTTATTTTGACATGCTATACTTTTCTTTCTGACATCCATTTACTGCATCTTTTTCAGGACCCTTCACCTGCCTTGATACTGCAAAGCTAAGACCATTTGGAATGTCTTGCTCTATTTTGTGTCTGAATGGTTTCCTAACAAAAAGTTTGATTTAACAGCAGAGAAGGAGATCTGAATGTCAGTTTATGTGATTAAAATCTCCTACACATACATACATACATGCAGGAAGGAGCAGAGAGGCACAGTGCCAGACACAGGAGCCCAGATAACCTTTTTGAGAAATGAACTCCAGGGTTTTCCCACAGTGATCCAGGAGAGTCTCAGCCTCCACCCATATCAAGATGGGACAAGCCGCCACCATGAGCCAACACAGAAGCTCTGGAAGTCACCTTTCTAACTGAGGGGCTTCACTGACCAGAGGTATGGGGCATATTATGAGATCACACAGGACACTGTAGGATGGTTAGGGGGGCGAAATAAAGGTGCAAAATGGGAGGGAGGGACCGAGATGTATTGGGGAGGAACAAGCATGGACAAAAATAGAAGAATAAGATAATAAAAGGAACATGTAAACAGGTGGCTGGCTGTTCACCACACATCTGTTCACACCATGCTGTCATCACAGTCTTCTCTGCTCTCTTACTACCTTCTATTCTCAACTCAGGTGTGTTTATGAGGGTCTGAATGTCAGCACCCGGAGTGAGTGTGGGTGTGAAAGTTGAGAGGAGTGTACCAGCAGCTGGGATCTCAGTGGCTCATTTTTCCAGGTGTGACAGCTGGGAAGATTTGGATCCATGAAGCCAATGGACAGATAAGGTGCCTGAGCCCAGATTCAGGAGCGATCCATGGTATGCATGTGCAGGTACATGCAGGTGTGCATGGGTCTTTCCCACTACCAAACCTTCCTCATAATCAGGCATTGAGTGGAATGGGAAGAGGCCATTGGTGCAATTTGGGCTAGTGAGTGCTGAGGGTATGTGGGACACATATATATATGTGTCCAGATGTGCATGTGTGTGTACACGTGGTACATGCTTGTGTTTGAATACATGCCTATTGTGAATCCTTACTTTGCAGGCAGGAAGTTACAGCAACCTCAGGTCTTTCAGATTATGAGATTCAGTAATCCCCTCACCTTGGAGACCACAGTACGTGCTAGCAGATATGAAAAGCACAGTAAAATCATTACAGTAGGTGGACATATGAATTTAGATAGACATCCAAAGACACAAACTGAGAAGCAAAATACTTCTAAAATGGAATATTTAGTTGTTTTGTATCATGTTTAACATACTTTTCTTTGATTTCCTCATGCCAGCAATGCAAATATGTAAACCAAATGGCCTAAGTTTTGAGTGAAAACAGAAAGTCATCCTGAAAAACTATAAAAGGAAACTCATACTTTTATTGGTGCAAAATAATGGTTTTGAGTGAAAGAGACCTTGTGACAAGCTTTCATTCTAATCAAATATCTCAGCCTTCAAATTTAGTAAACTGACATCCCAAGTAAAGGAAATGCCATTTGTGAAATCTGTAGATAGTAGACTCTGTGTAGTGCGAGATTCTGTGACATTCTCTAAGGACCAGAAATGACACTAAAGTGCCCTGCTTCTGACCAGCAAGAAGAAATGCTGAAGAATGACTTCAGTCAGTGAGGGGCTGGCTGAAGCCCAGCTCTTGCACAGAGGACAAGAGAGGCAGGAGGTGCCCAGGGCTGCCACCAGCTGGCAGTGAGTCAAACACTGCTGCAAGACAACCATTTCAATCACTTAACGGGTTCTGCATAACAAAAGAAGAAAGAATACATTAAATTCATGCAAATTGGTAAAACAGATAGTATTACAGCCTACATTTCTTCTTTCCTCTCCTCTTTCCAAGTCCCTCCACAACAGGGACTTGATTCAGTTTGTGAGGAGACAGCAAAGGTCTAGTTAGGTCAGTCAGTTTGGTCTATTTTTCCCTGAGTTTGGGATAGAACTCAGGCCAGTGTTTAATTATGGCTCTTTCAAACTGAAGCTGGCTCCCACTGCTAAACAGAGCATGGTAAATTTACTATGCATACACATTAATAGCATCTGCATATATGCACATGTATTTCTAATTCAATACAGATAACTACCCTTAAGAAGAAAGACACATTACACAGATACCCTGTGTATATACAGATATGTAGGTATATAAAAAATAAATGGCTTCTCTTTAAGTTCTTTCTTTGGAAATAATGCATTAATTGAAAAAAAACCAGTTACTTATCAAAGATTTAACACAATACTTCAAGTTCTGTTGTCAGAACATACGATATTTTCTTGAGTCTTATATACCCCTGAGCACTTAAATGAGTTAATATTTCCTTTTTCTCAGTATGGCAATCCTTCTATTAGAAGAGAAGAGATGAGAGATTCTCTCTCTAAAGCAGCTGATCTTATCAAGCAATAACAGGAATTTATTACTGACTGGATTTTAAAAATGCCTTTCTCAGACAGTAAAACTATATTATGCATATTGTGAAGTGAACAAATAGTAATTAAAATATGGAATGTTAAAACATTTTAGTTTGACAGAAAAACTGTAAGTGACAGAATTCCTTGTGGAAGAAAGATTCATTTCAGTGGGGAAAAAAAGCCATATGTGTTTTTATTTAGCTTTTCAAAGAATTCACCAAAGACTGACCCAGCTGGGACCCAGTACTCTGCCTCTAGCTGCAGTAAAAGCTTAGCAAAGTATTGAAGAAGAAACATAAGAATGTTCATATTCTTAAGAACATTGTTTCATGATATTACAACTGAGGTTCCTTTGTATAGGATCATACTACAGGGACACCAGTTTTAATATTCAACTTCTAACAGCTGGCATCTGCTGCTTTAGAGAAAGAGGAACAAATATAATTCTCCTAATTATCTGTATCATTATTCTTCTTACTTCATAAACTACGTCTGCCTCCTGGGTCTGTTTTATATTGATCTCAGTTTCTACCAGTTGTCTGCAAATCATTACCAAACCCTAGTCCCATTCTTCAACCCTTGTTCCTTCTTTTATTTGAGAACCAAACATAACAGGTGAGCATATTTAATGCTGCAGCCCTGCCAGGTTTATACGTATTCATCACAAACACATTCTTTTGGATGTCTGCCAATAATGCTTAGATATTCCTTTAAAACTTTGCCTCTCACATCTTTTAGAAGTCTCGCACTTTTCCTACTTGTTGCTACATTTGCTTACAAGCACAGACTCTAAGGATCAGCTCTCTGTTGCATTGTAGAATTGTACTAAAGAACATAATATCCTTGTTTAAAAAAAAAAAAAAAAAAAAAAAAGAAGCAGCACCTTAGGTTTTTAATTTGCCCTTAACGTAAGCACTTGTAAGCATTAATTCTTCTGGGTTGTCGCCGCCACAGATGCAGCATTACTTACCTAATCACTCACTAAGACTCCACATCTTCTGGACACCATTCTGTGCTCTCAGAGGAGGCAAGCAAGGCCTGTACATCTAGGAGCGTCATAAAATCATTCATGGGCTCTTGCAACATTGTGGTTATTTACTAAGACTGTACTTAGAGTTGATCATGAGAAACTTCCAAGAAAAACAAGTATCATATGGAAGGTTTTGAAAAAGGACTGTCTCTGAGTTTGTACAGCGTCTGGCTTAGTATAACTTTGCTCTTGTCAGTCCTTCTGTAGTCAGTATGACTAATAGCAATTAAAATCTGTTTTTAAAAAATATCAATCACAACATTTAAAATGTTTCTACTAGATCCTGTTGATTAGGCTGTAACCAAGCACTACATTATTCTTTTTATCTACAGCTTTAATCATCCTCACATACTCTCTAAAGTTATATAGGTTAGTAGTAACTTCTGAGTGAAAAATACAGCATTAGACAAATCTGATGCAAATGAACTAAAGGATATTTTTAATCAATATCAGAACATTTCAGATGCATTGTAGGAACTGGCAGGGGGTTAGTAGAGAAAGTTATTAATACTACTACTGATTTTTCAACAATACTAATGAGATTATAAAGTGGAAAATAAAGAACTTTATAAAACCTACAGAAAGACATCAGCAAAGCACAAAGGATTTGGCAAATAAGAGCAAAAATACTGACTAACATTTTAAAATTTGAAGGCTAAAGATTTAATGGTAATAGGAGTGCATGCTAGTCCTGTTTTGCATTGATAGAGGTTCAAACTGTTCTGTAGATTAGCCATTTTTCTCTGAAATTGGTATAAAACTTTAGACCTATATGTTTAATATAGTGTGAGAAGAATCCCTCAGCTTGAATATGAAACTATTATAAATTGTAGTGGTTTTGAATTACACTGAAGATATTACAACTGATGAAAAAACAGAATTCACTATAATTATTAGAGTAACCACATGTGCAACCAACTTACAATGGTTGCACATGTGGTTACGCTAATAATTATAGTGAATTCTTCCAATGGTGCTGCTAATGGTAGCAATAGAAGCAGTAGTTTAGACTTCATATAGATTTGCACTGACTCCTGCATAAAGCTAAAAGGAATCCTTCATATGTTATCAGACTATCTATCAGAGGGCAATTTAGTAAAAGATTAAAAATTCTTCAACAGAATGAAAAATCTTACCCATTTGACAAGTAACCCTGGCAAAAAAACAAAAATGAAAACAAAAAACAAAACCCAACCAAACACCAAAAGCAACAAAAACAAACTGAAAGACGTATGTTTCATTCTTTTCAATAAGATTGAACAGAACAGTCAGTAGAAGGTCCTCATCCCTGTCTTGCTTACTGCTCAACACAGACATTCTAGGCAGAGAACTCTGGGTTATCCCACCACCTTTCTTTCCCAACAGGAAAGAGTAAACGTGATGTGTATCCATATGCAGTAATCACACAGCCTCCTGACGGCTCTATATGACTTGTGTACTCTACAAATTATACAAGATTCAAAAAATATTTGAGTTCATTTTAATATGTTTAATATTCGCCAAGAGTTAAATTCAATTCTGCATCCAATTTACTTAATTAGACTAGTTTTTAAAGTGTTTCAGACTCTTTCTTCTCCTTCAGGTAGTTGTGCCCTTGAGATATCAGCACTGCTGATACTTACAACAGACCAGACAAGAAATTTTTATCTACCTGAAACAGAACTATGTTTGAATTAATGTCTTTTACATTTCAGTATCTGTGAAAAAAAGGCTTTGTTGGATTACATTAAAACCAAGATTTTAAATAGATTCAAGTTTTTAAGAGTTGAGAAAGATAAGTGCTGGAATCACCAGAAAGCATCAAAAAAAAAAAAAAAGTGTATATTTAGCTCTTAGTTTAATTGGGACCATGAGTTGTGAAATCTTCTGGAAAACATATTGAACAAATAAATATTTTAATGAAAATTTTGTAGCAGTTTCCCTACAGATGTATTATGGAAATATTTAATCTAAACATCTACACACGGTTTCCAACAGATATAAAGTAATATCAGATATAAATATCCAACAGATGTAAAACAATAACAACTCAGAGAATCAATTTCTGTTGTTACCTCAATATCTGGTACTGATGGCATTTCTGTTGCCTGCAGTCACAATAAAAGTTTGTTCCTTAAGGTAACTGTGGAACCGTTAATACCATCTGAGGAGATTCAAATCACAAAATGATAGATCCATTATTCTTCATTCCAATCTGTTTTACTGGTACGTGGTACTTCCAACACAGTTTAAAAAGTTACTGCAATCATTCCAGGACCCAGCTTTATTCTGCTCTGTATAACAGAAGTACAACATGTAAGAGCTTTGACAAAGACTTATCTTACAATTAGCATCACTGAAAGTAGGTCCTCTTGTTGGTCATACCATTTGGAACCTCACATTTTTTAAATTATTTAGATATTCTCATAAATAATGTACTATGACTACAAATTTCACCATATAACTGTGATGGAAACATTGGGTGAAACATGCAAAATTAATTTCCAAAGTATAGCAAAGGATTTGCTCATGAATGCATTTCCTCCTCAGAGGATGAAAAGGAAGGAGAGAAAAACCTGCTTCATTAAGTTGTCTTGCAACCAAAAGCAGAAACATCTGCTAAAATCATGAGCAAGCTGATGGCTAGATTAAGCAAGGAAGATGGAAGAATTAGATGGGCATTTCATTTAAGTTTCATAGGCACCCTTAGGAAGAATATTGTTTAAGGTATTATCCTTAAGGCATGGTTTTGATCCGAAATATGGGTGCAGAAGTATTGTATAGGATCAGTCAAAACATGTACCATTAAATGACTATTTCTTCACCTATTTTTCTCTTCAATTGTTTTCATATTTTTACCTATTTTCTATGTAACTGCCTTTTTTCTGGTCCATATTTTGCTTGCTCTTGATGATTGAAACTTAAGCTTACACATTCATTATTCCACTGAAAAGTGTCTTTTAGGGGTTCTGACTAGGTTATCATAATTGTGACTGAAATGTTACGCAGTACTTTACATGGAATTGAAGCAATCAAATACAGGACTCTGCATAAGCCCATTTGATCCCACAACCAGAACTTAGGGGGTTTTACTCTTCTACATTTTTTGCTCCTGGATTACACCAACACAGCAGTGTGATTTCTTAATGGCTGCAGAGTCAGTTCATGTAAATCTGATTTCACATAGATTCTCAATGACTTGAGGAATTATCTACTGAAACAGAGCCTCACATGAACAAACTGGACTGGAAATAACTAGGAGAAAGAAAACTCCAAAATATTTAAAAGCCTTGTTTTCTTTCTATTTTTTCACTTTTTTTAAAGTATTTGCTACTTTTTGATATTTTTAAGTACGGTTTTGCAACCACCCGTTACTCACCATATCATTGAACTAGATAAGACTCAGCCTTTACCTTTACCTTAAAGTAAAGCAACCTTAAGGTTTGCTTACATGAAAGACTGATTAGATTTTGAGGAATCTTTAAATAGTTAAGTCAGAACTGAAATAAAATGACTTTGTATATATTTTTTTTTCTATTGCAACCATGCAGAGCAGGTTCCTGCTTTAGGCTCTTAGGCTTAGTCTCAGTTAGTTCAGTGTCTCACTAAATTAAAGCAAACTCTTATTCTTGCTTATGATCTTTCACTTTTTTACCATTTCAGCAACTCGATGACCAAAGCCTGATTTCAAACAACTAACAACTCTACCCTTCAATTCTTTGTTTCACACTGTCCAAAGTATATGCTATTCCCCTCCCCAGTGTGATCACTGGATACAAATAAGACATCAGTATGCTACAGAAATAATTAACTCAAACTAATTCTTTTTTAGAGAAATGTAAAGAAAGTGCAAACAAAAAAAAAAATCAACTGTACAGTTCATCAGTTCATCTCATAATTGCATTAATATTGGCGAATTCTTCCCCACCCCTACTTAACTCTGTTAGTATATAAGTTTGTCCTGTGACCATATTTTAAATTTCCCTATAGCACTATATTAATTCCAGTAAAATTTTGTAAAACTAGGTGATTCATTTTATCCCATGAGATAGTTTAAGGATTATTCCAATTTACACTGACATAAGTGACTACCCACAAGGAAATCCAGCTGCGGCTCAACTTAAAAAGAAAACATTAAGATTATCCATGTTTCTTCCGTCAAATATCTTTACCCCTGCTGAACTAGGATTAGGAAATTTAGAGGGATTAAAGTCTTCGTATCAATATTACTTTGAATTTTTGCTTCCTTTTCTTCATCACATTTTTTCCTGAGGCAATTAAAACAACATGGTAGCCAGGCTGTGCTGGATATGTGCTTCCAGCCCTTTGCATTATTTCAGAAGTGTTAACCAAGACAGGATAGGGCTTTGAAAGAATTATTTACCTGGGCAGCACTTTAAGAAGAACAAAAAATTGAAAAAGTAATTTTTTTTTTGTCATAAGTACATGAAAAGCATCTCGAACTTAAAAAAAGCCAGCAAGGAAAATAATTTAACATAATAATGAAAGAGCTTTTAAAAAACTGCATGTAAACATAAGACAAAATGGCAAATTTATTCTTAGGGACAGGGTCAAAAATTATCAGAAATTTTCTATTACAGATGCAAACTTTGAAAGTTCAGTTTAAACAATTCTCCTCTGTCAAGAATATAACATTTATATATATATATATATATATATATATATACAGACATACATAAACACAT
>LTAT01000004.1:38391617-38414802 GCA_003286495.1 Chlorodrepanis virens | reverse complement strand
GTATATATATTACCTACCTCTAAAATTTGCTTTACCTTGATCAACTGTATTGTTCATCTGTGTGACAAGTTGGTATTTTTGCACAAGCAATGAGAAGGATCAAACAATCCAAAAGAACAGGGAAAAAGGTTTTAGAAAATAAAAAAGTGGTACATTGAGTCAGAAAGGAAGCAATTGATAATAAGTAAAACTGAACAAAAATGTCTAAGTGCCTCACAGAAACCTATAGCCAGCTTGTCCTACAGCTACGACAGTCAGTTAAATTTTGTTATTTTTGACTGAGATGACAAATGTTGATAAAATACAAAGAAGACATGCAGGACACACAGATCAGCACCTGTGGAATATTAAGGAAATAACTGATTAAGAATAATATATCTCAGTCTCTGGGACATCTCTCTAAATAGTGTAGATGGGGAAAAATATGATTCCTGTTGAAAGTAAAAAATCATGAAATAAAAGGTTTTGAAAACTGTCTGAATAATTACTAGTCCAGTGGTCAGTGCAATATTCAGTGCAAAGAAGCTAAGGTTCATCTGGCAAGCTAATCTGGTTGGTTTTGTTTGTTTATCTTGCATTTTTTTAATAAGTAGCAGGCAGAGGTAGTGCTATAACAGTCACATAAGAAATTAAATAACCTGATATTTTTTGCACATGAAATTATTTTCTTTCTGTGAAAGTCAAGAAAATTTTGTGGGATAGAAAAACTGGTTTACATTAATTGCCATAAAAAATTATATATAAAATGCTAAGTTGTTTCAACTTAACATTATGTCAACCGTTAGTTAGAAATGTATCCAAACAAATGCATTGGAAACCTTTTAAGGAATAGCTTTCTAAGACTTACAAGCCTCTCTGCAGGATGTCAGGTATCCTCCTGTTAGTAGAGAAAACAAAATAGTTTGAACCATCCATCTTAATTTAAAAGATAGCAAAACTAGATCTTTCTTCTAAGACAGTAGTTGTTGGATTTGTCAAATGTATAAATATAAATGAGAAATCGTTAACCAAGCCTATAATATTTCCTTTTTATTCTGTAGCATACACCTGAAATCTGTCAGTTCTAATATCCCTGTCAGTAATTATGAAGCCCCTCAAGGCTATTTGTTAGACGCTACATGATAGGTTTTACAAAATAGCAGCTTCTTGGGATATTCATATTTTGTTTCAGAAAAATAATAATTAGTTTTGCACAGTCTCATAACAGATCCTGTACAGGAGTCCCTCATTTATGTAAGGAGAAAAATAATGAAAACAAAAAAGTAAATAACTTCTTCTTTCCACTGCTGCACTTGAAGAAAACAGCTAGGTTGAATTTTGAAGTCTATTCTGAGTCTGCTTAATGCTTAGAAAGTCATTAAAATTTTATTGAAAACTTCCTCATGCTTTAAATTTCATCTAGGAAATTTATAGTGCATTAGGTTATTTTATGCATGGCCTATATTGTGCATAAGGGGGAATACTGTCCAGCTTTAATGTTAATACAAAAAGAAAGTCTTCTCTCTTACACATCCTGGGCCAAGGCAAAGGAAAATCTTGTTGGCACTACAATCAAGACTAGCAAAACTACAGGTGGAGGAACATCACAGATTTGAGTTGTCTCTATCCTTGAGTTTCTGTTTTCTGGGCATGTTCTATTATCAAAATCTTCATTTTTTTACTCTGTTTTCTGTTAACCAGTTTGAAGCTATATGGAGAACAGAACACCTGTAAGGGCAACAAAGAAAGAGTGAATGGGACTTGACGAAGATGAATTATAGAGGATTATTTAGATCAGCCACTGTGTCTCTGCAAAGAACCAAAAATCACAGTCTAATGATTAATTAATTCCTTTTCACAATCTCCCATCCCTCCCTAGACAGAGGCCTAACACTGAACAGCAATATGCATATAAATAGGGGCTCCTATGTGTCCTTATTTGCTTTCTGTGTGGTAGTGACATGGATTTAGGGCTTTGCTTATTACAGGAGTTCTTGAGTTTCTGGACCAAACCCACAAATTCATTATTGTGTTGTTTTCTGGAACCATATCTGACAAAATGGCAGTGATAAATAAATTATATTTTCAGCCTTGGATTCTTCTAGTGAATTGTGGGTGGTATTTTTGCACCCATCCCCTACATATCTTCCTTCTGCCATTTTTTTCAGAAAATTTAAATAAATTACAAATTTCATTTATTTTATGGACAATAGATCTTCAAAAAAACAGTTTGCTTCCCTGTCCCTAGAAATGCTGCCAAAACCAAGGACTATGATCAGCCATTCCCCTTAATTTAAACTAACGTTTGTTGTGGCCAAGTGCTCATTGCACTGAAGTGAGATAAAACATGCTGTCTAATGTTGGTAGGAGGCAGTGGAGTGAAGGAAATCTTACACCTTTTGACTGCTAAAACCAATTCTCCAAAATCTACCCACATATCATTAAACAAAATGAAAGAAAATTTTAATTTAATGCACTAATTTAGAAAATTTAAAACAAATTAGGCAGAGTATGGTACTTGAAGGATTCTGAGATAGTATCAAGAATAAACTGAGAGGTAAAAATATTAACAAGAAAAAAAGCTTGGGTTTAGTTTTCAACAGCAAAAATTACATGGTTGATCTTAGATAAGACTCTGATCTTAGATCACAGTCTTATGTACTTCAGGTAAGAGTACTCTTGTAAGAGTATCCTTAACTGATAGAAATATATGAAGAAACCCATTAATAATTCTACTATAATGGACATACTATTGAGGTTGTTGAAGATAAGTCTGTATGGAAATGGAAATTAGCGTGCAAATCAAGATGGGATATTACAGCTATTGTGTGACATCTACTCGTATGGATACTTCTATGCTTCAGTAAATGAGGACTTTTGTAAAAAAAAAAAAAAAAATTAAATTAAGTTGTTTTATGTCTTAGAAGCCCCAAAATGGCCTATGATTTGTTTAGTAGGAGAAATATTATCTATGCTCATGGTGCAATACAAATCTCTTACAGTGACGAAAAGGCAATGTATTGTAAAACTTGTGTTTGGGGCAAAATTGTGTCTCTCTTAAAAAATAATCTTGAAATTATCAGAGAGAAAATTCAGTCCCTAAAGTATTTCAAAGCTAGGAAAGAAGGATAATTTATGGGACATAGATGATAGAATTAAATGATCCCTAAGAAAATGACATATTTTTTCTACAAAGCAAAGAAAAAAACTCACCATTTAATTAAACCAATCCTAATCACATTACATGACAATCAAAATAAAATTTTTAATTTTATAGAATATGTACTGCGCATAACAGCAGCAGTTTGCTGCTGCTGGTTGCAGTTTTATAAATCTAGAATAACATGTTACATTAATTTTTATTAAAGGAGTGGGGATTATCAGAAAAGCCTTTCAATTTAATTTATGATTATCTATCAAATTGCATTACTCTTTTGCAAAGTCAACTTTCTGTGTGCATGCTCAAAGTGTGACTGTGCAAGCTAGTTCACTGGGAAATATGAGAGGGAAATAAAAGAAAAAGAGTAAGAGAGAGAAGGAGGTAGATGTTATAGAAGCATAGAGGTATAAGGGAGAGAAACAATGAATTCCATTAACTAAACATGCTAAAAAATGCCTAGCAACAATTTAATAAAACCAAACATTAATAGCTTCAGACCTGAAAAGGATTATGTATTCCTACAAAATCTCATATGAAATTTCACAGGAGATATTACCTAAACTTCTTTGCCAGTACAAAGTAAACTTCTGTTGATAAACCAACATCTACTGAAAAAAAAAAGAATACAGTTTATAATTATGCATTTATTATCTTCCTATATGCTTAAGGGATTGTACTCCTGTCTTAAAATAAGCATGACAAAAAGCTAAAAGGACTTCACATTTGTGTAGTATATGCCTGTAGGAATAATTTCAAATGTTAAGTAAAGATTTTACAGTGGTATTTGAGACATTCTGGAATACTGATAGTAAAATAAAATCTATATTCTTTATCTGTCATTAAGGACAAAGATTTCTTTATGTTAATCAGAAATGCTGAATCACTATCAGCCTCATTTTCCAATGTAGTCACTGTTGTTTTCTTTCTATTCTCCTGTATTTTGAACATTTGTTTACCTATGGGAGCCTTTTTACAAAATCAGCTATTGTTAACGCATCATGATGTTTTTCAATAGTAGCCTGATTTTATAGCATTTAAGCTTTTACAGTGTCCTGAATTGAAATATTTATGACTTGGCAATCAGTTCATGTTGAAGGCTTTAAGGAAACATACAAAAATTTTGCTCCTTTATAAAATCATTCCTCAAAGTTGTTTAATACAGATCTAAGTAAATTTCTCATTGAGTTTAGCACGTAAATTTGTTGACATTTTCAATGAAGCATTGTTTTACACAATCAGTGTCATTTCTTTGGGTATCAAGAACATACATTCAGGAAATTCAGGTCCACAGTAGAACATTCAGTGTTTATAACCATGACACTAAATGTTCCAAATTTGCAAGTTTTAAAGGTACTACAGAACCCACCACATATATTAACTCATTTGCTGAAAACAAATAGACTCACTGACATCAGGAGTCTAGAGAAGTGTATTTTTTTTTCTTAATTTAATTAATTGCTCATTATTTATCATTATCAATGTCTTTCATCAAATGATCTTAGAAGTCATTTCAAACAATTCATCCAGGAGATTCTCAAAGAGTGTCCTGTTTCTACAGAGCCAACATCTACCATTGCATTATCCTCCCACAGCCTCTGAAATTTTGCCGCTGAGCACACGGTCTCTTCCAGTCAATGCCCTGATCTGAATGATTGCTTGTCCACAGGGACCAGGGTGGACTGTGGTATCTGCCCGTCCCACCATTCAGATGCAATCTGAAAGTCTCAGAATGCAAAAGATCACAATAGATTATTGTTTCTATTATTTATAATAAGAAATTATTAGAAATAGCAGCTACAAAACAAGAATGGTAAAAATGCAAAGCTACACTTCTGACATGTAGAAACAACTGATTTTAATTTGTTATATGGATTATTACCTGCAACATAGAATCTTGTAATTTCATAAAATTCTTAGTATATAAAACAATGAAATACTGTGTTTGAGGGGGAGAAATAGCATGTCCAAGAGATAAACTTTTTCAATGGCTTTATAGTGGCCAATAAGAAACTGGAAAAAAATCATGAGTTCTAGTAGAACTGTTTGAATTACATTTGTGGCAAACTGATGTTAGCTGAAAATAAAATTATTAGCGCACTAATAAAGAGGAAATAGATAAACAATAGAAGAAAACTAAAAATTCTTATTAATGTTTGAAAAATGCTGACTAAAATCTAACAATTAAAATTCATCAGAATCTTAATACTATATTGAATTAGTTTGTACATATAGACAATAAAGCAAAAATGAATGATGTTCATACAGAAGCTAGCACTAAAAATAATAAATATACATAATTAACCATATAAGGTGTGGTTAACATTCAATTTTTATACAAGCACATAATTTGCCCACAGAAACATAAGATTAGCTTAGCTGGTTAGAGCATGGTGCTAATAATGCCAAGATCACAGGTTCAATCCCCTCTGGGCCATTCAATTAAGAGTTGAACTTGATAATTCTCTTGGGTCCCTTCCAACTCAAACTATTCTGTGATTCTGTGATTAGTTATGTCTTAAATGCTTTTTACTTTATTTGCCTGACATTTCAGTTCTTAACTGTACAATCTTAATGTTAGTTTAGGATATTTTTTTAAAAAATTAAATAGTCCACTGCAGTGGGAAACAGATATTAGGCAAGTAAGTCCAGCAGAATTTTTCCAAAGTACAAGTCTGGCCTCTTAGTCAAAATTATGCTGAAGTGATTTCAATATTTGCTATCTATTTTATATTATCTAGAAATGGCTTACAGTGTTTGTAATAAGGACTATACAATTTTAATCTCTTATTCACTCCTGGGTTTGATTTAATATCTGCTTGGCAATTAATGTAATGAATTTGGTAAAAGAGACTGAAAGGATGGAGCATTTTTGGAGTAGACACCTGGCATACATCAGTTGCTATGGTGATTACCCAGCTGTGCAAAGATGTAGGGGAAAAAATAATTATTAAATATTCCCATGGGAAAAAAAAAACTAATTGATAAACAGCAAAGTAATAGGAGTCAAAGTCTGGATTTTCAAACCACAAAGAAAAATGTTATATATATCCTACCTAAGAAGCATTAGGAGGGAGCAGCAGGAGTTTCAGTTTCTGTTGGGAGAGTGAGTAACCTGCAACATCTAGCACAGTGGTTTAATGATGATGTTCTGGTGTGCAAGTGTAAGTTCCTGCTCAGATTTTTAAAGGAGGTCCCCTGAGAAAATATCTGAAAAAAGAAAACATGAAAATTGTCTCCTCTCATCTCTCCCAAATTCTGTCTTGGTTTCATCATACCTGGGATAGAACAAGGCAAGCAGAAAGGCAAATGGGAGAGTTTTAATGTTTTCCTTGGTCTGCAAAGTCTGTGTCACATTTATGATTTCATGTATAGCCAGATATTAATACATTAATTTTTCTTCAGCAGACTGAACAAAAATAAATATCCTACTGCCCAATATAAAATTGCACTACTGCTTCTGGTCATGGTTCTCACAGGCATGGTTTGCTGCTTCTGTGCTCAAATCTACAAGTGCCTCATGAACTGTAAACATCACTTACACAAACACACAGAGAAGAAGAATAGGTCTTGAATATGAAATGTGACTGGTGATTATTGTTTATTTCACACTGCATCTAAGACTATTCCAACTGCATAGTCCTTGGGATTAATCTAGATTTGCCACATTGGAAGGCAGCACAACATTTTGCAAAGAGGACATTGAAGCCCATTGGAACCTAATGATGTATAGTGACAATAATTGCTTGCAAAATAAATTATGTGAAGAAGACTATTGTATTCAATGACAGAGAAATAATAGCTTTAGCATTCTTTCTCCCTAGAGTTTTTGACACAAAGAAGGTGAGCATGCAGAACAACACTAACTGTACTACAGAGAAGAATGCTGAGCCAGATTCTTATCCCAGTGTTGAATAATGCCAAAAGCCACCAGGGAAGGGAAGAAAGAGAAATTGAATGACTATAGTTGAAAGTCTGTAGCTCCAAAACACCAAAACACCTCATTAACCTTCCTTCCCCTGAATTGTCTGTAGCACCTTTTTCCCCTTCTCTTTTTTCCCTCGGCAGCTGACAGATTATGCTTCATTCCCACATTTACTTTTAATAATATAACCTAGGGACACTCAACAAAAATACTTTCCTGAAATACTGCATAGACAAAATCTCTTATATTTATTTTTGAATTCACTTGTAATGGCTAATAAATGCTTCAAGAGAGAAGGAACTATCTATTATCTGCATGAATGCAAGGACAGCAGGTTTTTAATTTCCCATTCTTTGGAAGATATGACAAACATGTTTCTCTGTACTGGTTCCAGCTTACAATTTTAAGTGAACTAAAGGTAACAAATAAAATAAAATAAAAAATAAATACAATAAAATAAATCCTATCCTCTTTGAAGTGGAAAATGAGGCAACTTACAACTTGGTTGATTGAATGAGTTAAAAGTCATGACCCATAACCAGATGAGGACACCGACCTGCAAATAAGAAAATCTAAGCAAAAAGAGATATCAAATGCATTGCATCCATCCAAGTTCTAGGGTTTCTTTTCCTCTATCTATTTTTTTTTTTTCAGATTATTAAAGTAAAGGAGGAAGAAACTAAAGAAATGGAAGCTAAGGAAGATGAGGAAGATAAGGAAGATGGATGGATGGATGGATGGATGGATGGATGGATGGATGGATGGATGGATGGATGGATGGATGGGGTTCTTGTAAACTCTAATGTATTTGTGAGCCTTTTCTGAACAACCTCCCTTGAAAACATCCCTTTGGAAATGTCACTTCCAAGAGACAAAACAAGGGGAGTTCAGATTGAAGAGGTTTCTGACTTGTAGTTTCTGTTCTATATACAAACATTATATACAAGGTTTTTCAAAACCAAGAACTAGGACAAACACTATGTTGCAGTTAAAGTACAAGGTAGTAATCTTTTTTTTTTTAAGTTAGCAACATGACTGAATATTTAATGTTCACTCTCCATACAGGTAAAGGATGTTAAAGGCTCTTGGAACAGTTTTTTGGAATGACAGTGGGAGCTGTTTATGTTCAACTCAAAAAAGTAGGAATTTAGAGTGAAATGAAGAGTTAATTTCAGGGATGTTGCAGTGACATTGACAAATTATTTTATGTTTGTCACCATGGTGGGAGTTGAAGAAGTGTCTCCATTTTTTTAAACTGTACATTGTACATAATGAAAGACCATTACTTTTGTCTTAATCTTCAATTATTGCATGCATAAAAAGGCTACCATCAAGCACCTATATCCTGTTAAATTTGTTCTGGATGTTATTCCCTCGATGTATGCAGTTGGTTTCTATGCCCATTTTATAAGACTCCCACTCTGTGACTATTCTCCCACAAGAACAGCAATTATGCATTTGATTTTAATAACTGGTATAAACCCATATGTCTCCAGGTACTTACAAACACTTATATAGGTTTTTAACTTCTTGTATGTGGGCTGAATACAAGTATTTGAAAATCATTACTGCTCAGGAACACAAGCTCATGCATTTTGTGTCCTCAAAGGCGTAAGAAGCAGCCAGGGGCAAACCTCACTTCTGTGATAGGATAAAGTTCATTGGCAGCAGAGTTAGCATGTAGATAAGCTATCAGGTGTATAGTGAGGACATGAACTCCCTAGTGTGATGTCGAGAGTCATTCTTCAAGAGCTGTCTGCTTGCAAAGACCTAGTTTGTGGCAGTGGCTAAGGCAAAGCTAAGAACAGTCCTGCAGGAATCCTCAAATCCTTTTTCCCCTGCAGGTATTTGGAATGTTACTTCAATCAGAGATATCTGTAGCGAAAGTAGCTCTACCACGTAAGCCAGAGAATATATTATTTTCTGTTTCTCCTGCTTTGTGCTGAAACACCTATCCAACATTCAGCTTCAGAAAAGACGGTTTCACAGAATAAGAAAGCACTGACCAAAGCAGCAGCAGCCTTACTTTTCAGCCTACCAGAGAGGGTTTGTGCTGATTTCAAACTTAAAAGCTGCTATGCAGTATCTAATTCATGGTAATTTGCTCTCAAGAAAGGCTCAGCACCATTACTGAAGTAGCAATTGGCATGCTCTTCCACTCTATAACTACTTCAAAGGGAAATATTTTGTCTTTAGTGCAGACTTTTCATGTGCGGTATAACTACAACACTTAACACTTAACACGGTGGACTATATTAGTATGTTGGTCTTTTACTTGCAAGATTAGAAATAAATAAATAAATAAATAAATATTAAAATGCTGCATCTTGTGTGGTCTAGTTGCCTTCAGCATGATAGGCCATGGAAAGAGAAGATGAGGGTGGAAACAACTGAAGAGGTCACTTAAAGGAGCACATTAAGCAAGGAAATGGAGTTTTCTGTAAGAAATGTAAGGGAAAACAGAAAAAGAAGAAAATGTAAGGAAAATAAAGTAGAAGAGGATCGAGGAGAAGGAGAAGAACAAATGAAAGGAAAAGCAGAGAAAATAACTTGACCACTTAGGAAATAAAAATGCAAACTGCCTAGAATAAAGTAATGTTGAAGCAAATATTGAAGGTTTTACTCTTTCAGATATGCTATTCTAATAGATCTCTTAGAAGAAATCCTCACTTTGGTAATCTTAATGGTTATCTTAATTATCTTAAGAAATCCTCACTTTGGTTATCTTTGGTTATCAAGCACCAAAACCTACACTCTCCTTCATACAGCATATCTGTAAGGTGATCAAGACTGCTTTTCTCCACATCTTCTAAACTGGAAGAAAATAACCTGGATATTTTCTCTGACTAATAAACAGTATTTACAGAAAAAAACCCCCAAAAAAACAAAAAAACAAACCAAACCAAAACAACCTAAAAACAACTCAAAATGCAAATACTTTAGCAGTGTTTTTACTAGTACTCTGGAACTCATGTCTATCTTCTGTAATGTATCTGAACATTGTCCTCATTTCTATGCCAGCAGTAGCCATTTTCCTTTTAGCTTCCATTTTCTTCTTTTTTTTTTTTTTCAAACTTAAAATCTGAACTGAGAGGCTTTTAATACTTCCTACTTAGTTTCTTTAAATAAAAAAATAATGTTAAAAGTGATGCATCACTGAAATGCATTAATCATGACTAAAAGCTGTGACCATGGCTACATGAATTAAACAAAGACGTTAAAAGTTTCTCTTGTGCCTCTTCTTCTTCTTCCTGCAGTCTGGATGGCTGAATATTTTTTCTTCTTTATTCTTAAGAGGTCACTTGGGGTTCAATTGTGTTAAAGACATCAGTATTTCTTACAAGCTTGTACCACAAACTCATTGTTTCTTTGGCTCACCTTCTACTAAAATAAGGTATTTTTCTCCCCTTTTTCAGTTACATCAGTTGTAATAGGAGATCCTTGAATAAGTGACAAAAAGAAGGCAGGAGCAGGAAATAAACAGTAGTATATCACACCACTGCCCCATGATAAAGGTATAAATAATGGCATTCTATTTCAGTACATGCTGTTAACTGCAACACCACTATGGGAATGTGAGTTTCTTTCTATATACCTGGAAATTGGAATAAATCTAATCCCTCCCTATGCCTCAACTCAATCACCTCCCAATGCAGGAGCAAATAACATTTAGGTAAGTTTAACATTGTAGTAAGAAAGACTGTGCTTATATTTATTACAGAAATAAATAAAATTTGCCAGAACCAGAAATGCAGTATGGAAAAACATTGTGGAGTTCTGCCATGTAGCTGTATTTCTCAACAGCCAAATCTGATCACCTCAAAAGGATGTGGCACATATGGGCATATACTGTCTTACCTCAAAACAATGAAAACCTGGGTAAAGGATGTATTTCCCAGGCCTCTGAATTATATTGAAATTAAGAATTCAGTATAATGAACAGTAAAAGAATTAATCTGAATTTCTTCATATCTGGGGAATATTATTAGTTTCTTAGTGAAAAACATACAGATTTTAATCACTACACTGGTTGAGGGAAGAATGATCTTCAAAAGGGACTGCCTTTCCAGCTCAGTCTTAGGAGACTTACTTGAGACCTATCAGTTTCTGACTCTACCTATCCTGACAGCCAGTGCAACTGAGTTTCCTTCTCATCCAAGCAATGGAGCAAATTTTTGACAAGAAGTCCCCAAATATGTGGTCAATACAATGCCATGTTTGCAAATAAGTATTATCATAGTGAAAATTGACATTATCTGAAGAAGAAAACCCACTTCCCAGATATACTGTCTGGCCAGCTGCACAGATCCCCCTGCCATACTGTATACACAGTTATTAATCTTGAAAATTGAGGCCTGACTGGAACATATAAACAAGTTCACTGGGTTGACTGAAGCAATATCACCTTACTATTCCTTTTAAATCCTCTGGACTACCTAGGAGCACATAATTACTAACTGACTGGAGAAATAAAGCCAGTTTCAATTTTCCTGGGTGTATCTGTTAATTTATTGCTTGCACGTGTGCATTTACAGAACTGGAGACTGAAATCTCCCACTAAGATACAAAATGCTATTAAAAGGGCACTAAATTAGAATAATAGAATTACTTAGCTTAGAAAAGACCTTTAAGATCATTAAGTCCAGTGGTTAACCCAGCACTGCAAAGTCCACCACTAAATCTTGCAAAAAAGAACCACATGTATACATCTATTCATTACATGCAGGAATGGCGACTCAATTTTCAGGGCAGCCCATCCCAGAGCCTGACTACTCTTTCTGTGAATAAATTTTTTTCCCAATATCCAAATCAATCTCCCCTGGAGCACTTGAGGCCATTTACTCTTGTCCTGTTTCTTGTTACTTAAGGGAGAGACTGACCCTCAGCTGGCAACAACCTCCTCTCAGGTAGTTGTAGAGAAAAACAAGATGCCTCTCTGAGCCTCTTTTTCTCCAGTCTAAACGCTTCCAAGTTCCTCAGCTGCTCTTTTTAAGACTTGTGCTCCAGATGCTTCACCAGCTTCCTTGACCATCTCTGGACACTTCGGCACCTCAATGCCCTTCCCGATTTTACAGTCCCCGATTTTACCTGGACACAGGATTTGAGGTGTGACTTCACCCATTGTTGAGTACAGGGGAGTAATCACTTCCCGTGTCCTGTTGGCCACTCTATTGCTGATACAGGCCAGCATGCCATTGACCTTCTGGGCCACCTGGGCGTACTTTGGCTGATATTCAGCTGAGTGACCCCAGACCCTTTTCCAATGGGCAGCTATCCAGTCGCTTAATTGGACATTAGGCTAGATGGGCTAGCCAAAAGAAGGAAATGTAGTACACTGAGATTTGCAGCCACCCCTGGGCCTATTCCATAAAGGTTTGCCAGTATGAGTGCTGAGTAGTTCAAATTCCCTGTATGAGTTTTGCTATATGGACTTTTACTTACTATTAGCTTGAATTAGACTGTCAATAAAGCAACATTTTGCTCTCAGCAAAAAGCTTGATGGAATAATACATCTCCATCAAATTTGACAGATTTTAATTACTGACCTGGAAAGGAAAACATTCATATTCCTTTACTGGTTTCCAAAGAAATATTTTTTTTTATTATTACAATTTTAACTAAATGTCATGTGGAAAGGATTTCAAGATCAGGTTCACGGCACTCCATTATGTACATTCTGCCTCCTTAAGCATGGATGGTTTTTAGACTTCAGGTGTAGCAAAAAACTGCATATTTTTATAGCAGACACCACATATGAAAGACAATGGAAAGAAGGAGTCCTAGAACATAGCAGAAGACCAAAGAATTCAAGTATCAGTCCAGAAAATTTAGAATGAAAGCATAATCTGAACCTTGCAAGGCGAAGCCTACTGAAGAAAACAGATGCCTGTTTCTTATTATTAAGTTCATCACAGGTGATGTCCATTTTTCTAGTGGACAGTGAGGGCAATTAATTCTCCATAACTTTATTTAACTTTGCAATATTAACTATTGTATTGCACTGACCCTGGCTGGGTGCCAGACACCCACCAAAGCCTCTGTATCACTTCCCTCTGTATCACATGCCACTGGATAGTGGAGAGAAAATGTAACAAAGGATTCATTAGCTGAGATAAGGACTGTGAGAGATCACTCATCAAATAACACCATAGGCAAAACAGACTAAAATTAGAGATATTAATTGAATTTATTACTTACAAAACCAGAGCAGGATAATGAGAAGTAAAATAAGACATGAAAAATACCTTCCCCCCACCCTTCCCCCCTTCCAGCTCTACCTCCTCAGCCAGTGGTGCAGGGAGACAAGGAATGGAGGATAGTTCATCACACATTTTTTCTACCACGGCTTCTGGACAGGAGTCCCTCCCCTACACCAATATGGGGTGTCTCCCATGGGAGACAGTTTTCCATAAACTTCTCCAAAGTGAATCCATCTCATGGGCAACAGTTCTTCATAAACTGCTGCAACATGGGTCATTCTTCTATGGGGTGCAGTCCTTCAAGGACAGCCTACTCCAGTGTGGGTCCCCCATGGAGTCATAAGTCCTACCAAGGATACTGCTCCAGTGTGGGCTCCTCTCTCCATGCATCTACAGGTCCCTACCAGGAGACTGCTCCAGCACAGGCCTCCCACAGGGTCACATCCTCCTCTTAGGAATCCACCTGCTTCAGTGTGGGTCTCCTCCAGGGGCTGGAGGTGGAGCTCTGCATCCCCATGGATCTCTGAGGGCTGCAGGGGCACAGATGCTTCACCATGGTCTGCACCACAGCCTGCAGGGGAATCCCAGACCTGACACCTGGAGCACCTCCTGCCCCTCCTTCTGCACTGACCTGGTGTGTGCAGCTATTTCTCCCACATGGTTTCATCCTGCTCTTCTCTGGATGAAATTTCAACTGCAAAAATAACTTCTTTATCCTTCTTCTTAAATATGTTATTGTTCTACAAGGCGGCATTACAACCATTTCTAATTGGCCCAGCCTGGGCTAGCAGCACGTCCATTTTGGAGCCAGCTGGCATTGGCTCTGCTGGACATGGACGAAGCTCCTGGCACCTTCTTACAGAAGCCACCCCTGCAACCCCTGTGCTATATAGACCTGGCCTGTTGTTCAAACAACTTAATAATCAACAAAACTTTTGGAAAATGGGTAAAATTTTGGCAACATTTCCTTGGAATTTTTACAGTTGTTATTTTAACATTTTAAAGTAGACATCAAATTAAGGGTTTTTTATAGGAAATGCTTAAATTAGGCAATTTCTGGACTAATGGATTCTAAAACATGCAAAGTGTCTTGAAAATGAATCATTCAGAGATGAAGAAAAAATGAGAAAAAAGTGAATAAGAAAAACAAAATATCTGTGGTCTTTTATAATGCATAGCATTATTAATTAGCTAGAGCTAACTAAATTCTCAGCTTTTTCTTGATATTCAAACTTTAGTAGTAGGCCAAAAAATTAAAAATACCCCTTGGTTTATTAATAGGACAATTATACGGCCAATATGTAAACTAGAATAATTTTGTCATTCAAAGACATTGTTAAGAATCACCTTACTAAAGACTTTACATCTAGGAATTAGTTATCCCCAAGCTCATACAGACTCCATAATCACT
Organism: Chlorodrepanis virens; assembly: GCA_003286495.1. NCBI lineage: Eukaryota > Metazoa > Chordata > Aves > Passeriformes > Fringillidae > Chlorodrepanis > Chlorodrepanis virens. Next base: position 38,400,130 of record LTAT01000004.1, on the reverse strand, counting down.
CTTGTGTTTCATGTGGGTAATGATGTTACTGATTTGTAAGAAAATATTTCAGTTTTATCCAGCTTCCCTTTTTCATCTCCAGCTGTATTGAAAACATGCTTTTTCTTATTACAACCAGAAAAAACAAATCCAATATTAACACACTTTGTGAATAAATACATAAAATATAAAATATAAGAGTCATTCCCACCGTACAATGTATACTACATAAAATACACTCCCATTGTACTTTTCTATATAACTACATATATTCCAAATACAGACACAGATGTGTTACCCTTCAACACTGGATATTCTGCAAATAATAACTAGAATTCTTCTACCACATTGTTTTTCTGTTGTTCTGCAGGTAGTAGGAACTTTCAACCTTAATTTTTTGCCATTGAAGCTTGGCAAGAATGCGATTTCTGTGTTCTAGGAAATTCTACTGATGGAAAAAATTTCCATATTTAACCACACATTTCTTTTACTGGATTTTTTTTTTCATCTTAAAACATGACAGGTTGTCCTGGCTTGTTTCCTTGTTTTGTCATATTTGGTAATTAAAAAAAAACAAAAAAAAAAAACCCTGATTTTTGAATGAAGTCTTTGAATTGTTCATTTTTACAACTTCATGTCAAAACCTCAGTATTCTTCCAAAGTTTAAAACTGAACCCTAAGCCACAAGGATGGCCTTCTGAAAGTTAGGTGTCTCAACAGTCTTTTTTCTGTAATCAGGGAAGTGAGAGAGGTACCTCTGAAATATGAGCAGTCAGTTACCTCAGGATGGGTTGAATCAGGCTTCATTCATTACAAGCAGAGGCACGATGCTTGCCTGAATAATTGCTGAACCTGTAAATAATTAAGAAAGAATGTCTCGAATCTGGATTTTTCTGCCAAATATGGGTTTGATGCAGGCTCACCTTATATATCAGTAAAATGATTTGATTTTTGCCACAAAGTAATTTTAGTTCTCCAAACAGTCCAAGATAGTTAACTAAATGTGCAGTAGTTGGTATGGCACTTTCAGCTTGTGTGTTATGATGTTTGTGTACATGATGTCTGCATTCCTCTGAAAAGGTGTATGCTGGATGGAGTGATTGCTCCTTCTGTAGGAACATCCAAGCATCAGTCATAGAAAAGGCATCCAAGCTAGTAGCCCTGGGAAAGGCAATAGGGAACAGTCTCAGGACATTTGTCACTTCTTGTGTACCGGTGGTACTACTATCTCTATCTCTGGGGCAGACCACAAAGATGTTAGAAAGAGAACTCTGCAGAAGCCCAAACAGACCTGGTAGAGTTTGTTCCAGCTCAAGGCCACTGATGTGATAAACAAATTAATTTGGAAGTTGGAATGTGCCTGCAAGGCCACAGTGGGAGTATATCTTATGAACTGCTCTAATTTCTCTTCTAGCTGATCCATCACTTGCAGCATTTTTAAGAGTTCTGCAAAAATTTTTCAATTACATCTTTTTCAGCTTTAAGGTTTTGGAAAACTGTCAACACAGCAAAGGTCTGGAAAAACCCAAAGTTTTATCATTTTGGGAACAGGAAAAACAAATTTATGGAAAAAAGCTTAGATATAAGTTAATACTATTGGAGTGGGTTGACTTTGCCTGGATGCCAAGTGCCCACCAAGCAACTCTATAACTCTTCTCTGTCAGCAAGATGGGGGAAGAAAATAAGATAGAATAAAACTTATAAGTTGAGTAAAAGAGAAGAACCAAAACAAACCCAAAAAGTCTTGTGTTTGCATGCAAAGAGATAAAGATTTTATCTTACATCAGCAAGTAATGCCCAGCCACTTCCTGGGAAGCAGGACTTTGGTAGGCAGAGCAGTGCTCTGGAAGGCCAACATATTAAGTAACGAATGCCCTCACTTCCTCCTCCTTTTTCCGTACTTTTATATCTGAGCTGACATCATATATTATGAAGTATTTTTATTGGTCAGTTTGGGTAAGCTGCCCTTGTTATGTTCCTTCCCAAGATTTTAACTACACCCAGCCTTCTGATGAGGGGGCAGAATGCTGAGAGACAGCGCAGATGCTGTGCCAGCACTGCTCAGCAGTACCCAAAGCTCTGGTGTTTTATCAACACCTTTCCAGCCACCAATGCAGAGCACAGAACTGTGAGGCTGCTGCAGGGAAACAAACTCCAGCTCAGCCAAACCCAACCCACTGCTCAGCAGAGTGGGAAAAGTACTTCAATGGTTTCCTAAATTGAGCATAACCTTAGCAAAACTGACTTGTTGAGGGAAATGAAGCAAGTCTGACTAGATGTCTGACTAGATTTTACAATGATAGTTGGACTGAATTATTGGAAAGACACAGGAGAAAAAGTGGAAAGGAGTAAAATTAAAAATGCTGAAGGACAATAAGTAGGGCCAATATAATGCTCATTCAATGAGTTCCGGGTGACTATAACAGCAATATCCTGCAATGACTTCAGAGGAGTAAGGCTGCTGTAAGGAGGTCTAGAGAACAGATGTTGTCATAGTTAATGTAGGCAATAATAAAAGCTTGCACAAATGTTTTGACTGCGTGCACAGTCGGACTGACAAGGTTTGAGAGAAACCCAGTGAAAGCATCCCTCTGGAGGCAGCAGGAGTTTAAGCCTGACATTAGTGAAGTAATTTGGAGAACAGTGATATTTCTGCCTAAGATGGAAAATGAATTAGTGAAATATTTTGAAAGAGAAGATCAAGTGATTAATTTTGGCCATAATGAATTTAAAATACCAACTGCATACAGTTATTTGTGAAAAGCAGACCAAGATCCTTTGCTGGATGAAAGGTAATAGATATTCCACAGAAAAACATATTTTCAAGTAATTTAAATATAATTCTGATACATACTTGAAAAGTAGTGATCTCTAATTTTACTGTAGCCAGGAGGACAAAATAGCAGTCAAGAGGTCATGAAAATCATAAAAAAAAAAATGATTGCAAAGTGTTGATAAAATAAGAAAGTCAATGTTATAAGTACAAGTAAATACATCACTTCTAGAACATTTATTTACACTCAGTTGGAATTATATTCAAGAGATTCACTAGTTTATTCCCCCAAACCCTCTCAAATGTCCAGTTGTGGCCTGCAATACATCTAGCATTATGCTTTAAATTTATACAAGTTTACAGGTCTAAAAGGTCTGCATCTCTTCTATGAAAGACTTCTAATTGTATTTTTCTTCTTTTTCCTCCTACTTCCACACTTTACTGGGAGGCAGTTTATCTGTTGAAATACATTGAAAGTTTATATCTAAAATAAATATTCATAATGCAAGATTTTAATAAACTGTAACAGACATTTTTATGGTGCCACTAAAAAAAAAAAGTGTATTTAATTAAAAAAGGTGATGAAAGAATGTGAATTGACATAAGCTTGTTTCATACAGAGTGCCATAATAGATTCAAGAGCCACTAGAGATCAAGGAAAGGGGGGAATGAGAATGGAAAGCAATTTTGCTGGAGGGAATCTCTCTTGCTGGAATTATAGTGAATAGGGAGAAAACTAGAAATAATAATATAAGAAAAGGTTCAAGAGCCTCCACAGTAGATAAACTGCATAGATAAACCAGGGATTTTTATTTTTTAAGGAATGCTGGCCTCTGTATATTTGAAGCTATCTCCACTTCCTCAAATTTTATGATTGCTTTAAACTTCAGATCATAAAAACAGAATCCTCCCATGGTTCATGGGTTTTCAGTCTTCCTCTTTTCCATCTCCCTCTCATAGAGAAAAAAGCAGAGCATCTGGTTTTGCAGTTTGGAGTTGTGCCCTTGGCTCTTGATAAATTAACATATGATCAAACCCATTTGCACCTGTGCAAACTGGTAGTCTCTAGCCAATGTTAGCTTTTTGTTGCTTTTTTTTTCAGTTGATTATGCTAGATTTAGTTAAACTTTGAAAATTCAAGTCCAAAACTAAAGCAAAAAAAAAAAAAAAAGCTGTCTAAATACAGACTCATTGTATGTTTATTGAACACATTCAAATTTATTTGTCTATTTGCATGTCTTGAAACCCAAAAATTTTCGTAAAGGAACATTGAAAGTGAACAATACTTTCTCATCTTCACAATCAAAAGATGTGAACATTAAGGATATTAATCTTCTCAGCCAGTGAAGAGAGAACACTTGAAAGAAACAAGTAAGACTTACGCAGACGTTCCTTCCTTCACATATTTTCCTACAATAACAGTGAAACGCCACATGTTTGCCATATACTTTCCAAATCTATAAAAATATGACTCTGTAACTAAAATACTATTTTCTATAATGCCAAAACAATGTGTCACAAAGGCATAGATATTTTTGCTTGAAATTAAAGACCAACAGGTGATTTGGATATCCCAAGGCAAAATTAGGGATCGTTAGCATGGACAAAACAAAATGTTTACTGTTATTATAATCACACACAAAGAAGATTATGGCTGCTACAAACTGCCCTGGTTCAAGTGTTTCATGGAAATATTTCTTATATAAAAGACCTCCTTATCCCACTTTAATTAATTCGGTGTTTGTACTCAATCTCTAGTTTATGTTGTTCACAAAATATATTAGTATTTATGCATTCATATATCAGGTAATTTTATTTAAAAATTGTTTAGTTGCAAGATGGGCATCTCAGAGCCTCCTGAGAATGTGTTCAATCCAAACATTGCTGTAATGTAAAGCAAAGATTTCCTCCGTCTCTCAATAGTAGAACTCATAAGCTCTACTTATGAGACTGATAGAATATATTTACTACAGTAAATTTAGAGTCATTGTTTTTTCTTCATTGTTTAGGCACAGAAATGTTCAATCCATTTACAAGAGTGTACTTTGGAAACAAGACTTCTGAGGACTATTTATGCTATGTCTATTTCTTTAGAAATGATCAACTACTAAAGTATTTGGTCCAGATAAATAACTTATGGACTTTCCAGAAATTCTAAATGTGTCTTTGTTTTCTACATTTCAGCTGCTAAAACAGATTCCTAGCCAATCTAGTAGTTTATTGTAAAATAAACACAGAGAAGGAAGATCAATCACTTCAACTTGTTGCAAATATGAACTCCATGTAACTAACCTCTTCTTCATAAGACCACAGCAGTTGTTGTCCTCAGACCTTTTCTGTTCAGGGTGATTACTGTTTAACTGCCTGTCCTGTCTTCTCTAAATAAACTTTTCTTTCAGCAGAGTACCACAGTCTCAACTGCATTGCTTGAAATAATGCGTGGGATTGAAGGGGAAACAAGTGTATTTGAATAGTCAGGATAAAGCCAGACAGCATTAAAGATTGGTGCAATTTATTAACAATAAAATACATTGTATTTCCCTATTTTTCCTATTATACACACAGACCTGCTGCAGTTATAGTAGTACAAGTGGGCTGCAGAATTTTTTATGTACTTCTGTCCATGAACATTGAAGAAAATAGATTTTTGATCAAACCAGAAGTTGACGTATGTCAATTCTCTAGGGAAATATCTGAGTTTGCATATGAATATTGATGTGATAGATGAGCTTCAAATGTTCTTTCCTACTAAAGATGTAGTCATTCAATCAGAAAGCAGCTGAGAGTATGAAATGGTGGGGGTCTGTTCCAACCTGTGAATAATGAACCTCAGACAGCTGAAGACATCTTCAAAGTGAACACATCAAATGACTTCTAGCCTACCATATGTTTGTATCTAGTCTTCAGTTAATAATTGCAAAATAATAACAATCTGAAGCTGCTTACATATAATTTGCAAGAGTAAAAAAGCCAAATAACTTGCTAACTATAAAGAAATATTTGATGGACAAAAATTAGCCCTTTTACTGTAAAGGTTTCACTGACAGATAATTCAGAGACTTTATGAGGGGTCTGGCAAAATAAAATTACTTCAGCTATTTCCTATAAGACTACTAATACTTTTTAGAAAGTAATAAAAATAGAATAAAGTCATAAAACAAAACAAAAAAGGCAAAACCCCACTCCTAAAGAATCAATTATTTTTCTGTCTCAAGATAATAATTTTATGAAAAATAATCTATATTTGCCAAACAAAGGATGCACATAGAGAATGACTTAATAGCATAACACACTGCAGGACAACAGTTGTGTAATATGGTGTGTCCTTCATGTTTCTATCTGCCTTGCAATTACATTTCTATGCATTTATCTCTCTCACCCTCATAAATCTTTCAGTTCCTCTCCAGTAGATTGCTCCGCAGCTGCCCTAGATGGACAAGTGACAGCATATGCTGTGGCCCTGTGTGCTGCTGCTGGCCAGCAAGCATGCGTGTGCTGATAGACCTAACAGCTGGCAACACAAAACTAGTAATTGCTGATCTCATAACACTTGCTGGAATTTAATTATGTTCATGACCTTTAATCCTCTGTGAATTTGGCTCAAATTGCTAAGTCATGGAAAACTTCTTGAAAGACCATGTGATTGCAACATTGCCTTGTTTCTAAAAGATATGCTAGGAAATTTTTTCAGAAGTAACCTAAGTGAGATGACAGCAGTTCAGAAAATTATGGATCAAGGTCTCTTTAACATCTTTGTTGACGACATGGACAGTGGGATTAAGTGGGAGCAAGTTTTCACTGAAAACATCAAGCTGTGTGATGCAGCTGACATGCGGGAGGAAAGTGATGGCATCCAGAGGGACCTGGACAGGCTGGAGAACTGGGCTTGTGTGAACCTCATGGAGTTCAACAAAGCCAAGTGTAGGGTGCTGCACATGGGTCAGGGCAATCCTAGGAACACCCACAGGTTGGGCAGAGAAGTGATTTGGAACAGCCCTAAGGAGAAGGACCTGGGGGCGATGGCTGATGGAAAACTCAACGTGATCCAGCAATGTGTGCTCCCAGCCCAGACAGCCAATGGAATCCTGGGCTGCATCCAAAGGAGCATGGCCAGCAGGACAAGGGAGGCGATTATATCCCCTGTGCTCTACTCTCTTGAGATCCTGTCTGGAGTGCTGCATATACTTCTGGAGCCCCCAAAATAAGAAGGACGTGGAACTATTGAGGTTAGTCCAGAGGAGGAGCACAAATTTGATAAGAGAACTCAAACTGGGGCTATTGAACCTGAAGAAGATAAGGTTGTGTGAAGACCCCATAGCATCCTTCCAGTATCTGAAGGGGACCTGCAGGGAAGCCAAAGAGGGACTTCACACGACAAAATGTAGTGATAGGTCAAGGAGTAATAGGTCAAAACTGAAAAAGGGAAACTTCAGTTTAAATATTAGGAAGAAAGTCTTCAGTGTGAGGGTGGTAAGGCACCACAACAAGTTGCTCTGGCAGGTTGTGCATTTCCCCGCCCTGAAAGTGTTCAAGGCCAGGTTGGGTAAAGCCTTGAGTGAGCTGGTCTACTAGAATGTGTCCCTGCCTGTGGCATGGAGGTTGAGCCTAGATGATCTTTAAGGTTCTTTCCAAACCTTAATATTCTGTGATTCTATAAGGTCACAGCAGATTTTTAGTCAAGGGATGGATATTAACACCAACACTGAGGCTGATGTGCAAGTCAGATTATTTTAGTCCTCCTTATTGCAGAGTCTGAATAATCCTCTGGAAACTAATTACTAGCTATCAAAACTGTAAAAACAACTGCATGAATAAGTGATCCTAAGCACAGATAAGTGCACAGAAAGATATGCCAAAATGCAAATTCTTTCAGTATGAGACTAGAACTCACCATTAGTGACTAGTATGGTTTAATTTCAGAATAATTTATTAGTCTATCACTGCGCCTGCTGAAAATCAACTGCTTGAAAAATAAAGCATGACTGGAAAATTTAATGGATAAGAGGCAGAAGGAAAAGCAGAGAGCAGGAGATAGCTTATCTTTGGAGAAATTTTTGCAACAAATAAAATTTTGCAAATTCAAAAGCTCTATGGAATTTTTTATTGAAGGCTCTTAGTTTAAGGTGTGGAACAACAGGCCATAGAGAATAGAAAAGCATACATTATATCAAAGTAAAATGCTACCTAATTCAACAAAAAACCTGTCTGGAATTTGTACACAGCTATTTATCAAATAATTCCAAATAACGAACAAATTTGTAAAAATCAAAAATAAGGGAAACAATATAGGGAAAAATATAATTGCTATCGACAAAGTCATGTAAGTTCATCCATCTGTAAGTCTGAAAAGACAAAAAACTTATATTCTTAGTCAAAATATTTAAAATGCATAGAAATTATGAAAGACTATCTTTAAGAAGGTTAAAATCAACAAAGGGCATTCTTCTTGAAGGTAGCTTGTCTGCATCTTTTATACACACTGAATCTACTACACCAAAAGTAATGGTCACCTTAAAGCCCTCAAGTTTCCCTCCCATTTCTGAAATATCACTTGTTCTCACTCTTAGTGGCGCATTCAGACACACATTTTGGTTCTCTAGATTCATAGTTATACTTAAAAAAAGAAAAAGATCAGTGCAGATAGAGTTAAATCTCTATCTTTTTTTCATCAGTTCTCAACAGATTTATTGGTACGAATTTACCTCTTCATAGTCTGTGTTGGTCTTGAACCCCTGGGAGAAAAAGCAAGCATGATGGCCTG
>LTAT01000004.1:38351897-38391607 GCA_003286495.1 Chlorodrepanis virens | reverse complement strand
AAATCAACAAAGGGCATTCTTCTTGAAGGTAGCTTGAATGCATCTTTTATACACACTGAATCTACTACACCAAAAGTAATGGTCACCTTAAAGCCCTCAAGTTTCCCTCCCATTTCTGAAATATCACTTGTTCTCACTCTTAGTGACGCATTCAGACACACATTTTGGTTCTCTAGATTCATAGTTATACTTAAAAAAAAAAAAAAAATCAGTGCAAGTTAAATCTCTATCTTTTTTTCATCAGTTCTCAACAGATTTATTGGTACAAATTTACCTCTTCATAGTCTGTGTTGGTCTTGAACCCCTGGGAGAAAAAGCAAGCATGATGGCCTGGAATCAGACATAGAAACACAGCGAAGATGTACTTCTCTGATCATTTATTTTGACTCAAAGGGAGGAGTTCTTTCACACTCTCTAGTAAATATCAAAGTTAACTAGGATGGAACACCTTTTTCAGTAGCAGACAAAGGAAATATATGCTCTAGCTGAGATAAGCACCATGCATTATTATGATTCAGTGCTTCTCTTGCCTTCTCAAAAGAGTGGGTAAATGCATAGGCTATACAAAGTCATTCAGGGAGAGAATTTTAGCTACAACTGTTCACAGAAATGTTATAATAGAGGTCTGAGGGGAAAAAAAGCCTTGTCCCATTATTAATTTCTTGAGTTCAAAGACTCTCCCTGCAGAGCTGACATGATGACACAGAAAATGAAATATTACCAAAAAATAGGTAAATGAACACTTTAAGTTAGATACAAATTCAAAACAGCTTGAACACAACACATTACTGAACCCAAACATTTGAAATACTCTTTGATTGTGAACACCAAGATTAGAAATTTAATTATTAGGTTGTAAAATATTGAAAGGTGGAACATATATGTATGTGTTTCTTCCTCTTATGACCAACCAGAAGGCTGAAAAATGTTGTTAATGACACTAACTTCAGGTCAGTATCAATATACTTTGTGCCTACTTATTTCATAAATAGGAAGGATGCAGCTAAAGATGAAAAGCAGCAAACTGTATGTTCAGTTTTAGGAAAATCTTAGAAGAGGTGCATATTTAGTAGGAGTCACTAAAGACAACTATGCAATTTTTCTTATAGGCCAGTTATCTGTACTTTCATCTTTCAAAACATGAAAAAAGTGAAAATAACAAATACAGATACAAAACCAAATCAATTTTCAAATTTAAATACTATTTTATTACTCTGGAAGGCCATCCCTCGTACTTATATGAAAATCCAAACAAGTCCAGCGGAAGGAACTCTCCTATATAGTCTGTTCCTCTCAGACCTTTCTATGATGTCCATTCTTTGTGATCAATAAAATTAAGTTGGTGATACAAACATATCATACTATTCTACGTGGGCTGTGTTTTGCCCAGATTTTGCTGACAGTGATGATAACAAAATAACTCTATCTACTTCACCTTATTTACACAATAGGAAAATAGTTCTAATTATATTAGAAGTGCTTTTCTATGTTATACAGTACACTAAGGAAATTTAATATAAGGTTCCTCCTAAGTATAATAGTAATCATCTACATATCTATATACTTATAGTTGGTTTTGCTACTCTGTTTTATTTCTAATTGAGTCTTGAAAGGAATCAATTCGAACTAAATTTCAAATTAATTGAAACAGACTCAGAAACATTATCTGCAAAATGGTCACTCTCAATCCCTTGGTAAACTCAAGAGCTCTATCCAAAATTTAAGTCCAAAGACTCCTGTTGTTATATACCATTCTCAGAAGAAATAAAAAACACAAAGCAAAAGTCCTATATAATGGCAAGATAACTGCAGAACATTTGTACAAAGTTACACATCAGGATGTATAACACATAAGGATCTTTAAGCAGCAATGGACCTTTTTTTTAAGAAAGCACAGTTTTCAGTACACTTAGGCCTTTAACCTTGATAATGTCTTACTTTTATCTTCATGTCTGTGGAAAACAGCATTACAGGGGCTCATTATCAGAAAACTGCAATTTGGAGGAAGTACATCAGAAGAGACAGTCAAGTACTACATCTTAGAGACTACCAATTAGTTCTGGTTAGTTTTGTTTCTTTATGTTAGTAGCTGTAACTTTGGTGGAAAATGCAGACAAAACATATGCAGATTGGGATAATTTAAAACTGAAATTCTATGGCAATTTCAACTTACTTATTTAATGAATATTTTAGTCTTACTAAATCCAGACATATTAAAAAAGCTATGAACAAAAGATAATTCAAGTGAACAAATAACATTATATGCTATATGATGCAACATTCATATTTGTTTTTCTGTTACAGAAACACAGTATCACATATAGGTGTTAATACTAGTATTTCCAACAAATCAAACACAAGATTTCAAATTTTCATTCTAAGCACCAATATCCCACAAATGCAATGTGAACTGTGTCACTGAGTTACAAAAAAACTCCTAAGATTTCAGTATGACTTGCACTCTATTTGGCAAGTAAAATTTAGCTTGATCTTTCTCTGCACAGGTTCAGCTGGAAAATAGACAGTGCAGTTCATGATGCACTACATGGCCATTCATGCCCGAGGTAGCAGTGTCAAGCCTGTCTTTTATTTAGATTTATTAGTTTCTGTTTGTTCCTGTGGTAATTACTTTACAAGAAGGCACATTTCAATATAGACTACAGTCAGACCAAGCCTGTCTCGATGCATGTTTTGTTGGGTTTTATGCAACACACTTCACAGACAGTGTTCTAAGCTACATGCTTAAGGCAAAAAACCAAAATCCCCATGTCCTACAAGTCCAGATGATCTGGAGGTTCCAAAGCTAAAGTAATAAAATAACCAGAAATCCTACTTCCTACTTCCTTATTTTCAATTTATCATTAGATTATCTGAAACATTTCTTATAATTTCAAGGCTGGTCATTAAGGACATGAATATTTCTAAGTATTATGTTTTGCATAAAACACATTAATGAGATAAATATCTTAATTGAGCAGGAGCACTTAAGATTATAATACCAGATTTAGTTGAGGTTGTTATCATAGAATATGTTTAGTTGGAAGGGACCCATCAAGATCACTGAGTCCACCTCCCAGCCCTATGCAGGACACCACCCCAGGAGTCACAACATGTGCCTGAGAGCTTTGTACAAATGCCTCTTGAACTCTGTCAGGCTTGCCGCTGTGACCACTTCTCTGGGGAGCCTGTTCCAGTGCCCAATCACTCTCTGGATGAAAACGGTTTCCTGATATCCAACATAAACCTCCCCTGACCTCAGCTTCAGGCCTTTTCTTCAAGTCCTGTTACTTGGTCATGAGAGAGAAGAGATCAGTACCTGCCCTTCCACTTCCCCTCATGGGGATGTTGAAGACCATGATGAGGTTTCCCCTCAGCCTCCTCTTCTCCAGGCTGAACGGACCAAGCAACTTCAGCTGCTGTTCATATGGCTTCCTCTCTAGGCCCTTCACTAGCCTCACTGCCTTTCTTTGAAGGTTCTCTAATGATTTCATGTCTTTCTTACATTGCAGCTCCCAAAACTGTCCTCGGCACTTAGGTAAGGCTGCCCCAGCTCAGAGCAGAGCAGGGCAATCCCCCTGCCTTGACCAGCTGGTGATGCTGTGCCTGATGCACGCCCAACACAACTGGCCTTCCTGACACTGCTGACTCACATTCAACTTTCCATCGATCAGAATCCCCAGGTCCCTTTCCACAGCACTGGTCTCTTACTCCCTAGACAATTCATAAAGCAGGGTTGCCCCATCCCAGGTGCAGAATCCAGCACTTGCCCTTTTTATAGTTAGTGATTGCCCATATCTCTAATTTGTCGAGGTCTCTCTGCCCTTGAGGGAGTCCACAGCTTGTCCAATTTAGTGTCGTTGAGAAACCTACTTAGTATTTCTTTAAGTTCTTCATCCAAGATGGTAATCATGTTGAAGAGTAACACTATGTTAAACAGTAATAAAAAAATTCATAAAAATAATCTTTACAACGCTTTAGTGTACCAGCGAAAATTTTTGTCACTTAACTATGCTTGAAATAATAGGAAGCCCTGTAGCAGAAAACTGAATATCCTAATATTTTTACAACTCTAAAAATGATGTTAATTGCTCATTTATTTCATACATCAAAACCTAGGTGTATGGCTTCTTTTTTTCCTGAGATATCTATTCTATGGTAATGAATTATAGTTTAGTGCATAAATTATTCATGACCAAGTTTGCCCACATGTAACTGTGCACAGAGAGATTTGAGCAGGTGCACTTTGGTGCAGTAGGATTTCTAGCCTCAGAATCAGTAGGTGTGCTGACAGAAAGTCATACATGTGCAAAAATGTCATCAGTTACATTATCTGTGGTTCCAGAACTAGTGTGGTGCCTGCCAGCTCCAGAGTTATCCTGCCTACTCTACTGGGCACTGTGGACATGTCCTTAGCAGTCTGGGTATGCCAGTTGAGATTCAAAACATAAGTCTTTTGATAGTTTTGTTTTTCTGGAAGAACCTAAGGCAATAATTCAAAGCCCACATGAAAATCTCAGCTTGCATGCTAAAAATTTTGCTTGTAATTCTTCAAGTCGTGGAAAAAAACTTTGAAATTTCAATGAAAAGGTAGACTAAATGACAAGAAAGCTAAGAGAAATGCAAACACCCAAATACTTTTTTTTTTCCCTTCTAAGTCGTGTAATGTTTAATGACCCTAAAGTCTTGAGATATTTTTTGGTTCCAGGCACTGAAAAATTCCAAAAAAAAAAAAAAAGCAAGGAAAAACCAGTCAGGATAGAAGGAACACAATGGATATGTGACACCACATATGGTATATCCATAGGAAAGCCAGAATTTTTTGGGAATATGCAGCTTCCAAAGGGTAACCTCACTACACTGCATCAAACATAGCTACTGATGTGTGCTATGTGTGCCCTTATTACACTCCATCTTTTAGAAAGTCAATACCAAATCCAATCACCATTTCCTGAACACAGGATCTACATTATGCAAACTACTCTTAGCATCCATTATACTTATTATTTCTAGTACCAGAACTTCATATTTTGAACTGGTCTTTTAACATATTTCTTTTTTTAAATCAACCATTTGTTTGGCATATCATTATGCCAAAGATGCATCATGAAAACAGTAAGCAGCCAGTGATGCTTTTAGCAGTAAAATGTTTTATCGTGAGCCTACTCGGGTTATTTAATGCTCTTGATTTCTCTAAACTCATTGGAAGGTGAGTATGTTTATCACTTTGTATGATGCTCTTACCACTCTGGTTATATGGTGTTATGTCCAAGGTTTGATTTTATAAACTAAAAACAAACCAACATCAGGGTCAAATAGTCTTGCAGACAAGCAGTGAGGAGTGTGAAATTTAAGGAGAAAGACAAAGTGTATTGGAAGCTTCCATCCCCACTGGATGAACTGTTCTATGCTGTTATTTGTCACTTAATAAGTGCCCATTATTAATAATAATTTTTAAAAAGTTGTCATAGGGGAAAATAGGAACATAAAAACATGATGCTGCTAAGTTCAATTTACTGGACAGGCCAAATCAGACAGAGGCATTGTCAGGAAAAGCTTACCCTCATGCACACACACACAGTCAAATGGGACTGCCTCAGTTATTTCTTCAGTGACCAGCACAGCTCAGCCACGGGAGCACAACATTGACTCAGGGTAGTCTCAATGTCTGGTTCAGGACAGGAGGTCAACACTCACATCTAACCTTTTTGTCTGGGCCTTCTGTTTCTTAAAGGCATTGGATGTCCATGCAGCAACACTTTCCCCAATCTTTCTTACTGGTGGTATTAAATAGCAAGATTACATGCCATCAAATCATTATCATACTGTACCTTTCCATCAGTTTCAGGTATTGTTCTGTGTCAAAAATGAGTACTTTAACATCACTGAAAAAATCCCCAGCAAAGGTATCAGCAAAACCAGGTTTAATATAAAAGCAACAGCAAGACGAAGTTCATTTGCAAAGTTTGCTCTATTACTTACTAGATGATTAAAGCACACTGAGATAAAAAGAAAAAACCCAAAACATCCAGAGTCAACAAATCCTAACTGAAATAAACCAAACCCTATCTTATGTGGAGGTCATGGAGGAAGACAAAAGGCTAGGAAAGGGATAAACAAGATAAAAAGGAGTGTGGACTAAAGGCCCAAGAGAATTAACTGGCAACTTAGACAACTTTCCAAAGGACTCATATAAAATTTACAACACCACAACAGTAACTTGTTTACAGGCCTAATTTAAAAATCTAAAGTATTTAAGAATCTATTAGAGCAGCATTCCGAGTACATTTACTGTGGCATATTCACACTCACATGCACACAGACCTAAAGAGTCTTCAAAGGGTACCAGTGAAAAATTCCACTCAAATTCAGTGAAAGAGTCACTTCAGATGCCTTTGCATCTTCTGAACAGGCAAAGGGTTGAAACCTTTGAACCTTAAGGAGTGGAGGGTATCAACCCAGGATCCAATGTTGCTGTTTGGTGGTCTTTCAAGTAAAAATCTTGCAAGTTCACTAGCTCCAAGAGGTCCTACTCAGAGGGATGTTGCTGTTTGCAGCCTGCTGTGGTCCACAAGACCTTAAATAGTCTCATTTTGGGCCACTGTTTATTGGACACAAGAAAGTTGGTTTAAGCAATTTTTCATCCTGGCTCCAATCTGGGTTGGTAACTTTCTTTGAAAGTTTAATAACATAAATATTGCTCCACCTATTGTTCTGTTGGTATTCAGGAAAAAAAAGAGGTGTCCAAGGCTGCTCGCTAAAAAGAAAGCAGGTGCTTGTTAGGAAAGCATAAGTTCCTGGGAACAGATAGTCTTTCTGATGAGCTCAAGAGGAGCTCTAGAGGAGCTCACCCAGGTGCTGTTTGTCAAGGCTGAGGTGTAATAAGAATTTCTCAGATCATAGCTGGGGGGCGGGCACCACCACCTGCTGTCACGTCTTAATCTGTACAAAGATTCATCACACTCTGTTTTGTTTTCATTATCCTGACATTCACATATCATTATATTCAATTACTCAACCCTTGATCAAACCAACGTTATGAACCTCCTGCGTCAGAAGTAAAAGAAACTTTTCTTTATGTTTTAGCATGCTCATTTGTAATTAAATTAAGAAATTTCCTGAAGAATTATCATGCATATTTTCTCTATTTTTAGGGAAGAAAATTAACACTACTTAATGGACCATATGCTCAGGTGAAGTAAATCCTGGTAGCATGACTGACTTGAAACACTTCTAGGCCTAGAAAAGGACATACTCTGATTTCTCACTCTTTTTTTCCCACAGCACCACCTCTTCTTCATATCAGTTTGACTACAGCATTAACAAAATATTAATAGTGTTTTATTGTGAAAATAAACACTCTTAGGACAACCAAATACTCTCCCCCTGCTCAGAATTGCTTGTTCTATCTGCCATTTTGACTGTCAGGTCCTTTAATGGACTCTATTTTTATAGCATCAGCTGATTTCCTCTGAAATCTTAAAAAAAAACAAAGACATTTTTTAAAGCTTTCTTACAGTTTGTTCTGTTTGGATATGCAATTTATACTTATTAATACTTAACAGACACTGTCTTATTCTGACAGGCCTCTTCAGATAGTGTTGAGAAATTAAAACTATATTTCCCTTATTTCCTTTCTTGGGCCAGATTCTGATTTCATTAAAAATATGAGTGCTCCAGAAAAATAATGTTGCCTTAACCTCTGCTTCCAAGATTTTCCTGCAAAGTACTTGGAGCTACTGATGAGTTAAAAACTGGACATAAGCTGGCTATGTGCACTTGGAGTCCAGAAAGCCAAATTAATTCTAGCCTGCGTCACAGTATATGTGGCCAGAAGACCAAGGGAGGAGATTCTGCCCTGCTACATTGAGCTCCAGGGTCCCCAGCACAGAAAAGACATGGACCTGGTAGAATGGGTGTGGAAAAGGGCTATTAATGTCTGGAGGGATTAAACAGCTTTGCTGTAAGGAAAGAGTGACAGAGTTAGAATTGTTCAGCCTGGAGAAGAGAAGGTTCTGTGGAGGCCTTTATTGCAGCCTTCCAGGCTTAAAGGGGGTCTACAAAAAACTTTTAGGGACAAACATTTCAGCAGGCCCAGCTGCAATAGAACATGGGTTAATGGTTTTAAACGGAAAAAGGATCTATCTTAGACTAGATACAAAGAATAAGGTTTTACAATGAGAGTGATTGTCATAGTTTAGGAATTGCATTCCAACTTTCCCACCCCCTCCGTGCCCATGCTTTTCTTCCCATCCCAAGCCAGGCCCCTTCTTCTCCCTTCCTTCCAATGCCAAGAGATAACCTGAAGTGGTATGGAGTAACAACCTAGACACATCCTCACTGCCACTGCAAAAAATTAACCTTGTCCTTGGGTGATTCCAGGACAGTGATGAAACACTGGAACAGGTTGCTCAGAGAGGTGGCTGATGCCCCATTCTGGAAACATTCTAGGTTATGTTGGATGGGGCTCTGAGCAACCTGATGTGTTTGAAGATGTCCCAGCTCCTTGCAGGTGGTTGGACTACATAACTTTTAAAGATACATTTCAGCTTGAATCAGTCTAAAATTCTATGATTTTCAGAAAAAAAAATCACATTTTTGTAGCAGCAGTTTGTACATAGGGTGCCACAATATAACTAAGTAATTCTTTGGGATTTTCTTGCATTGCTTATTCTTTTTAATAATGCATGGCATTTAAATATCTAGAATAATGTATCTTTATGCATTTAAATTAAAAAAACAACAACAACAAAAAAAAATTGAGTAGTGGTGTAAGACCTTTGCCTTTGCACTTTTCATAACCAGAATGATGTTCCACATTGTGACATTTCATGATGCTCAAAAGAGCTGTCACAAAATTAAATTAAACATGATTGCCACCCACTGTGTTTTTAGAGAAGAGGAATCTTAAAATATACTTTAAAGATATTTGTTTTGGACAAGGTTTTCAAATATCAGATTCATGGGCAGCAATATGAAATAGATGGATAGGATGGATGGGTGAGTGGGTGGGTGGATGGATGGATGGATGGATGGATGGATGGATGGATGGATGGATACAAATGGATGGGATGTAAATTCTACATTTTCCAGTTATTATATAATATTTTTAATTTATAAGGTGAATTAAAATAAGTGATTGTAGAATTACTATTGAGGCTTCTTGAAAACAAGAGAACATTTGATAATTAATTAATAATGTTTTTAATGTATGGATTTTTCCTCTTGTCCTTCACCAACTTTTCCTACTGGTCTTTGCATTATTTCTAATGTAGCAAGGATTTCCCACAGTCATGTTTATAGAGCCAGGCATCTTGTCTTTGACAGTATAAGTGAGAGTTGATTGTTCCTAACCACCTCACCTTTATAATTTTAAAAACTGACTTGGAACTATTCTATCCTTCTGGAGATTCTTTAAAACTTTCTGAGTATGAGTAGGCAAATCCTAAATCCTTTTTTGAAAATTATGCTCTTTTAGAGATATTTCAAAAGTAGGCTTTCCAGAAACAAAAGAACCTCAAGGCACTTATCATTTTTGAAAATGCAGACTGCATCTTGCGGTAAATAGCATTCAAAGAAGCTACACATACACAGTTTAAAAAATCAATGTGTAAAAAATGGAAAATCCTGTACAGGTCAAGAATAAAAAACTGTAATACATGAAATAGTTAAACTTCCTTTCTGTATCCCACAGTGTGAGATCTTTTTCTTATCTTTATCTGAAGGCCACCTGACACATGCTGTTTTGTACCTGGACTTTTAGAAAAAGAATGGCAGTCTGAAAAAGAACAGGAATACTTCCATTGCATTGAACATGACTCATACCCTGTTTCTATCATAGAAGATGCAAATATTTGCAAATTGAAAATATTTCTTTTAATATATTTATAATACAAACTTAGGTGACATTCCTAAGCTGTCCTAACATCCAGTTATGTTAACAGTAACTTCTGTAAAACAAAATTGTGTATTCATAAAATAACCATGCCCTAGTGAAAGCTTGAATTTAGCCTGCCTTTTTGGGTTTTTTTTTAAGTGTGCACTTAAATGGAATTGGCATTCTAAAACATGTCCTAGTCATACAGTGACTTTTCTACCATGCAAGGATAATAGACAAACGCAACAGGAAAGGGAGTGAATTAGACATTGTATAGAGTAGCTTGTAAACTAATAAAAATTATTATTTATAACCTAAAAAAAATGAGATGACATTTCAAAAATGTGGGTGCATTGGGAATGAAGGTCAGAAGAATTTGAAGCTTAGAATATTTGACTATGACTAATACCACTGTTTTTTTAGTGTCACCATTGTATACACTGCAGTTTTTTCACTGTTCATATCTACTTCAGACAGGTTTAAAAACTAGGCACCAAGAAACCTCTCCTTAAGACCAAAACATGCAATCCAGACTTTGTTATGGTAGAAAGACACAAATACACACACTTGCTAACCCCAAATATTTTTTTTTAGGAGGACAGAAATACTCACATACTGTTCAGCTATTACCAGTATGGGATTCCTTGCAGAAACAAAGGGAAAAAAACCCCAACACCAACACTGGAGGGTATGTTGATAACAATCAGTACATTCTTCTATCAAAATTTCATGTTTCTTCTCTGCAAAGCCAGCAGAAGAAACTGTTGCTTGGTCATTTTACTATTCTGTGACAAAATGAAGACAATTACAATACAAACTTCCTGACCTCTCAACATTGTAAGAAATTACTCATTACTTTTCCTCATTGAATTCAAGTGTCCTTTCCAGCTACCAGCAGAGAGATGATCAGTATAATTTTTCTCAG
Organism: Chlorodrepanis virens; assembly: GCA_003286495.1. Classification (NCBI taxonomy): domain Eukaryota; kingdom Metazoa; phylum Chordata; class Aves; order Passeriformes; family Fringillidae; genus Chlorodrepanis; species Chlorodrepanis virens. Next base: position 38,380,808 of record LTAT01000004.1, on the reverse strand, counting down.
AGAGAATACTTGGCTATTGATTCTGCGCAAATAATCTATAAAAATACAAAATTGAAATCAGAAGATGGAGAAAAGTTTATTAGGATAGTCCCAAAGTTTTATACAGTTACTCAGATATCTGCTAAAATGTCAGAAAATCATCATACCAACCTACCCCTCTTCCAGCTCTTCTCCTCAGTTAGCAATAAAGTAGCCAATCTCTCTATCCCATTTTAATTTTGTATTTGTCCATTGTTTAAAATGCTAGATAAGCAAGTAATTCACAGTATATAGGGCCCATACTTTCCATTTAAATATCAAATCTAGATTTTGTAAACACCTCCATTAGTGTTGACATTACATTTTAATTAACAGGCAAAGCCAGCTCTGTTTGTTGAAAAAAACCCACAGTGCTTTATCTATCATGTAGACTCATCTTGTTCCAAATACCTAATGATAACAAGTACAAGTACATTCATTATTGCTAACACAAGGAAAACATCATTATCATGCTTTACTCAAATTCTATCCCTGTTCCTTTCATATTATTAAAACATATACAATTCAAGGCATAGGAATGACTTTACATCTTTATAACAATGTGTCTTTTAAGACAGTAGTTGTAAGTTTCTTTGGCTTTCAGTCAAAGTAGATGGACATTTTTCATATCAGTTAGCTTCATCTTTTGATCATGGTCACACAGAATTAAGCATAATAAGAACTGTCCTTCCTAGTGCGTTGGACTGGGTTTTTGTCCAAAAGTAAATAGTGACCCAAGGACACAGACACTCTAAACACAGAGCAATAATACACTTGCATATGTAAACAGAATCACAAAACCACAGAACTGTGAAGCTGGAAGACACCTCTGGAGATCTTTCAGTCCAAGCATTTCCTCAAATGAGGGACAACTATGGCAAGGTGCTCAGGGCTGTGTCCTCAGTAACTACATACATGGAGTCTCCACAAATACTCTAGCTCCCTGCTCTAGAGGTTTGACCACCTCCAGAGTAGTAGACTTTTTCATTATTTCTAATTGGAATTTCCTGTGATGAAACTCATCTTTTTACTTCAACTGAGTTCTTTAACTAGGCCCATTAAAAACTTACCTAGGAAGTGTCTAAACACAGGGACATAGGGCAATGGTGGTGTCCTGGATCCAGCCAGGACAGAGCTATTTGTAGTAGCAAGGAAGGGGCATGGCTGGAACCTGGAAGTTATTCTGTACCACCTCATACAATTTCTGGGGGAAGGGGAAAGGGACTCTCTCCAGGGAAGAAGGGACTCTGATCTGGCAGAGGATATGCAGCAAAGGGGGACATCCAGTATTGTCTGTTTTCAGGGCTGTCTGAATTGATCTTTCTTGCACCCTTTGTCATTCATACGCTTGCTCTTTTTCTCGTCTCATTGCTGGTTTCGAGTAAATTGTTCTCAGGTCAACCCATGATCTTTGCCTTTTGTGCTTCCAATTCTCCTCTCCAGCCCATTGCAGGGAGGAGGGGAAGGAGAAATCTGGGGGGCAAGACAGCACTGTGTGATTGGGAGAGTCTTATGGGGGCCTTGATTTGGGGAGTACCATTCCTAAAACACAACAGGTGCAGAAGGAAGCATCCTACTTCATAGCAGGATAGATAGCATTTTTCTTTTTTTTTTCTTTCTTTTTTTTTTTTTTTTACGTGATTTGCACCTTGATTTGTCTTCAGAGTTCTTGAAGATTGATTGCTATTACTATGGAGCTTTTTTTCATATATACACAGAACAGAGTTTTCACCAATTTTAAATTGTTAATAAGTACATTGTAAAAAGATTTAATTATCTTTTATTGAGTACAGGAGATGCCACTGTATTTGCAATGCTTAATCATAGCCAGATGAGAGCCAGAAAATAATATGAAATGTGAATAACAAGCAAAATTATTATCCTTTGGAAGAAAAATTGAGATGTTTCCTAGCATGACTAAATATACTCAAGAACTGTATTCATTCAGTGTATTTATGCAAATAAAGGAATATTTATTTGCTATCATATTTCTATTGCCAATCAAAACAAGAAAAAATATTAAAGGGAAGTGTGGATAATCACTGATAAGAAATTATATAATAATAAGGAACTAATTATCACTTTCCAGATTTGAGCTTACAGCTTCACATACTGACATAATATTGATAATTATTCAGAGAAACTGTACTCCACTTCATGGGGTCTGTAGCCTTATTATATTTTGTGGTAAAAATTCTGCCTGGAATAAGGATTTTGACATTTAAAGGAAGTTTGTAAATGCTAATAGTTTCAAGGACATGCCATTTTGTGCATGCATTTTTCATAATGAAAAGGATTTTTCTGAAAATGAGACTCCCTTACAACTTAGCCAGACTCCAGGTTCACGCAAGAATGTTCTTCTGGCAAATTCCTCTACCCCACATGAGGACAGCTTTAGGCCTTGAATTTCATATTTCCACAAAGGAAGACACATGGAATTGACAGTATAAACCATTACGCATTCACAAAATACCTACCTATCGCAGCATGAATAAATAGGTGGGCTAACAGTAAAATGCTTATCTTTCCATTAGCAACAAAAACTTAGCAACTGGTAAACACCCTCCTTTCTGAAGTGTCCTTGAAAGTCTCACAGAGACTAAACTAGCCCATCCCTTCAGAAAGACCCAACACTTAGCACAGGTACACTTCTGCCTATTGCATTGAATTTGTAAAGACTAGAGGAACAATTAGATTTTAAGGAGTTTGACAGATGAGCTCCTGTGAAGGGTACATTGGCTGTTTGCTTTAATAACAAGAGAAATGAATCTTTAGCTTTAAAGGGATATGCCTTTTTTTTTTTTTTATAGATTTTGGGTATCATATTTTATTGTCTCTTGAATTTGATATAGTGTGTTTCAGTTGACCTAGCAAAATATCTTGAAAGCTCTGCCCAGCAGTAAGTGCCTGGACCTGAATTACATGGTCCCATTTAGATGGTCCTCTTTAGAGAAAGCATTGCTAACTGCATTAATTGCAAAGAAAGGGTCACTTCGCTTCCTTTTAGAGATAGCTTAGCACATGCCACTTTCAATGCCCTAAAATTAACTCTTAATATAGCAAAATTTTTGGAGGAATATTCATAGAAGCAATGATTCATAAATATGGCACTTGTTTTTATAGAGTCACTTTTCAGAAAGGAATTGTATCCTATACTGCTAAAAAGAACTCAAGGACTATGATCTACTAATTAAGCTGGGGTGAGAATTTGTCATTAGTATTGATACCCTGTTTGAACTTAGCCAAATCACTTACGATCTGTCCTTCATAGTATTAACTTTGAAAATATGCATAACAATAGTTTTGTTAGCTAACACTCTTAGCTGTTCTACAAAGGTTTTGTAAACTTTAATTTATATTTGTAAAGCATTTTTAATGTCATGGCAAGAGAAATCACTCTTACCATTGTAAAAGTGCAAAATAATTTTAGCTAAAGTACACACATTTTCATAGGATGCAGCTTCATAAAAAGTAAGCTTGATGAAACGAATACTAACCACTGACATTTAATAAATCAGGAAGTGTATATGAATATTTATGACAGAAATGTACCAGCAAAGAGAAATCTTTGAAGCTGTCAATCTATTTCTCTGCAGAGAACACCCAAACAAATGTAAAGCCAACTGTAAAGCCCAGGTCTTCACTTGGCAAGTTTATTTAAAGGGGCTTAGGCTTTTTTTATACCCTGAGATAGGTGCAGAAGAGAAACCCAACAACATGCTCAGGATATTAAACAAGAAACTTCTACCAGCAAACTTTAGAAGACTGAGAGCCTGGCAAAATTTAGAGCAAACATTCCATCAAAATAAAGCATTTCACAAAGCATTGACTTAGCAAACTCTAACCCAGAAAATGTTAAATTACCCAGATATCAAGAAGAGGAAATCAGGAGAAGAAAAAAACAGAAAGAGAGAAAAAAAAGAAAAAAGGAAAAAAAAAAAACAAGAGAGAGAAAAGTAAGATATAGCTGCCACCCTTGGAACCAGCATGGTCTCAGCTGTCACAAGATCCACAGACAAGAGCCATGCAACCATATGTGTCTTTGCACAAGGCTTTGATCCCACCCCCAGGAGGGGCTCGCACTCTCATAGCCACACTGGGGCCAGGCTGGGGCTCCAGGGGCAGGGTGTGGGACATAGCTTCTGGTGTGCCAGTGACTGACAGCTGGACCAGGCGGCTCCAAAGGGGGCAGGGTGTGGGGCACCATCCCACTTTCGTAGAACTTCCCCTGACCTGTCTCACACAACGCTTTGGTTGGTTGGAGCCAGTAACCACTTTTCTCAGTCTCTCACATTAACAAATAATTAACAGGATAGAATATGTACCTTAGTGAAATGACACTTCTCTTTAGGGGAAGAAAAGAAACTGAATTGATTAAGTATTTCCAAGTACAGCCCTTTTAATATAACGTTGCAGTCATGTTAACTAAAGTTTAAATTAGCTGGACTGGAGCAAATTATGAAAGAAGAGATGGCTTTTAAGTCATTAGCATAAAATCAGTCAATTTAATGAAAGGAATCCAGATAATTCAATATTATTCTTTTTACTTCTTCTTAACCTTGTTAGCTTTTCTAAGGGTAAAATACCCTGAACTTTCTCAAACCAGCTACTCAATTTCAAAAGATTTTAAGATTTTCTTTTGGCAGTCATTATAAGTTAGGCTGCCAACAGTAAAACCTAAATAAGCTCAGGAATTCTAAAGGCATTATCAGATGTCAGGCATTCTGTACTTAATTGAGCTCAAATCCTTATAACATTTAGACCAGCAGTGAATCACAAACAGTAAAATATATCCCAATATTTAATTAATCCTGGATTTACTTAAGCAAATCCACTACATATGAAAAAAAAAAAAATCAGTAATTTGACCACTGTGGGCTCAGAAGTATTTGATTGATTAGAATTTAATTTTTTTTTAACATGGTCTTTAACTCAAGCTTAATTAATATTACAGACTGCCTTTTATTCTGAAGCCCAAAAGGACCTGCTCTTTCTGTCTCAGATACAGCAGAATGATATCTTCAAAGATTTTCCAAATGACAAACTTGTTGCAGGGTTAGTGACACATCCTCAAAAAAAAAAAAAAAATACAATAGAGAAACAACTTCTGCCACAGAAAAGCAATGTTAAGATGATGAGTAGCAGGCAGGCTGAGATACTTCTATGGTAAAAGTGAAAGAAAGAATACTTGAGGATAATCAAGGATAACCATGTTTTGTCTCAAACTTTCTAACTATTGTGACAGGAAAATTGTGATTGGAATAGACAGTCCTGCAGAGGTGGAGCAGCGTTGTTCTGAGCCAACTTCCTTTCCAACTTTGAGACTCATGCTCAATCATCCCCCCCTGTCCTTACCTGACTCACTTCCTGAAGCACTCTAAGAGGCTGTCCGTACCTGCATGAATTAAGTGGTTTGAAAAATGTACTTTACCAGGTTAACTATAAAAGGAAGTAGGTTAGTCCCATCTGCTCTCTTTTCCCTCTCTTTCTTTGTCTTGCTACCTCAGTTCTGGAGCATCCATGAGGCAGGACTAATGCAAGATATAAAGACTGGTAAACATTTTTCTTCCTTTTCTCCCTTTTCTATCTTTATTTTCTCCCTCCCTTGCTTTGTCTGGGCAAAGTGCAGCTATAATACCTGCACATCATCGTATTGAGGTTTGTTGTGAAGATTTGGGGCTTGTTGAAGTCTGTTGTGAGAATTAAGGGCTTGTTAGCCAGAACATTTGAGACTAAATAGGATGCTAGATGCCAGAATTAAGACAATTGTACAATAAAGCATAAGAACTCCCTAACACAGGACCGGTGTCTTTGTTAAGCCTGACAGGAATTTACAAGGAACATGATGCTCCCTACTGGTTGGTCGTGACATGGAAGAAAGTCAGCAGCACTGACCAAGGAAGGTGAATTGCTTTTTTTACATCTTTCCTTTTGAAATTGAGTTTGGGCTTGTAATGTCCTCTAACCGCTTCTGACAACCTGCCAAAATGGAGATGACAAAGTCTTACAATAAATTGCTACAGAAATCATCCTTCATCTACTCAGTTCAATGCCACAGCAATTTTTAGCACATACTTTAAGAATATGCCCCTCTTATCTTTAAGTTTTCCTAAACAGCTGAGATAGCCTTAATCGTTTCATTAAATAAATAAATAAGCAAGCCAAAGAAAAGACAAGAACAAACAGCTTTTTCAAATCACAAATAGATATGGAATTGAAAGCTACAGACAAGTCACTGCCTATGACTCTTGATATTGTCTCTGTGTATTAGAGTGCACAAAACACCTAGGAATCCTATTGTTCACCTTACAACAGAAGAGAGTTATTCATGTTACATGTGCCATAGGCAATCCAAATAAAAGAAGTCCTGGCTGGAGAACTGTATTTGAAATTACTGCACAGTAATCAAGTAATTGCAGTGTCTACTACAGAGGCAATCTTCAGATGCTACTCTTAGCAGTAAACATCTCAAAATTCTCTCAGTTGGAGTCCAGTCCATTGCAGGGCTGATTATTCTTGTTTGTTCTCTTTGTTGTTCATTGATAAAGGAAATGCATCTGTTTTCATCCCTGATTTTGATACTGTTGTTCATCCAGTACTACCACACTACAGGGAACTACAAAGAGGAGAATAAGAACCTTCCAGTGGTTTAGATTACTTTTAGGCTGGATAAATTTTGCATTAAGCAAAAATGTTTCTTTCAATACAGAATTCTTATTAAAAAAAGCATTTTTACACTTTTTATCATGGTTTTTAAAGCTGAAATATTTTCCTTCTGCCTTTTAATCATATGAGAGATTGATTTTAGTTGCTACTCACCACTCCATACCAACATTTTGCTTGAAGTTTTTTAATGAGCCAACTCATTCATACACAGACTCACATCTTCAAGACAGTAGAAAAATAAGCTGGAGTACAGGACACATTCTATAATCCAGAATTTAAAATCATAATCCCCAAAGATACCTGCTGTTTGCTTGTTTTCCTGAAGTTTTGTTTAAGTCAGACTTTTGTAATAGTAATATTTTTTTCTATTTATAGTTTCTATATTAAACACTATATTGCTGAAAAATATAAAAAATTAAGGTGAGCTATCCAACCAACTAAGAACACTAACTAACTAAAAATCACACTAGGGACTTTTATCATCCTTCATGTTTCTATTCACAGCTAGCTGTTACAGCCTTTTTTCCCCTCAAATCCTGCCATTCTCTCCTGTGCATTCATTAAGTGTTTTTTTAACCCAAGCAAGAGAGCAAGGGCTTCCACAGACAAATCAAAGATATTTTCCATGTCTGTTCATTTATTGCATAAATTGCAGCATGCAGTGTACCTTTCAACTGAATCTTTTAATTTATTTTCAGCATGTGTTTAATGAAACACAGTGAGTGGGGCTGGAGAAGGAGCAGAAGGGCAATTAAAACACTGAAAGGATCAAAGCAGTTGCCATACAGGGGGACACTGAAAAGATTCATACTTTTCAGTCTGTGAATGAGAAGGCTAAGGGGAGATGGAGGCTGATGAAGTCATGAGTGCAATGGAAAAAGAGAGAGCAGAACTATCACCAAATCTCACTAAAACTACTAAGAATTTTTTTAAAACAGATAAGAATTTTTTTCTTAAAGCATTGAGTAACTTTGTATTAGCAACCAGTCATGCAGGAAACGTAGAAGTAGATAGTACTGTGAGGTTTAAAAAATACAAAACAAATTCAGGCACAATGGGTCTATTAAAATGTACTAAATAGAATGGGCAACACTTGTGCATCCTGGGGTGCCAGAGAGAAAATGCTGTTCTGTTCACGCGGTTTAAACAAAATGAGAATCAAAGTCATGTATTGATTTATTAATGATATGTAATTAACCAGCAATCACTGAGCAGTCAATCACACTAACAGATAAACCACAACACTGTATAACTACAAAATGCATTTACATTCCTTTCCTCAGAAATTGAGACTAGATAGAAATTTCTACTTCTCCTTAGCAAAACAGGCAACTAATTAAAGAAAATTCACAGCTGAATGTTTTTAGCTAGATTCTTTACAAATTCTGTATTGAGGAATCTGCACTGTCATAAGTTGTTTTTCATCCTGGCATACCAAAAGTGCATATTGAAGCTATCCAGATATCCACCTGAAAAAGCAGTTATGTTGTGAGTTCTATTGGAGGTTGGGCATTCAGCTTTTTCTTGCAATGATGCATATTTAAAAATGCAAGTCATGAACAGTTGAGATATATTTAATTAAAATTATTTCAAAAAAGGAACTTTAAATGGACTGCTTTAGCTTAGAAAGTCTAAACAATTAAAGGCATTAAAAAGGTAAAGCACTTATAAATGGTAATTGAAACTGTCTATCTTCAAGTTGCAGAAAAAATATACACAAGAGCTAATGCATATGACATGAAATAAAAAGTGCCACAACTTCAAATATATTGATCCTATGTTCTCCTGAAATTTATTTTTTTCTTTTTTCACTCTGCTTATATAAAGAGATTAATTTGGAATTTACAGTAGTAGCTACTTTGTTATATTCACAATATGAAAACACAATATTTAAACGCAATATGAAAAGACATAAAATTGTGTTAGCAATGTATCCCAAAACAAGGGATAAGAATACACCAAAATTAGCCTTAGACTACGGACCAAGACTAGAAACAGCAAAAGAAAAAACTAATTAGAAAAATCTGATAAAGTGAAAAAGCAATTTTATTATGGTGTGATGAAAGTTAGAACTCACAGAAAACAGTGAGTCTTTGATTTCAAATCTGTTAAATCAATGTCACTGCTGCAAATGAAATCAATGCTTACATGGCAGCTTTACGTAAAGAAATAACCTTTTAGGTGTAAAAAAAGCATCTAAATTCCAAACTCATGTACAAGGCTTCCAATCTGATTTCACTTTTGTGACTGAAAACTGCAAATAAGAAAATTACTGTGTTGTAACAGCACCAATACAGAAAGAATATAAATTCCAGTTTGCACTTTCACATTTTTAATGAGCAAGATATGTTTCATAATTATTATTAAAATTAATTTTACACTAAAAGAGCCTATTAGCTTGAAGAAAAGATATATAAATTGCAAACTTGCTCACAAACAGCTCTTCCAAAGCCTTTTCAGCTCTGCTAGAGATTACAGCCTATTAGAAAGACCTGTCAGTCTTGCAAGTCTTGATGTTTCAGCCACTTACAAATAATAAAATGCTGTAAAATTGCTTTTGTCTCTTGATACTTTATTATTCTTCTGAGCAACTCCACTCTCCACTTCCCTCTTCTCTCTTCTCCCCTCCACTCCATTATCCCCTCACTTTGCCTCCCTTTTCCTCCCTTTTCCTATCCCCTTTGCATTATTTTTGCACAAGATACAGACAAAAAAGTTAATTTGAAGGAAAATGGGACTGTCCATAACACAGTGGTTATTTCAAAAGAACTCATATGTTTAGTGCACTCTCAGAGCATCATACACCCTCCAAAACTCAAGTACCTCCCAAGCCTAGGTGGAAATATATTTTTTTAAATCCCTGCTTTTGTGAATGTTTAGAGTATCCTTCCCTCCAAAAGCTGAATCTGTTTTGTGTTCAAGAGAAGCCTGATTAGTTTGGACATATATACTCTCTAATGGTGAAAGGAAATCCAAATGTAAAATGTTTTACTATCTTATGGCTTTGCTAGACTGCAAAAGGGAAACTAACAACTGAAACAAGGATTTGGATTCTCAGTGGCATAGGTAGCAGCTGGTTCAAGTCCCATGAAGTTTCTGAAATCCTGTCATTATGGAGAAAAGTAGATCTGACCTCCTGTTTTCTTCTATATAGTACAATGTAGATCTTTTTAATACATGCATTCCTGCTATCAATTTTATTTACTTAATGTTGGAAGTAGACTGAATGATGTGGAAGTTTGAGTGTGAGAAGATTAAATTGCTTTAAAAATAATGTATTTTCAGATATAAGTAGTGTTAAATAACACTAGTAGGAAATTGAGAGCTAAGAATAAAATAGAATTAGTCAGGTCTGTATGCCCAAACTAAGCCTTATGTTTTCTTTCAAAGGATCACTGTTTCACAGGGGAGTAGAAAGCAGAAAAGAAGAGCCTGTGCTCACAGATCAATTACAAAGACATTACCAAAAAAAAAAAAAAAAAAAACAACAAAAAAAAAACCCAAAAAAAAAACCAAACCCACAAACACACAAAAAAAGCAAATCAAAAAAGAAAGAAAAGCTCCCTAAACTTGTTAAATAATCAGATTTAGATAAATTCAAGAATTTTACTGATACTGTAAATGTGTAGATGTTTCTTTACCCAGGAAGAATTTGTCCTTCCCGAAGTGTGAGATGGTGGCCAGGAAACAGGTAATTCTTTGGAGACATAGCTGAATAACTGCATCTCCCTCTGTCCCATAGACAGGTATTTATCACAGGGATAAAGCATGAGGAAACAGATACAGGAGTTGGAAATGGGTGTGTTGCTATCCCACACCAAAGTCCAGTGTCTGTCTGTAAGCGTTTATGGGGATCCCAGGTTCAGTCATTTTGCCATCACCACTCCAGTCCCTTGTGAGAGACTTTCCAAAGAGAGCACAGAAAACAGTAGTGCCAGCACCAGTCTCTCCTGAACTCACAGAGAAGGTCTTGGAGGCCTCACCTCCTGCCTCTAGAAGTGGCATTAAACAAGCATCTCCAAAGGAAAGCAAATGCCAGAATTAAGCAAGAAGGCAAATGCCCTCTTGCATAACACCAGATGCCCCAGGTAGCACTGGCACGTAACACTCCAGTGAGATGTATTTTGAGGAAAAAGTTTTCTCTGCTATTTCCCTTAGCCTAAATGGTGACCCTGCTGCCAAACATAGCTGCCAGAGTAACTTGCCCATTACTCATTTTGTCTGAAATTTGAGTCTCTTCAAGACTGAGATTCACAACACGAGTAAAACCTGTCTTGTGGAAAGAGTAAAATGACATCTGTCATGTTACAGCTGGCTCATTGCACATACCCAGCTGCTTGTACAGCTGAGAATCTGTCTTGACTGATGTGGCCCTTGCAATGAGAGTTGAAATGCAGGCTTGTTAATCAGGCTTGCAAGCCAACAGAGAAACTTAAATAACACTTTGTTACATTTATTTTATGATCTCATGATTTACAACTTTATTTCAGGACTTTGGATATTTCAGAGGGCTCAGCTTACTTCAGGGCAATACTGTGGTAATCAGAATTGCCAGGTCTTTCTATCCAGGAATTTCAAAGAAATGAAAGGTACAAATTCAAATTCAGGGACAGGAAGGATGTGGGTGTGAGAAGCTGAGAAGGAAAAAGGGTGCATAAATCTTCTTTTTCCACATTTTATGAATTTTCATAGTCATTAAATGCCTGCTAACTTCAGCAATGTAAACAGGAAGGTTTAGGAAGGCAAAGTATTCAAAGCCAGTTTGGAAGTTTGAATAACCTTGTCTAGTGGAAGGCCCATGGCAGGGGGGTTGGAACTAGATCATATTTTAGGTCCCTTCCAACACAACCCATTCTTTGAGTCTATGGAAAGACTGGTAATAACCATAACTCATATCTGGATGGTTTCATTTCCTTTTCTACATTTTTTTTCCTCAGTTTGCACAGGAAAGGCAGAGAAGAGGGGTTGTTCCAAAGATGGGTGTCTAAAACAGCAACTGCAAAAGAGCAATGGCTTCCTCACTATGTACAGCACAGGGATCAAATGTTTTGCACTCACAGGGTCCAAAATAGTATGTTCCGACTTCACCTCCAAGGGTGATATTAAGGGTCAACAGATTTGCTCAAGAAATCAGGCTTGGTGGCACCTGGTACTTGCACTTCAGGTGCTTACAACAATGGCTTGCACTTGACTATGCTGGGTAAGTAGCTTCCCAGGATACAGGAAGGGATTTTTCACTTATGCTGCAGTGTGGTCTGGGGGAGCTGAAGAGCTCCAGGGGGGTCCTTGTTGTGTTTAGGGTGCTCAGGGTCAGCACTGCAGAGCACATTTGGCAGCTACAGGTGCTAGGCAGGAGCCTGGGAGGATGGGTGGAAGGAGACACCCTACAGCAAAGAGAAGTTGTGTCATCTGGAGGGAGGGGAATGGCTTTGTGAGCCACTTCTGTCACTGAGAGGGTTTTCTGTGCCCCTTTTCTAAGAGGAAAGCACAGATTTTCAGCTTTTCACCAAAAAAAATTCTCTTAAGTGATTTAGAGGGGAAAGAGGTGATGCTTTGAGAAGAAAAGCTGAAGTAATTCGTAGGTGACAAGATGAGCATTTTTGAGGGAAAAACTAAGGTATATTAGAGATTTCATAGGTCAGATTTCAGGGAGAAGATGAGGTAAATTAGAGGGGAAATGAACTTACTGAGTAAAAAATTGAGGAGACTTGGAACAAAATTAGTTTTTTAAGGAAAAAGGTGATGAAATTTAGAGGAAACAGAGATAACATTTTGGATTGGAAATCTGAGGTACTTGTAACAAAATGAACTTTTTTGAGGGGAAGAAATATGAAGTAATGTAAAAGAGTAGGAAGATTTTAGAAAAAGTTTTAAGTATTTTATAGGGACATGCCGTGGAGGTGAAACCTGAGAGGGCACAGTTTTTGAGGAACATACGTAGTACATCAGAACATATGTGGTAAGAATTCTCTCCGGGAAGAGAGCTGTCACTAACAGGAGTAGTGTGGAGGTTACTGATCAGGAATAAGGTGAGCATTTTTGAGAGTAAAAACGGGGAAACATCAGGGAATACACTAACAGTGATGTGGAAAGGAGGAAGCTCCAAGGAGGCCATGCTGAACAATCTGTCTCTGTGAGGTCATTCTGGCTCTAGGCTACCAAAGGGTATTCTGTAAAATGCATTTTCAGACTCTGTTCCGTATGTACGAGCCTTCCTACCCCACTTGGCTGTAGCACATGCCAATCAAAGTACACTGTACTTGTTATTTTTACCCTTGCAACTGCTGTTGCAGTTCTTGCAGTGGTGAGGCAATTGTGTCTCTGGCTGAGGACTACCACAAGGAAACTAAAGGATTGTAATTTTTTTTCCTCAAACTCTCCTCAGACTCAAGTCAGAAGTCCAGATGGGAGTCTGATAATGTTGCAGAGTACAGAACAGATCTTGTGGTTCTGCAAGCCCAGTGGAGGGAGGGAAAGAGGGAAGGAAGTTTCAAGTCTAAGTTTGGTGATATTGCACTTTGTTAGGCATGAGTTGAAAAAGTCAGGATGTGGGTCTGCAGGTGAGTTCAGCCCCCTGGGGCTGAAATAGGGGGCTGGGCTGTGAGCAGGAAGGGAAAAGCCTTGTGAGGGGCTTAAATTTGATCCCATGTCATGGGACCAGCAAAAAAAGTCATGGATTTCCCTATGCAAGATGCTGTTGAAGATTAATTTCAAGTAAATACAAAGTGCATTCTTGGGATCAGAGCTTGGATTTGCAAAACCTGACTGACAAGAATATAGAATCAATAATAATTTGTTTTTTACCTCTGAATTTGATATCAGCACCCACTGAATATTAATTAACACTTGGATGTAACTAGAGATTTCAACTTTTGAATTTAATCAGAACTTCAATAGGGAAAAGTGATCTGAATACATATGAAAATTTGTGAAAATTGAAACAGAAAGTATACATTAATGAAAATTGAAAAATAAATTTTGATGTGAATGAAGGCATTTTGTGACCTCAGACTGCCATATTTCTGTGTCTAGTTTTGTTTTTATATATTACAAGGAGCTTTTCACAGGAGGCAGTTCATCTCACTACCTCAAAAAGGAATTAGCAATGCAACTTGCAAAAAAAAGTGACGGTGTATATTGGGAATACAGCACTTCAGACACTTAATGGGATAGCATCAACTGGCAGAGAAATAAGTGCTTCTTCAAAAGTCAATACAAATATTAAAGTATATACAATACTTAGGTCTATATGGAATAGTTATATCATTTTATGCAGTTTATTGTGATTTAATGCTACAAGCTGCTGTATGGTTTTCAGTTTGTAAAGAGATGTAAATGATGTATTTGGCCTTTTAAAGACTATATAACTTTGATACTGGCAGACACTTTTGGCTGAGTAAGATGAGGTGTAGGTGCCCACATTAACTTTTTATACTGTTATGATTATTTTGTTCTCTCACATTGGTTATAATCACTTTCCTTAAGGACCTCAAATGCTCCACCACCCATTTCAAGTGGAATTCAGTAACACCAGTTTCACTTTTTCTTCACTGAACAAACATCAAATTTGGACCTTATTACTCTGACTTATACCTCTTGATCTTTCAAATACATGAGGGCAGCTGACAGATCCATCTACACAGGACCTATAGAAGACCAGCAGCTCTCAAGAACAGGTAGTGCAAGTGCAGAGGGATAAACTAGCTTAGCTGAAATAGCATCCAACTTTCAAGACTAGACAATTGAAGATCACTACATTCTAACCAAAAATGGTTCCCCTTCCTGTTACTCTTGTCACTATCTAATGAACAAAAGGGGAAAAAAAAAGTCTACTGTTTTCTGCAATTATAACCATCCTTTCATTTTTCTTCAGGTGCTGTTTTCATCTTGGGCCTCATAAAAATAATGTTCAGTTGTAAAGAAAGGAAAAATATGATCTTTGAAAAACACATGATCATTTAATAATAATTCAAACTTTGGACTACCATAAGGGAAAGACAATAAATTGGAATGATCCATCATACTAAATTTGTTCAGTAATGATTTAACTTCTGTTGTGCCTCAAGAGAAAAATCTGAGACTGTATTTATCCTGAGTTTTAAGTCAAACAGAAGTAAATTAATTTTTAATATAAAATTAGTATTGCTCTGTCTGATGAGGCACTCCTAGAAATCCACTGCATTAAATATTTTCAATCTGATTTTCTCTAAAATACTCCTGGGAATGTGTACAGAGTATCCCTTATTCATGCAGAAATTAAGTAGAAAATAAGCAGCAAGAACTTCAGCATCATAATCTGTGCAGAAAGAGAGTAAGCAGCTCTTGAAAGCAATCCTGACACTTTTTCATTCTGATGTACAACATTTTGGTCCCAACCCTATAGTGGGGTTCTGCTATTTACAGGGGGGTCTTCCCTCCTTCTAGGCCAAAAAATGTCAAAGAAAGGCTGTCAGGTATTAAAAGGGAAATCCAGCACTTGGGGAAAGAAAAGCCGGGCTCCTCGCTGGTGCACTATTGCTGCTTTTTCTGGGCTCAGGGAAGCCCATCTGAACTGCTTGCATCCACTTTTCTGTTCTATCAGTCACTCTTAGGACTTTAGTGCCATTAAAGAAACAAAGCTAATTTTAATGCTGCTTAGTAGTACTCACATGCTCAGAAAAGGCAGCAATGGGGCCTGGCCAGTGCTGCAGGGTGGGATGGGGTGTCTGAGGTGGCTTCTGCCAAAGCCGGTCCTGTCTCCCACTCATCTGGCTCCAGAAGTTCCACCAGAAATCATCTTCCTCAGTCGTGGGTCCACAGTAGTCCTTTTAGGGATAACCTTAACTATCTGCTTCCTCCTTTTTGTGCTTGTTTTTTTCTCATTAATTCCCAGATGAAGTTTGGCCATGTTCATCCACAAGCTATTATTAGACTTTTTCTGGCCACCATAACTATTGGTATAGAAGAAAATATTGTTTGTGATGCAGCAATAACCCAGGTTGGTTTTATCTGAGCTGAGCACAAGCAGGCCACCCAATACTTGTGTAATACATGTTATGAAATAATTCATGCTTATAGAGAGAATGTATTTTATAAGATTGTGAAATCCAAACGAGCCTCTGACTGCAAGCAGCCCAGAGGCAGATGTCTACTTCGGAATCTCGAAATTCCTGAAGGCAGCAGGAGAACAATACCCGTTTTACTTATGAATAGACGTAGCCAGGGCAATGGTGGTCATTCTCTGGAGCAATCAAGAGACACCCAAGAGTGATCACTACCCGACTGATACCATGGATGGAGATAGCAGAAGTCGCCAGAAAAATATGTCTGAATAGGCGGCTTCTCCTGACATGATCAACACCGGATACTGCTCAGGAAACAGAGATTGTCCAGCTCTACACAGCGAAAGAAACTGTCATGCATATGCAGAGTTACAAAAGAAATTGGGACTCCCCTGCCTCAGGCATAAAAAACTGTATAAAATAGCCCCGCAAGAACCGAGGGAGATCTGGTGTGACAGAGGTCAGATCTAGGTTCACCCAGAGCCGACCCCAGGCACGATGCTGTCTCTTTGGCTGTGGGTTTTTGAGGACCGTATTTTGGTTGTGGAAAAAAATAAAATCTTTTACGCAGTTTGATAAATTTGGCTTCTCGATTGACATTTATAACACTTGCATGGTCCTGAGAAAGCCAGTTTTACCACAGCAAAAACTAGCCAGGTTAAGGCAAGCCTGGGCGTGTACCAAGACCCTGCACTAGGGACAAGTTTCTGACAAATGGTACTGGTTCTGTTTTTTTGATCACATACCTTATACAATCCATTCCTTGCATGAAACCTTAAAAATAACACTGCTGATGTGTCCTAGTAGGAGTGCTGCTACATGTCAGCTGTTGTTGCACTGCAAAGTCTGGGAGTCAGGTTAAGCCACAACATCAGAGTGTTCAGGCATGGTCCAAAGGCTGTATCAAATAGCTCCTGCATGAAAGAAAGAGTAGACCTAAAGTAGTAGAGTAGTCCTAAAGAAGACCAGGATGGCTGCTCGTGGAAGGTGTAGGAAATTCTCTCCAGCTTTTCAAAAAAGTTGCAACAAAAGCAGGGACTGAGTGTCTTAGGGTCCAGTAGGCAGCCAAATCATTCTAGTCCTATTCTACATCTTTATTTTCTCTTTCTAGTACCTCATGTCTCTTCTCTTCCATGCAAAGTATTCTATTTTTAATGCAGTACTTCCATGGTTTGGCAAGAGATCTGAGAAAAGCAGGAATAGCATGTTAAAAATGAGATTACATATTGCCAGGGCAGAATCCTCCAGCAGCAGTGACAGTGTGTCTTGCTATGGCAGTTTTTTAAGAGCACTAGTAGAAAGGGATTGTCAGCAAGGATAATCTCAGGATTTGCAGATTTTCTGAATAGCAGTTACCATAATTATAAGTTTAACTACAGATCTTGCAGCATTGCTAGCATCACTGTGTTAGCATGTTATTATTCTGACTAATCTTTCATTTCAATTGCAATAGATCTCAGGGGCCCAGCTGTGAGAGGCCACTATGCAAAGCGTGAATAGACTTGCAAAATGAAATGCCTTGTGTACTGAGGTATTTTAAACTTGAGACATGGCAGTAGAAGTTCCTTTTTAGGAAACAGTTATATATTTTCCAATACACTCTAAACAGGCAAAACAAAAGTTAAATTTAAAAGAAAAAGCTAGTATTTTTAAAATAATTAGAAATTTGTAACATCATTAGATAAGCATAATATTTTAGAAGAATAGCATATTTGTACATAATTGCCTATTAAAATAGACACATACTTACCTGCCCTTCTACAAATATTTATTGGAGTAATTTTTCTCCTTGTTTTCTCTTGTCAATAGTGCTATAAGAGTTTATTTCAAAATCTTAATGTGCCTATTATTTCCTCTGTAATGCATGAATAAAGCCAATTTTCCAAACTCTAAATGAAATTACAGTCTACTACAATGTGTTGGATAGTGCCAAATGCATATAGCAAATTAGATAATCCATCCCCTTGAGCCTGAAATACTTTGGTCCATTTGAAAATGTGACTTGGAAACACAGGAAAGACTGTATAGTTTGGTGTAAACTGAAAAATGTAAAACATAAAAATTTGTAAACTGTAAAATGAAAATATATATGTTATGTGTAATTAATAATATGGAAGCTTCTTGTGTCTTAAACCAAGCCTCTTTTCAAAAGTATTTTTCACCAATTTTTGGCTCACTTTGCCCCCAGTTTCAGTAGTTTTATGCTCCAGGGATCTATAAAAGAGATACTCCTGCTTACATATGAAGAAAAAAAAGATTTTTATGAATATCAAACAAGCATAATTTATGCAGAAAGTCTATTTAAAACTCTGTTTAGCACTTTTAATTGCATTAGTAATATGAGAACACCATTAAAATGAATTTTCCAAAAATGTGTCGGACCCCAATTCTCTCAACTCATTCCCATAGTTACTTCGTTTTCATTGCCCAAGGACTGCTAATATATTAGTATTAACAATATCCTCTTTATTACCTTGCATAGAGATACTTACATGCTCTCTTGTGTGAATATATTTGCATTTATTTATACACACATGTATTTGCAAACTCAATTAATGAAATCCAGGTCCCCACAAAATAAATTTTAAAAATCCTAATGACTTCAGTAAGAATCAGAATGCTGTTCTTTGATTCCCGTATTTTATCATCAGTCCTTTTAGCCTCAGAACAGCAGAGCAGCCTTTACAGGTGTATAGATAGCCTTTATGGGCTTTGCATCTTCTTGCATACCACCACGCTCAAGTTTGGCCAGACTGGTTCAACTGATTTTTGCGCTGTTGCACATTTGTCATGGAGGCACATGAGAACAACTTCAAGCAAATAACAAACTCTGGCAAAATTTAATTCTCAACAAAAATCAGTGGCCAAAACTAACAAATGAAAGGGGTAGCCACAATGAAAATCCAATAACATTCAACAGGTTCCAGGTGTGCTGTTGCCTGTCAGGGATATCATGATTACATGGATGGAAATGATGTCCCCAAGTGCACACTCACTAATGCACAGTCACTGAGAGGCCTCTCACTCAGCATTAGCCAAAAAATCAATTTGTTTCACCCAAAGGGTCTTGGAATTGCTAAGGATATCCAGCAGAAAAATAGCCGCTCACCTGGGAGTGAGGGGAGACCACTTACTACTGGGTAGTCTCCTTGGATGCCATCCCAGTTCTCAGGGGAGGTTTCCCATCACTAGCACACTGCTTCAAAAAACACCACACATGGCTTCTGTCAGGGCCCCATTTTTAACCTGGTGGGTTGGAGCTCATGGTAACACATGATCATGGTCCAGAAATGTCTCTGCCTGTCATTGACTGGGAGTGCTTTCTATTGTCCAAGGGTTCCTGCCCTTCTCCTTCCCACAGCTGGGGGTGAGGTGTGTTGGGGTCATGGTTGTACCTGTCACAGCTGTACTGCAGTGCTTTAAAAAGGGCACAGAAAATTGCTGCTGGCCACTTATCATCCAGGGAAGCGAGTACTCCTGCCATAATACATTATCTGCTATGTATTCTTCATTGGGTTTATTCACAGAAATATTTAAATTTTTGCCACTTCTTTACATTTTTTGTGTTCTGTAGATGCATGTGAAAGAAGCTTTTTTACCTTTTTAGGCCACACAAACCATTGCTAACAAGATACTAGAATGATTTAGGAAGCTACACTAACAGATTATGTTATAGAACTGCTCCATAATTAAAAGAATTCAGGGCTGTCAGTACATTTTACTACAATAAGATATCTTATCCTATCCTATCTTATGCCTTATCAGCAGGTTGGTCTTGCCAATTATCTTATTACCCATAATTTCAGATGCATTACTGAGCTATTTGACTTCCTATCACTTAAATCTCTTACCTAAAACGATTAAAACAAAAAGGAATCAAAGTACATTAAGCAGTAATGGTCACTTCAGACTAGTATGGGGAAACCTTGGCATATTTTAAGGATGGTCTTAAAAAACACTTCATAAAAATTTGGTGATTCAGAATGATTCCCATAATGCATGATTCATAACTCACAGGAAGCACACACAGCATATGCTGCACTGAGTTATGCCCTCTATTACCCTGCCTGTTTACTTCAAGATGAAACACAGCTTATCTTTGTGACTATTCTAGTCCTGAATCTGTATCTTCAGCTCTCAAACTTAGAATATTTCTGTACTTATTTTATAAGGAAAACAGAACATCATTATTAATAAATTATTCACACTCTAATTGTGATTATATTTATGCATCAAATAGTCTCCTCATTTTAATTGGTCATTACTTTTATTTGTAATCAAAGCAGTTTCTTTAGGACACATATTCAGCTTCTGTGTAAAATAAGAAAAAAGATAAACTTTTCTCTCTTTCTTTTTTTTTTTTTTAATTTTTTTTAGTTCCCTACTTGTGCCAAGCATTTTTTTTCTTGGGCAAGCAAATTTTTTTCAAAATAGTCACTGTATTACTCATTGACTTATTTATTTTAAAGCATACAAACAATGGAATAAACAGAGAGCAAAGAGGGATGTTTTCTGTTAAGTAATGAATTATTCAAGCAGTTAAAGACAGAAACAATGACTTCATTGAAGCTACAGCTCTCTAAGGCAACACTGTGAAAAAAAACTGTGCTGAGACAGAGCCATCCTTTAAGTTAAGAATCAGAGCAGGTGCAGACTCTGTTGTCTGAGGGTTGTCACTGCCAGCTGAATGCACTGTGTCTCAGCTTTGACTGGCATGAGTAGGCAAAACTATTCATTGGCGCTCTAGAAAAGGGCAATGGCAAAATGAGTTAATCTGCATATCACAAAGCCTGAGAGTTGGATTTGGTTCTGCTGTTACAACCATGGGCAAAGGAATGACAAAACTGGAATGTGGAATCATTTCCAAAACACTCACGTGAAACACTGTCCACAGTGAAAGACATGCAAAAAGAGAATCCACACAGTCTTTAAGATACTATTCATTGTATTTATTTGAAGCTAGATCCAGGATGATGCTGATATAGGAGGCATAACTGATACATGTCGATACTTTTTCTTTCCTACTAGTTATTTTAAGTAGTTTTTTTAAGAAACATGTGCCTATTAATCCTTTTAATACTTTCAGCAAAATACTTTGCTTCACCAAGAAAAGTACCCCATAACAGCCAACAGATAGTTGATTCTCTGACAGACATGTAACTTTCTCTCATGTTGACAATTGCTCTAAACTCTCTTGTGTTGTGAGTGTTTTAATAGCCAGGCTGTTGCCTCAAATGATTTGCCCAGTTTTCAAAAAGATACATTTGGCTCTTGACTTCAGATGAGGGTGTGAACAGAGACTCCTCCTTCAACAGAGATGCACTCAAAATTCTGGGTATTGTATCTCAAAATCAGCAGTATTTAAGCTACTTTTTATAGACATCCCATTAGTTATTGTAGTCTAGTCCAGTTGTGAATCCTGGTCTGGACTGGTTTAGTGAGAGTGTTTACATTACCTACCTGGGGAATTTAGGTTAGTTACTGTAAATCAGATGCACAATGCAGAGAGCTAACTCTTCACATAGGGTGAGTCAATGATAAGAAGTTCCAAAGTTATCTTGTCTTCTTTACCATGTTTCAAAGAAGCCTGTCTCTTGCAGCTGACAATGTACAAGGAGTCTAACTTAGGGACATAATTAAGTGATTAGTGCTTTAGCATTTTCTATTCAATACAGGAAAATTATGTATTTGGTTTAGACTGTTTTGTTTTAGGAGCACAGAAGTTAAGCACTGGTGATGAATATCACAACTGACCTAACTCTGTATGGAGTTTGATGCTAAACATTAAGTCTCATCTTGATACTACTTCTGACTCCCAATGCTTTAACAATAACAAAATTAAGCCACAGTATCCTTCCCAAGATATCCCAACCTCACCCAGACACACAGGTCTTTATCTATTTTTAGAACATAGCTATACATTCTTAATACGTATACCCTGGAGTTATCCCAGATGTTTACTTCAGTACATAAACTTCAATTTGTACACAACTCAATGGCAAGGGTACCCTGTAAATGCAACTTGTATAAACACTGAATTGGTACTAAACTGGAATACTGCTTCCTGTCAACTGCTGAACTGATTTAAAGATACTTGTCGCATACAGGCTTATAAAACTGAAATGGTTGTGCCCTACACATTGAACTATTGATTTTAGTACCCACTATATTTGCTTACAGTGTCATAACCAAGGCTTTTTAGTGTTCTCGTAGTATGACTACAGTCATCTGCAAATACTGGCAAAATATCTTCCTGGAACCTAAAGTTTTTCCAAAATGCAGAAAAGTTGAAATTCTTTGGAGATTTAATTGTTATTAGTAGCTGCATTAAATATCCTTTGTGTTACTCTTGTGGTTTAAAGCAGTCCTAAAGCTGTAAGAGAACTCTCCAGTGAGACAGGGCTGAACTATCATTTTGCCACATAGTTGTATAGAGATTGCACTCTCCCCTGCACTATGGTGGTCCCAGCATTTCCTGGGAGTCCCACAGAGCAATAAACACCTAGAATAAACATATATCCAGCAAGTTCCATATTTTTCCAACAATCGCTAAAGCGTCTAAGCAGTGCAACTGAAATCTTACTGCATAAGACGGCACTTGATTATTATCCTGTCATCTCTGTGCTACAAAATTTCTAACATTATTCCTTAGCTCAAGGTAGGATGAAGGGCTCTGTGTTTGGGTGACCTCTTGTACTGGGTCTAGCACGGATGGAGTCAATTTGTTTCCCAGCAGCCAGTATGGTGCTGCCCTTTGCATTTGTGACTGAACCAGCATTGATAATAAGTTTTAGCTTTTGCTGAACAGCGCTTCCCTAGTATGAAGTCTTTTCTGCTTTCCAATTGTCTCCCCAGTGAGTATTTTGGGGGTGTGTGGGAAGCTGGGTGGGGACACAACCAAAAAAGCTGATTTGAGATCACCAAGAGATATCCTATGCTATATAACATTATGCTCAGCAATAAAAAGCTGTGGAGGATTTTGGGGCTTTTCTTTGATGGGGGATGGGGGAAGGTAGCCCTTGCTCAAAGACTGGCTGAAGTGTTAAGTGCTTTGCTTTTGTTTTTGTGGGGGAGTTTGGGGTGGGGTTTTTCATTTGTTTGTTTGGTTTTTTTGTTGTTGTTGCTGTTTGTTTGGGGTTTTTTGTTTAGTTTTGTTTGGCTTTCCTTTGCTTAGTAAAGGAGCTGTATCTCAGGCTACAAGTTTTCTTGTTTTGGTCTTCCTCTTCTCTCCTCCAACCCGCTGTAGTATGGGGGTGAGTGAGTGAGTGAGTGAGTGAGCAACTGTGTGGTGCTTAGCTGTAGGTTAACTCACAGCAACTCTACATAATCAGCTGGTTGTATGTAGCATCCCATGAACTCTCCCCCATACTTTTAGTTATAAGACCAGTTGGAGATTCAGAAATCAGTACAGCTCCCTAAAGACATAAAAAAAGGATTGTACTAGAAAAAAAAGTATATGGGGAATGTTTCTAACATTTTTCTGTAGCTTCCTTATCAGAAGTAGAAAGTGTTCCATTGATTAGGACGTTTAAAACCAGACTGCCTTAACAAAAAAATATGATAGCAGTGAAATCTATGTCAGTTTGACAATATGATTTTATATTTCTGTTTCTGTGACAGTTCTGATTCTGGAGTTCTACTGAATCATTGACAGCCGTGGCAACATGATGGGAAAGGAGACAGCAGTACCATGCTATTGGAGCTGTGAAGCAGAGAAACTGTTGCTGCTTGAGTTGATTATAGCTGGTAAAAAAAAAAAAACCTTGTCACAATAAAAATACGCTGACAACCAGAAACAAACCATCTTTCTAGTCCCCTTGGGCCAATCAGTTACACTGCTCGTGACTAAAACGCATTGACCATCTTGCAAGGAACAGCGCTGTCAAATAGAGTGTTTTGGACATAGCAGTTTTGTTCTCTTTGTTCTCCTTTTTAACTGCCTCTGAAATTTCATTTGTATGCTACATCTTTTTTTTCTGTTTCAAACTGTGTCTGTCTTCATGATGATTGAGGTCTTCACTTTAAATTATATTGGATTATGTTTGCAATATATTTCAGAATCCTTCAAAATGAGAAATGTTACAGTAGAACCATCGTTTATCCCAGTTTTAATGGCTTTACTATTACTAAAAAAAGTGAAGACAAACCATAATCTGGATGTTTTATTGTCAAAAAAAAACCCCCTGTGTAACTTTAAAAAAATCAAGCACCTGTTTCATAATGATATTCATATTTGAGTTTCCTGTCATGCCATGTAATGAATTTCACTAGTTATAATTCAGTTACTTTAAATTAATTTTTAAAGCTTTCATTTTATTTTTTTTAATAAATATTAAATACGCAATATGTTATTTTCCAAGATTCTTATATCACATGTGCTTTGTTTTGAACTTGATTGCTTCCTGGAAGTACCGGTAGCTACTCTATAGAATCTGTGGGGGAAAAAAAACAAAAAACAAACAACTAAACAAACAAAAACATCAAAATCCAAAGAAACAAACAAGAAAAAACCCAATCCTGCTCTCAGAAAACTCAGCACCTCAGCATAAGCATATGCAACAATTGTCTATCTTTCTCACTGTCACTCTTTATCACAAATTCTGCTGCAGTTAGAATACCGAATGTATTCTTGAATAAGAACATTTTCCACATCCCACTAGAATATGTGGGCTTATTGTTCTAAGACATTTTTCCCTCATTGATACACAATAGGGTGTTTCTTTTAGATCTGTTCTTTGACCTCTTTTTTTTTTTTGGCTGTGTATACATTGTTGCCTTCGTCTGAATCCATCATATATATTCTTTCACCTGACCAAAGTCTCTTTTTTCCTGCTTCATATCCAGTATAATAAGATTACCTGCAAATAGTAATTTAAAATATGTATACATCTACCAAATCTGTGTCCCTCCAACCTATAGGAAATTAAAGAGGCTGTAAACTCCCGTAACAAGGCAGCAACACATCAGATAGACAGTCTCATGCTCCAGAATAATATTCAACAGATCACTAAAGTTAGCTAACATTATCTCAGGACTATAGGTTTCAACATGGAATAGTTAAAACTAACTGAGGGCCCTAATCTGAGAATATGGAGTCAATATTAAATAAAAGATATGTTTTTAAAATACAGGAAGAGAAAGTATTCTGTTAAATTTTAATTTGAAATCTGTGCAGATTTCAATGCTCAGATGTTGGTCTATGAACATGACTACGGTCTCAGGGCCATCCTGACACAGGTAACAGAATCCTCAGGAATTCTCTGGCATTTATCTTGTGCACGCCATGCTAAGCACTTCCCAGTTGAATATTCAACTAGAATTACAGATTTCTCTTGTAATTTTTATACATGTTTAATTGTGAAATTTAGAAAAATTAAGTAAAAAGAGCTCAGTAAGTATAAATTTTATGCCAAAGGTAGCAGTGAAGGAAAAGCCTCAAGAACCAGATTAAAGGTTTGAATGAAGGAGCAACTGGTTAGAAGCAGTTTCATCTCCATTGCACATTTTGTGGCTTGAAGGAGTGGTACAGTGTCAGAACTGAGAAAATGGTCACAGCATATGAGAAAGACCAGGGAGTGTTCTGGGATTTTATAGTGTGGAAATGATGTAAGAAATAGGATTTCAAAACATTACTGAGAATGAAGTAATGAGATCTGGGAAGGCTTAAGGAAAGAAAAGCAGAAAGCAAAAAATAATTACAAGATTGTGAAGTGAATGACAGGGCAACTAGTTAGTTGTGTAAGAGGATAGGAAAGTATCAAAGATGATGGTTTTGGATGAAAGATTCAAAAGAAAAGAACAGACTAGCAGCAGGATTTCCTGAGGATGTGTCATAGACTGAGAGAAACAGGATACTGGGCAGAGTAGATAGTGAGAGTTAAGGAAATATAATAGTGACTTGCTGGCAGAAAATTCTAAAATTTAGGGTAAAAGGATAAAAAATAATTCAGTCAACACCACAAGAGAAAGTGAATGGGAAGAAGATCCACAGAAACTATAATGAAAAGAATAATCATGGAAACAGGACATAAATGACATACTAGAATGAAAAGTAAATAAGCCGTCCAGATAAAGTGGATTGCAAAAGTTAAAGAAAGATCAAGAGTGCCTGTGGAAAATAGACTCTTAGAGCTTAAAACAAATGATCAGCAATACTTGTAGCGGCAGTGTCATTGATCAATCTCTTTCACACTGGAGTGGGTAGTATGGAAAATCAAAGACAGTGAAAAAAGACATCTCCAAAACATAATGTGTCCAGTAAGAAAGAATATATACAGCTAAAACATTTACTGACTCGGCTGATGAAAAAATCAATACAGCAGGTGGTCATTTCAGGATGAGAAGTTGAGACTCATCTGACTTTATTGCCTGTATTTACTAAGAAGTATTCACTTGAGTACATAGAAAAAAAATAGGAAGTCTCACCAGTAGGTTTTTTTCTGCCTGTGTGTTGCAGCCACAATGGCAGTATTATTGACAGATGTCCCCAAAACATTTTAGCAGCAGTGTATTAAGAAGTCCTTGTAAAAGTAGGCAACATGTGGATATAAATATCAAAGGTAATTGGAATAAACCATCTATCTAGAGTAGCTAGATTTGACCCAGCCTGCCAAAGTGAAATACAATGAGCTGCAGTGCTATGGAAGTTGAAAAGCTAGTTAAAAGTCATCTCTGATGCTTAAAAAAAACCTAAAAGAGAAAAAGCATAAGGAAAAAAAAAAAAAGAAAAATAATAATGTTTTCAAGACAAGTTCAAAACAGAAGTTTCAAAGAAAACAAGAAAATCATGGAGTATCAGAACATCTCCTACCCCTAGTCAGTTAAGGGAAAGGAAAAGGAAATAAACTGGTTAGAAAATTGGCCTACAGGGATTAGGTATAATTAGTTCTAAGTATGTATTAAGTATAAATGAGGTTAAAATCCAGACCACAGTAATACATTTGGTTGGGTCACCCAAAAAATACAGGTGTCCGTAGTGGATACCGGTTCTTTATTTCTGAATTGTTACATTTTTTGCACATGATGTAGCAATTTGAGTGGTGAAAACACAGGAAAACACCTCCTTTGTCATGGAAGGTGATACATTCAGACATGGCATAATCCTTCTGCTTATTATCTAATATGACTTTCTCTTGCCTCAACAGACAACTTTTGTTTTGCATAAGGCTTTGCACACTCTGTAGGCACGGACCAGGTAAATCTGGCTTCTGTGTTTCTATTCTCAGTCAACTGCTGAGGCTGACTGACTGCTGTCAGGCTCTGAAAGAGACCATTATAGAGGATGATAATCCACTGAAATATGTGCCAAAAGTGGTCTAGGTATACAGTGGATCAGAACTGACGGACTGTTTTCTACTTACCTAATGCTGGTGCTGTGTAGCCTTTGGGAATTTTTAAATTTTTTATCTTTTATTTTATCATATTTTATCATTTTCTACATATTCTGTTTTGTGTACTTATTCTACAAATAGCTTGGGGCAGGGACTCACTTTATTCCATGTTTGTACAGATCTTAATAAAACAGGTTCCCAATACCTGAGTTTCTGGGTGTTACTTTGTCATCAGTAACTACTACAAGAACTTCTGATAAGATTCTGACCCTACAAAAGGTAACAATCAATTCTGATTCAATACAAGTCTCAAACCTTAACTCTGATTCACTGTGGATAGTTTACTGCCATTTCAGCCAATCCTCACTTCTAAATAAGTATTTCAGTTAGAAACAGATGTAAAATAAATGCCTTTACTCTTATTAGCTTTCTTTTTTTCTGTCCTGAAGGAGCATTAAGGAAAGAAATAATAATAATTCACATGTATAGATAATGTGAGCTTTTATTACGTTCCCATGGTTATCTGCTCAATTTGCAAACCCTTAAATAATTTGTGTGGGCTTTTTCCACTCCTTCCATGATAATATCTGTAAGAAAAAGAAATAGTCACCCCAAACCACCTTGCAAAACAGAGCTTTATATGTCTGTTTTACTAGCCTAATGCCTGGTTTTAAGAAACTAGGTCTTTACTTATAAACTCACTATACATAAGACATTTATTGCTATATAGTTCAGAAAAGCCACATTCATGGTTATAATACAAAACAATATATGCCTGCCCTTGGACTTTTCATGCTCTTCCACCAGGCTGGGGGGAATGACAATTATTTGGGTTCATTCTTGGGAGCAGTGCATTGTGGGCTTGAATTAGTTTGGGTTATGGTTTTTCAGTGCTCAAAACACCTGGACCTTCAATAGTCCTTCAGCTTAGTTTGGCATGGGGACAAATGTCTACACACGCTAACCTGAGCCTTTGGGGTTCGTACCTTACAAAAAGTATATTTGAAACAACATTAGTTTCTGGCATGACAAAAAAACCCCAAACAACAACAAACAAAAAATGAAAAAACCAAAGAAAAAAAAAAAAAAAACAAAAAATAAACCTTGGTACAAATGCAACAATTTTATCTTCAAAATGAAAGGCAATGAAGAAGGAAGCACTTCCTGCGGTCAGTGTCAAAATGAAAACACTGACTTTTTATTCAAGTACAGCTTTTACTGTTAAATTAACCCAATACAGAAATGAAAACAATTAGTGAAAGATAAAAACCAAAAAAATGCAAAAAAGCAATTCAGCTGAAGCATTATTTTTTAAATTTTGCTAAATTAAGAAAACTATACCATATTTTAAAAAACCCCAACCCCACTTCTGTTCACACACCACTGTGATAATAACTACGTCCCAGCTGCTTGCTTACGACTGGCTCTGATTTTAGATAATAATAGCTCTGTAGCTCACACGCGGCACAAGTGAAAACAAAACCAGAAAGAAACTTCAAGAAGGCCCAGCTTTACCCCAGGCGCCCTGAGACGCCCCCGCGTTGCGGCGGAGCCGCCCCGGGCCGGGCCCGCGTGCCGGGGGTCCCGGCGGGCGTTGCCTGGCAACGGGCCCCTGGCGCTGGGCGCGGCCTGCGGGCCCGGCCGGGAACCGCTCCCGAGGAGGGCAGGACGGACGCGGGGCTGCGGCACTGCTGGAGGCGCCGGCCACCCTGCTGGGCTCCGTTAGCGAAGCTGTTGTTCCCTTCTCAGGCAGGTGCCACTGGCAAGAAAATGCACAGACGACAGGGGTTTATGTCCGTAAAGGAGACAGAGGAGTCCTGCAATTTTATTCGAAAAAAGGGAGAGAGTCCACTGGG